>CM057344.1:306114738-307324566 GCA_030015575.1 Agapanthus africanus | reverse complement strand
TTCTTCGGTCTCTCTTTCGCCCTTTTGACATTGCTTATATCGAGAGTATCCAATCGTCGAACCGGTGCTTCCATAGGTCTGCATCGTATATGACCAAACTATCTTAGCCGGATTTCCTGCATCTTCTCCTCCACAGGTGCTAAACCAATTTTTGCATGAATATCCTCATTTCACACCTTATCTTTTCTAGTGTTACTACACATCCAACGAAGCATGCGCATCTCTGCTACGTACATCTTCTGTGTATGATGTTTCTTAGGAGCCCAACATTCTGTACCATATAATAAGGCGAATAGCGATCCGATAAAACTTCCCTTTCAATTTTAACAGAAAGTTACGATCGCACAAAATTCCTGTTGCACTCCTCCATTTCAACCAACCGGCTTATATTATTTGATTAACATCCTTATCGATCTCCCCGTCCTTTTGGATGATAGAACCTAAATATCTAAACTGATCAGTCGGTGATATCTCTTGTTCTTCCAGTGTAATACTAATATGGTCTCGACTTCTCTGTTTGCTAAATTTGCAATGCATAAATGCTGCCTTGGACATGCTCAATCTGAACCCCCGAGATTCCAATGTTTGCCTCCATAACACCAGTTTGGCATTAACCCCTACCTTCGTCTCATTTACTAGAACAATATAATCAGCAAATAGCATACACCAAGATATCTCATCTTGGATAGTTTTAGTAAGCTCATCCATCACGATGGTAAACAGAAATGTACTTAATGCAGATCCTTGATGTAAACCAATTGTAATCAGAAAATCACTTTATTAGGCCGCTGCAAGTTCTGACATTTGCCACTACTCCATCGTACATGTCCTTAATTATGTCAATATACTTGACGGGGACCCCCTTTTTCATCATTGTCCCCATAATATCTTTCTAGGTACTTTGCCGTTTGCTTTCTCTAAGTCAATAAATATCATATGGCAATGAAAGATTACTTTTGCCAAACTACTTGATTTAAGTATTTGTACTATGGGCCTATGGCTGTTCCTTTATGGCCTATCGATATCAGTTCTTAATTTTTATGGTATGATCCAAACTATGAGAATGCAAAATCTATTGAGCTGAATAATTTGATACAAGCTCTGTAGCACAGATCTGCGTCATGAACTTTGGGCTCCATAATTTCAATATTTTATTATTTTTATTTTTCTTTGGATTTTATGAATATCACACAAGGTGAAATTGAGAAAGAATGGAATTTTCTTTTAAAAATGATTTATAAGTGGTAGGTATTTCCCACTACTTGGAACACGCATTCATACGTAATATGCCCAGTTGGATCACTAATCCGTAGATGAACAACATCTAGGCATGGCCTTTTTCCCACTACTGAATCTTTCGTTCGCATGGTCTCTGAAGCGGGTTCCTAACCGGGCAAAGCCAACCGTGACGTTGTACCTTTCTTCAAAGAGTGCCCCTAGCAATCCACGCACAAGAGCGACTGATCCATAAGAGGGTTCCATTCGGATAAACACGGCAGTTTACACACTACTAGAGGAAGGTTTCTAGAACACCGCTCTCTTCCTAGTTCTCGTAGTTATCAGTAACAAAAAAGGCATTCACTTAAGGCAAACTCCATAAATTAATTGTGAAGAACAAAAAGGACTAGCTTTACTTACTCTTCTATAGTCCTATAGGATCCAAACAAATTTTCCAGTTGGTCCCTGCATCCTAATGCTAGCACATTCCGTACTATTAAATATTTTCCAGCAGAACAATTAATTGGAAAACATAGCATCAGCATCCAACATGAAATTTAAGTTATGTATAAAACCAGCTTTAAGAAGGTAAATGGCCTATTTATATCGTATTTCAGATAGAACAGAAAAGAACCTGGATTCATCACAGACAGTGTAGACATGCACGGCTGCAGGAGAATCATCTTTGTGCCGCTGCAGTGGCATACTGATTACAGTATGATGTATTGGAAAGAGATATAGAGAAGAGAATTTAGGGATCAGAGACTTGGTTTTTTATTAAACGGGCGGGATTGCACCATATTGCATGTGCCCTGCATGCATGACCTGCAAAAAGTTATGTTCCATGTCATAAAATGGACTACATTTTAATTGTTTAATTTTTAAAATTTAAAAAACGATATTATAAAATTATCTGGTGATAATACTTTAAGAAAGACTTTCTTCCTTCCGTTGATACACAAAGGAAAAAATTGCCAATATATTAAAAAAAAATCACAAAGTGCTAATTCATTGATAACAGAAAAGAAATTGAAATCTTATGTTAAAATGGTCTCGTCGTTTATTAAATAAATTCAACCAACAACTTTAAATCAATTATCCTCAAGAAAAATGCTAATTTTCCTTAAGCAAGAAATTACATTTAAGTCTCAATGCGTTAAAAGAAATATTTTCAGCATGTGTTCATTTCTGATATCATGGTTTTACAGGTGAACAGCAAGGCCAAGGCGAATAACTACATAATAAATATAACTTTGCAAGCATTACCATTCAAGTTAATAGATGGAAGATACGGACATGAAGAATGAAAGTGATGATATCACTCGATGATCGTGTATTATTAAGCATGTTAAAATCATTCAAGAATTCAAATTACCCATAATATAATAGAAAGATAAATACGAAATATTGAATAATCCATACAATGTCATCATCGTTGGAGAGTCATAGCAACTCTTAATAGATAACGGAGCAATTATCTCCGCATCATCATCGCTGTCACCACCAATATCTAATATACCTTTATCTAAAAATAAATGATAGCCACATGAACTGCAAAATCTCATATGTAAATCCATAGAAGACTAAATATATTCTATAAATTATCAAACTAAATTTATAGGGAAATAGCATTGGATTACGGTATTGATGGAGAATCCAGATCCAACTAGGGCTATATTCCTTTTTTAAATAAACCCCCAAATCTCTCTCTAAAAAAAAGAATTGATGACTGCTTGGTTTGCAAAACATACCAAAACAGTGTTAAAAGTTATGAGATTTTAGAAACTTCTTATTTACTATTTACATCCTTATAAATAAGGGTGGTTGGACCAGTTTTTGACAATTTATATACCCTTTCCGAAATTTAAAACCTAAACCCAAAGCCTGTCCGAACCTAATGGGTTTATAATGTATTTCACCAAACCAGCAAAATCTAACGAATTTAGGACAGGTTTCAGGTTTAAACGGGCAAGTTAGTTGTTGCGGAATTTTTGGAATTGTCCTATTATAAATTGTTAAAAAATTGCGATTATAAAGCTTAAGGTGAGTTTAAGCATGTCAAAGGGTTATGTCCAGTGTTCTAAATATCGCCGACATATCTCCTATATCGGCCGATATATCGGTTTTAGAGGATAAACAATACAATATGCTGAATTTATATCATTTTATAGTTTTGGGTAAATATCACCCGATATATCTGTTAGTGTTTTATCTCCTAGAGGCCATTATTGTATCATACTTGTTTGTATATTACGTATTGGAAGTTTGAGATATACATGGATATAGTAACAGTCTTACTCGAAATGGTAGTATGCTACCTAGTTTGTTTCTATCTCAATATGTGCATGCGTTTCTTTTAGCACACCGCATATACATATTGGTAGAGCCCTTAGGATCTTTGCTTGATTACCAATGTTGTGATGACAGTCACACTAGTAGGGGCTGGGTAGTCTATAAGCACACCTTATACAGGTCCCTAGTCTTAAGATTATCGAGACGGGACATCGATACTCCAGAGTAGACTAGTGTATACGCTTCTCATCCCAGCATGAGAGATGGTCTGTCCTACAGCCATTAGTACGTTGTACTGGAAATAGTATGCAGGTGCTCATTGGGTTATGAGTACACTAGGCAAGACTCATAAGGAACTGCTGGTGGGTATTATACCTATCGTCGGGTGGCAGTTCTCAAGTGACATGAGTACAGCTTAGTCCGTCGACTTGACACTGCTACTTCGCCTCGAGTGTGTTTCTACTGTTCTTTGATTACTACCCTACCATGGCTCAAAAGGGTCGTGCAAACAGGTAGTAGTTGGGTGCAGTCCCGAAGAACTTGGAGGCATTGGCGGTTAGATAGGATTCGTCTCTCCCGGTATTAGGGGTTGATATCGCGCTGTGTTCGGAAAGCCATTACACAAAGTCCTTGGTCAAGGCAAGTGAGATTTACTGGTAGGTACTCTAGTAGTTTCTCAGGGTGTTTTGGGCTACACTCCGACATAAATTATTGCGCTATTAGGGGTTTGACGATTACCAACCCTAGGCTTAATATGCGATACTCTTAGAAGAACAGACTGAACTGTACGGAGATTGTCACAGATAGGCTCAGTAGGAGTTTGGATGAGTTTGCTCTTCAGCCTTCTTATCGACAGATACATAGGTAGCCGTTACGTGCGGCTAGTACCGTTGACGTGCTTATGGTTAAACCCACTGCCAGCGTAGTGTCGAGTCTTTAGAATCCCACACTGAGGGTTTCCCTACATCGGGCAAAAGATGTAGAGACCGTATAGTTTTACGGCAGGGCTTCGATCCTATATGTGTACTTGTGCACGTATGATGTTCGGACGGATAATACAAGTGGTCTTTGGTTTGATCCTGATATTATATTGATGGATTATTTTTGTCTCATTGTATTCATATTTTTTCAGAATACGGATACGTGTATGTATATACGGATAAGGGGTATTCTTGTAATTTACACAAGATTCCTTCTAGAAGAAGACAGCTCATTAGGGTTTTTAATCTTTTGATTAAAAGATTAATGAGGTGGAGGAAATGAGGTGGAGGTTTACATTGAATGAGGCATGGCTACTTGGTGACTCATGTGGTGGCTCATGGCATGACTCACTAGATGACTCTCTCTTTAGATTTTTTTTGAAGCATGCTTGATATTTTGTGAGATATTTTATCTCATCAATTATTGTATTCTTCATTATTCATCACAAATGAGCCATCTTTATTTTTAGCTCACTCTTCACTCTCTTTTCCTCAAGCTCCTTCTTCCTCTATCCCTAAATCTCTGATGTGTTGAGAATCCTAGGGGAATTCGAGACATACTAATCCATCTACACTCTCTACATCATTTAGGATATGTAGTTTAGCGAACTAGATGCCGTAGTTACCTCGGATTTGTGGTTGAAGCTCGGACTATAACTTCTCGGATGGATCGTTTTTGACTCGAGGAGGCCGACGAGGAGGCATCAATCCATACTATCCTTGGAGCTTTTGACGAGGAGGATGACAGCGACAAGAAGACCCGAAGGACATGGTAACGTGAGATATAACTTCCTATCCGAGTAGTTAGCCTCATACAGTTTTGTTAGTTAGGGTTTAGCATCGATCCTGGAGTTCAAGTCGGTGTTGCAACATCCTTAAAAATCATTTTTTTACGTATTCTGCCTCCCCTCGAACCCGGGGGGTGTGCGGCATCGACTTACAGTGGTATCAAAGCCTACTAAATCTTAGCTAACAGGTTAGACAACGTGTAAAATTACGAAACCGAAATAACTCCGAAACACGAAACTAAGAATCTAAGTTTCTGTCAAATTTTTCCGAGGCTCTAAAATTTTTTTAAACAATTACAGAGTGCTCTATTTGTTGTGAGATGAACACATAACCAAAACGAGGCAATTCCACCATGACTTGTCCGGCCACAATGCCAAAATGACCGGCCTCACTGGGTCAAGTATGGGGAATGGTCTTAGATTTTGTTCTGTTGTTTTGTTGCTTGGATTTAGGGTTTCAAGTGGTGTTTGATTTTGCCAATTTTGATTATACTGTTAATTCTCTGTTGTGGCAATACAGAGTATTTCGAAGTCACAGTTTTAATGTAGTTTAACATGTTTCTGTTGTTATATGTGTTTCGAAACGTCCACTAATCGCTATACGTCGATTAGTGGGGGTTGCACATATCTGTGTTGCTGCTATGTTGGTTTGTGTATATGGAATATTGGATCATCGATGATGAATAGCCGGGGATGTGAGATGAGAGTTATCTTTCTTTCATTCGATGTAAATTTTATAGTGATGTAATATTATTTTGCGGGGCACATCCGGGTTGAGATTGTAGCCACCATTGTATTATTTCTTTTACTGTTTTCTGCTCCTAGAATAGACCCAAGGTGGCGTGAACAAACTATTAGGTTCTTTGAAGTGCCGAGTGGCCTACTCATTTTACCGAGAGAGATCACTTTACTTTGGGAATTTGCTGGGTAGTTTGCCGCACCCGTTGGGGGTCTATGGTGGGGTTTCGATATTCAACACAACCGTGGAATCCGTCTTTCGGTACAGGCTTAAACGAAACGCGGAATTCCTAGAATATCCAATATGTTCCTCTGTGATCTGGAATGCCTATTATTGCGTGAGGCGAATGGTTATTATATATATGCTATATAGTAGACGTTGCTTATGTTTTGCACCCGCGCTAGTCCAGCCCTCGCACTGGCGTTAGTTAAGTAACCTAACGGTGTTGGACGGGCCCAGTGATGAATGCGGGTGGCATAAACGGACGTGGTATTTTTGTTTCTCTCTATGATGATAGGTGTAAATGATGGGACGGCATTAGATTAATTCAAAGCAAACAAACCAGAACTGAATCGTTGGAACAATTTCTAAACCACTCGGTTTTTTCAAAATAGAAACTTTTATATGCGGAGCTTAAACCACTCCTTTAAAATCTATCAGGTTCCTTCGATTAAATCAAGTTCATTACGTTCACGGTTTTGCCAAAACCAGCCGTAGCCCTCCATCATTTCAGTTGAATATTCAGTAGTATTCAAGCTATGTATTTTGACCTTCGCCAAGGCATAGTGATTGGTGGCTGCTGAATATTCATCTGTAATATAGATAGATGCGTTGGTTTGGGACAGTCGTACTACTATTTTGGCCTTCGTCAAGTGTATGTTCGGGTGGGTTCAAATTAACCTGGACAATGACGGGTAGAACTTGACATGTGACATATGATATGTTGGCTTTCGTCAAGGTCATAAGAGTATGGGGCAAAATTCCACATCGGGAGTTTCTAAGGAAACTGAAACTTGCTAATGCCGCAAACCATTTGGAGTGTGATAGTGTTGGTAGGATTTCTTCAGGATTACCACACAATGATATTTGGATCCCGATCCTACTGTGAATATCCGCTACTCCTCGGGAGATTTTTCACCAACACAATCAAAACTATAAACCAAGTAGGTGTCTAGAACGGTGTTAGCGGGGCTACGCCTCCAAGAAAAAGAGCTTATGTAATTAAGGAACTTTGTGAAAGCGTTAGAAACCTCCCTCGAAGTACCAACACCAGCCTGGCCGAAAGGTTAAGCAAGAATTGTAAAAGTGAGATTAATCCTGACTAGTTCTTCTTTTATGCTTTGAGGAAAGATTCAAGATACGGTAGGAGCCATCATGTTTAGATAAATTAAAAACCAATTTAAACTTGCAAGAGTATAATGCTGAGTGTTTTCTTCTCTCTCCTAATTGCAACGACCAGGTGACCTAGATTAGGTTACAGCTAGATAATAAAATAACTGAGTTATACTATATTGACTGGCAAACATTTGTCCAGATGTCCATTACTCATGACAAGCTGGATCACCTCATTATTACTCCAGCCCCTGCCGTCTCAGGTCTAGATTCCACCGTCACGGATAATGATATTCGTAAGACATTGGAAAAAGACAGTGTGAATGCCAAGTGCTTCGTGTTGGCCTCAGTAGATGGTGTAACGCAGAGACAACACGATAAGATGGACTTAGTTTCCATCTTCCTCCATAACAAAGATTTTGTAATATTTCAGAAATATAAAATATTTTTTTTGGAATTTAAATATTAAAATAATATATTCCGCGAAAAATATTCGATTTGCGAATTTAGGGTTTTCATAAATGGTATAAGTATATACCAAAATTTGGGAAATAATTGGAGATTAAAATGATTTATTTATTATAAAGATATTTATCGGATTTTGCATTTTTATAATTAATTATATGCAAGTTTAAATTAAAATTTATTAGTGCACTACTAATCGCGATTAACCCAAATCTGTATTTTTACATTTTTCCATGGCTATTGCACCATGTCATGTTACATTTTTTGTTGCATGTTGTTTCATTGTGTTTGATTTAATGAGTGAGAGTGAAAGGAGAAAAAGAAAAAAAAAGATATGTTTTGTGACATGGCTTGAAAACAAAAGAGATATTTTGAGAGAGAGTGAGCATAAGAGAGAGTGAGGTTAAGTGAGAGAGAGACTTTGACTTCTTCCTTCAAATCTCATTTGTTCTTCATCTCCTTCTTCATGCTTCCTCCACCTCCTCTAGCTCCATGTATCATCTCTAAATTATCACCAAAACCCCATGCCACCTTCATTAAAAATATGCACAATCTCATCCTAAACATTATGGACCTTTCAAGTTTGGATTTTGGAGACTTTGGGCAATCCAAGGATTTTCTTGAGTTGCCAAATGAGATTTATTTACTTTCCTTTAGTTAAGTTGTTTATGTTAGTGTATCTTACTTTAGTTTAGAATTCGTATTAGTTAGGTTTTGTGATCTTAAAAATTTCTAGGTTGTTTGTTTAGTGGAAGTTGGACTTGTAAGTGGTGAATTGCGGTGTAGTGAGTGTTTGCAAGTATTGAGTTATGTTTTTGTAGCCTAAGCCAGAGAACATAACCCAATACACGAGTTTAGAATTGTCCCGTGTAAGTTTTGTGAAGTTTTGCTGGCCTACAAGGTATTTGGAGCAAACTGGAATGTTTATGATGAAATCAAACAACTACATTGACCTATTTAGACCATTAGAAGACCACCATAGAAGAACGAGACCCAAATTCAATGTTTTGGCCGGTGTCACCCGTTACTGTAGCACATCTCACCGGTCCAATTTTGGGTTCTGGTGATGGGATTTTGCCTGTAGCTCACACTCCTTATAAACTAGCTCCAGTATTGGGTGTTTTGTCTTATTCTATCTGTGCAAAAATCTGGGAGCATATTAAGTTGGCTGTGGCTATGTTTTCCGATATTTTAAACGTGGATTTATGAATTTCTTGATGTGATTTGGTCATAGGACGTTTGTACGTCAACGACGAGGGTTAATTGGCTGTTCTTGCATACGTAAGCTATAGCTTCTAACTTATAAGCAATTCGTGTGCTGTATCGGTTTCTTGGACTTGGTTTTAATAACGTTACGAAGTGTGTTGATATGTAGGTACCTTCGTGTGGATTTCCGAGACGACGAAGCACATCGACATCGACTAAGCGAGTATATTACAGGTGAGAAGATTTATATCTATAGGGGAAGTCGGGTGAATGGCGTAAAGCATCCCCGCAACCATTGATAACGAAATATCATTGTATAAATTATAATTTTTAGAAAGGATATGTTACGAACTTATGGACATGATTAAAGGTTTTAGTAAGAGATGATGTGTTAAATGTTGACACTAATGGATATATTGGCTTGAGACTATGAAATATGTATATAAGATAACGTGACGTGGGATATTAAGATGATAGATATAGCTGACTCGGATTGTTATGAGAATATGAAAAGAGAAAGTAAATCGTGCTAAGTATAAAATTGAAATGGAACAAGTATGAGAATTATAGTGACTTGATGCGAGATCGATATCGATATGACATGAGATCGATATTACGATATGAAATTGATATTGATGTGTTATGTGATTGATAAGATATGCCATATGAGACTTTAGATCTGTACCTTTGTTAATGAATAGGATGATAGATTCCCTATTCTGTTTGATGACACAGTACGATGGATTACCATACGTGATGCGTTTACCGAATGTTTGATCCGCCCTCATGGATTGAGGATGATGATCGAGGATATTGTGACACTTGATACTATAAGGCGGGATCTTCGACATAAAGAGGCTACCTAATTATAGTTCATGTTTATGTTGGATTATTCCTTGTGTGATACCTATCATGTTTCCGGTATTTATTGTTATATGATATCATCTGCTAGTACACCTGCACAATTACCGTTGATGCGCATGTTACACTTACACTGATTTGCCGGCTCACACACATTCATCATCGGTAATTGCCATACCACTTACATAGTAGAACTGCTGTATCATGATATTATTCTTAACTGTATAGTACATTCATTGTTCAGCACTATCACAAGACATGCGTGCATGATATATTTGACATACTCATATTAGTGTTCTATGTTGCATACCTCATACTTTACGGTTATATTCATTGAGATACTGTTTTCATGAAATTTCTGGATTTGAAAACAACGGTTATATTTCAAAAGAAACTATATGTTGCTTTAAAAATGCGGTTTCTCTTGATATGATATTTTGAGGCGTCCATTATGAGTTTTCTCAGTTCTGAGCTATGTGATACCCGATTCGAGGAGCTGGATGAGCCGTTTGCGGGTACATGGTGAACCTGGTATGGTATCCCGGGGCAAGAAAGGTATGTTGTGCAGTAGACGATGAGCCTGGCAGAGGGACTACTACCTACCGGTGATAGTTTTAGTCTCGGCGGTTATCCGGAGGATGCCGACCGGAATCGTGAGATGATATGGGATGATCCGGACTGACGGAGCCTGCGATAGTTTGGCGCGGTAGATATCTGGAGGATATCGACCGTAGTCGTGATATGGGCCGATCCGGATTGACGGAGCCCGAGATAGTTTGGCACGGCGGATATCTGGAGGATACCGACCGTAGTCGTGATATGGGTCAATCCGGACTGACGGAGCCCGAGATATGAGGATTTACGTGTCGATACTGGACACGGGTTTCATGATGTTTCGAGTGTCGGTGTTGGACACTCATGTTCCATGATTTTTATGAGTCGTTGATGGACACACGTGGTTCATATCCTCTGTAACGTTTTATAAATAAATAAACAAACAAATAAATAAAATCCTGTAGGGGAATTTTCTGATAATCGGTAAAATGAACCGTATTTTCGGTAAAACAAAACTATAATCATTTTTCAAAATAAATTTAAATACGCCTATTTTAACTATGTAATTGGTAGTATTTGATATTTATTGGGTCACTTATAAATTATTAGTTTAGTTAAATATTTTCCTTAATTAATTCTTTGCAAATAATATTTTAAGCTTTTATTATACATTTAATTAGTGTAAACTTCAAATTTGAATGGTTTAATTATACAAATGTGAACCATGACAACACAACACTTAGTTTTATAGCATGCTCTTTCTTCCTCTAGTTGTCTCCATAATTCTAGATAATTCAAGATAATTCTAGGACAAGTTAAATTAGAAAATAAAAATAAAACAAGAAATTAAGAAAAGACATAAAAAGTGTAATAATTGGAAATGTTTCTACATTCCACATACTTTTCTCTCTCTATCTTTCCATCATGTTGCTGGCCGAAATTCTAGGCTGCCCCTCTCCAATATTCTCACATCATTCTCTTTTTTAAAAATTAAAAGAAAAAGGAAAAATAAAATAATTAAAGACATAAGTCAAAAGGTGCAATAAATGGGGAACTTTCTGCATTCACCTACACATCTCACTCTCTTTCTTTTTCCCTCATTTCCCTGGCCGAGCCCTCTTCCTGCTGCCCTCTCAAATTCTCCACTTCATCTCAACACAAAATCATTCAAAAATCAACACAAAATCCTAATAATTCCTCAATTAACATTTAACCATTATTCTTTGCTCATTCTATCTTGGATTCTTGAGGCAAGAGATCATTTTGGAGACAAGTTGCATGTTGGATCTCATGATCTTTGAGTGTAATCCTAACCCAATAGTAAATTGTTGTATAAATACTTTAATCTAGCCTAATTAGGAGTTTAATTATGGTTCTAATTTTAAGATTTAAAATTCAAGAGAGGGGTTTTAAATCATGTTAGGGATTTTATAAATTGATCATGAATACGATGTGTAGTTTAACACTTTATGACATGCAAAATCTAGTTTAATTGTTAATTTGTAAATTGTTTACTTTAAAATTGTAAAAATTATATAATTTTGCAAACTAGGTTTTTAAAATTAAAATAAATTGGTGAGATAAAATTTTAGTAATGGTTTATGTGACTTAATTAAGATATTTAGTGAGCATTGTAGCCACTAGATTTGAACTAAAATGGATAATGGAGACTTACTAAGTTATTGGAATAATTGGGTTTTAAGATAGTTTGAGGTTGAATTGAACTACAACCTAATTCATTTAATATTTAATTAGTTATGAATGTGCAATTGGTACGAGTGGGTACTAGGATAGGTGATTTTCACATTTTGCGGCCCTAGTTATGGTTGTGGCGTGATCGCGAGCGCGTTTGTGCGCCAAGTGCGTGCGCGTTTAATTAGCACGCGTTGTTTGACTTGTGTCGTTTGTGTCCGCGACTAATTGTATATTATCCTTTTTATTCCTTGTGTGTGATTCTAGGATCGGGTGCTGAGGCGTCGGACGCGGCGTAGAAAGACAGGACGGGTATCGGACCAGAACAGCTGAGGCGTCCCAGTGAGTAGATATATACATCTATGGGGGGATCGTCTGGATAGCGCGAGGCGCCCGACAGTAGGGTTACTAGTAGTAATTTCAACTATATGCATAGTTTTCTAGTTAGCCGTCTTGTTGCATCGCATCGTTATATTTATATATGTGTGATGTCATTTCATAGGACACTTGCACCATTACCATTGCTTCCTGCCGCACGTGCACTATTTATACGAACACACACGCTATTGGTAATTGCCATGTCACGAACACTATAGAACCTGCTTATATTAGTATCGAAAATATTTGCATCATACATGATATTTAAACTGGTTGTTGTATTTTCCATCTCACCAAGATTGACACTAAGGATTGCTAGTCATACATATATCGCATTTCATCATCATTCATACATAGTTTTCTAGTAATAATCACATTTCATGATATGGACATTGTAGACATTATCATTTTCCTACATGAACATGTATTGTGATTCTTCTTGAGGATTTCTGTATTGATGAGATTTCTGGATTTTCGGGAAAACCGCAAGAACTCTTAAAACCTATTATTATTTTAAAAAGAAAAATTTACGGTTTTCTCATGATGTGATGTGTGTGGCGTCCACCATGAGTTTTCTCGGTTCTTGAGCAGTATTATATACCCGTTTCAAGGAGGGGGATGTTAGTGTATATGCCCTAGGGGCCATTATTGTATTATTCTAGCTTGTATATTACTTAATGGAAGCTTGGGATATTCACAGTTGTATTAAGAGTCTTGCTCAACATAGTAGTATGCTACTTGGTTTATATCTATCTTAATATGTATATATGTTTCTTTTAGCATATCGCGAATATATATTGATAGAGCCCTTAGGATCTTACTTGACTACCAGCGTTGTGATGGCAGTCACAATAGTGGGTGCTAAGTTGTCTTCAAGCACATCCTTTTTCAGGTCCCTAGTCGTAGGATTATCGAGACAGGGCATCGATACTCTAGAGTAGACTAGTGTGTATGCTTCTCATTCCAGCGGTCTATCCCACAGCCATTAGTACATTGTACTAGAGATAGTATACAGGTGCTCGTTGCGTACGGGTACACCGGACAGGACTCGCAGGGAACTGTTGGTTGGTATTATACCCGTCGTCAGTTAACAATTCCCAGGTGACATGAGTACAGCATAGTCCGCAAACTTGACAATGCTGCTTCGTCTCGAGTGTATTCCCACTGTTCTTAGATTGCTACCCTACCACGGCTCAAAGGAGTCGTGCAAACAGGTAGCAGTTGGGTGCAGTCCCGAAGCACTTGGAGGCATTGGCGGTTAGATAGGATTCGTCTCTCCAGGTATTGGGAGTTGATATCGCGCTGTGTTTGGAGAGCCATTACGCAAAGTCCCAGGCCATGGCAAACGAGATTTACTGGTAGGATTTCCAGTAGCTTCTCAAGGTGTGATGGGCTTCGCTCCGACACGACTTATACATCTTTTAGGGGACTGACGCTTACCGCCCCTAGGCCCGATATGCGATAGTCTTAGACGAACAGACCGGACTGTACGGAGATTGTCACATCAGGCTCAATAGGAGTTCGGATGGGTTTCCTCATCGGCCTTCTTATCGACATCTACCTGCGGACCGTTACGTACAGCTAGTACCGCTTGCGGCCTGTTGTTAATCCCACTGCTAGCATAGTGTCGAGTCTTTAAAGACCCACACAGAGAGTTTCCCTGCTTCAGGCGAAATGATATAGAGGTCGTATGGTTTTACGACAGGGTTCGGACACATACATGTATTTATGCACGTACGATGTTCGGACAGTTTTTACTAGCAGGCTTTAGTTTAAGCAAGATTCTAGTATTGGATTATTGGATTTATACAGTCTCAGTATTTCCGTGTTTTCACGGATGGGAGGGGCATTATCGTAATTAGTCGAGAAGCTTCTAGAAGAAAGATGAGGTGGAGAGCTTAGGTGGAATTTGCATTAAATGGATTAGTGACTCATGGAGTGATTCATCCAAAGGAGTTAATGAAGCATTTATTGCTTAATGACTCCTGAGATGATTCATCTAAAGTGAATTAATGAAATATGGTTGATATTATTATATGTTACTCATTTAGATAATAATCATGCTTTATATATTCACAAATAAGATATAATTCATTTGATTCTCACTTACACATTCTTTCTCCTCAAGCTCTCTCTCTTCAAGAACCTAACCCTAATCCTCTCATGTGTGGAGATCCTAATGGTTAGCAAGACTAATAGATCCCTAATCCATCTCTATATCCTCTAGGTTACTTTGATTAGCAATCATAGCCACCTAGTTACCTCAAGTGAGCGGTTAAAGCTTGGAGAAGGAGCTGTCGGGTGGATCTTCTATCACATCGAGGAAGACGACGAGGTGGTGAACTACAAGAACAAGAAGGACTAGAATATTGAGGTATAATCATCTATCATAGTAGTTAATCACTTCTAGATAGTTGTTAGTTAGTGATTAGCAAAGATCCGTAAAGTTAGTCGATGTTAACTCAAACAAAATGATTGTTTTACCTATTCCGCCTCCCCGCATTATGTGGGGTGTCTAACATCGACTTACAGTTGTATCAGAGACTAGCTATACCATTACTAACATGTTAGCAAAGTTGTTAGAAATTCGATCGCAAAACGAACCCGAAAATACGACGTTTTCATATAGTTTCTGCCGATTTTAAAACGGGGTCTAAATTTTTTTCAGGGACCCTTAAAAATACAAGCAAGGTTTTTTAAGAATTGTGAAGAAATTTTGGACTATGAATCGGACATACTACCGCGGAACCGCCGCCGATCTAAGCGATCCGCCGCGGATCCGCGGCCGAGTTGACTCCGAGTCAACCCAAATTTGCTCAGTTATTCTTCTGTGTTGATGTTGTGTTTTCTGGGATGATTTGTTTCTGCTCAGGTTTTATATGCACAGAGAATTGTTTGGAGTAGATTCATTAGTGTTGCTTGAATGAAATTCTAAGATGTTTGGCTAACTTGATTTTATATGTGTTGTTTTTAATGTGTTCGTAAACCTCCCTTAACTGCTAGTATGTCGGTTAGCAGGGGGTTGCACATTTTTGTAATGTTTTTTACTGGTTTGTGATTGTGGACTTGTTGGATTGTCGTGAATGGATAGCCGGGGATGTGAGACGAGTGTTTCTTTCTTTCAAATGTAAATTGTAATTTGTTGTATTATTCTTTTGCGGGGCACATCCGGGTTGAGCTTGTAGCCACCGTTGTATTATTTCATTTACTCTTTTCTGCTCCTAGGATAGACCCAAGGTGGGGTGCACAAACTACCGGGTATTTTGAAGTGTTTAGTGGCCTACTCACGTCGTTGAGGGCGACCGCTTCACTTCGGGTACTAGGCGGGTAGTTTGCCGTACATACCAGTAGGGGTCTAAGGTAGGGTTTTGGCTATTCATCGCGACTGTGTAATCCGTCTTTCTATGCAGGCTCAAGGAATGCGGATTCGTAGAAAATCCAATATGTTCATCTATGTCTGGAATGCCTATTATTGCATCTGACGAATGTACAATATCTATATATGATATCTAGTAGGCGTCACTTATGTGTTGCACCCGCGCTAGCCTAGCCCCCGCTCTGTCGTTAATTAAGTAAGCTAACGGGTGAATGACGGGGCCCAGTAGCGAGTGCGGATGGCATAAGAGGACGTTGTATTTTCGTTGTTTTCTGCAATGATAAGTTAATTGACGGGATGCATTATATTAATGCAAAGAAAATAAACCATAGTTGAATCGTTGGAACAATTTAAAAGAAACCACTCGGTTATTTTAAAACAGAAGATATTTTTTAAAATTGCGAAGCTTAAACCACTCCTTTTAAAAGCTATCAGGTTCCTTCGATCATATCAAGTTCACTACATTTACGGTTTCGCCAAAACCATTCGTAGCCCTCCGTCATTTCATTTGGGTATTCAGTAGTATTCAAGCTATGTATTTTGACCAACGCCAAGGCATAGTGTTTGGTAGCTGCTGGTTATTCATTTGTTGCATAGATAGATGAGTTGGTTTGGGACAGTTGTGCTATCATTTGGCCAACGTCAGGGCTATGCACGGGTGGGTTCAAATTAACAAGATAATGATGGATAGAACTTAACATGTGACTTATGACATTTTGACCAACGCCAAGGTTATAAGAGCATGGGGCAAAAATCCACATCGGGAATTTGTAAAGAAACTGAAATTTTCTAAGAGTTGCATACCATTTGGAGTGTGATAATTTTGGTAGGATTTCTTCAGCTTTATCACATGATGATATTTGGATCCCGATCCTACTGTGAGTATTCGCTACTCATCAGGAGATTCGTCACTTAACGATCAATGCTATGAACCAAGTAGGTGTCGAGAAAGGTGTCAGCGGGGCTACGCCCCCAGAGAAAAGATGTTAGTTAATTAAGGAACTTCGCGAAAGCGTAGTAAAACCTCCCTCGAAGTACAGACACCGGCCTGGATAAACGGTTAAGCAAGTATTGTACGGTGAGAATAGTCCTGACTAGTTCTTCCTTTATGGTTTGAGGAGGGATTCGAGAAACAGTGGGAGCCATCCTGTTTAGATAAACTAAAAACCACTCTAAACTTGCAAGAGCATCATACTAAAGTGTTCCCTCTCTCTCTTTCTCATTGCAGCGACCCAGAACATGACAGGCTTTAAGTTACTATTAGATAAAAATATTTTGATAGGGCCAAACTATAAAGATTGGTTCCGGAATCTTAAGATGGTTATTACCTATGACAAATTGGGTTATGTCCTTACTACAAAGGCCCCTGCCGTCCCAGGTCCTGAATCCAGTGTCGCGGATAAAGAAATTTGCAAGACCTGGGAGTTAGACTGCTCGAAGGCCAAGTGCATCGTGCTTGCCTCTATGAATAATGAACATCAGAGGAGGCACAAAAATATGGATCTAGAATCCATATTTCTCCACACCAAGGAACTATATGAAGAGCAATCTCGTATAGCTAGATATGAGACCACGAAGAACTTGTTTCAGTCGAGGATGGACGTCGGATCATCTGTAGGGGAACATTTCCTTAAGATGATTGGCTATATTGAAGAGCTCGCAGACCTCGGGACAACATTAGAGAACGAGCTGTATACAGACTTGATTCTCCACTCCCTTCCTTCCACCTATGCCTAGTTTATCTTGAATTTCAACATTCAAGGTAAAGAAGTTGAACTTCCAGAACTCCTTAACATGTTGAGGAGTGCAGAGGGCACCTTGCAGAAGGTAAGGGAAACACCTACTATGTTTGTTCGTGGTGCTTCCTCTTCCAGGTCCAAGGCAAGGGCCAAAGGAAGGAAGAAGAAGGCCGCTACCAAACCGAGAGGTGGTGTTGGTAAGATGGAAGCCAAGGGAAAGGCAAAGGTTGCGGTGCCAGTAGTGGCAATGGACGAGTGCTTCCACTGTCGTAGGAAAGGCCATTGGAAGAAAGATTGCAAAGCTTGGATTGCCAAGAACCGGACTTGAACCATGTTGTGGCTTCGTCCTCGGGTGTGTCTGTTATTAAGAACTGTTTGTCAATTAACTCTACGTCCTGGGTACTAGATACCGGAGCAGGATCTCATATCTGTAATTCATTACATGCTTTGAGAAACCGTAGAGTTATTATGGTAGGCGATTTGTCTCTCAGAGTTGCGAACGGAATGAGCGTGGCCACTGAATCCGTGGGAGAATATCGCCTAGGTTTGACAAATGGGAATATATTGATTCTACGTAACTGTATGTACCTACTTTGACTTGTAATATCATATCAGTGTCATCACTTTCGAGAGAGGGATATGATTTTACATTCGTAAGTGATGTAGTAAACATCCACCTAAATCAAGTTCTGATTGGGTCCGGTACATTAGATGACGGTATATACGTATTAAATCAAGCTCAGGTTTTTACTTTCCAGAACACACTTAAAAGAATGTCTCCAGATATAAATCAGGCTTTCTTGTGGCATTGTAGACTAGGTCACATCAATGAGAAAAGGTTATCTAAGTTACATAGAGAAGAATATTTGGATCCGTTCGATTATCAGTCTTATGCCACTTGTCAATCATGTCTCAAAAGAAAGATGACAAAGACTCCATTCACTGGACATAGAGTAAGAGCGAGCGAGCTCTTAGGACTCATACACATCGATGTATGTGGTCGAATGTCTACACATGCAAGTGGCGGTTTTTCATATTTCATTACTTTTACGGATGATTACTCTAGGTATGGATTCATTTTCTTAATGAAACATAAATCCGAGGCCTTTGAGAAATTCCAAGAATATAAGAATGAAGTAGAAAACCAGACCGGCAAAAGTATCAAGACACTGAGATCTGAACGGGATGGTGAATACTTAAGTGCTGAGTTACTAGGTTACCTAAAAGAGAATGGATTTCTCTCTCAGCTTACTCCTCCATACACTCTACAGCATAACAGTGTATCGGAAAGACGGAACCGAACTCTATTGGATATGTTACGTTCCATGATGAGTAATGCTGAGTTACCGCGATCTTTCTGGGGTTATGCGCTAGAATCAGCTGCATATCTTTTGAACAGGGTTCCTACCAAGACTGTGCCTACCACACCATATCAGATGTGGAGTGGGAAGAAACCCTATCTTCAGTATCTGAAGATATGAGGATGTCCAGCTTTTGTTAAAAAGAAGCATGCTGACAAACTCGAGGCACGCTCAGTACAGTGTAAGTTTGTGGGATATCCAAAGAACTCCAAGGGGTATTTTTTCTATTACGCAGAGGAACAAAAGGTTTTTGTTTCTCGTAATGCCCATTTTCTAGAACAGCAGTTCTTAGAAAAGGAAACAAGTGGGAGTGAAATAGAACTGGAAGAAATTCCAGAACCACAAACTACTACTGAAAGTTTGGTAGAACCAGAAGTTCAAGAAGAACAGAAAAATCCCGCACCCCTCCACAGGAGTAGTAAGAGGTCTCATCCGCCTGAGAGATACTACGATTTTCTCATAGACGGGGATAGAGAGGATTGCGTCATTGATAAAGATGAACCATCTAGCTTCCAGCAGGCCATCCAGAGCGGCGACTCAGTAAGATGGCTGGATGCAATGCGGACCGAGATGGAGTCCATGTACACTAACAAAGTATGGACTTTGGACTTTGCTCCAGATGGGGTAAAACCCATTGGATGCAAGTGGATCTTCAAAAAAAAGATTGGTGTAGATGGACAGGTGGAAACCAATAAGGATAGACTTGTTGCAAAGGGTTTTTGTCAAAGACCTGGTTTGGACTATGACGAAACATTTTCTCCAGTGGCTATGCTCAAATCCATTCGGATCCTTCTTGCCTTTGCCGCCTTCCATGATTATGAGATCTGGAAGATGGACGTAAAGACGGCTTTTCTAAATGGTAATTTAGAAGAATGCGTCTATATGGATCAGCCAGAAGGTTTCAATCAGAGTGGGAGCAGCGGGAAAGTGTGCAAGTTGCTTAAGTCCATTTATGGACTAAAGCAGGCATCGCGGAGTTGGAACATCTGTTTTGATGAAACGGTCAAAGAATATGACTTTATCAAAAATCCAGATGAACCATGTATATATAGTAAAATTGTAGCACGAACTGTCGTATTCCTCGTCTTGTATGTGGATGACTTTCTCTTGATAGGAAATGACATTCCTATGCTATAATCTGTCAAAGGATTCTTGTCACACAGGTTATCCATGAAAGACCTGGATGATGCCTCTAACATTCTGGGGATCCAGATCTATCGTGATAGATCTAAGAGGATGTTGGGACTTTCTTAGTCCAAGTATATCAACACTATACTGAAAAGATTCAGTATGGAAGATTCTAAGCGTGGTAATTTACCGGCTTGTCACGGAATTACCCTCTCCAAAGAGATGTCTCCCAAGACTGATTTGGAAAGGGATCGCATGTCGATTATACCCTACGCTTTTGCGGTAGGCTCTATAATGTATGCGATGTTGTGCACCAGACCAGATGTAGCTTACGCACTGAGCGTGGTAAGCCAGTATCAGTCAGACCCAGGGGAGAAGCACTGGATAGCAGTAAAGAATATTCTCAAGTACCTGAGAACGACTAAGGATATTTTCTTAGTTTAGGGCAGAAAAGACCTCCAGATCGAGGCTTTTGCTGACTCCAGCTTCCAGAATGACAAGGATGACTCCAAGTCCCTGTCAAGTTATGTCTTTACCCTCAATGGAGGGGTGGTGTGTTGGAAGAGTTCCAAGCAGGACACCGTTGCTGACTCGACGATGGAAGCGGAGTATATCGCTGCTTGTGATGCCGCAAAAGAAGCAGTCTGGATGAAGAAGTTCTTAACAGAACTTCAGGTGGTTCCTACCATTGCTGATCCAATACCACTTTATTATGACAACTACGGCGCTATAGCTTTAGCGAAGGAACCCAGGTCCCATCAGAAGTCCAGACACATCTTGAGGTGGTATCACCTGATCAGGGAGATCATAGATCGCCAGGAGATCGAGGTCCAGAGAGTTGCTACAGAGGAGAACACCGCAGATCCATTCACAAAGGCCTTACCTCAGACACAGTTCGAGAGGCTATTCGAGATGATAGGTCTTCGATATGCCAGTATATGGCCCTAGTGCAAGTGGGAGATTGTTAGTGTATATGCCCTAGGGGCCATTATTGTATCGTACTAGCTTGTATATTACTTAATGGAAGCTTGGGATATTCACAGTTGTATTAAGAGTCTTGCTCAACATAGTAGTATGCTACTTGGTTTATATCTATCTTAATATGTGTATATGTTTATTTTAGCATATTGCGAATACATATTGATAGAGCCCTTAGGATCTTGCTTGACTACCAGCGTTGTGATGGCAGTCACACTAGTTGGGGCTGGGTAGTCTACAAGCACATCCTTTTTTAGGTCCCTAATCGTAGGATTATCGAGATAGGGCATTGATATTCCAGAGTAGACTAGTGTGTACGCTTCTCATCCCAGCAGGGGAAATGGTCTGTCCCACAGCCATTAGTATGTTGTACTGGAGATAGTATACAGGTGCTCGTTGGGTTACGGGTACACTGGACAGGACTCACAGGGAACTATTGGTTGGTATTATACCCGTCGTCAGTTAACAGTTCCCAGGTGACATGAGTGCCGTAAGTCTATGGTAGAGCCCCGGCCGTCGATCCGAGGCCAAAATGCAGAAACGAAAACTTTTTCTAAACATGAAACCGGCGCTATTGCAGACTTTAATCCCGGATCGAACCATTAACCTATAACTAGCAAACTAGAGAAGGTTAGAAAAGCTATACCAATCGATCCGTGTCCTTCGGTCTTTGGCCACCAACCCAAGCTCCTCGCGGCATCTCCGATCTCCGGTCTTCTCGTCGGAAGGGCACCACATCAATGAGTCTTTTTATGGGCTCCCGCTTCATCCGAAGCAACTCCGACACGAAGTTTCTTAGCCGATGTGTCCATGGTGAAGTAGAGAATATGCATGATCACTTTGTCTCAAGCATCCATTGATTCTCAACACATGAGAGTGTATGGATGGAGGTTGGAGATGATGCCATCAATGGAGGTTGTGAGCTAGAGCAAGAAGAAGAAGAAGAAGCCTTTCTTTTTCTTATGTGTTATAATAAAATGAGAGAGTGAGAGAGATATAATACAAGAGCTAACCACCATCTCATGGCTGCCCTCTCTCTTTCCTCTTATCATTTCAACACTCTAATCTATCAATAATGTGACATATGCACAAAGAAAGATACCATGAGTCACTAAGCATGCACATAGCACATTAAATGCTCTTCATGATGACTTAAGCTCACAATTTTCATTTGTAAACATTAATCCAAATGTTTACAACAATAAAAAAGATACGGCAACATCGAAAGTAAACTCGTGACGGATCACAAGGATACCTCTCACATGTATATACATACATGCATCCCCATTCCGACTGAATGCGAATGCGATGAGACTAAAGTAATCCAACAAATATAATACTAGGATCCGGCTTAAACCAAAGCCCACTAGTATGATCCATCCGATCATGATCCATGCACGACTGCACGTATATGATCGAACTCTTCCATATATCATACGGCCTCTACAACGTTTCGCCCGAAACTTGAGAAAGTTTCTGTGGGCGACTCTAAAGACTCGTCAATACTTTGGCTATGGATTTAACCACTAGCACGTCAGTGGTACTAGCCGTTCGTAACGGGCTACCAGGTATTGACCAAAAGGGAGGTCGATGAGCAAACTCATCCTGACACCCTACTGAGCCTGTCAGTGACAATATCCGTACAGTCCGGTCCGTTCGTCTATGAGCATCGCATGTCGAGCCTAGGGTGTTGGTAAAAGTCAGACCCCCAAAAGCGGTACAAGTCGTGTACCCTGAGATGCTACTGGAATACCTACCAGTAAATCCCCTGCCTTGGCCAAGGACTTCGTGTAATGGCTCTCCTAGACACAGCGCGATCTCACCACCAATACCGGGAGTGCCGAAACCCCTGCCGATCCGCTCACTACCTCCATGTGGCTCGGGACTGTACCCAACTAAAACCTGTTTGCACGTCTCCTTTGAGCCGTGGTATGGTAGTAATCAAAGCACAGAGGGAACTCACACGAGACAAATGACGATCTCAGGTTGATGAACTAACATGTACACATGTCACCAGGGAACTGCTATCTGACGTCAGGTATAATACCAACTAGCATGTTCCCGGCAAGTCCTGTCCAGTGTACTCATAACTCAATGAGCACCTGTATACATCTTATGTGAACCAACTGACACCAATGTCTTGTGAGACCGGCCACCGCCCCTCGTCGGGGTCTCGACTGTATACACTAGTCTATTAATGGAGTATCGATGCCCAGTCTCGAAAACTCCCACTACTAGGGACCACTTTAAGGATGTTCTTATAGACTACCCAACTCTCACGTATATGATCGCCATCATACTGCTGGTAGTCAAGCAAGAATCCTATGGGCTCTATCAATGTGCAATAGTGACCTGTAATGTCACCTAAAGCATGTACACGATGATAAAGATAAACCAGATAGCATACTATCATCTTGAGTAAGACTGTCCTACCGGCATAGGTCATCCCTCAATCATTGCAATCACGCTCCTGCGATCCAATAATTGACTTTGAGGGCATTATATCCAACAATATCCCACTTGCATACAAGGCTAATTATTGCGATGTCGCATACTCACAGCTCGTGTGATACCGAACACCCAACTCCTCTACTGATTAGTCTCACAAAGCCCGTTTGTGAAACTATTGCGTTCAAGAAATAGCCTCAGTGAGTGGATCCGCCATAATGTTTCTTTCTATGTGTCTCTTTATCTCAAGTTCGCGGAGAAAACCATTTCCCGAAATGAGCAATACCTATCTTAGAATATGTTTGGATGTCTGATGGGACCTAGTTCATAAATGAACTCCAAATCCAAACTTCTTAGACTGTATCGTCAACTGAATTTAATCAGTATCCTGTGTCATGCCTCCCTCAGTATCCGCTTGGTCCACCTGTCAAAACAACTGCCCCTCGTTAGAGGAAAACTATAACTCTGACAGTCACTCTGTCATCCAGGTTACCTTGGAAGCCTGGATTGATAACCGTCTCCTAAAAGAGGCTGTTGTTATCATATCCCCAAAGCATCCACTTATGTTCTAAAACTGCTTCCGAACGTTTCTTCAGGATAGGATTAATATCAACTTATTGCATTTAGTACAAAAACAACGACTGGTGTTGTACTTGACATCTCATGACCAACTCAATTGCCTAGGCAAGTGATCTGCTAATCATGCACATCCCTCTCCCCTTTAGTCTGTAAGACACGTTTAGAGAGGGTGACTCCATCACCTGCAGGGACACCACCGTGCCGGGAGTCGTCCATTCTAAAACACCTTTAGAATGTTGTCTAGTACCCAGATTGGATACTACCCAAATCCAGATCTAAAACCATAGATCTAGTAACCAGAATGTCTCAGATTATATCTATATTCTCTGTGGAGAAACCACTGTGTGACAACCAAAGTATAACCGATTGTAGTATAGGAATATCACTTCCTATTCTCTGTATGTCATCCAAATACGAGGACATCACACCCTACTACTTTCTTAACAGATCCATCCCCTATTCTGATGAAGTCAAATCTATGACTGTCACATCAGAAATAGATGATCTATCTCCTCTATATCTGCTTTAGTCTATAAATAGACATAAGCTACTTGTCCACTATGCTTCCGCTGCTCCCACTGACTACGACAACCCTCTTGCAGAGTCATAAACGCGTACACTTCTAAAGCTAGTTTAGAAAGATGCTATACTCACCCTTGTGCCGGGTCTCACAGTCTGGAACAACTGCAATAGTAAGTCTGGGTAAACAAGAACCTCCCTGTCACCATCCTTGAGCATACTGAAGTACCTATCGAGTGCCTAAGGTTACCCACCATATCTGCGGAGTGGCCAATGAAATGTCAAACCAGATTGAATCTTTAGGTTCTTATTAAATTTTTAGAAATCGTTTGTGGTTATGGAATCATTTCCAGTTCTACCATACTCCCTCTACTGTTTTCTGAAAAAAAAACCCATTTTACTAAAACTGTGGCGAGGCAAGAACAATATCACTATTGATCTTCCAGATGGTAGAAAGTCAACCGTCGTCATAGTCCGGGTCAACCCACAAACTGCCATTACAGAAACGCGCCTTGAGTTATCCAGAGTATGGTTTTAAGCATAAGCCGGACAACTCCCCGTACCTTAACATTGTTAAGATATGAACTATTATATATCCAATATAGAAACAGAGGCACTGATTTAATTGGAATCAGATTCAAATCATGCAGCTGTCTCTAGTGCATGTTAACTAAATGGAGAGAGGCCGATCAACATTACTCAACTTAGGAGTGCATCCAATTATGAGTAACGTGAAAGAGAAGCAAGTTCTCATAATCATTACTATCAACTGAATACCATACACAAGTATCTACATCTTCGATCACCTTGAAGAATCCTGATACTTGCAATACCTGGTTCTCTACTTTACTCTTATACCTATAACTTCTCAAAATTTAGACTTTGTATTTCTACGAAATACTTGTCTAAAAACTAGAAAAGTCACAAGTAAATAGAATATAGTACGAGGACCTACCCGTCGGTCCTAATGGACACTAGACAATATACAATACTCTGTATAAATCCGCTGAGTCTAATAAATCAAACCCTGTGCATCATAGGTTGAAAACTGTAGTATGGTTATGAGGAATTACACCGCTGTTTAATTCTCCTTAGCTAACCATCCACTAATCTAGGTAAATGTCCTGGACATAATTTCAAAAAGTTATATCTCACTTTATAAAAATAAACGTACAGATTTATCAATTTGAAATTTGTGCATAACAACGGATATTTAAAACCTAATACTTGCCGTCCGGAAAACAACCTAGGCGATTTCCTCAAATATCACCAATTACAACGAATCCCGATATAATGAAGACAATCACCAAATTTCCAATAGCTTACTCCCACTCATCATCTGTAAAACCATACAGATGTGAGAATCATATCTGGTAAATACATACCCTGGAGTAAGGACTAATTGGGAAATCAGTTTTCTATTAACAATACACAGTGAAATTGAAACATGAAAATGTCTCGAATGGGTATCCAGGTATTCCTAGTTATGCCTCTTCCATTATCAAATTCACAACTGTAACCGTATATTTCTTTGCCATCTCTCCAAATCCCTTGTCTTTAGTCGCTACCTTTTGCACACCATTATTAGGCTAAATGGTTTTCTTCCTTCCCTACCGTTTGGCACCAGCCTATGGGCTGGAAGAAGACTATCCAATAAGCGAAATAGGTGTATTGTACTAATCCTAGGAGCACTCGCAACGCGAGAGAAGGTAAAGATAAAAGACAATTGAATAAACTTCATTCCTAGTTCTCCTGAACCAGAATCTATCCCCGAACAGGTCCCTTCGAGTTCGTATATAACCATACGATGGAGTATCTAATAAACTGTGGATCTTCGTAGTGATATGGGGTGTTCCGGAGAAATACAAAGTTGAAGTAGGAGTGGCGATGAAATACTTGGTTTGGTCATGAATAGCAGTCGCAATTTACTTTGCCCTCTTTCTAATCCCTTTATTTTGTCTTTACTTAATACCTTCTGTATACCGTTTAGGTTAAATGGTTTTCTTCGTTCCCTTCCGTTCGGCACCTGCCTATGGTTTGGATGAAGACTATCTAATTAGCGTAACAGGTGTACCGTCCTAATCCAAGGAACACTCGCAACCTGAGAGAAGGTAAAAGGAAAAGACAACTGAATAGTTGTAGGGATTCCTTAACACCTTTGTTAGGGTTTTGAAGCATCATACATGCCATAACAATAAAAATATGAGGTGCTAAGTAAACTATACTATGAATCGAACTAGAATTTATGAAGTAACTATTAATAGTATCAAATTTAAAATTTAATTTATACTAAGTGATTAAACTACAACCTTTGTAGACCTCTTTGGATGACTCCTTTACTTTGGAAGGGTTCGCTTGATCAACTCCTCGTCCACGATGATCCACCCGAAGCTCTTTGCCCTAAGCTTGATGCTTCCTTCGATCTTTGAAAATCTTGAAGCACAACACCCTAGACAAAATAGCAAAGGTTGTGTAGGATGATGAAGTGGTTGCTATTCTTATTTAATACCTTTTCTATTATTTATCTAAATGTATTTTAACAATTAAAAGAGAGCTAGAGTGAGGAGGAAGAAGATGGCTCTTTTCTTTTTCTTTTGGAGTGAATAATAATAATGAGAAGGAAAATGAAAATGAGAGAGATATATATTATCATAACCATAACCATAGTTAAATAATATCTAGATATTTTTATTTGGGTTAAAGGCAAAAGGAAATAGAACCATGGTTGAGTTAAATTCAACCATGAAAATTTGTAGAAATGTGTAGAAGGAATGACTCATTAATCTTTTTCCTTTATCTTTAACTTTAATGAAAATATCTATATATATTTATCTACAATATGATTCTTATATTGCTATCCTCCTTGTATCATCAACCATGATACATTTCATGTATGTATGTGCGTATGCACATCATCATGTACATATACATGCATGTATCCATAAAAAAGAAAAGGATTTAAATAAATAATAAATAATATAAAAGTCAATATTAAATCAACACTTGATTTAATAAATTGGTCATATCTTATATGACCCGACTAATATCAAATGCCCGATTAAAATACAGTATCACATACTCGTATTTAATCGAGCCTCCGCACATATCTCATATGTGCAACACTTCATTTTGCCTGAGCCGAGAAACTACTATGTGGGACTCTAAGACTCGTCAATACGCCAGCAGTAGGTGATGATCATATCAAACACCCACAAGCCGCAAGCGGTCAGCTAAACGTAACGGCTACCCGGGTATTGAACGATCAGAATAAGAACAAGAGAACCTGTCAGAACTCCTGTCAATCCATCCGGCAACACTTACCGTACAGTCCGGTCTCATCGTCAGATATGCTGCATATCGAGTCTAGGGATGGAATCGTTGACCACAATAACTCAATAAGTCGTGCTGGTATATGGTCAATAACAGATCGGGAAACTTACTGATAACACTTATCAGTAATATCTCAGCAGCCCTGGCCAGGGACTTCCCGTTATAGCCAATCGTGCACAGTACAGCATCAACCCCCAATACCGGGAGAGACGAAACCCCTCCTATCGCTCACTGCCTCCATATGCCTTGAGACTATACCCAAAATCCACCTGTTTGTACGACTCAGTAGAGCCGTAATAGGGTGGAGATCAAAGTACAGTGGGATGACACACAAGACTCTATGACGATCTCAAGTCTACAGACTAACCTGTACCAGTGTCACCTGAGAACTACTATCCGACGTATGATATAATACCTTATAGGAGTTCTCGGTGAGTCCGTTCAGTGTACCCAGTCTCACTGAGCACCCGTATACTATCTTCGGTGTCAACACACCTGACGGATATGGGATCATCCATCGCCCATCATATGGAACAAGAATGGTATACGCTAGTCTAAACTGGAATATCGATGCCCTGTCTCGATATACCTACGACTAGGAACATTTCAAGGATATGCTTATAAACTACAGATGTCCCACTAGTATGATCCGCATCATAATCCCAGTAGTCAAGCTAATATCCTTAGGGCTTTATCAACAAGCATCAAATGAATATAAACATGATCAAGTGAACATATGATAAAGTAAAACCAGATAGCATACTATCATGTCGAGCAAGACTGTCCTCTGAATATATATATATACACATCAGTACATACACTATCTCATAATGGCCTCTAGGGCATACATATATCCAACAATCTCCCATTTGCACTAAGGCCAGTTATTGGCGTATCTCATACCCAACATCTCAAAAGGTCGCTCATGCTGCGGCTGAGGGAGAGCCTTGGTGAATGGATCCGCAGCGTTGTTCTTTGTGTCTACTCTCTTAATCTCGATCTCGCGGCGATCAACTATCTCCCGGATCACATGATATCGCCTCAGGATGTGTCTGGACTTCTGATGGGACCTGGGCTCTTTAGCCAAAGCCATAGCCCCATTATTGTCACAATACAAAGGTATTGGATCAATAATGGTTGGAACTACTTCTAGCTCCGCGATGAATTTCCTCATCCAGACGGCTTCCTTGGTAGCATCATTTGCAGCAATATATTCAGCTTCCATCGTTGAGTCTGCAACGGTATCCTGTTTGGAACTCTTCCAACTCACCGTCCCTCCATTGAGGGTAAATGCAAACCCTGAGAAAGACTTGCTGTCATCCTTGTCACTCTGGAAGCTCGAATCGGTAAAGGCATCCATTTGGAGATCCCCGTTACCATACACCAAGAACAATTCTTTAGTCCTTCACAAGTACTTAAGAATGTTCTTCACAGCAATCCAGTGATTCTCCCCTGGGTTTGACTGATACCTGCTTACAACACTAAGTGCACAAGCAACATCAGGGCGTGTACATAACATCGCATACATTATCGATCCTACTGCCGAAGCATAGGGAATAATGCTCATGCGAGCTCTCTCTATATCAGACTTTGGACAATCGTCTTTTGAGAGAGTGACTCCGTGGCAAGCGGGTAAGGCACCCCGCTTGGAGTCTTCCATACTAAACCTCTTTAGGATGGTATTAATGTACTTGGTTTGGGACAATCCCAATAACCGTTTGGATCTATCCCTATAGATCCGTATACCCAATATGTATGTGGCATCACCCAGATCATTCATGGAGAACCATTGTGATAAGAATGATTTGACCGACTGTAGCATAGGAATGTCATTTCCTATCAGTAGTACGTCATCCATGTACAATACGAGGAATGCGACATTTCTCCCTACAGTCTTCTTATAACCACAAGGTTCATTTGGATTTTTGATGAAATCAAACTCTTTGATAATATCATCAAAACAGATGTTCCAACTCCGTCATGCCTGCTTTAATCCATAAATGGATTTAAGCAACTTACATGCTTTACCGCTGCTCCCACTGTCAATGAAGCCTTCTGGCTGATCCATATAAACGCATTCATCTAAATCACCATTTAGGAATGCAGTTTTAACGTCCATCTGCCAGATTTCATAGTCATAGTGAGCAGCAATAGCAAGTAGGATCCGAATGGATTTATGCATGGCTACCGGAGAGAAAGTCTCGTCGTAGTCCAAACCTGGTCTTTGACAAAAACCATTCGCTAACAACCTTGCCTTATAGGTCTCTACCTGTCCATCTACACCGATCTTTCTTTTAAAGATCCATTTGCAACCCACAGGTTTTATCCCGGACGGTACATCTTCCAAAGTCCATACTTTGTTGGTGTACATGGACTCCATTTCGGATCTCATGGCATCCAGCCATTTCACAGAGTCACCACTCGTGATAGCCTGATGAAAACTGGCAGGATCATCATCATCCATGATTCAATCTTCTCTATCACCATCAATGAGAAAACCGTAGTATCTCTCCGGTGGGCGAGAAGTCCTACCAGATCTACGGAGTGGCTGAGGTTCATTAGATTCTGTTATAACTTCAGGTTCAGCCAAGTCGTCATTTGTAACTTGTATCTCTAGAACCTCTTCTAGATCTACCACATTGCCATTTGTATTATTTGAAAAAATCTCATCTTCTAAAAAGGTGGCATACTGAGAAACAAACACTTTTTGTTCCTCCTTGAGGTAGAAAAGATACCCAAACGAATGTTTAGGATATCCTACAAATATACATTTGACTGATCGTGTCTCGAGTTTGTTTGGATTCTGCTTTTTAAAAAAAGCCGGACAACCCCAAATCTTAACTCTTTTAAGAGATGGTTTCTTCCCATGCCATATCTCATATGGAGTGGTAGACACGGTCTTGGTTGGAACTTTGTTTAACAGAGAAGCTGATGTTTCCAATGCATGCCCCCAAAACGAGAGAGGTAACTCAGAATCACTCATTATGGATCATACCATATCTAATAGGGTACGGTTCCTTCGTTCTGATACACCGTTGTGCTGTGGTGTGTAAGGTGGAGTGAGCTGAGAGAGAATCACATTCTCTTTTACGAAGTCTAAGAACTCTGTACTTAAGTACTCTCCACCTTGATCTGATCGAAGTATTTTGATACCCTTTACTGTTTGGTTTTCTACTTCATGTTTATACTCCTGGAATTTTTCGAAAGCTTCAGACTTATGCTTTATCAAATACACATGATCAAATCTTGAGAAATCATCAGTAAAAGTTATGAAGTAAGAAAAATCTCCTCTTGCATGTGTAGACATTGGTCCGCATACATCACTATGTATGAGGCCTAGGAGCTCAGTAGCTCTTTCTCCGTGTCCTGTAAACGGAGTTTTGGTCATTTTACCTTTGATACAAGACTGGCAAGTTGCATAAGTTTTATACTCAAATGATTTTAAATATCCATCTTTATGAAGCTTGTTTAGTCTTTGTTTCATTAATATGACCAAGTCTACAATGCCAAAGAAAAGCTTCATTTAAATTTGAAAATTTTCTTTTATTTTTGTGTTGTACGTTGAAAACTGTGTTGATTAAGGATGTATATCCCGTTATTTAATGTACCACAACCAATCAACTCTTGATTAAGTCTAATGTTCATAACATTGTGTTGCACAGCAAAATGATACCCTTCATTTTCTAACAAGGAAACAGATATAATATTACAAAGCATACTTGGTACAAAATAACACGGGTTCAAAACTAATATACAACCCGAAGGCAAACCTAGGTGATACTCTCCTACTGAAACTGCATTTACGTTAGAACCATTTCTAACTTGGAGAGTATGATCACCTATCTTCAGAACTCTGCTATTTCTCAATGCCTGCACAGAATTGCAAATATGAGAAACCGAACCGGTATCCAATACCCAGGAAGCAGAGTTAATAGAAAAACAGTTTTCAATTACGAACACACCTGAAGCTGCAGCATCACCATGCTTCTCCTTGAGTGCTAGGTACTCAATACAGTTCCTCTTCCAGTGTCCCGTCTTCTTGCAATGGAAACATTCACCTTTCCCGATTCCCCAACCTTGGACTTGCCTTTTCCCTTCACCTTTTTGACTCCATCCTTTTGTTTGGTGGGTTTCTTCTTCATCTTTCCCTTGGCCTTAGCCTTCGGGTAAGAGGAGGAGGATTGCCCAACACTCATAACGGGATTCTTTACTAACTTCAGTGTGCTCTCTGCACTCCTTAACATATTAAGGAGTTCAGGCAGTTCCTTCTCCATGTTGTGCATGTTGAAGTTAACAATGAACTGAGCAAAGGTGGAGGGGAGAGACTGCAGAATAATATCTGTATACTGTTCATTGTCCATTGTCCACCCAAGGTCCTCAAGCTCTTCTATGAGAGCTATCATTTTCAGAACATGGTCTCCTACTGCTGTGCCAGCGGTCATGCGCATCTGAAACAGTTTCTTAGACGCTTCGTATCGTAATACGCGAGATTGCTCTCCATACAACTCTTTTGTATGGACGAATATGGCTTGTATGTCCATATTCTCGTGCTGCTTCTGATGTGTGTTATCCATTGATGCAAGCGTGAGGCATTTAGCTGTGGCATAGTCTGCGTCCCATGTCTTGCGGATTTCTCTATCCGCAACTGAAGGTTTAGGACCTAGGGGGGCAAGGCTGGAGCTGTAAGGACATATGATACTTTATCATAAGTCAAGGCTATGTTTAAATTCCTCAGCCAGTCTTTATAGTTGGTCTCATTCAGCTTGTTATTATCTAATAAAAGCTTAAGTCCTGTCATGGGTATCTGCCATTAAGAGAGAGAAAAGAATACACTTAGCGAAAGCTGTTGCAAATATTAGATTGGTTATTATCGTTTCCTCCCGGCTATAATCCGCCAAATGTCAAACCGATGTCTCCCAATCAAATTTTCTTTAAAACCTTTTAAAAAGAAAACTATCTGGGATTAATTACATTCTACAACTTTGCCAATCTCTCAGCCAGGCCAGTGCCGGTACTAGAGTGAGGTTCCCCGTGTTTTCGCACGGACCTAATTAAAGTAAACCTCGTTTTCCCAGAGGCGTAGCCCCGTTTGGCACCTTTTTAGACACCTACCGAGTCAGCTAATTGTAAAGTGCAAAATTCTCCCGGGAGCAACATTTGCTCGCAGTGGGATCGGGATCCGACTATCATATAGAAGGTATACAATCTCATTGTAATTTTCAACTATTGAAATTCCCGATATAATTTTTTTAACCCCTAGTACTTATGACCTTAACTAAAGTCAACATATCATATGTACTAGTCAAGTTCATCTCGTCATTTTGTGATTAACTAGACCCACCCATATGACCCTTAACTAAAGTCAACATAATCATATGAATGTCCTAACTAATCGGCATCATATGCAGTGTAGGAAGACATCACTCAGCTACCGTTCACTGCGCCTTAACTAAAGTCAAAATGCGCAGCACGAATACTATATAAGTACTCTGCTTCCTAAAATGACGGAGGGTTGCGGATAGTTTTTAATAAAACTTTTAACGCTTTGAACTTGATATCGTTGTAGAATCTAATGGGTTTAAAAGGAGTGGCTTAAGCTCCGCATTTTTGAAACTTGCTTTTTTATAAAAGGCCGAGTGTGTTTCAAATCTGATTCTACAACATGTTATTATGTTCATTTATCTTTTACATTAATCTCATTAATGTAGTCCCATCATTTAAATCCTAAGCCATTACAGAAAGAAACGAAAATACAACGTACACTTATGCCACTCGCATTCGTCACAGTGTCCTGATATGCACCGTTAGGTTACTTAAGTAACGGCATACCGGGACGGGGCTAGTGCGGGTGCAAAACATAAGTAACGTCTATTATATATCATATATATATATAGCATTCGTCTCAGATATATATTAAATGATCACATCAGATAATAAAAGCAGCAGAAGCACATATAGGATATCTAGGAGTTCCGTATTTTGTATTTTGCCAGCAATAAAAATACGGATTCCACGGTCGCGATGAATAGCCAAGCCCACACCCCTAGACCCCTACAAGAGCGGTAAGCGACCCTACCAATTCTGGAGTTTAGGAGACCCAGTCTCGACTCCTCGAGATGGCCTCCCACTGAACTCTAGAACCCGGTCACTTGTGCCCTCCTCCTTGGGTCTATCCTAATGCGGAAAAGTAAATAATATACAACACTGGTGACAGCAACCTCAACCCGGAAGTGCCCCAAATAAAAGAATATTACATACAATTTAAATTTACATGAATGAAAAGAAAACTCTCATCTCACATAAAACCCCGCGGCTATTCACTGCGACAATCCTGCACATCAAATCTCATCGACACATAATATCAAATATCATCAACGTAAGTAAGTATTCATACATCGATCGTCGTTGATGTATAACAACGAAAACCGGCAATACAACTACGTACTACACTTACGGTCACAGAGAAATAAAATGAAAAAATACAACAATTGGAATCTTAACTGCCTTTAGACAACACAAACCCGGAATATCACATATACAAGATTTCATGCTTAAATAATGTAAAGCTCGCATTTGGGTCTCATTCAAGAAAACACCTTTTCCAACCAAACCAGATAATTCAACAAGATTTCCGTTTATCCCGAGACCGAACTGCTAGATTTACACGCAACAAACAAATTTGTAGATTCCAATTATTGTATCACATACTATTAAACTAGGCGCAATTAAAACATTCGATCGAACGATTTAAACAATCACAGACTGCTCTGAAAGCTCAACACTTGAGCAGTTTTAAACAATACCAGTAACAGCAGCAAACACATACGGGCCAGCATAAGAAACAACGGCCCAGGAATCACCTATGCCGCCGCGGAACCGCGGCAACAAGGCCCTCAGGCCGCGGTTCCGTGGTCGTACGTTTGATTTAGGGCGGAGTGTTTCTGGTGGGCCCATAAAATTCCCTGCTGAATTTTTTACATATTTTTAATTTGAAAAAATCCAGGTTCTTAAAAAATTTCCAGAGAGCACCCCCCGTGTGTCGTTTTTCGTCCGTTCGATGTTTTCAACGTCGTCTAGGTTACTACAAAGCTCTATCCTGGCTCTGATACCACTGTAGGGTTTCCTTAACACCTCTATTAGGGTTTTGAAGCATCATACATGCCATAACAATAAAAATATGAGGTGCTAAGTAAACTATACTATGAATCGAACTAGAATTTATGAATTAACTATTAATAGTATCAAATTTAAAATTTAATTTATACTAAGTGATGAGATTACAACCTTTGTAGACCTCTTTGAAAGACTCCTTTGCTTTGGAAGGGTTCGCTTGATCAACTCCTCGTCCACGACGATCCACCCGAAGCTCTTTGCCCTAAGCTTGATGCTTCCTTCGATCTTTGAAAATCTTGAAGCACAACACCCTATACAAGATAGCAAAGGTTGTGTAGGATGATGAAGTGGTTGCTATTCTTATTTAATACCTTTTCTATTTTTTATCTAACTCTATTTTAACAATTAAAATAGAGCTAAAGTGAGGAGGAAGAAGATGGCTCTTTTCTTTTTCTTTTGTAGTGAATAATAATAATGAGAATGAAAATGAAAATGAGAGAGATATATATTATCATAACCATAGCTAAATAATATCTAGATATTTTTATTTGGGTTAAAGGCAAAAGGAAAAAGAACCATGGTTGAGTTAAATTCAACCATGAAAATGTGTAGAAATGTGTAGAAGGAATGACTCATTAATCTTTTTCCTTTATCTTTAACTTTAATGAAAATATATATATATATTTATCTACAATATGATTCTTATATTGCCATCCTCCTTGTATCATCAACCATGATACATTTCATGTATGTATGTGTGTATGCACATCATCATGTACATATACATGCATGTATCCATAAAAAAGAAAAGGATTTAAATAAATAATAAATAATATAAAAGTCAATATTAAATCAACACTTGATTTAATAAATCGGTCATATCTTATATGACCCGACTAATATCAAATGCCCGATTAAACTACTGTATCACATACTCGTATTTAATCGAGCCTCCGCACATATCTCATATGCGCACCACTTCGTTTCGCCCGAGCCGAGAAATTTCTATGTGGGACTCTAAGACTCGTCAATACGCCAGCAGTAGGTGATGATCATATCAAACACCCACAAGCGGCAAGCGGTCAGCTAAACGTAACGGCTACCCGGGTATTGAACGATCAGAATAAGAACAAGCGAACCTGTCAAAACTCCTGTCAATCCATCCGGCAACACTTACCGTATAATCCAGTCTCTTCGTTAGATATGCTGCATATCGAGTCTAGGGATGGAATCGTCGACCCCAATAACTCAATATGTCGTGCCGGTATATGGTCTATAACAGATCGAGAAACTTACTGATAACACTTATCAGTAATATCTCAGCAACCCTGGCCAGGGACATCCCGTTATAGCCAATCGTGCACAGCTGTAGCGTTTTGAAAATCGTTTCGGTGAAATTTCGGAAAATCGGTAAAATAATGGGGTTTTCCGTAAAAAGTCAAAATATAAATATCTCTAATATAAAATTAAATATACATATTCTAGCTATGTAATTACTAGTATTTGGTGTTTATTGAGCCACTGGTAAAATTTCTAATTTCCTGAAAAATTTTCCGAAATTAATTATTTTAATATTATTTTAAGCCGTCACTAATAATTTTAATTAGGGAAAATTACAAATTGGAATGAGTTGAAACAATTTTGTGCATCATGACACTTTAAACTAACATGAAAAAAATTGTTTCTGAAATGAAATGAAATTTGTCAAGATGGTTAGAAAATGTAAAAGAAAAGCTTAAATAAATTATAATAAACAAAGGGGTATGTAGCATGTTGAATTGGGCTTTCTTTGCATGGAACTTCCTCACTCACTCACCCAAAAACCTTCCCTAGTGGCTGAACCAGCAGCCTTGGCAGCCCCCCCATCCCCACTCATTGCCCCACTTCATTAAAATGAATTGAAATTTGATAAGAATAGAATAAAGAAATTAAGCATGGGTGTATACATGTGAGGTATGGGTGTCTTTGACTTAGAAATTTCCCCCACACATCCACACACCCCTCTTCCTCCCTCTTCTGGCCGAGCTTCCTGCTGTAGCCCTCCCCATTTCCTCACCTCTTTGTCTCATCAAAAAATCTCTAAAATTGCATTAAAAACCAATACAAGTCTCATTAATCCCTAATTTAACCTTAAACCAATTTTCCATGGCAAAATCAAGCTTGGATCTTGGAGCAAGATGGGTTTTTAGAGGCTAAGTTTACTATGAGATCTACAAGATTTGTGAGGTATAATCTTACTCAATATGTTACCTTGTTAGTATTGTTGTAATCTAAGCTAATTAAGTGTTTAATTATGGGTTTAATTTTAAGATTTAGATTTCAAGAAAGGGTTTGAACTAGAGTTTTGGGTTTTTTTATAAATAAATCAAATTAGTAAGTGTAGATTAATATTTCAAGACATGTAAAAACCTAGTCTAGTTGCTAATTTGTTAATTGTTACTTCTAATTTTTCCTAATTATATAACCTTGCTAACTAGGTTTTTAATTGATGTGTAATTAGGTGAGATAAAATTTTAGAAAAGGTTGGTATGGATTAACTAAGTTAGTGTGTGATTTTTGTGCCATTAGAATTGATAAAACGTCAAGACTTGAACTAAAATGGTGTATGGGTGCTTACTAGACTTTTGGAAATTAACCGATTTGAATTTAATTGAAATTTTAATGACCTACAACCTAATTCCTATAATATTAAATGTGTTGTGAATGCGCAATTGAGGCAAATTGGATTTTAGGCTTGGTGTTATTCACATAGAGTGACCCTAATTGTAGTTTTGGCGTTGTCGCGAGCGCGTTTGTGCGCCGGGTGCGTGCGCGTTTAATTAACGCGCGTTGTTGACTTGTGTCAATTGTGTCCGCGACTATTTATATTTATTCTCTTGTTTTCCTTGTGCACATCCCTAGGATCGGGTGCAGAGCCGTCGCATGTGGCGCGGAGATGGCGGAGCTGGAATTGAATCAGAGTAGCCGAGGCATCCAGGTGAGTAGATTTATATCTACGGGGAGAAGTCGGGTGGATGGCGTATAGCACCCCCGCAGTCCGTGGTGATGTATACGGATGCTTATACACACCAACAATTATTTTATGTTCATTGTGATAAATTATTGATGTTTAAATGGATATTGGTATGTTGGATTGGTAAATGGTTACGAAACCCTAGGGTAGTGGGTGCACTACACATACATACTCACACATACATACTTGCATACATCCTCACGTCATATGTGCATAGATGGGATTCTACATAGATATGTGTTCATATGGGTTGGGATTTTGTGTTCACATACGGACTTGAGGATGATACCTGGGATTGATATGAGTCGGTGAGTTCGATCTGGATTATGATATCGGTGATATGATAGGATTCATGATTGAGATACGTCTGGATACTTTAGAGGATTTTAGGAATGATGATGCCATAGCAATAGTGACATATACATTATGTGGTCGACATGTGATCGTGATATGAGGCAGGATATGCTAGGATATTGATATTAGGCCGTATTGGGCTATGTATACCCCTTGATGATGATAGGTGCTGACGATATTGGTTTGTACGAGATTGTCGATCAGTAGTCAGATCATGGGTATATTGAGGATATTAGTGTTGTACTAGACATAGGTCAGTAACCTAGACTATGATCTTGGATATAGACGATACCAGAAGAATACTGTGAGGAATATGATATTGACCCGTACCCAGATTTAGGGATGCCGTACGACGGATTTACGTACGAACTATATCTTGATGATTGATCCGCACTCTCGACTTGGGATGTCTGATTATAGATATGGTATCGGATATGATATTATTGAGGCGGGATCACCGACTAATATATATACAGGTATGTATATGTATCGACTCAGATGTTAGGCGGTTTCCTTACCTGTAGTCTAGCTTGTAGCTTAGCCCTTTAGTTTAGTTAGTTGTTAGATTAGATTCGGTTCCTACCTATTTCAAAGCTTACGAATCGTGCGTATTTTAAAAGACAGGTCAAGGGATTCTACGGATATTTCAAAAAAAACGTATCTTTTCTTAAAAACACCGTAGCCCCTATTTTCAAAACCCCACGATTCGGGTTATTTCAAAAGGCACCATTGTAGGACTTATATTAGGTTAATGCAGATTAGTTATCGTTGCGTCTAGTATTCAGCCCCCGCTCATTATTGTTGTTCGCTCCGCATCACATGCTTATATTATGCTTCATATTCTACTGTTGATATCTTGTGGTTAGGACACCGGCACCATTACCGATGATGCGTATGTACCACGTACACTTACTTGCCGGCTCACACACATCTTCATCGGTAATTGCCATGTCACGTACACCTTAGAAAATATTATTGCTTGACATAGCCTGTTAGCTAATAGTTTATACATGATATTAGTGTACTTGCCTTATATGTTAATTTAGACATTGTAGTTATTACCTGCTACTTCATGCATACTGTTATTCATTGTTATGCCGCATTCATGGATTCTCATGCATATATTCACTTTTTACGTGCTATTGAGGTTTTGGATTCGGATTTCCATGAGATTTTCTAGATTTGGGGAAAACCGCAAAACATATACAAACTTCTTCTTTCTCTTTTTAAATGAAAAGCGCGGTTTTTCCTATAATGTATGAGTCGTCCACCATGAGTTTGCTGATGGATTTCTAGACCCGATTCGAGGAGTTGGATGAACCGTTTCGGGTACATGGTGGACCCGGTAAGGTACCCCGGGGCAAGAAGCTCGTGGTGATGACGATGAGCCTGGCAGGGGGAGACTACCTACCGGTGATTTTACCCGACGTGTCGGATATCCGGAGGATACCGTCGTGGTCTTGAGATGGATGGTAGGGGCCGGTCTGGACTGACGGCGCCCTAGATATTGAGATTGAGACATTGAGATTTCTAGATAATGAGGTACTGAGATTTGATGATACAGGCCAGTCCGGATAGCCGGAGCCTGAGGTTTTGAGACATTGAGATTCATGTTTTGTGTCGATGCTAGACACTGTTGATGCTGATTTCATTTATGATAGCTCATTTTAAAAATACGAAGGAAATCTCACTAGTTTATGAAAACAGTTTCTTCATTTACATGTATTCTGTTTTCATGCATTCATACCTCATTCATATGATATATTGCTACATGAGGCATTGACACGGGCACATGAGATCACACTCGGGTTAGACATTACCCTAGCCATTGTTATAGGCTGCATGCTATTCATATATTTGAGGATATATTATGATCATTGACCTAGGTTCCGTTATTTATGCGATTTCTGTGCGTAGATGTTCTTCTATTCACGAGTTGGCAACTCACCCCCGTTGTGCCCCAGTTTCTTGCAGGTTTGCCGTACAGGTTTCATTACGGCTTGCGGGCATAGTTTCCTTCGGGTAATTTGGTAGTAGAGGGGTTTACTTGTATTGTACCCCCATTGTATATCATGTATATTATTCTGCTGTATCTAGAAGTTCGATCAACCAAACATGTGTTTATTTTTGAGATAGAGACCAGTGATGTTATTCTTTCGACCTTAGAGTTGCGCGTTTTATTTCTGTGGTTTTCTTGTGGATTTGAGTTTTTGATCTTCGCCGTTGGCGTTGTATATTTTATTGCTTGTGTGGTTGTGACCGTCGATTGACGAAGAGCTAGCTCCCGCTTGGGGATGCCTTTTATTGATTTCGTATACTATTCATGTTGTATCCCGTTTGGGAGCCAGTATTTACAAAGGAGACTCTGCCGAAATTTTCGGGAAATATTGATGTTTTTTTTACCGCATAATTCGGCTTATGCTATTAAAACTACTTGTTTAAATTGGTTTTCCTTCACTCTACTACTTTTCTTGGTTTGCATTTCTGGGTTTTCGGTTTACTTAGATTACGTACGCCTCGAGACGTTCGTAGTTTACGTGCCGGTCATGTCCCGTACTTTCGGGTCGTGACAAAGTTGGTATCAGAGCGTTAGGTTTTACCTTCGGAGCGTAGGATGACCCTTGGTTGATGGAATAGGTGACTAAAGTAGAGTGACGTACCGTAGGTATGTTCCGCGGCATATTTACGATACGCTACTCCACTTAAGAAGCCTTAGGATGTACATTTCTTTGCTTAGTACTATATTCATTCCGATCTAGCCTCATTAGTACCAGTTATGGTTTTGCTGCCACGATTACGGGCAGGGAGAGCTACAGCTAGAGTTGCGGTCAGCACGAGCTCGTCACGAACGAGGACTGACCAGGGCGAAATTCCGGCGACACACGATTACGGAGATGTGTCTTTTTAATTTGTTTCCGCGCCACGAGCATTTGGCGGATCACCTTTATGAGGTTACTCGGATGTGCTGATCGACACTAGAGGATTGAGCCAATGATAGAGGCCAGCCAGATTTTGATGACTGTTGGTGTATTGCTTACTCATGATGATTGAGGCACTGTTCAGCGTGCAGACGAGTGAGCCAGTTGTTACTGCGAGCGACGAGATATCGCCCCATATGTTGGAGCTATTGCAGTACAGGTCGTACTAAGAGATGATAGAAGGTCGCTAGTCACCCGAGGACGAATGACTAGGACACGTGGTTCGTTCGCCTACCCGATGAGAGGTCATCAGATAGATTGATTCCAGCTAGAGAAGACTTCATGCGGAGACGTTGAGAGTCGACAGAGACGATCGAATGTCAGAAACCTATTATTCCAAGTTCAAAGTAGTCGGAAAGATATGCAGGCAATTCTATGGTCCCTCTAGAAGAATGAAACCCTAACTCGACTTAATGACCGTGTGAAAGCCTTGGAACCTTCGGGTTTGCGGCAGTTCTACGGCGCCATTAGTGAGGCTTGGGTTTGCCCTTCTACGGCTGGACCACCGATGCTGTGGTATGTACTCGATACTATTAAACTGTGCCCAAGATATTGAGCTCTTGGAGGATTATGAGGTTTTGACGACTCGATCGGATGGCTTGACTTAATTCGGATGCTAGGTGGTGAGATGCATTTCTTGGGAGACTCCCGATACGAGGATAGCCGTTGGAGCTCAGTCCATGTAGCCACGATTAGACGAGTCCGAAGCAGTCGACATTAGAGAAAGTGGAGTAAAGAGGTCCCTACAAGATCTAGATAAGACGACGTTCCACTCCGCCGAAATCAAAGATGCGATACGCATGACGAGACATTGTGCTTGGATATACCTTCCAGAGGAGTCGCGATAAGAATGCAGTCGTTCCAGAGCAAGACGCAGATATAGTAAAGGACGATGACTTCCGGACAGTTCGGCAGAGACGAGATTTGGGATAGACCTCGACAGGACTTTTCTGGAATAAATTACGAGAAGACTCGGACCCAGGAGTGGTCATGTTACGCATACCAGCAGGCCAGATTTCAGGATCGTCAACGAGATATGCTATGAGTGACCACGACAGTTGGCCAGAGATTCTTGTAGGATGTGCTTGAGCGGGACTATTCCGCCATACTTGATTTTGCGTATTTTGGGCGATTTATTCGCATGATTGATTTTGATGATTGAGTTTCATGATATTTGTCTTCGTGGACCTTGGTTGCACATGCTGAGTATTTACGAATTTTGCACGGTTGTTGCACTTGATATCGTTTTCGTGCCTTGGTTCTCATGTTTGTGATTATATGGATTTCATACAGTTGAGTTGATTTGTGCGTATATACGCACACGATTTGGTTTTTGCACTCGGTATAGTTCATATATGCTTGCAGTGCAGTGTTACGTATGTTGCGCATTTAGATGCACTGGACTTCGATTTCGATGGTGATGTTCGATATTTTTTTTGTGCACCTTGTGCACCTGATTGGATTTTGCGTATATTCAGCACTTGATATTGGATTTCATGATTTCATGCACGATGGATGCACCTGATTTTGCTGTCAGGCACACATGTTGCCTACGACAGATGTTTCGTGCACACCCGATGCACTTAGATGTTGTTTCTGTGCATATGTATGGCACATATTTGGATTTTGATTTCCGTACGTACCAGACGCACGTAGTATTCATACGCGTATTTTGGGATTGATTTTTCTTATAGAGCAGTACGTTTTTATGATATTGCTATGTATTTTCGTACTGAGCAGGACTAGTCAGAGGATAGTACCTGAATATAATTTTCATGCATTGATAATTATTGAAGGGATTTCCAAAAAGCGAGCTATAGCCTCAGCATTTACCTACGTGTCTGAGATGACACGAAATGTTTAAAACAAGGAGACCCTTTTAAATTGTTTCCAAAACGGCAGAACGTACATTTCAAACAAAGGTATATATGTATATAGTTATTTTCTTATGATAGACGTCCGCCACTGTGCATTGTTATACGCGTTGCACAGCGACTTAAAGAGGTTTGCCATGCATTTCCTTCAGATACTTACATATATAGATTCGATATTTACATGTATAGTTTCGAGTTATATCATATTGGTTTTGCTTTGGATTTGGCATTGATGTCTTCCCCATGACTCCGATGATTGCGGGATGATTGACGGAGTTTTGATTTGAGTTATATGCTCATTTTTCATGCGCATGCGCTGCGCTACGATTTGTTTTATGTATTTACAATTTCGGAGCCCCGACGACTTGATGGTTTTGGTTTAGATGTTTTAGTGTTTGGGGGGAGTTTTACTTTAAATTCGGGGACCGAATTTTTTTAAGGGGGGAAGATTGTAGCGTTTTGAAAATCGTCTCGGTGAAATTTCGGAAAATCGGTAAAATAAGGGAGTTTTCCGTAAAAAGTCAAAATATAAATATCTCTAATATAAAATTAAATATACATATTCTAGCTATGTAATTACTAGTATTTGGTGTTTATTGAGCCACTGGTAAAATTTCTAATTTCCTGAAAATTTTTCCGAAATTAATTATTTTAATATTATTTTAAGCAGTCACTAATACATTTAATTAGGGAAAATTACAAATTGGAATGAGTTGAAAAAATTTTGTGCATCATGACACTTTAAACTAACATGAAAAAAATTGTTTCTGAAATGAAATGAAATTTGTCAAGATGGTTAGAAAATGTAAAAGAAAAGCTTAAATAAATTATAATAAACAAAGGGGTATGTAGCATGTTGAATTGGGCTTTCTTTGCATGGAACTTCCTCACTCACTCACCCAAAAACCATCCTTAGTGGTTGAACCAGCAGCCTTGGCAGCCCCCCCCATCCCCACTCATTGCCCCACTTCATTAAAATGAATTGAAATTTGATAATAATAGAATAAAGAAATTAAGAATGGGTGTATACATGTGAGGTATGGGTGTCTTTGACTTAGAAATTTTCCCCACACATCCACACACCCCTCTTCCTCCCTCTTCTGGCCGAGCTTCCTGCTGCAGCCCTCCCCATTTCCTCACCTCTTTGCCTCATCAAAAAATCTCTAAAATTGCATTAAAAACCAATACAAGTCTCATTAATCACTAATTTAACCTTTAACCAATTTTCCTTGGCCAAATCAAGCTTGGATCTTGGAGCAAGATGGGTTTTTAGAGGCTATGTTTACTATGAGATCTACAAGATTTGTGAGGTATAATCTTACTCAATATGTTACCTTGTTAGTATTGTTGTAATCTAAGCTAATTAAGTGTTTAATTATGGGTTTAATTTTAAGATTTAGATTTCAAGAAAGGGTTTGAACTAGAGTTTTGGGTTTTTTTTTAAATAAATCAAATTTGTAAGTGTAGATTAATATTTCAAGACATGTAAAAACCTAGTCTAGTTGCTAATTTGTTAATTGTTACTTCTAATTTTTCCTAATTATATAACCTTGCTAACTAGGTTTTTAATTGATGTGTAATTAGGTGAGATAAAATTTTAGAAAAGGTTGGTATGGATTAACTAAGTTAGTGTGTGATTTTTGTGCCATTAGAATTGATAAAACGTCAAGACTTGAACTAAAATGGTGTATGGGTGCTTACTAGACTTTTGGAAATTAACCGATTTGAATTTAATTGAAATTTTAATGACCTACAACCTAATTCCTATAATATTAAATGTGTTGTGAATGCGCAATTGAGGCAAATTGGATTTTAGGCTTGGTGTTATTCACATAGAGTGACCCTAATTGTAGTTTTGGCGTTGTCGCGAGCGCGTTTGTGCGCCGGGTGCGTGCGCGTTTAATTAACGCGCGTTGTTGACTTGTGTCAATTGTGTCCGCGACTATCTATATTTATTCTCTTGTTTTCCTTGTGCACATCCCTAGGATCGGATGCAGAGTCGTCGCATGTGGAGCGGAGATGGCGGAGCTGGAATCGAATCAGAGTAGCCGAGGCATCCAGGTGAGTAGATTTATATCTACGGGGAGAAGTCGGGTGGATGGCGTATAGCACCCCCGCAGTCCGTGCTGATGTATACGGATGCTTATACACACCAACAATCATTTTATGTTCATTGTGATAAATTATTGATGTTTAAATGGATATTGGTATGTTGGATTAGTAAATGGTTACGAAACCCTAGGGTAGTGGGTGCACTACACATACATACTCACACATACATATTTGCATACATCCTCACGTCATATATGCATAGGTGGGATTCTACATAGATATGTGTTCGCATGGGTTGGGATTTTGTGTTCACATACGGACTTGAGGATGATACCTGGGATTGATATGAGTCGGTGAGTTCGATCTGGATTATGATATCGGTAATATGATAGGATTCATGATTGAGATACGTCTGGATACTTTAGAGGATTTTGGGAATGATGATGCCATAGCAATACTGACATATACATTATGTGGTCGACATGTGATCATTATATGAGGCAGGATATGCTAGGATATTGATATTAGGCCGTATCGGGCGATGTATACCCTTTGATGATGATAGGTGCTGACGATATCGGTTTGTACGAGATTGTCGATCAGTAGTCAGATCATGGGTATATTGAGGATATTAGTATTGTACTAGACATAGGTCAGTACCCTAGTCTATGATCTTGGATAAAGAGGATACCAAAGGAATACTGTGAGGAATATGATATTGACCCGTACCCAGATTTAGGGATGCCGTACGACGGATTTACGTACGAGCTATATCTTGATGATTGATCCGCACTCTCGACTTGGGATGTCTGATTATAGATATGGTATCGGATATGATATTATTGAGGCGGGATCACCGACTAATATATATACAGGTATGTATATGTATCGACTCAGATGTTAGGCGGTTTCCTTACCTGTAGTCTAGCTTGTAGCTTAGCCCTTTAGTTTAGTTAGTTGTTAGATTAGATTCGGTTCCTACCTATTTCAAAGCTTACGAATCGTGCGTATTTTAAAAGACAGGTCAAGGGATTCTACGGATATTTCAAAAAAAACGTATCTTTTCTTAAAAACACCGTAGCCCCTATTTTCAAAACCCCACGATTCGGGTTATTTCAAAAGGCACCATTGTAGGACTTATATTAGGTTAATGCAGATTAGTTATCGTTGCATCTAGTATTCAGCCCCCGCTCATTATTGTTGCTCGCTCTGCATCACATGCTTATATTATGCTTCATATTCTACTGTTGATATCTTGTGGTTAGGACACCGGCACCATTACCGATGATGCGTATGTACCACGTACACTTACTTGCCGGCTCACACACATCTTCATCGGTAATTGCCATGTCACGTACACCTAAGAAAATATTATTTCTTGACATAGCCTGTTAGCTAATAGTTTATACATGATATTAGTGTACTTGCCTTATATGTTAGTTTAGACATTATAGTTATTACCTGCTACTTCATGCGTACTGTTATTCATTGTTATGCCGCATTCATGGATTCTCATGCATATATTCACTTTTTACGTGCTATTGAGGTTTTGGATTCGGATTTCCATGAGATTTTCTGGATTTGGGGAAAACTGCAAAACATATACAAACTTCTTCTTTCTCTTTTTAAATGAAAAGCGCGGTTTTTCCTATGATGTATGAGTCGTCCACCATGAGTTTGCTGATGGATTTCAAGACCCGATTCGAGGAGTTGGATGAACCGTTTCGGGTACATGGTGGACCCGGTAAGGTACCCCGGGGCAAGAAGCTCGTGGTAATGACGATGAGCCTGGCAGGGGGAGACTACCTACCGGTGATTTTACCCGACGTGTCGGATATCCGGAGGATACCGTCGTGGTCTTGAGATGGATGGTAGGGGCCGGTCTGGACTGACGGCGCCCTAGATATTGAGATTGAGACATTGAGATTTCTAGATATTGAGGTACTGAGATTTGATGATACAGCCAGTCCGGATAGCCGGAGCCTGAGGTTTTGAGACATTGAGATTCATGTTTTGTGTCGATGCTAGACACTGTTGATGCTGATTTTATTTATGATAGCTCATTTTAAAAATACGAAGGAAATCTCACTAGTTTATGAAAACAGTTTCTTCATTTACATGTATTCTATTTTCATGCATTCATATCTCATTCATATGATATATTGCTACCTGAGGCACTGACACGGGCACATGAGATCACACTCGGGTTAGACATTATCCTAGCCATTGTTATAGGCTGCATGCTATTCATATATTTGAGGATATATTATGATCATTGACCTAGGTTGCGTTATTTATGCGATTTCTGTGCGTAGATGTTCTTCTATTCACGAGTTGGCAACTCACCCCCGTTGTGCCCCAGTTTCTTGCAGGTTTTCCGTACAGGTTTCATTACGGCTTGCGGGCATAGTTTCCTTCGGGTAATTTGGTAGTAGGGGGTTTACTTGTATCGTACCCCCATTGTATATCATGTATATTATTCTGCTGTATCTAGAAGTTCCATCAACCAAACATGTGTTTATTTTTGAGATAGAGACCAGTGATGTTATTCTTTCGACCTTAGAGTCGCGCGTTTTATTTCTGTGGTTTTCTTGTGGATTTGAGTTTTTGATCCTCGCCGTTGGCGTTGTATATTTTATTGCTCGTGTGGTTGTGACCGTCGATTGATGAAGAGCTAGCTCCCGCTTGGGGATGCCTTTTATTGATTTCGTATACTATTCATGTTGTATCCCGTTTGGGAGCCAGTATTTACAAAGGAGACTCTGCCGAAATTTTCGGGAAATATTGTTGTTTTTTTTACCGCATAATTCGGCTTATGCTATTAAAACTACTTGTTTAAATTGGTTTTCCTTCACTCTACTACTTTTCTTGGTTTGCATTTCTGGGTTTTCGGTTTACTTAGATTACGTACGCCTCGAGACGTTCGTAGTTTACGTGCCGGTCATGTCCCGTACTTTCGGGTCGTGACAACAGCACAGCATCAACCCCCAATACCGGGAGAGACGAAACCCCTCCTATCGCTCACTGCCTCCATATGCCTCGAGACTATACCCAAAATCCACCTGTTTGTACGACTCAGTAGAGCCGTAATAGGGTGGAGATCAAAGTACAGTGGGAGGACACACAAGACTCTATGACGATCTCGGGTCTACAGACTAACTTGTACCAGTGTCACGTGAGAACTTCTATCCGTCGTATGATATAATACCATATAGGAGTTCTCGATGAGTCCGCTCAGTGTACCCAGTCTCACTGAGCACTCTTATACTATCTTCGGTGTCAACACACCAGACGGATATGGGATCATCCATCGCCCATCATATAGAACAAGAATGGTATACGCTAGTCTAAACTGGAATATCGATGCCCTGTCTCGATATACCTACGACTAGGAACATTTCAGGGATATGCTTATAAACTACAGATGTCCCACTAGTATGATCCGCATCATAATCCCAGTAGTCAAGCTAATATCCTTAGGGCTTTATCAACATTCATCAAATGAATATAAACATGATCAAGTGAACATATGATAAAGTAATACCGGATAGCATACTATCATGTCGAGCAAGACTGTCCTCTGAATATATATATATACACATCAGTACATACACTATCTCATAATGGCCTCTAGGGCATACATATATCCAACAATAGTCCTATTCATTTTCTCAAGAACCGGAAACCATCCTCAAATCTGGAACAAGTTCCTTCGAGTTCGTATATAACCATACGATGGTTTTATCCAATAGAAGTGGATGTTCGTAGTAATACGGGGTGTTCTGGAGAAAGGGTAAAAATACGAGTGGCAATGAGGTATGCAACTCTGACAATCTAAAAGCTAGTGTTTTAAGAAGGTTCGATTAACTTGGTCACTGAGTCATAGTCTAGGGTCGGGCCATGGTCGCTGCCAAAGAGAGAGAGAAAAGAGACACTCAGCATGCACTCTTACCTAGATCAGAATGGTTATCAATTTATCTAATCAGGAAACATCCCACTGTAACCTCAAATTCTCCTCCAAACATGAAAGAAGAATTAGTCGGGATCACCCGAGGAGTAAACCAACTCATCATTGGGAATCGGGATCCAACTATCATCGCATGATAACGTGATGGAATCCACTCACGTTATCACAATTCAGAAGGTATGCGCATATCTGGCAAGTTTCAGTTTCTTCATAAACTCCCGATGTGATTTTTACCCCATGCTCTTATTACCTTGATGAAGGCCAATATATCATAAGTCACATGTCAAGTTCTACCCGTTATTATCCAGGTTAATTTGAACCCAGCCGTACATACCCTTGACGAAGGCCAAAATAGTAGTACGACTGTCCCAAACCAACGCATCTATCTTTGCAGCAGAAAAGTAACAAATTGCTACAATACACTATGCCATGACGAAGGCTAACAAACAAAGCATGAATACTAAGTGCTACCCGTCTGAAATGACGGAGGGCTACAAATGGTTTTTGGTGAAAAACCTTTAACGTAATGAACTTGATATCGTTGAAGGAACCAGATAGCTTTTTATAAAAATATAGTGGCGAAAACCTTTGCTAAAGAGGTCACTCCCGGTGAAGGGATCTCGGCACTTTCCCCGTAGAATGAGGTGCAGGGTATTCTAACTGAATATCATGATGCAAAGCAAAAAGTAATCGGCAATAGAGAAGTTATTACCCTGACGCAAACTTATGTCCAAGGGGTCACTCCAGGTGAAGGGATCTCGGCCCTTGCATCGTCGACTGAGGTGCTGGATATTCCTAACCGAATACCACTGTGCAAAACAAAAGAAAACTTCCTTGTAATAACAGCTTTTTGAAAAATGTTCTAACAACATCAGAATAGGTTTGTTTAGCCTGCATTGATCCGAATCAATGCAGTCCCATCAATTAATCACACCACAAAAGAACGAAAATATGATGTATGTATATGCCATCCGTATTCGCCACTGGATCCCGTCATCACCCGTTAGGTTACTTAACTAACGACAGAGCGGGGACTGTACTAGCACGGGTGTAAAACATATACAACATCTACTTGTATATATATCAATATATAATAATCGCTCCAGGCGTGATAAAATGCAACATCACATAGAGTAATAATCATTACAGAATAATACAGATAATCTAGGATCCCCGGGTTTCCTTTGAGCCGCAAGTGAAACTCGACATTCCCCTGGTCGTGTGGATAGCCTGTGCAATGAAATCCTAGACCCCTACGGGTGCGGCAAGTTACCCGCCAAAACCTGAAGCGAGGCAGCCCACTTCAACAAAGTGAATGGACCACCCAGAACGTCACGGAATCCGGTAACTTGAGCTCCCCTCCTTGGGTCAACCTATACCCCCTACGAGTGCGGCGAATAGCCCGCCAATTCTAGAGTAAAGCCCCCTCCGTCTCAAAGCCATGAGAGGCGGGCTTGTTGCCCTCTAGAACCCGGCTACCCGTGCACCCCTCCGCGGGCTAATCCTAGTACAGAAAGTAAAATATACAACGGGTACATCGACCTTAGCCCGGTCGTGCCCCAAAAGAATAATATACAAACAGGCAGTGATGGTAGTCCACATGTCGGATTCTCGCCCCGAAATATGAAATGTACAAATACAACCAAACTGTACTGCCATTGCATCCAGGATATCCACCACGACAAATCCGCAGCATCACAACACAATACAAAGCATCAACGTCAATGCCACGTTTGCAAATCTGTCTAAAAGAACTATAGCAATTAGACAAGATTTACCGCTCGAATGACATTCACGTTCACAGATATAAAGTATGCACTGTGATCTAACATATTTAAAATTTTTGATCGACAAAATTTCCCGAAGTGGGCCCTGAGCACAAATCCAGCACCCAAAATAATCTGGGACAAAACTAAAAATACCAGAAACCCCAATTCCAAGTCAGAGACCACTGTAGAAAAACTGGTGCACTAAAGCTACAGTTGTGCGGCGGAACCGCGGCCAAACCTTGTGTAATGCGGTGGTTCCGCGGCGCTATGGTGGAGTTGCACTTCCAAATTTCTACAGTGGTCTTAGAAAAGCCTGCCTGATTTTCTGACGTAACCAAAATAATTTTGAGACTACAAAAAAAATTCGACAGAAACTTCATGAATGGAATCGCGGTTTCGGAAATTTCGTTCGATCGATATTTTAAACACATTAGAGTAAGTTAGTAAAGGTTAATGGCATGGCATTGATACCATGTAAGTCTACGGTTGCGCTCCGGCCGTCGATCCGAGCCCAAAATGCGGAAACGAAAACTTTTTCTAAAGATGAAACCGGCACTATCGCAGACTTTAATCCCGGATCGAACCATTAACCTATAACTAGCAAACTAGAGAAGGGTTAGAAAAGCTATACTGATCGATCCATGTCCTTCGGTCTTTGGCCACCAACCCAAGCTCCACACGGCATCTCCGATCTCCGGTCTTCTCGTCGGAAGGGAACCACATCAATGTGTCTTTTAACGGGCTCCCGCTTCGTCCGAAGCAACTCGGACACGAAGTTTGCTAGCCGACATGTCCAAGGTGAAGCAGAGAATGTGTGTGATCACTTTGTCTTAAGCATCCATTGATTCTCAACACATGAGAGTGTATGGATGGAGGTTGGAGATGATGCCATTAATGGAGGTTATGAGCTAGAGCAAGAAGAAGAAGAAGAAGCCTTTCTTTTTCTTATGTGTTATAATAAAATGAGAGAGTGAGAGAGATATAATACAAGAGCTAACCACCATCCCATGGCTGCCCTCTCTCTTTCCTCTTATCATTTCAACAATCTAATCAATCAATAATGTGACATATGCATAAAGAAAGAGACCATGAGTCATTAAGCATGCACATGCCACATTAAATGCTTTTCATGATGACTTAAGCTCACAATTTCCATTTGTAAACATTAAGCCAAATGTTTACAACAAAAAAAACGATACGGCAACATCTAAAGTAAACTCATGACGGATCACAAGGATACCCCTCACCTGTATATACATACCTGCATCCGCATTCCGACTGAATGCGAATGCGATGAGACTAAAGTAATCCAACAAATCAAATACTAGGATGCGGTTTAAACCAAAGCACTCCAGTATGATCCGTCCGATCATGATCCGTGCACGACTGCACGTATATGATCGAACCCTGCCATATATCAGACGACCTCTACAACGTTTCGCCCGAAACTTGAGAAACTGTCTATGGGGGACTCTAAAGACTCGTCAATACTTTGGCTGTGGATTTAACCACTACCACGTTAGAGGTACTAGCCGTACATAACGGGCTACGAGGTATTGACCAAAAGGGAGGTCGATGAGCGAACTCATCCTGACACCCTACTAAGCCTGTCAGTGATAATATCCGTACAGTCCGGTCCGTTCATCTATGAGCATCGCATGTCAGGCCTAGGGGGTTGGTAAAAGTTAGACCCCTAAAATTGGTACAAGTCGTGTCGGAGTGTAGCCCAGAACACCCTGAGATGCTACTGGAATACCTACCAGTAAATCTCCTGCCTTGGCCAAGGACTTCGTGTAATGGCTCTCCTAGACACAGTGCGATCTCACCCCCAATGCCGGGAGAGACAAAACCCCTGCCGATCCGCTCACTGCCTCCATGTGGCTCGGGACTGTACCTAACTAAAACCTGTTTGCATGACTCCTTTGAGCTGTGGTAGAGTAGTAATCAAAGCACAGTGGGAACTCACACGAGACAAATGATGATCTCAGGTCGATGAACTAACCTGTACACATGTCACCAGGGAACTGCTATCTGACGTCAGGTATAATACCAACTAGCATGTTCCCGGCGAGTCCTGTCCGGTGTACTCATAACCCAATGAGCACCTGTATACATCTTAGGTGAACCAACTAACACCAATGGCTTGTGAGGCCAGCCACCGCCCCTCGTCGGGGTCTCGACTGAATACACTTGTTTACTAATGGAGTATCGACGCCCACTCTCGAAAACTCCCACAACTAGGGACCACTTTAAGGATATGCTTATAGACTACCCAACTCTCATTTATATGATCGCCATCATAATGCTGGTAGTCAAGCAAGAATCTTATGGGCTCTATCAACGTGCAATAGTGAGCTGTAATGTCACCTAAAGCATGTACACGATGATAAAGATAAACCAGATGGCATACTATCATCTTGAGTAAGACTGTCCTACCGGCATAGGTCCGCCCTCAATCATTGCAATCACGTGCCTGTGATCCAATAATTGACTTTGAGGGCACTATATCAAACAAGTACAGCATAGTCCGCAGACTTGACACTGCTGCTTCGTCTCGAGTGTGTTCCTATTGTTCTTAGATTGCTACCCTACCACGGCTCAAAGGAGTCGTGCAAACAGGTAGCAGTTGGGTGCAGTCCCGAAGCACTTGGAGGCAGTAGCGGTTAGATAGGATTCGTCTCTTCCGGTATTGGGAGTTGATATCGCGCTGTGTTTGGAGAGCCATTACGCAAAGTCCCTGGCCAGGGCAAATGAGATTTACTGGTAGGATTTCCAGTAGCTTCTCAAGGTGTAATGGGCTTCGCTCCGACATGACTTATACAGCTTTTATGGGACTGACGCTTGCCGCCCCCTAGGCCCGATATGCGATAGTCTTAGATGAACAGACCGGACTGTATAGAGATTGTCACATCAGGTTCAGTAGGAGTTTGGATGGGTCGGCCTTGTTATCGACATCTACCTGGGGACCGTTACGTACAGCTAGTACCGCTTGTGGCCTGTGGTTAAACCTACTGCCAGCGTAGTGTCGTGTGTTTAGAGTCCCACATAGAGAGTTTCCCTGCTTCAGGCGAAACGATATAGAGGTCGTATGGTTTTACGACAGGGTTCGGACACATATGTGTATTTATGCATGTACGATGATCGGACAGTTTTTTCTAGCAGGCTTTAGTTTAAGCCAGATTCTAGTATTGGATTATTGGATTTATACAGTCTCAGTATTTCCATGTTTTCATGGATGGGAGGGGCATTCTCATAATTAGTCGAGAAGCTTCTAGAAGAAAGATGAGGTAGAGAGCTTAGGTGGAATTTTCCTTAAATGGATTAGTGACTCATGGAGTGATTCAACCAAATGTGTTAATGAAGCATTTATTGCTTAATGACTCCTGAGATGATTCATCCAAAGTGAATTAATGAAGCATGGTTGATATTATTATATGTTATTCATTTAGATAATTATCATGCTTCATATATTCACAAATGAGATATAATTCATTTGATTCTCACTTACACATTCTCTCTCCTCAAGCTCTTTCACTTCAAGAACCTAACCCTAATCCTCTCATGTGTTGAGATCCCAAGGGTTAGCAAGACTAATAGATCTCTATATCCTCTAGGTTAATTTGATTATTAATCATAGCCATCTAGTTACCTCAAGTGAGAGGTTAAAGCTTGGAGAAGGAGCTCTCGGGTGGATCTTCTATCACATCGAGGAGGCCGATGAGGAGATGAACTACAAGAACAAGAAGGACTAGAATCATGAGGTATAATCGTCTATCATAGTAGTTAATCACTTCTAGATAGTTGTTAGTTAGGGTTTAGCAAAGATCCGTAAAGTTTGTCGATGTTAACTCAAACAAAATGATTGTTTTACCTATTCCGCCTCCCCACATTATGTGGGGTGTCTAACGTCGACTAACAGGGGATATACCATCTGCGGGTACATGGTGGACCCGGTATGGTACCTCAGGGAAAGAAGATCGCAGATGATGGAGTTATGCCCGGCATGGGAGCACTACGTACCAGTTATTTGTGACGCGGCGGATATCCACAGGATACTGAACGTTGTCGGATGATTTGATGATATGGGCCGATCCAGACCGCCGGACACCAAGATATTGAGATATTGAGATACAGAGATATTGAGATTTCGAGATTTGAGATACAGAGATTTGGAGATATTGAGATTCGATATACAGAGATATGAGACATTGAGACTTTGAGATATACATATTTTGTGTCGATACTTGACACGGATTTCTATTGATTTCAGTGATATTACTTCAGTTATTTCACAGGAGATTTCCAAGATAAAAACAAAGATTTCTCATACCAAACATACTCAGGTTTCATGTTGATTATGCATTCATGTTGCATATAGGTTAGTGCATTGCATCATATTAGTATATGTGTATGTTATGACGCGTTTGCGTACATGCTTACGATAGCCTTATTAGATGTTACTTACTACTCACGAGTTGGCAACTCACCCCCATTGTGCCACAGTATCTTGCAGGTCTGACCCGTTAGCACAGTAGCGGCGGGTATACTTTCCATTCCGCTTCGTTTGCTTCGGCTTACAGCTTGCTCACAGGTGGGTTTTTGTGGATTCGCTTTTGCTCCCACCTTGTATTTCTATTTTGTATCTAGTACACTCCATCTACCCTTTTATATTGGACGAGACGGTGAGACTTGAGACTTGTATTTGTGGTTTGGTGTCGATGCTCACTTGAGCCGACATGATACTTTTATGCTTTTATACTTATTTCGTATTAATATGAGATATTCATTGCATGTGGTTGTGATTCTACCTTTGGCGAAAAGCTAGCTCCCGCTTGGGGATGCCTTTATTCATCTATATGCATTTTTCTTGTTTTGTACTCGTTTTGGGGTCAGTATTTACAAAGGCGACTCTGCCGAAATTTTCGGAAAATTTTGATGATTTAAAAATATTAATGTGACTTACTTGGTTTAAATTGCTCTCTTAAATAAGTTTTCCTTCACTCTATTGATTTAAATGGTTTGGATTTCTGGGTTTTGGCTTACTTAGATTACGTTGCGTCTTGAGACGTTTCGTAATTTAAGTGCCAGTCACGTTCCGTACCTTCGGATCATGACAAAGTTGGTATCAGAGTGTTATGTTTTACCTTTCTGAGTGTAGGATGACCCTTGGTAGATGGAGTAGGTGACTTAAAAAGAGTGGCGTAGCGTGTGTATGTTTCGCAGCATACTTACGATACGGTACTCCCTCTAAGCGACCTTAGGATATATATTTTCTTGTATTTCCTTCCTTGATTCCTGAAATCCTTTGATTCGATCGCAATGTTCTTATCGATCCTGTTCTAGCTCCAGCCACTATGCCGCCGGAGACTACGAGGGCCAGAGGGCTGCCGCCAAAGATGAGTTTAGAGTAGGCTCGTTGAGATGAGAACTGATCAGGGTGGTACGTCTACCCCTCACGGATAGAGTGATCCGCTTTAACAGGCTAGATGGCTAGGCTGGAGTCAAGCATTCAAGACGTATGACAGATGGTTAGATCGTTAATTATGTCTAGCCGAGCTCCGAGAGCCGATGATGTCCCTCCTATTGCGGGAATCGTGTTTGTACATGCTGCTCAGGCAGCTGTTTCTGTTGTTACCAAGATTATTTCCGTATCCTTATCGGAATTTTTGAGGGTGAAGCCTCCATTTTTTACCAGCACAGATGCAGCGGAGGACCCGCAGACATTTCTCGATAGGACGGCTAGGATTTGCCGTTCGCTGAGAGGTTCTGATGATAGATGGGTGGAGTTTGCGAGTTTTTGTCTGGAGGGCCTTGCTCAGACGTGGTACGAGTCAGTAGAGAGAGTCCGAGCTGCAGATCTACTTCCTATGATTTGGGATGAGTTCATAGCTATATTTCTTGCTCGTTTCTTTCCGGAGAGCGTTCGAGATGTCCGAGCTCGTAGTTTTGAGTCTTTGCGCAAGACTCCTGGGATGACAGTGTCCCAGTACGACATTCAGATTTCTTGGTGGTTCGATATGCTCCTTACCTGGAGGACACTGAAGAGGAACGGATAAGAGGTCCGTATGGTGATTGGACATATGATAATTACTTGCTATAGGCTCCCAGCATTTTGACACTTATGCACCCACGATGGATGCAACCTTACTGCAAGAGGAGCACATTTTTGAGACTTCGGTCATTTCTGGACCAAAGCGGATTTGTACCAGTATGCCAGCTCAGAGGCGGTTAGATAGACGCCGTTGTGACAGGCTAATCGTTTGGTCGCTCGATATGTTGTTCATTCGTGATTTGTTCGCATCGGAGATAAGGATTCTTTTGTCGATTTGATTCTTCCCAATATGTTTGTCTTTGAAGTTCTTCTGAGCATGGAGTGGTTAGCTACGTGTTATGCATCCGTGAACTGTCGTGAGGAGGCAGTCAGATTTAGTTGTCTGAGTGAGCCAGTTCCTGTTTTCGGGGAGACTGTAGTGCCACCCTTCCCGATTTGACTTCTCCTCTTCGCGTTAGTCAGCTCCTGAGGAAAGGATGTCAGGAAATTCTTGGCGTATGTTTGCGATGTTGGAGCCGTAGAGGTCCCGTTGGACCAGGTTCCGATTGGGAGAGAATTTGCAGATGTTTTCCTGACGAGTTGCTTGGTTTGTCGCTAGAGCGTGATATTGTGTTTTGCTTTGAATTGATTTTCCGGCAAATCGTAAAGAACTGAAAGAACAGTCGCAAGATTATTGGATAAAGGGCTTGTCCGTCCGAGTGCGTCACCTTAGGGAGCTCCTGTCCTGTTCGTCAGAAGGCAAGACGGCAGTTGTGTCGATACATTGATTATTGTCAGTTGAATTGGGTTACTGTGCGGGACATTTCTCGAAGATTGACTTACGGTCCGGCTACTACTAATTGTGGGTTCGAGAGGATGATATTCTGAAGAACATTTTTCCAACAAGTTACGAGCGTTATGAGTTTTTGTGATGTTGTTCGAGCTCACCCATGCCCCAGCAGCGTTTAAGGATTGGATGAACCGAATATCCAAAACATTTCTTGATCAGTTATTATCGTGTTCGTTGATGACATTTTAGTACACTTTTGGAGCCGAGTGGAGCCCGGTAGCATTTGAGGATTTTGTTGCAGACTTTGAGGGAGCACCAGCTATTCGCTAAATTATTGAAGTGTGTTTTCTGGTTGAATGATGTTGACTTCTTGGGTTATGTAGTTACGAAAGATGATAAGTATAGAACCGAATGAGATCGAGGCTGCTCAGCACTGGCCCAGACCTGTATTAGTGACGAAGGTTCGTAGCATTTTGGATTTTGGGCGGATACTATTGATATTTCGTACAAGTTTTTTTTTTTGCATTTAACTGCAACATTGTCCCGGTTAACCCGGAAGAGAGTTCCTTTTCTTTGGACTGAGGTGTACGAGCAGAGCTTTCAGCAGTTGAAGACTTGTTTGATTTCGGCGCCAATATTATTTTGCCTTGAGGATCAGGTGTTTTGTTGTTTATTGCGAAGTTAAAAAGTTCGAACGAATATCAAAAACCCATTTTTCCAAGTTTAAGGTATTCGGAAAATCATGCAAGTAATTCTGTGGACACTCTAGAAGAATGAAACCCTAACTCGATATACTGACCATGGAACGAGTTTTGAACCTTAGGGTTTGCTGCAGTTTCGCAGTGTCATTAATGAGGCTTGGGTTTGCCCTTCAACGGTTGGTCCAAAAGTACTGTGGTTTGTTCTGGGTATTTTTAAACTGTGCTCAAGTGTTGATCTCTTTGGAAATTATGGGACTTTGATGAATCGATCGAAAATTTTAACGTCGTCCGGATATCATGTGAAGGGATGAAGAGAGATGTCATAGATTTGTTTCGGGATGGTGACTTATCAGCAAGTCAGGGCTGAGAATCAGAAGTCAGCAGGTGAATTACAACCTTTGGCCATTCTAGGGGTGGAAACGAGAACAGACTTCTATGGATCTTATTGTGGGCCTACCTAGGACCAGTCAAGAGTGTGACTCTATTTGGAGATTGTAGACCGATTGACGGAAATCAGCTCATTTTCTGCCAGTCAAGACCATTTTCGAATTCGTTCAGTATGCTCAGATAAAGGTTGATAAGATGGTGCGACTATATGGAGTTCCGACTTATATTGTGTCTGACAGAGGCACCCAGTTCCCCAGCCGACTATGGCAGAAACTTTAGGGGATTACGGACACCCATTTAAGTTTCAGTACAGTTTTCGATCCGCAGACCGACGATCAGCTAGAGAGAACCATTCAGATTCTTGAGGATATGCTCTGGGCATGTGTTCTAGTTTTCGATAGCAGTTGGGATCGCCACTTGCCCTTTATAAGGTTTTCTTATAATAACAGCTTCCAGGAGAAGATTGAGATAGTACCCTTCGAGGCGTTATAGGGGAGGAGATGTCGATCGCCCATGTGTTGGATAGAACTCAGTGAGAGCAGTATTTGGAGCCCAAAATTATGCAGGAGATGACTGAAAAGAGATTCAGTTGATTCAAGATAAGGTAAGAGCAGCTCAGAACAGGCAGAAGTTTAATGCTGATAGACGTCGACGAAGACTTGAGTTAAAGTAGGCGATCATGTTTTTCTTAAAATTTTCTCCGATAAAGGGCGTATGGAGATTCAGGAGGAAAGGAAGCTTTGTACCAGATACGTAGGTCCCTTAGAGATTCTCAAACGTGTTAGCGCAATGTTTATCGTGTGGCTCTTTTACCTAGTTTTCCAGATTGTTTGTCCCATATTTTATGTATCAATACTCCGAAAGTACCTTCTTGACCCCTCTTACGCATTACAACATCAGACGATCTAGCTAGAGCGCAATCCTTCTTTCACCAAGCAGCCGATAGTCATTCAAGATTGGCAGGTGAAGAAACCGAGGTTTGAGGTTATACCGACCGTATTGGTTCTTTGGCACGGCCCAATTAGCGAAAAAGGGATAGGTGAGAAGCCGAGGACGAGATGAGAGAGAACTATTCCCATTTCTTCGAGGATACGCGTAGTTAGATTTTAAATTCGGGAAACGAATTTTTTTAAGGGGGGAAGATTGTAACGTTTTAAAAATAAATAAATAAACAAATAAATAAATAAAATCTTTTAGGGGAATTTTCTGATAATCGGTAAAATAAACCGTATTTTCCGTTAAATTTAACTATAATTATTTTTCAACATAAATTTAAATACGCTTATTTTAAACATGTAATTGGTAGTATTTGATATTTATTGGGTCACTTATAAATTATTAGTTTAGTTAAATATTTTTCTTAATTAATTCTTTGCAAATAATATTTTAAGCTTTTATTATACATTTAATTAGTGTAAATTTCAAATTTGAATGTTTTAATTATACAAATATGAACCATGACAACACAATATTTAGTTTGTAGCATGTTCTTTCTTCCTCTAGTTGTCTCCATAATTCTAGATAATTCTAGGACAAGTTAAATTAGAAAATAAAAATAAAACAAGAAATTAAGAAAAGACATAATAAGTGTAATAATTGGAAATGTTTCTACTTACTTCCACATACTTTTCTCTCTCTCTCTCTTTCCCATATGTTGCTGGTCGAAATTCTAGGCTGTCTCTCTCCAATATTCTCACCTCATTCTCTTTTTTAAAAATTAAAAGAAAAAGGAAAAATTAAATAATTAAAGACATAAGTCAGAAGGTGCAATAAATGGGGAACTTTGTGCACTCACCTACACTTCTCACTCCCTTTCTTTTTCCCTCATTGCCCTGGCCGAGCCCTCTTCCTGCTGCCCTCTCAAATTCTCCACTTCATCTCAACACAAAATCCTTCAAAAATCCATTCAAAAATCAACACAAAATCCTAATAATTCCTCAATTAACCTTTAACCATTATTCTTTGCTCATTCTTGCTTGGATTCTTGAGGCAAGAGACCATTTTGGTGATAAGTTGCATGTTGGATCTCATGATCTTTGTGGTATAATCCTAACCCAATGGTAAATTGTTGTATAATTATTTTAATCTAGCCTAATTAGGAGTTTAATTAAGGTTCTAGTTTTAAGATTTAAAACTGAAGAGATGGTTTTTAAATCAAGTTAGGGATTTTATAAATTTACCATGATTACAATGTGTAGTTTAACACTTTATGACATGCAAAATCTAGTTTAGTTGTTAATTTGTAAAGTGTTCTTTAAAATTGTTAAAATTAGATAATTTTGCAAACTAGGTTTTTCAAATTAAAATAAATTGGAGAGATTAAATTTTTGTAATGGTTTATGTGACTTAACTAAGATATTTAGTGAGTATTGTGGCCACTAGATTTGTTAAATATCAAGATTTCAACTAAAATGGATAATGGAGACTTACTAAGTTTTTGGAATAATTGGGGTTTAAGCGAGTTTGAGGTTGAATTGAACTACAACCTAATTCATTTAATATTTAATGAGTTATGAATGCGCAATTGGTACGAGTGGATACTAGGATGGGTGGTTTTCACATTTTGCGACCCTAGTTATGGTTGTGGCGTGGTCGCGAGAGCGCTTGTGCGCCAAGTGCGTGCGCGTTTAATTAGCGTGCGTTGATTGACTTGTGTCGTTTGTGTCCGCGACTAATTTTATATTATCCTTTTTACTCGTGTGTGATTCTAGGATCGGGTGCTGAGATATCGGACGCGGCGCGGAAAGACACGACGGGTATCGGACCAGATTAGCTGAGGTGTCCCGGTGAGTAGATGTATATATCTATGGGGAGATCTTCTGGATGGCGTGAGGCGCCCGAGAGTAGGGTTACTAGTAGTAACTTCAATTATATGCATAGTTTTCTAGTTAGCCGTCTTGTTGCATCGCATCGTTATATTTATATATATGTGATGTCATTTCATAGGACTCTTGCACCATTACTATTGGTTTCTGCCGCACGTGCACTATTTATATGAACACACACGCCTTTGTTTATTGCTATGTCACGAACACTATAAAACCTGCTTACATTAGTATCGAGAATATTTGCATCATATACGATATTTAAACTGGTAGTTGTATTTTCCATCTTATCAAGATTGACACTAAGGATTGCTAGTCGTACATATACCGCATTTCATCATCATTAATACATAGTTTTCTAATTATAATCGCATTTCATGATATGGATATCGTAGAGATTATCATTTTCCTACATGATCATGTATTGTGATTTGATTTGTGTGATTTAGCGTGTTTGCGCTTTCTAAAAGATAGATCAAAAATATTTATAACCGCAATCAAGAACGGCATCGTATGAAGCTAGCCGGTGAGTACGGGTCGGTCTACAGGGATTTTGTGAATTTCCGATTCGTTCTTACGAGTTAATTCCGAAGGGTGTTCGGGTTGATTATTAAATCTAAAATCCTAAATTATTCTACCTAGGGCAATTAATTGAAAGTTATAACTAGGGCAGATAAATAAAATCTATACTAGGGCAGGAAAATAAATTTAATCTACGGCATGAATTGAAATTATCTAGGGCAAGAAAATAAACAAATCTACTTACTTTACAGATGCATTTCTCCAATCATCCATTCAGGGTTGTCAGATCTGAATTTCAGAATTGAAGAGAGGCACCGATGCTCTCCATAAAGAATTTTGGAATTTTTATTAAAAGGAGGCATAAAGAAATTACAATGATTAGAGTTCCTATTTATAAAGAATAGGAAACCCTAGGGTTACACTTGTTTCGCATGTCCAAAATTACACGAATAGCCCTAGAAAGACTTAGTCAACGCCGCGGTTCCACGGCTCTTTAATTGTGTTGGAGTCTTGTTTTTCACAGTAATTCCTACAATACCCTGCTGATTTTTTTGAGTATTTTTAATATGAAAAAATCAACATTTTTGAAAAATTTCCAGAAACTAGGGTTTTACGGGTATTCGGAGTTCGATCGGACTTTAAAATTCATCTAGACTTCGCCTAAAGGTCTAGCTTGGCTCGGATACCACTGCAGGGTTACTAGGCACTCTCACAAGGGTCTACAAGGCATCAACCATACCCGATTTAAAATTTAGACGTGCTGAACAACCCTAACCAAGATCTTTAAATTAGAGATTAGGCGAAACAAAGCATGTTAAACACTTTAACACTAAGAGTTTGGGATTACAACCTTTGTAGTCCGGTCCTTCACTTCTAAAGCACCGTGTTCAGGTCCCTTTGCTACGATCATCGAGTATCCGGACTCTAGAGAGGCTCCACGAAGAGAAAGATGCAAGCTTGCTTCCGATCTTCGATAACAAAGATGATCTACCTTGAAGTTTCTTTAACACAAGCTCCCACTCACTAATGAAGTGAACACCCTAATCTAAATGGCTAGGATAGATTAGGATGATGAAGTAGGAATTTAGCACTCTTTTATTTTCTTAATCTCACTCATTTTCATCACCACTCAAAAAGCTAGAAAGCTTTTCAAGCAAAGAAGAAAGAGGAGGAAGATGATCTATTTCTTTTGTGATGAATAATGAAAGTAGTGTGAGGTTCGAAATGCAACCATGGTTCAAGTGAGAAGACTTAGCCATTGTAGAGAGTTTACTAGGGTTAAGGGTTTGGGTTGGGTTAAAGAATATCTTGCAAAATATCTAAACTAAATATCTTTGCATGAAACAAAATAAAAGCTTCTAGAAAAGTTTAACCCAAATCAAACCCATACCTCATTTAACCTCCACTAAACATGTCGCAATAATAACCCTAACATGTTACAATATTATATATCACATATACAATATTTATTATAACAAAATAAAATAATACAATTAACATATATCGCATATATATCAATGTATTACCCGAGTGAGAAAAAGAATTTTTTAGTGAGCTTATATCTGTTAATGTAATTTAATATATCAAATATATAATTATACATTAAATTATCGAATCAACTCTTGATCCGATAATCCGGCTATTTCACAAATAACCGACTAATATAATCTGTATCAGTTCATCGAATCAACACTTGATCCGATGACCCGGCTATATCACATATACCCAGCTGATATCTCATATCGCGAGAATCTAATACGGTATCACATACACGTAGTGTTCTTGGTCCCGCACATATCATATATGTGCTCCTACTCCATTTTTCCTAAGTCAAGAAAGCTCTGTGTAGGACTCTAAAGAATCGTCAATACGCCGGCAGTAGGTGATGATCATATCAAACACCCACAAGCGGCAAGCGGTCAGCTAAACGTAACAGCCACCCAGGTATTGAGCGATCAGAAGATCAACAAGCAAGCCTGTACATTCTTTCGTGAATCCAATCAGTAACACTCCCGTACAGTCCGATCTCTTCGTCTGATATGTCGCATATCTCGCCTAGGGGTGGTAAACGTCAGACCACAGTAGCTTGATAAGTCGTGTCGATATGAGGTCCATAACAGTTTGAGAAACTACTGATAACACTTACCAGAAAATCTCAGCAACCCTGGCCAGGGATTTCCAGTTATAGCCAATCGAACACAGCGCAACATCAACTCCCTATACCGGGAGAGACGAAACCTCTCCTATCGCTTATTGCCTTCATGTGATTCAGGACTGTACCCAAAAGCCACCTTTTTGCGCGCCCTCTTGGACGTGGTATGATGGAAATCAAAGCCACAGTAGGAATCATACAAGACTCTGTGACGATCTCGGGTTTACAGACTAACCTGTACCAGTGTCACCAGAGAACTGCCATCTGACGTGGTGTATAATACCATCTGGGAGTTCTCGGCGAGTCCGTCCAATGTACCCAGTCTCCACTGAGCACCCGTACACCATCCTTGATGTCATAAACCGATGGATATGGGATCATCCATCGCCTATCATATGGGTCAAGATGTGTATACGCTAGTCTACTCTGGTGTATCGATGCCCCTGTCTCGATACACCCTCGACTAGGAATAGTTATAGGATGTACTCGTCGACTACCGTGGCCCCACTAGTATGATCTCATCATAGTCCCAGTAGTCGAGTACATATCCTAAGGGCTTTATCAACATGTAACATAGAGGCAATCAGAGTACATGTTATGATAAAGAGCTACCAGATAGCATACTATCATGTCGAGCAGGAAAGTCCTCCCTATATATGTCCAAGCATCCACTACAATATACATCGTATGTACAGTAATGGCCTCTAGGGCATACATATAACTAACAAGAACAACACTGCAGATACACTCACAGAGGCCATCCCTCAGAAACAGTTCGAGAGGCTATTCGAGATGATTGGTCTGCGATATGCCAATACATGACCTTAGTGCATGTCACGACCCGAAATAGCACGTGACTGGCACTTGAATAATATGAAGTCTATAGGACCCCATCTAATTCAAGTAAGTCAAAATTCCAGAAATATAAAACATTTTAAAGAATAAAGAGGGAAAAGTTTAGTTTTAAAGCAAGTAGTTTAACAACATAAGCCGAAGTATGCATTTTTAAAACATCAAGTCTTTCTGAAAATTTCGGCAGAGTTTCTTTGTAAATACTGGCCCCAAAAGGGTACAACATGTATAATATGAATAAAAGCATCCCCAAGCGGGAGCTAGCTCTTCGCCAATTGGCGGTCACAACCACGTAAACAATATAATATACAACGCCGAAGGGCGAGAATCAAAACTCAAAAGAAAACTCAAATCAACAAGAAAACCCATAATAATACAACACGTGACTCTAAGGTCGAAAGAATAACAACTGGTTTTGTAAGTCTGAAATAAATATACAAGTCTGGTTGATGGAGTTTAATAGATACAACTGAAATATAATAAAAGGTACAATGGTGGTCACGATGCAAGTGAACCCACCTACCAAGCAATCACCTGGAATGGAAGCAGTGTGCCAGAAAGCCGCAAGGAAACCTGTACGGAAAAATCTGCAAGAAATTGTGGCACAACGGTGGTGAGTTGCGAACTCGTGAGTAGAAAATATCACATAGCAGAAATCGTATGTATGACTCAATCCTAGGTCAATACGATCAAACACAAATAACATCAAAATGATAAAGCCTGAAGCATAAAAAGGTAGCAAGGGTAAACATCTATACATAAGTGTAATACCAAGTGCTCATGTCAGTACCTTAGGTAGCAACATATCAAAAATATGAGGTATGAATGCAATATAATGAAAACAGAATACATCATGCATGTGAAAACTGTTTTATTAATTTGGTGAGATTTCTGTATATTTAAATCGAGATATCATTAACGAAATCAACATAGAATCAGTGTCAAGCATCGACACAAAACATAAATAAATCCTAATATCTCAATATCTCAGGCTCCGGCAATCCGGACTGGCCTGTATCCTCGAATCTCAATATCTAGGGCTCCGGCTATCCGTACTGGCCCATATCATCAAATCTCAATATCTAGGGCTCCAGCTATCCGGACTGGCCCATACTCCGATCAGTATCCTCCGGATATCCGTCGATTCATAAATACAATCACCGGTCGGTAGTGCTCCCCTGCCAGGCTCAACGCCATCATCTGCGACCATCTTGCCCCGGGGTACCGCAGCGAGTCCATCATGCACCAACAGATGGTTCCTCCTCCTCCTTGAATCAGGTGTATGATATTGCTCAAAAGCCGAGAAAACTCATGGTGGACATATCTCAAATCATATCATGAGAAAACCGCAATTTTCTATCTTTTGAAAATGATAGTCAGTTTATAAATCTTTGCGGTTCTCCAAATCGAGAAATCTCATAGAAATCCGCAATAAAAATATCAAGAGTAAATAATACTGAATACTGGGCTCCAGCAATCCAGACTGGTCCCATAATATTGCATGACAATGAATATATGAATGCATCTGATATCAAGCAAAGAATGCAATAATTAAGCTAGCATATGAAAGTAATAACATATATGAACTATTAGCTAGCAAGCTATGTCAATGAAATAATGTTCTCTAAAGTGTACATGACATAGCAATTACCGATGAAGATGTGCAAGCGAGTGTACGTGGAGTAGACGCATCATCGGTAATTGTGCTGGTGTCCTAACAATAGGTTTCATCATTTCTAACGAAAATACATATGAGCATGCAATGCAATGCGAACAACAGAATAAATGGCAAATGAATAGTAAATGCAGCAATAAAGAAATATACATTCATATATACGAGTCATACATTTTTTTGTATCTGAAATCGCACGAATCGTGGTGTTTAGAAAATAGGTTTACGGTGTTTTTTATGAAAAAGTACACCTCTGAAATATCCATAGTATCCCTTGGCCTGTCTTTTAAATACTCACTATCGTTAGTTTTGGAAATAAGTATGACTCGTGCCCAGTCTAACATCTATTAAGTAACTACTGGACTAAACTAACAGACTAGTCGAAAGGGTAAGGAAAACCATCTAAGTCTGAGTCGATCTATATATATATATATAATAATCGGTGATCTCGCCTCAATAGTATCGCGTACGATACAATATCTATATCATATGACAACCTTGAGTCAAGAGTGCGGATCTATCATCATAATTATATCTCATACGGTAAATCCATCGTACGGCATCCCAAATCAGGGTACGGGTCAATATCACATTTATCTCATTATTCCACTAGTATCCTTATCATCATATATCATGAGCTGGGTACTGATCTATGTCTAGTACATACTTGTAACGTTTTAAAAATAATTAAATAAATAATTAAATGAATAAAATTGTTTAAGTGAATTTTATGATTTTCGGTAAAGCAAAATGTATTTTTCGTAAAATCAAACCGCAATTGTTTTTCATTATAAATTCAAAAATACCTATTTAATTATGTAATTACTAGTAAATAGTGTTTATTTAGCCACTTATAATTTTTTAGTTTAATTAAAAAAATTCCTAAATTAATTATTTTAAATATTAACATAAGCTTTATTTTTACACTAAATTAGTGTAAATTACAAATTTAAATGGTTTTAATTTGTAAAAATGAACCATGGCATGTTAGAATTTAGTATGTATCATGCAAAAATTATTGCAAATTTTTCCTATTTTCTAGAGCTTTCTTGAGTTGCTATAGTAAACAAATAAATAAATAATTAAATAAACCTTGAAAAGACCTTTAAGTGATATTTTCCCTCTTGAAACTTCTACACACTTTCACACTCACTTCTTTCTCTCCCTCACCTCACCAAGGCCGGCCACAACCCCCCATGGCTGCCCCTCCCCATTTCCCACCTCATTTTTGCACAAAAATCCATCAAATTATATCAAAAATTCAACAAAAAATACACAAAATCCTAATTATTTCATACCCTTTATTCTCTACTCTTCTTTACATGGATTTTGGAGTGGGAAAGCATGTATTTTTGAGGTTCATTTTCAAGTTTGGACATGAGATTGTGGAGGTATAAATCTTTCTCTTTTGAATTATTTCTATTAAATGTTCTTTTAAAGCATAATTAGAATTATTATATTAATTCTATGTTTAATTTTTAAAATGCAAGTTAGGGTTGTAAATTCAAGTTAGGGTTTTTAATAATTAATTAGGGTTATAATAGTTAGTTTAACACTTTTAGAATTGGAAAATATTGCATGGTTGTTGAATTGTAAAATTTTCTTTTAAAATCTTTTTAAATAAGGAAATCAGCTAACTAGGTTTTTGCAAAATGTGTTTGTGGTTGATATAAAATTTAGATTTGGGTTGTTATCATTGGAATGTAGTTTTAGTGGAAATATTAGCATATTAATTGAATGAAAAACTTAGTTTGATCACTAGATTACTTTGATAATTGGAAAAATAGTAATAAAATGCTATTATTTTGTAAACTAGATTTTGGAAATTTCTAAATAAAAGGGATTTAAATTATAATTATGGTTTCATTATATCATTATCATCATGAATTGTAATTTAAGACATTAATTCATGCAAAATCATGTTTTGTGGTGGAATTGTGGTGTTTTGCTTGAAAAATGTTGAAAATTGTTAAATGTTGCAAACTAGAAATTTCAAATCAATATAAATTTGTGTAATAAAAATATAGTAACGGTTTGTATAGTCTAGTTATGCTATATAATGAGTTTTATAAGTATTGGTTTCATTTAAATGTCAAGTTTTGATGAAAAACGGTAAATTGGCAATTTCGGTTTTTACGAAATTGGACGGTTTGATGGATTTTAGGGTTTCGATGGATTTAATCATGTTTTATAATATAAGTAATGTGTTTTAAAACTATGAGTTATTTGTTAATGTTTATCTCGATCCATCGGAGTTTGTACGCCGATATCGAGCGATATTTGGTTCTTTTGCGGGGACGGGACATAGGTTTTAACCTGTGCTTGTTCCTTATATCGTTTGACTTATGTATGTGATTCGGTTTACGATGCTATTTATATGCTTGCGTTTAGGTACCCCTCATGTGGACTGCGGGCGATGAAGAGGAGGATGGTGACATTGTCTTCGGCAGACATGGACCGGGTGAGTAGATGCATATCTACGGGGGGAAGTCGGGTGGATGGCGTTTAGCACCCCCGCAACGTAGAATATGAATAGTACTTATTGACATTAGAAAACCCGATGTGACCCTAGATTCTTACTGAGCAGGACCCTAGTAATGACCCTAGGTGGGACAAGACTGATTTAGGAAAACTATACCTGAGGATGAATACTTTGGGAGAGGTTCGTAGGTTTCTGATAGAAACACACACGCACACACTAAAACTTGACATGGCGTATACGTATATGTGTGTATATATATAAAACTAGGTATAGGTGTATATATATACACAACACGTATATGGGATTCGTTGATGTGATATGATATCTGAGGTATGATGAAACAGTATGACTGGGCTTGATGCCGTGATTCTTGACTATACAGTCGTATTAAAGTGTTAGCGGATCATTAGAGAATGAGATAATGAACATGAATATATAAATTATAAAGAGTGGTGGTGATATTGATGTACATGGGACGCTAGAATAGTACCCGGACTGTAACTTGTGACTGATCACGATATGATATATGTATAACTTGATTACGACATTATATTGGTGTGACCTGATGCCGATATCATATAAGTAAGACTTAATCACAATATGATACATATGACATGATATTTCTGAGGATAAACTAATGATGCTTATCATGATGGCAATGATATATGATTGATGTATGCGATCACAGTTTAGCACCTTGATCATGAGATGTGTTGATGATGACATTATACGAATGAGGAGACACCTAGGAGATACTTGACCGTACCCCGATATTGGGATGCCGTACGATGGATTTTACCGTACGAGGCTTAGATTTGATGATTGATCCGCACTCTTGATTCGAGGAAGCCGTACTACGTACGTGACGCTATTGAGGCGGGATCGCCGACTATTAGAGATATTGATTCAGACCTTAGGTAGACTCTAGTTTCTTACTGACTAGTCTATTAGGTTTAGTTCCTTAGGATGTTAGACGGACACTGGTTTAGGTTCGACTCACATAGTGGTAGTTGTACTCGTATCTCGCAGAGGAGTGGATAATGCACACCTGTATTTACATTCATACTGTAATCATCATGGTGCATGTTCTTTTATATGTTGCTATAATCAGTATAAACTTTACCTGTTAGGACACCAGCACTATTACCGATGATGCGCATATTCCACGCACACTTATTTGCCGGCTCACACACATCATCATCGGTAATTGCTATGTCACGTACACTTTAGATTATATTGTCTTTTATGGATAGAATCAGTTAACAACTAGACAGATATAATATTGTGATTATTCTCTGACATTAGTACAGACATGATATTCGTTGCTTAGATATTCATGCATTCATATTTTCATGTTCTCATGCAGTATTATGGGCATATGCCGACACTTATCATATACTTATTCATGATTTTGAGATTTGGATTTCTATGAGATTTCTGGATTTTTGGGGAAAACCGCAAAAATATATAAAACTTCTCTCTCTCTCCTCTTCTCTTTTTAAAAATAAGATGCGGTTTTCTCGTGATGTATGTGTCGTCCACCATGAGATTTCATGTTTTCTGTTGGATTTCGAGACCCGATTCGAGGAGTGGATGAACCGTCTCGGGTACATGGTGGGCCCGGTATGGTACCCCGGGGAAAGAAGATCGAGTTGTAGACGATGAGCCTGGCAGGGGAAGACTACCTACCGGTGATGTCTGGAGCGGCGGATATCCGGAGGAAACCGACCGTTGTCGTGAGATTTGATGATATCGGCCGATCTGGACTGACGGAGCCCGACATATTGAGACTTGAGATTACATGTGTTGTACAGATTTCCATGGATTTCATTGTTGAGATTTCAGATGCTTATACAGATATACCTGGATTTCAGGATTTGTTTATTTTACATTCGTGGTGCATGCATATCCATTCATATGACATAGTACTATATGAGGTACTGACACGACACGGGGTATTTGCACTTACACGTAGTATTACTCTGCTATTACTAGATGTTTAGGATATAGTAGTGTATTATTATGACCTAGGATAGCGTCGTGCATTCGATTTCTTTTCGTAGATGTCTTCTACTCATGAGTTGGCAACTCACCCCCGTTGTGCCAAATTCTTTTCAGGTTCGATGTACAGGTTTCCGTGGCAGCTTGTTGGCACATCTTTTCTTCAGGGTGATTTGCACAGTAGGTTGGTTCACTTGTATCCGAACCACCATTGTACATTTATTCATTCATTTGTATCTAGTAAGCTCCATCAACCATATTTGTATTACTTGATAAGTTTATTGGGCCAGTCTTTTATTTCGACCTTAGAGTCGCGCATGTATTATTCTGATCTGGTGGTTTTGTTTTCTTTTGAGTTTTGAGCCTCGCCCTTTGGCGTTGTATATTATTGTGCTTGTTGTGGTTGTTTCCGCCTGTTGGCGTTGATGCTAGCTCCCGTTTGGGGATGCTTTTTATTGTTTATGTATATTATACTTGTTGTACCCGTTTGGGGGCCAGTTTTTACAGAGGAGACTCTGCCGAAATTTTTGGTAAAATTTGCTGATGATTTTATACTTGTTTTCTTTTACTGCTTCTTCTTCTTTTTCATGGTTTAGATTTCTGGGCTTCGGCTTACTTAGGTTACGTGGCGCCTCTAGACGCTTCGTAATCTAAGTGCCGGTCATGTTCCGTACTTTCGGGTCGTGACAATACTGATACTATCAATAATATATATGCGTGTGTCTGAAAACATATCGCCTAAAGATCCGCTATAATATCATGTCGTATCTCATAATACGAACCAAATCATATCACCAATCTTGTGGCACCATGCCCAATCTCATCGACTCATCTCCAAATACCATATACTATCCTCATTATCCATGTATATGTATATGTATATATATATATACATAGTCCCACACCTGTGTGTGTGTGTGTGTGTGTGTGTATACATATCCCCATAAGTAAAATAAAATGTATGCATGAGTGTGTGCGTGTGTGCAATTCACTACCCTAGGGTTCGCGACTAAGAACTAACTAAATCACTATTTTACGAATACGCTAACACTAACCCAAGTCAAGCATTTCTTATTAAGTATACACATCTAATAACGCAGAAGTATATATATATATATATATATATATAATATATCATAACGCAATCGTGTTCTATACTACAAAACTGCGGGGGTGCTATAGCCATCCACCCGACTTCCCTCGTAGATATAATCTACTCACATTGATCCTTACTTTCCGAAGTCAATGACGCTACGCTCGTCCTTGTCGTCCCGAAGTTCTCGCGGGGGTACCTACATATGTACACATATAGCATCATAAACAGAAATCATGCACGAAAACCAAAATGGCACACAGATCGTATATAGGTTAAAACCTATGACCCGCTCATGCAAAAGAATCAATTAACCCTCGACATCGGCGTACAAACGCCAATTGATCGAGATAAAACCCAAACGTACCAATCGTGGTTTCACAACTCATTAATTATTATATGAAATAGGGTGTATATAAACAAAACCTTAAACTTAATTTAATATCAATTAAATCCAAAAATCAATTAAGCATCAACTAACCGTTTTAGTAACAAACTAGATGTTTAAACCAAACTAGTGGCCACAATATCCACTAAATATCTTAACTAAGTCACACAAACCATAATCTCACTAATTTTTCATTAACCCAAAATTCTACTTTGCAAATTAGCTTAATTAGTACAATTTTAAAATAACAACTAGCAAACAAGCTACAAGGTTAGATTTTACATGTCTTAAAGTGTTAAACTACTCAATTAAACCATGATCAAATGACATAAACCCTAACTTGATCCAAACCCAAATCTTGAATTTTCAAGTTAGCAACTATAACCAAATTAACACTTAAATATGTTAGATTAAAGAAATTTAAACAACAAATTCTCTATAGGTTTAAGATTTATACCTCCCAATGATTGAGATCTAGCTTGGAAATTAGCCTCCAAAATGCCATCTTGCTCCAAGGATTCAAGCATGTAATGGCCAAAGCATAAAGGGTATGGGTTAATTTAGGAATTAGTGATTTTTTGAGTGGACTTTTGAAGAATTTGAAGGATTTTAGATGAAGAAATGAGATGGGAAGAAGTGGAGGAGTTGCTGCCTTGGGGGGGCCGGCTATAATGTGGGAGGAGAGAGAAAGGTTGTGGGTGAGTGTGAGAAAGTCAAGGAAAGCCCATACTACAAGTATCTACACCATACTTCTTTTATTCTCTTTTCTTTTTTTTTTCAATCTCATACCTTTTTCTCTTTAAGTGTGAGGGGTGTGGGGGAAGCCATGGCTCGGCTAGCAGGGGGGTTTGTGTGTGTGTGGGGGGGGGGTGTATGTGTGAAAGTTTCCAAGTCATGAAAAACCCCTCAAGCCACATTAACACCTCACAACAATTTCTAATTACGTTTATTTTCACAACTTAAACCTTTTTCTTTTATATTTCCTAAAACCGCCTTGACAATTTCTTCTCATATCAAAAACAACATCTCACATCATGGTTTAATATGTCGTGATGCACAAAACTTGTATTAACCCATTCCAATTTGTAATTATCCTTAATTAAATGAATTAGTGAAGGCTTAAAATAATATTTTAAAAATTAATTACCGAAATTATTTTAGTAAACTAGAAATTTTATAAATGACCCATTAAATACCAAATACTAGCAATTACATAGCTAGAATATGTATATTTAATTCTATATTGAGAAATAATCATATCTGGGTTTTTACGGAAAACACCAGTTATTTTACCGATTATCCGAAATTTCACCTAAACGATTTTCAAAACGTTACAATCTTCCCCGCTTAAAGAAATTCAGTTCCCGAATTTAAATTAAAACTCCCCCAAATAATAAAACATTTCAGTAAAGTGATCAAGTCGTCGGGGCTCCGAAATCATAAATACATAAAGAAAAACATCATAACGCAATGCATGCGCATGCAAAACAAGTATATAAACCAAAATCAAAACTCCGTCATGCATCCCACAATCATCGGAGTTATGGTAAAGACACCAATGTCAAATCCAAAAACGAAAACCTGCATGACATACATCAAAACTATAACAAGTACATAGTACGCGTCGGTGTAAACTCGTCAAAACATATGAAGAAATGCAAGCCAAACCTTTTCAAGTCGCTGTGCGATGCACATATCAGTGCACAGTGGCGAACATCTATTGTAAGAAAATAACTATATGAACATCTATTGTAAGAAAATAACAATATATATATATATATATATATATTGTTGGGTTACGGCAGCGCCCCGGCCGTCAATCCGAAGCCAAATGCGGAACAAAAACTTTTCAAAACTTGGCGCTACAATAACCTTTACCCAGATCGTACCATTAACACTAAACTAGCAAACTTCAAGAAGTTAGAATGGCTATACCAATCGATCCATGACCTTCGGTCTTTAGCCACCATCTCTAGCTCATCGCGGCATCTCCGATCTCGCTCGATCTCCGGTCTCCTCGTCGGAAAGGGCACTACATCAAGTAGTTTTTTTACGGGCCCCCGCTTCAAACCGAAGCAACTCAGACATGAAGTTTGCTAGCCGACATGTCCAAGGTGAAGTAGAGAATGCGTGAAATAACTTTGTCTCAAGCATCCATAGATTCTCAACTCATGAGATTGTATGGATGGAAGTTTAAGATGAAGCCATGGATGAAACTTGTGAGCTAGGGAAAGAAGAAGAAGAAGAGCTAGACTTATTATTGCGTTGGATTAAAAAATGATAGTACTAGCATAATTCCAAAGAGCAAGCCCAAGCCATAGTGGCTGTCCACTCTCTCTCCTTATATCATTTCAACACAATAATCAATCAAAAAGGTGACATTTGCACAAATAAAAAGACCATGAGTCATCACCCATGTACATGCCACAATAATTGCTCTTCATGATGATTTCCACTCACAATTTCCACCGCAAAACATTGAAACCAAAATGTTTTGTATGTGTACGGTAACGCCCCGGCCGTCTGTCCGAGGACAAAATGCGGAAACAAAAACTTTTTCAAAACTTGAAACCGGCGCTATCGTACACTATAAACCCGGATCGAACCATTAACCTATAACTAGCAACTAGAGAAAGGTTAGAAAGGCTATACCGAACGGTCCGTGTCCTTCGGTCTTTGTCCATCGTCTCTAGCTTCCCATGGCATCTCCGATCTCGTTCAATCTCCATTCTCCTCGTCGCAAAGGGCACCACATCATCGAGTCATTTTACGGGCTCCCACCTCTGAACCGAGGCAACTCGGACACGAAGTTTGCTAGCCGACGTGTCCAAGATTGCTGTAGACTAAGTGTAGAACGCTTTGCCTCAAGGGTTAATCGAAGTTGCCACAATGGAGAGAAGATGAAAATGAACTTTGAAATGAAGCTAATGTTTTGTTGCGAGAATGAAATGAGATACCAATTCTTACACACAAAAATTAGGGCTGTCCAAATGAGGGCTCGGCCACACAAAAGAAGAGGAGGGGTGAGAGCAAGCTCAAGTGAGAGGTGACCATAAGCAAAGTGTGGTGATAATGAGAAAAAATTGTCACACCAAAATCTAATCCAATCCTTTCACAATTAATGCAAAAAGAAGGCACAAGAAATGAAGCCAAGCTCTCTAGAAACCTCATGTAGCCTCCATGTGCTAATGGAGCCCTAGTGACCACAAAAAAAAAAACCATTTGCTAATTGTACATTTGCAAATTAGGCCCTCCAAGGAAAATTCAGCCAAAGAACAATAGAAAAGGAATTTGGCCAAAAAGAGAAAGCAAGCTGGCAACCTCAAAAAGCGATCCGGTAACAAATTACAGGATAACCCCGTGACTGTATATACATACCCACATTTGTATTCTGACCGAATACAAATGCAATGAGACAAAATCTACACAGTAAAATACTAGGATCCGGCTTAAACCAAAGCCCGCTAGTATTATCCGTCCGAACTATGACACGTGCACAAGTGCACGCGTACGTTTGAACCCTGCCATAAATCCATACGGTCTCTACAACGTTTCGCCCGAAACTTGAGAAACTGTCTGTCGGGGACTCTAAAGACTCGTCAATACTTCGGCTGTGCATTTAACCACTACCACGTCAGAGGTACTAGCCGTACGTAACGGGCTACCAGGTATTGACTAAAAGGGAGGTCGATGAGCGAACTCATCCTGATACCCTACTGAGCCTGTCAGTGACAATATCCATACAGTCTGGTCCGTTCGTCTATGAGTATCGCATGGCGGGTCTAGGGTGTTGGTAAAAGTTAGAACCCCAAAAGCGGTACAAGTCGTATCGGAGTGTAGCCCTGAACACCCTGAGATACTACTGGAATACCTACCAGTAAATCTCCTACCTTGGCCAAGGACTTCGTGTAATGGCTCTCCTAGATACAGCGCGACCTCACCCCCAATACTAGGAGAGACGAACCCCTGCCGATCCGTTCACTGCCTCCATGTGGCTCGGGACTGTACCCAACTAAAACTCGTTTGCACGACTCCTTTGAGCCGTGGTAGGGTAGTAATCAAAGCACATTGGGAACTCATATGAGACAAATGACGATCTCAGGTCGATGAACTAACCTGTACACATGTCACCAGGGAACTGCTATCTGACGTCAGGTATAATACCAATTAGCATGTTCCCGGCGAGTCCTATCTGGTGTACTCATGACCCAATGAGCACCTGTATACATCTTAGGTGATCCAACTGACACCAATGGCTTGTGAGACCGGCCACCACCCCTCGTCAGGGTCTCGACTGTATACACTTGTCTACTAATGGAGTATCGATGCCCAGTCTCGAAACTCCCATGACTAGGGACCAGTTAAAGGATGTGCCTATAGACCCCAGCTCCCACGTATATGATCGCCATCATACTGCTGGCCGTCAAGCAAGAATCCTGAGGGCACTATCAACGTGCAATAGTGACCTGTAATGTCACCTGAAGCAGTGCACGATGATAAAGATAAACCATGGTAGCATATTATTCTCTATCAACGTGTAATAGTGAACTACAATGTCACCTAAACCATGTACACGATGATAAAGACAAACCAGATAATATACAAACCTCTCGAGTAAGCCTATCCTACCGGTATAGGTCCTCCCTCAATCATTGCAATCACATGCCTGCGATCCAATAATTGACTCTGAGGGCATTATATCCAACAATCTCCCACTTGCACTCATGGATAATTATTGTGATGTCACATACTCACAGCCCGTGTGGTACCGAACACCCAACTCCTCTACTAATCAGTCTCACAAATCTCGTTTGCGAAACTATTGCGTTCGAGAAATAGCCTCAGCTAGTTGATCCGCCCTGATGTTACTTTCTATGTCTCTCTTTATCTCAAGTTCGCGGAGAAAGCCATCTCCCAAAATGAGCAATACCTGTCTTAGAATATGTCTGGATATCTGATGGGACCTAGTTCAAAAATGAACTCCAAATCCAAACTTCTTAGACTGTATCGTCAACTGAACTTAATCAGCATCCTGCGCCACACCTCCCTCAGTATCCACTTGGACCACCTGTCCAAAATACTGCCCCTTGTCAGAGGGAAAACTACAACTCTAACAGTCACTCTTTCATCGAGGTCACCTTGGAAGCCTGGAATGATAACTGTCTCCCCAAGGAGGATGTCGTTATCATATCCTTAGAACATCCACTTATGTTCTAAAACTGCTTCCGAATGTTTCTCCAGGATTGGATCAATATCAACTTATTGCATCTACTGCTAAAACAACATCTGGTGTGGTACTTGACATCTCATGATTGACTCAATTGCCTAAGCAAGTGATCTGCCAATCATGCACATCCCTCTCCCCTTTAGTCTGTAAGATACCTTTAGAGAGGATGACTCCATCACCTGCAGGTACACTACCGTGCCAGGAGTCATCCATTCTAAAACACCTTTAGAATGCTGTCTAAGTACCCAGATTTGGAAACTAGCCAAATCTAGATCTAAAACCATAGATCTAGTAACCAGAATATCTGATATAATATCCATATCCTATGTGGAGAAACCACTGTGTGACAACCAAAGCATAACCGATCGTAGTATAGGAATTTAACTTCCTACTCTGTGTATGTCATCCAAGTACCAGGACATCACACCCTACTACTTTCTTAACAGATCCATCCCCTATTCTGATGAAGTCAAACCTATGACTGTCACATCAGAAATAGATGATCTATCTCCGCTATATCTGCTTTAGTCCATAAATAGACATAAACTACTTGTCCACTATGCTTCCGCTGCTCCCACTGACTACGACAACCCTCTGGCAGAGTCATATACACGTACACTTCTAAAGCTAATTTAGAACGACGCTATACTCATCCTCCTGCCTGGTTTCACAGTCTGGAACAACAGCAATGGTAAGTCTGCGTAAACAAGAACCTCCCTGTCACCGTCCTGGAGGCTACCGGAGTACCTCTCGGGTGCCTGAGGTTACCCACCATATCTACGGAGTGGCCAATGGAATGTCAAACCAGATTGAATCTTTAGGTTCTTATCAAATTTTCAGTAATCGTTTGCGGTTCTGGAATCACTTCCAGTTCTACCATACTCTCACTACCGTTTTCTGAAAAAAAAATCCATTTTTATTAAAACTGTGGCGAGTCAAGAACAATATCACTATTGAACTTCCAGATGGTAGAAAGTCAACCCTTGTCATAGCCCGGGTCAACCCACAAACAGCCATTACAGAAACGTACCTTGAGTTATCAGAGTCTGGTTTTAAGCATAAGCCGGACAACTCCCCGTACCTTAACATTGTTAAGATATGAACTATTCTATATCCAATATAGAAACAGAGGCACTGATTTAATTGGAACCAGATTCAAATCATGCAGCTGTCTCCTGTGCATGTCAACTAAATGGAGAGAGTCCGATCAGCATTACTCAACATAGGAGTGCTTCCAATTATGAGTAACCAGAAAGAGAAGCAAGTTCTCTTAATCATTACTATCAACTGAATACCATACATAAGTATCTACATCGTCGATCACCTTGAAGAATCCTGATACTTACAATACCTGTTTCTCTACTTTATTCTTATACCTATAACTTCTCAAACTTAGACCTTGCTATTCTACGAAATACATGTCTAAGAACTAGAGAAGTCACAAGTAAACAGAATATAGTACGAGTACCAACCCTCTGTCCTCATGGACATTGGACAACATACAATACTCTGTATAAGCCCCCTTAGTCTAATAACTCATTCCCCGTGTGTCGTAGGTTGAAAACTGTACTTATGGTTAAGAAGAATTACACCGCTGTTTAATGCTCCTTACCTAACCATCCACCGATATAGGTAAATGCCATAGACAAAATTTCAAAAAGTTATATCTCACTTTATAAAAATAAATGTACAGATATATCAATTTGAAATTGGTGCATAACAAAGGATATTAAAAACCAAATATTTGCCGTCCGGCAAACAACCCAGGCGATTTCCTCAAATATCACCAATTACAAAAAATCCCGATATAATGATGATGATCACCCAATTCCCAATAACTTACTCACACCCATCATCTGTAAAACCATACAGATGTGAGAATCAAACCTGGTTAATACATACCCTGGAGCAAGGACTAATTGGGAAATCAGTTTTCTTTTAACAATACACAGTGAAACTGAAATATGTAAATGTTTCGAATGGGTATCCGGGTATCCCTAGTAATGCCTCTTCCATTATCAGATTCACAACTATAACCGTATATTTCTTTGCCATCTCTCCAAATCCCTTTATATGTCTTTAGTCATTACCTTCTGTACACAACTTTAGGCCAAATGGTTTTCTTCCTTCCCTACCGTTCGGCACCAGCCTATGGCTTGGAAGAAGACTATCCAATAAGCATAATGGGTATACTGTCTAAATCCTAGGAGCACTCGCAACCTGAGAGAAGGTGAAGATAAAAGACAATTGAATAAACCTTATTCCTATTTCTCCTAAACCAGAATCCATCCCCGAACTGGAACATGTTCCTTCGAGTTCGTATATAACCATACGATGGAGTATCCAAATAACTGTGGATCTTCGTAGTGATACGGAGTGTCCTGGAGAAATACAAAGGTGAAGTAGGAGTGGCGATGAAATACTTCGTTTGGTCGTGAATAGTAGTCGCAGTTTACTTTGCCCTCTTTCTAATCCCTTTATTTGCCTTTACTTAATATCTTCTGTACACATTCGTTAGGCTAATTGGTTTTCTTCATTCCCTACCGTTCGACACCTGCCTATGGTTTAGAAGAAGACTATCCAATAAGCTTAACAGGTGTACTATCCCCTAATCCAAGGAGCACTCGCAACCTGAGAGAAGGTAAAAGGAAAAGACAACTGAATAGTCCTATTCATTTTCTCCAGAACTGGAAACTATCCTCGAATCTAGAACAAGTTCCTTCGAGTTCGTATATAACCATACGATGGTTTTATCCAATGGAAGTAGATGTTCGTAGTAATATGGAATGTTCTGGAGAAAAAGGGTATAAGTAGGAGTGGCAATGAGGTATGCAACTCTGACAATCCAAAAGCCAGTGTTTTAAAAAGGTTCGGTTAACTTGGTCACTGAGTCATAGTCAAGGGTCGGGCCATGGTCGCTGCCAAAGAAAGAGAGAGAAAAGAAACACTCAGCTTGCACTCTAACATAGAATAGAATGGTTATCAATTTATCCAATCAGGAAACCTCCCACTGTATCGTCAAATTCTCCTCCAAACCTGAAAGAAGAATTAGTCGGGATCACCCGAGGAGTAAACCAACTCATCAGTGTGAATCGGGATCCAACTATCATCGCATGATAACGTGATGGAATCCACTCACGTTACCACACTCCAGAAGGTATGCGCATATCTTGCAAGTTTCAGTTTCTTTAGAAACTCCCGATATGATTTTTACCCCATGCTCTTATGACCATGACTTTGGCCAACAAATCATAAGTTACATGTCAAGTTCTACCCGTCATTATTCGGGTTAATTTGAACCCACCCGTACCTACCTTTGACTTTGGCCAACAAAGCAGTACGACTGTCCCAAACCAACGCATCTATCTATGCAACAGAAAAGTAAAAAATAGCTAGCATACACTATGCCTTGACTTTGGCCAACAAAAATAGCATGAATACTAAGTGCTATCCGTCTAAAATGACGTAGGGCTACGAATGGTTTTTGGCGAAAAACGTTTAACGTAATGAACTTGATATCGTTGAAGGAACCGGATAGCTTTTTATAAAAATATAGTGGCGAAAACCTTTGCTAAAGAGGTCACTCCCGGTGAAGAGATTTCGGCTCTTTCCCCGTAGAATAAGGTGCAGGATATTCCAACTGAATACCACGATGCAAAGCAAAAATAATCGACTATAGTGAAGTTATTACCCTGACGCAAACTTTTGTCCAAGGGGTCACTCCCGGTGAAGGGATCTCGGCCCTCGCCTCGTCGACTGAGGTGCCGGATATTCATAACCGAATACCACTGTTCAAAACAAAAGAGAACGTCCTTGCAATATCAGGCTTTTTTTTTTGAAAATTGTTCCAACAACGTCAAATAGGTTTGTTTAGCTTGCATTTATCCGAATTAACGTAGTCCCATCAATTAATCACATCACAAAAAAACAAAAATATGATGTATGTATATGCCATCCGCATTCGCCACTGGGTCCCGTCATCACCCGTTAGGTTACTTAACTAACGACAGAGCGGGGACTGGACTAGTGCGGGTGTAAAACATATACAACATCTACTAGTATATATATCAATATACAATATTCGCTCAAGGCGTGATAAAATGCAACATCACAGAAATGTAATAAGCATCACAGAACAATACAGATAATCTGGGATCCCTGGGTTTCATAGATCCGCTACTGAAACCCGACGTTCCCCTGGTCGTGTGGATAGCCTGTGCACCTACCGGCGCGGCAAGTTATCCGCCAAAACCTGAAACGAGGCAGCCCCCTTCAACAATGTGAATGGACCACCCACCACTTTACGGAATCCGGTAACTTGAGCACCCCTCCTTGGGTCAACCTGTACACCCTACGAGTGCGGCGAATAGCCCGCCAATTCTAGAGTGAAGCCCCCTCCATCTCAAAGCCATGAGATGCGGGCCTGTTGCCCTCTAGAACCCGGCTACCCGTGCACCCCTCCGCTGGGTAATCCTAGTACAGAAAGTAAAAATACAACGGGTACATCGACCTCAGCCCGGTCGTGCCCCAAAAGAATAATATACAAACAGGCAGTGACGGCAGTCCACATATCGGACGCTCGACCTGCAATATCAAATGTACAAATACAACCAAACTGTACTACTATTGCATCCAGGCTATCCACCACGACAAATCTTCAATATCACAGCACAACACAGAACATCAACGTGAATGTCATGTTCACAAATCCGTCTAAAAGAGCTATAGCAATTAGACAAGATTAACCGATCAAATGACATTCACGGTCGAAGATATAATGTAAATACTGTGAACTAACATCTTTAAAAATTTCGATCGACAAAATTTCCCGAAGTGGGCCCCAAGCACAATACCCAGTACTCAAACAAATCTGGGCCCAAACAAAAATTACCAGAAACCCCATTTCCAAGTCAGAAACCTCTGTAGAAAAATGGCGCACTGTTGCTACAGTCCTGCGGCGGAACCGCAGCCAAAACGAGGGCACGGCCATGGTTCTTCCGCGCTGCAGTGACAACAACGTACCAAATTTTCTCAGAATACTTAAAAAACCCTGCCTGTTTTTCTGCAGCACGCCAAATAATTTTTTGACCATAGAAAAAATTCGACAGAAACTGATGAATTGGAAATGCGGTTTTTAGAAAATTCGTTCGATCGAACTTCTAAACACGTTAGAGCAAGCTAGTAAAGATTAATGGCGTGGCTCTGATACCATGTAAGTCTACGGTAACGCCCCGGCCGTCTGTACGATGCCAAAATGCGGAAACGAAAACTTTTTCAAAATTTGAAACCGGCGCTATCGTACACTATAAACCCGGATCGAACCATTAACCTATAACCAGCAACTAGAGAAAGGTTAGAAAGGCTATACCGAACGGTCTGTGTCCTTCGGTCTTTCGCCATTGATTGAAACGTTTTTCTCGTTGTGTAGTATGAGAATTATAAAGAAATCACAACCAAAAATATTTCACCGCAATCAAAAATGGTGTCGGTTGTAGCGCGTTAGTAAGTGCGGATCGTCTACAGGGAAAGTGTAATCATTCGTGTTTCGATTTAGATGAGTTGAAACTTTAAAGGAAAGAAAACAAAACAATTCAAGATTTGAATTTGAAGCTCAAGAATTAGAAAATCTAGATCTAATAACAAGAAAAAGATAGACTCAAGAATTGAGATGTTTGTGATGATTTTTCCAACCAAATATCAAGAATCGAAATGAGGCTCGTAGGAATCGATCGGATCTATAGATGTGATGTAATCTTACAATTACGTATTCTTATCCTTCGATGAATTGATACTAGATCGATGATGGTCGATCGAGAATTAGGGATTTCTTATGAAACTAGGGTTTCATCTCATCCCTTGTTCTTTCGTCGATATCATTCACATTCTAGCCTCTAGTAAATTCAAGAAACGATCGTAGATCTCTAATTTCGAGCGATCACATTCAAGAAAGCATCGCAACGAAACTAGGTCATCGATTCTTGAACTTACTAGGGTTTACAAAGCTCGTAGGACTCAAGAATCGTATTGAGATTTGTTACATCATCATTCTATTGATCGTCTCGACTCCTTTACGAGCGGAGTTTTACTCAAACATCACAACAAGAATCACAATCACAAATTGAGATCGAATCATGATGCAAGAATTTAAAGAAAGCAAGATTAAATAATTTCACCTTTTATTTATATCAACAATTTCATTACAATCGCTCAAGAACTACAAGAGGAAGAACTCGATCGTCGATTTGGCTTCGCTCGTCCCCGTGAGTCGCGGATCGTCTTGGATCACTTGTCCGATTGGAGATCGGCTCGGCTCATAAAAGGTTGAAGGCTTCTCGCTTGATTGGCACTCAAGATCTTGAACTTGGAGTGGAATTAGGGTTAGGGTTTCGCACAAGCCATGTCACTAGACTTGTGGAAGAAAATGGTGTAAGAATGAACAACCAAAGATTAGCCTTTAACCCTAGGTCTAGGCTTCTATTTATAGACTTCCCTAACCCTAGATCTTGGATTAGAATTTGAATTTCCCTCCAAAGGTTTGTTAGATGAAATTTGAATTTCCCTCCAAAAGTTTGTTGAGGAGAAGCTTCTAGATGTGATTAGTTAGGAGCTTAATTAGGATTAGCTTAATGATCTTTGCTGATTTGGAAGAAGACTCTGGAGAATTCTAGAATTTGACGTGTCAAAATGAGGTGTACCCACTGAGATAGGAATTATGCCCTGAAAATAGAATGATGATCTGACCAAACCGCCGCGGAACCGCGGCTAAAGCCGGCTCCCGCCGCGGTTCCGCGGCGCTTTTGAGGCCTTATGGCTTGTAACTTCTTCTAGTGCTTTGGTATGACAATTGGGCCTTGTTTTGATATGTTGAATTGTGTAATTCCTTTTGGATTGCTACCAGATCTCAGATCTTTGAGTTGGCGTAATGTTTGATCAGCAAAAATGACAATTTTGGCTTTTCTTCCGGATTATCCTGCACAAATCTCGAAACAAGTGTTGCGCCATATAGGGATGATGCGATGCCATAAAATACAGTCAATTTCCCTTAAAGTGCCGGTTTTAAAGTCTAACACATGTAATCTGATATTTTACAACTGATTTGCTAATATGTAAAATATGAATACCGTACACTTCTAAACGAATGCAAATGATAGGGAAATTGCTGTGTTAAAAATGCAGTATTTTCGACTGATTAGCCATCGTCTCTAGCTTCCCGCGGCATCTCCGATCTCGTTCAATCTCCATTCTCCTCGTCGGAAAGGGCACCATATCATCGAGTCTTTTTACGGGCTCCCACCTCTGAACCGAGGCAACTCGGACACGAAGTTTGCTAGCCGACGTGTCCAAGATTGCTGTAGACTAAGTGTAGAACGCTTTGCTTTAAGGGTTAATCGAAGTTGCCACAATAGAGGGAAGATGAAAATGAACTTTGAAATGGAGCTAATGTTTTGTTGCAAGAATGAAATGAAATACCAAACCTTACGCACAAAAATTGGGGCTGTCCAAATGAGGGCTCGGCCACACAAAATAAGAGGAGGGTGACTGCAAGCTGAAGTGAGAGGTGACCATAAGCAAAGTGTGGTGATAATGAGAAAAAATTGTCACACCAAAATCTAATCCAATCCTTTCACAATTAATGCAAAAAGAAGGCACAAGAAATAAAGCCAAGCTCTCTAGAAACCTCATGAAGCCTCCATGTGCTGCTGGAGCCCCAGTGACCAGAAAAAAAAAACCATTTGCTAATTGCGCATATGCAAATAAGCCCCTCCAAGGAAAATTCAGCCAAAGAACAATAGAAAAGGAATTTGGCCAAAAAGAGAAAGCTAGCTGGCAACTTCAAAAAGCGATCCGGTACAAAATTACAGGATAACTCCACGATTGTATATACATACCCACATTTGTATTCCGACCAAATACAAATTCAATGAGACAAAATCTACACAGTAAAATACTAGGATCCGGCATAAACCAAAGCCCGCTAGTATTATCCGTCCGAACTATGACACGTGCACAAGTGCATGCATACGTTCGAAACCTGCCATAAATCCATACGTCCACTACAACGTTTCGCCCGAAACTTGAGAAACTGTCTGGTGGGGACTCTAAAGACTCGTCAATACTTCGGCTGTGGATTTAACCACTAGCACGTCAGAGGTACTAGCCGTAAGTAACGGCTACCAGGTATTGACCAAAAGGGAAGTCGATGAGCGAACTCATTCTGACACCCTACTGAGCCTGTCAATGACAATATCCGTACAGTCCAGTCCGTTCGTCTATAAGTATCGCATGGCGGGCCTAGGGTGTTAGTAAAAGTCAGACCCACAAAAGCGGTACAAGTCGTGTCGGAGTGTAGCCCCGAACACCCAGAGATACTGCTGGAATACCTACTAGTAAATCTCCTGCCTTGGCCAAGGACTTCGTGTAATGGCTCTCCTAGACACAGTGCGACCTCACCCTAAATACCGGGAGAGACGAACCCCTGCCGATCCGCTTACTGCCTCCATGAGTCTCGGGACTGTACCCAACTAAAAGCTGTTTGCACGACTCCTTTGAGCCGTGGTAGGGTAGTAATCAAAGCACAGCGGGAACTCACACGAGACAAATGACGATCTCTGGTCGATGAACTAATCTGTACACATGTCACCAGGGAACTGCTATCTGACATCAGGTATAATACCAACTAGCATGTTCCCGGCGAGTCCTGTCCAGTGTACTCATAACCCAATGAGCACCTGTATACATCTTAGGTGATCCAACTGAACCAATGGCTTGTGAGACCGGCCATCGCCCCTCGTCGGGGTATCGACTGTATACACTAGTCTACTAATGGAGTATCGATGCCCAGTCTCGAAACTCCCAGGACTTGGGACCACTTTAAGGATGTGCTTATAAACCCCAGCTCCCACGTATATGATAGCCATCATTCTGCTGGCCGTCAAGCAAGAATCCTAAGGGCTCTATCAACGTGCAATAGTGACTTGTAATGTCACTTGAAGCAGTGCACGATGATAAAGATAAACCATGATAGCATACTATTCTCTATCAACGCGTAATAGTGAACTACAATGTCACCTAAAGCATGCACACGATGATAAAGACAAACCAGATAGTATACAAAGCTCTCGAATAAGACTGTCCTAACGGTATAGGTCCTCCCTCAATCATTGCAATCACGTGCCTACAATCCAATAATTGACTCTGAAGGCACTATATCCAACATGTTTAACCCAAAAAGCGAATGGCAACATCTAAAGTAAACTCGTGACGGATCATAAGGATACCCCTCACCTGTCTATACATACCTGCATCCGCATTACGACTGAATGTGAATGCAATGAGACTAAAGTAATCCAACAAATCTAATACTAGGATCCGGTTTAAACCAAAGCCCGCTAGTATGATCCGTCCGATCATGATCCGTGCACAAATGCACGTATATCATCGAACCCTGCCATAAAACCGTACGGCCACTACAACGTTTCACTTCAACTTGGGTAATTTTCTGTGGGGGATTCTAAACACTCGTCAATACGCTGGCAGTGGGTTTAACCACAAGCACGTCAGTGGTACCAGCTGTACATAACGGCTTCCCATGTATTGAGCGAAAGGGAAGCTGACGAGCGAACTCATCCTAAAACCTTACTGAGCCAATTTGTGACAATCTCCGTACAGTCCGGTCTGTTCGTCTATGAGTATCGCACATCGGGCCTAGGGGAATGGTAAACGTCAGACTCCCAATAGCGGTATAAGTCGTATTGGAGTGTAGCCCAGCACACCTCGAGAATCTACTGGAATACCTACCAGTAAATCTCACTTGCCTTGGCTGAGGACTTTGTGTAATGGCTCTCCAGACACAACGCGATATAAACCCCCAATACCGGGAGAGACGAATCTTGTCTAGCCACTACTGCCTCCAAGTGCTTCGAGACTGCACCCAACTACTACAAGTTTGCACGACTCCTTTGAGCCGTGGTAGGGTAGCAATCAAAGAACAGTGGGAACACACTTGAGACAATGTAGAATTGTCAAGTCAACAGATTAAGCTGTACTCATGTCACCTGGGAACGGCTCCTGACGATAGGTATAGTACCAATCAGTAGTGCCCCTGCGAGTCCGTCTGGTGTACTCACAACCCAATGAGCACCTGTATTCTATCTTAGGTGAACCAACTGACACCAATGGCTTGTGAGACCAGCCATCGCCCCTCGTCGGGGTCTCGATCTGTATGCACTAGTCTACTCCGGAGTATCGTTGCCCTGTCTCGAAACTCCCACGACTAGGGACACTTTTAAGGATGTGCTTATGGACTAACAAACTCTCACATATATGATCGCCATCATACTGCTGGTAGTCAAGCAAGAATCCTATGGGCTCCATCAACGTGTAATAGTGATCTGTAATGTCACCTAAAGCATGTACATGATGATAAAGACAAACTAGATAGCGTACTATCATCTTGAGTAAGACTGTTCTACCAGTATAGGTCCTCCCTCAATCATTGCAATCACGTGCCTGCGATCCAATAGTTGACTTAAAGGCACTATAGCCAACAATCTCCCACTTGCACTTAAGGCTAATTATTGCGGTGTCGCATACTTACAGCTCGTGTGATACCGAATACCCAACTTCTCTACTAATCAGTTTTACAAAGCTCATTTGTAAAACTATTGCGTTCGAGAAATAGCCTCAGTGAGTGGATTCGCTCCGATGTTTCTTTCTATGTCTCTCTTTATCTCAAGTTCACGGAGAAAGCCATCTCCCAAAATGAGCAATACCTGTCTTAGAATATATCTGGATATCTGATGGGACCCAGTCACACATGAACTCCAAATCCAGCAAACTTCTTAGACTGTATTGTCAACTGAATTTAATCAGTATCCTGCGCCATGCCTCCCTCAGTATCCGCTTGGACCACATGTCCAAACTACTGCCCCTCGTCAGAGGGAAAACTATAGCTCTGACAGTCATTCTGTCTTCCAGGTCATATTGGAAGCCTGCAATGATAACCGTCTCCCGAAGGTGGCTGCCGTTATCAAATCCCTAAAACATCCACTTATGTTCTAAAACTGCTTCCAAATGTTTCTCCAGGATTGCATACATTCTATGAGATAATTGGATCCTGATCTCGCTGCGAGCAAGAGTTGCTCCTGGGAGAATTTTACACAGGACAATTAGCCGATCAAGTAGGTGTCTAGAAAGGTGTCAACGAGGTTATGCCTCTAGAAAAACGAGGTATATTTTAATTAGCTCCGTGCGAAAGCACAGGGAACCTCCCTCAAAGTACCGCCACTGGCCTGGCTGAAAGATGGCGAAATTGTAGGGTGTAATTAATCCCGGCTAGTCTTTCCATTTAGGGTTTGAAGGAAGATTTGATAAAAACAGTGGGAGCCATCCTGATTAGATAAAATAATAACCAATCTGATCTTGCGAGAGCATACGCTAAAGTGTTTTCTTCTCTCTCTCTCTCTCCAGGTAGCGACCATATCATGCCTTAATCAAGATATTAATATGGATGTATTGACCGAACCCGCATGTTATACTGTGCTGGGAAACGTTGGTTCCGTTCTTTCTTATAAAAGTTATAAGACTGAACAGGATATAGGGGAATACCAGGATTCCCATGCCACCCGAATGAAGAAAATACATGATGATGCATTTTCTTCGGGTATGTTCATTACAGAGAACTGTTTCTCCATTTACTCTACGTCCAGGGTGTTAGATACCTGTTCAGGATCGCATATATGTAATTTATTACATGGGCGTAGAAAAGATAGAGAACTTGGAGAAGGTGATAAAGACATAAGGGTTGGAAATGGTGCAATTGTTGCAGCTAAATCCGTCGGGGAATATCACCTTGTATTACCAAATGGTAATACATTGATTCTGAACGAATGCTATTACATGCCGAACCTGATATGCAACATTATATCGGTTTCTTTATTAAGTAAAGAGGGATATAATTTTGTATTACAGGATAATGTTATGAACATTTTCCTGAACCAAAAGTTGGTTGGATCAAGCATGTTGTGCAATAGCATTTATGTTCTAAATCAATCAATGGTTCTGAACATAACAAACATACACAAGAGGAAGAGTTCAGAAATGAACGAATCCTTCTTATTGCATTGTAGACTTGGTCATATCAATGCCACACGGCTAGCTAAGTTGCATAAGGATGGATATTTGAATCCTTTTGAATTTTCATCTTATGACACTTTCCAGTCATGTCTCAAAGGCAAGATGACCAAAACTCCATTTACGGGACACGGAGAAAGAGTTACGGAACTCTTAGGACTGGTACATAGTGATGTATGCGGTCCCATGTCTACACATGCCAGTAATGGTTCTTCGTACATCATTACATTCACTGAAGATCTCTCTAGATTCGGATATGTGTTCCTGATGAAACACAAATCATAAGCTTTTGAGAAATTTAGGGAATATAAACAAGAAGTCGAGAACCAAACCGGAAAAAGTATTAAAATCCTTCGATCTGATCGAGGAGGTGAATACTTGAGCAATGAATTCCTGGACTTCCTAAAAGAGAATGAGATTCTCCCTCAACTGACTTCTCCATATACACCACAGCACAACGGTGTATCAGAACGGAGAACCGCACCCTATTAGATATGGTGCGCTCAATGATGAGCACTGCTGAGTTGCCTATTTCTTTTTGGGGATATGCACTGGAAACAGCTGCAGACCTATTGAATATGGTTCCTACCAAATTTGTGTCAACCACTCCATATGAGATATGGAAAGGAAAGAGACCATATCTTAATTATGGAAGATATGGGGTTGTCCGGCATATGTGAAAACACAAAATCCGGACAAACTCGGGGCAAGGTCCATTCTGTGTAAGTTTATTGGATATCCTAAACATTCGCGCGTGTATATTTTCTACCACACTGAGGAACAAAAGGTGTTTGTTTCTCAACATGCCACCTTTTTAGAAAAAGAATTTCTTGAAAAAGAGATTAGTGGCAAGGAGGTAGAACTGGAAGAGGTTCCAGCAATACAGACTATGACAGAAGATTTGGTGGAACCAGTATGAGGTAGTTCCCGAGGAACCCCGGCCACTCCGCCGATATAGTAGGGTTCCTTACCCACCTAAGAGATACTACGGTTTTCTCATTGATAGTGGGAGCGAGGATTGCATCATGGAGGATGGTGACCCAACTAACTTCGAGCAGGCCATCACGAGTGGTGACTCAGTGAAATGGCTGGATGCAATGGGGTCCGAGATGGAATCCATGTACACCAACAAAGTATGGGCTTCGGAAGATGCTCCTGAAGAGGTAAAACCCATTGGGGGCAAGTGGGTTTTCAAGAAAAAACTTGGTATAGATGGGAAACTGGAGACTTTCAAAGCTAGACTTTTTGCAAAGGGTTTTCATCAACGATCAGGTGTGGATTATGACGAAACCTTTTCTCCAGTGGCTATGCTTAAATCCATCCGGATCATGCTTGCCATCGCTGCATATCATGACTACAAAATCTGGCAGATGGATGTTAAGACCGCTTTTCTAAATGGTGATTTAGAAGAGAGCGTGTACATGACTCAGCCAGAAGGCTTCGTAGCTAGTAGGAGCAGCAGGAAGGTGTGCAAGCTACATAAATCCATTTATGGATTAAAGCAAGCATCGCGGAGTTGGAACATCTGCTTTGATATCGTTATCAAAGAGTTTGATTTCGTCAAAAACGTAGATGAACCATGTATATATAAGAAGGTGGCAGAGAGTAAGGTTGTCTTCCTCGTATTGTACGTGGATGACATACTCTTGATAGGAAATAACATTCCTATCTACAATTGTTAGTGTATATGCCCTATGGGCCATTATTGTATCATACTAGCTTTTATATTACTTAATGGAAGCTTGGGATATTCACAGTTATATTAACAGTCTTGCTCAATATAGTAGTATGCTACTTGGTTTATATCTATCTTAATATGTGTATATGTTTCTTTTAGCATATCGCGAATACATATTGATAGAGCCCTTAGGATCTTGCTTGACTACCAGCGTTGTGATGGAAGTCACACTAGTGGGGACTGGGTAGTCTACAAGCACATCCTTTTTCAGGTCCCTAGTCGTAGGATTATCGAGATAGGACATCGATACTCCGGAGTAGACTAGTGTGTACGCTTCTCATCCCAGTTGGGAAGATGGTATGTCCCACAGCCATCAATACGCTGTACTGGAGATAGTATATAGGTGCTCGTTGGGTTACGGGTACACCGGACAGGACTCGCAGGGAACTGTTGGTTGGTATTATACCCGTCGTCAGTTAACAGTTCCCAGGTGACATGAGTACAGCATAGTCCGCAGGCTTGACACTGCTGCTACGTCTCGAGTGTGTTCCCACCGTTCTTAGATTACTACCCTACCACGGCTCAAACGAGTCGTGCAAACTGGTAGCAGTTGGTTGCAATCCCGAAGCACTTGGAGGTAGTGGCAGTTAGATAGGATTCGTCTCTCCTGGTATTAGGAGTTGATATCGCGCTGTGTTTGGAGAGCCATTACACAAAGTCCCTGGCCAGGGCAAACGAGATTTACTGGTAGGTTTTCCAGTAGCTTCTCAAGGTGTGATGGGCTTCGCTCCGACACGACTTATACAGCTTTTAGGGGACTGACGCTTGCCGCCCCCTAGGCCCGATATGCGATAGTCTTAGACGAACAGACCGGACTGTACGGAGATTGTCATATCAGGCTTAGCAGGATTTCGGATGGGTTTCCTCATCGGCCTTCTTATTGACATCAACTTGGGGACCGTTACGTACAGCTAGTTCCGCTTGCGGCCAGAGGTTAAACCCACTGCCAGCGTAGTGTCGAGTCTTTAGAGTCCCGCACAGAGAGTTTCCCTACTTCAGGCGAAACGATATAGAGGTCATATGGTTTTACTACAGGGTTCGGACACATACGTGTATTTATGCACGTACGATGTTCGGACAGTTTTAACTAGCAGGCTTTAGTTTAAGCCAGATTATAGTATTGGATTATTGGGTTTATACAGTCTCAGTATTTCCGTGTTTTCACGGATGGGAGGGGCATTCTCGAAATTAGTCGAGAATCTTCTAGAAGAAAGATGAGGTGGAGAGCTTAGGTGGAATTTGTATTAAATAGATTAATGACTCATGGAGTGATTCATCCAAATGCGTTAATGAAGCATTTATTGCTTAATGACTCATGAGATGATTCATCCAAAGTGAATTAATGAAGCATGGTTGATATTATTATATGTCATTCATTTAGATAATTATCATGCTTCATATATTCACAAATGAGATATAATTCATTTCATTCTCACTTACACATTCTCTCTCCTCAAGCTCTCTCTCTTCAAAGACCTAACCCTAATCCTCTCATGTATTGAGATCCCAAGGGTTAGCAAGACTAATAGATATCTAATCCATCTATATATCTTCTAGGTTACTTCGATTAGCAATCATAACCACCTAGTTACCTCAAGTGAGAGGTTAAAGCTTGGAGAAGGAGCTCTCGGGTGGATCTTCTATCACATCGAGGAGTCCGACGAGGAGGTGAACAAGAAGAACAAGAAGAACTAGAATCTTGAGGTATAATCATCTATCATAGTAGTTAATCACTTCTAGATAGTTGTTAGTTAGGGTTTAGCAAAGATCCATAAAGTTTGTCGATATTAACTTAAACAAAATGATTGTTTTACCTATTCCGCCTCCCTACATCATGTGGGGTGTCTAACGTCGACTTACACTGGTATCAGAGCCCAGCTAAACCATAACTAACATGTTATCAAATTCTTTAGAAATTCAATTGCAAAATGAACCCGAAAATACGATGTTTTTACATAGTTTCTGCCGTTTTTAAAACGGGGTCTAAAATTTTTTCAGGGACCCTTAAAACTACAGGTAGGGTTTTTTAAGAATTGTGAAGAAATTTGGGATCGTGACTCGACCATACCACCGCAGAACCGCTGCCGATCCAAGCGATCCACCGTGGATCCGCGGCCGAGTTGACTCCGAGTCAACCTAAATTTGCTCAGTTATTCTTCTGTGTTGATGTTGTGTTTTCTGGGATGATTTGTTTCTGCTCAGGTTTTATGTGCACAGAGAATTGTTTGTAGTAGATTCATTAGTGTTGCTTGATCAAAATTCTAAGATGTTTGGCTAACTTGATTATATCTGTGTTGTGTTTAATGTGTTCGTAAACCTCCCCTAACTGCTAGTATGTCAGTTAGCAGGGTGTTGCACATCTCTGTAATGGTTTTTACTGGTTTGTGATTGTGAACTTGTTGAATTGTCGTGAATGGATTGCCGGGTATATGAGAGACGAGTGTTTCTTTCAATCAAATGTAAATTGTAATTTGTTGTAATATTCTTTTGCGGGGCACATCCGGATTGAGGTTGTAGCCAGCGTTGTATTATTTCATTTACTGTTTTCTTCTCCTAGGATAGACCCAAGGAGGGGTGCACAAACTACCGGGTACTTTGAAGTGTTTAGTGGCCTACTCACATCGTTGAGGGAGACCGCTTCACTTCGGGTACTAGGCGGGTAGTTTGCCGTACCCGTAGTGGTCTAGGGTGGGGTTTTGACTATTCATCGCGACTGTGTAATCCGTCTTTCTTTGCAGGATCAAAAGGAATGCAGATTCGTAGAAAATCCAATATGTTCATCTGTGATATGGAATGCCTATTATTGCATCTGACGAATGTACAATATCTATATATGATATCTAGTAGGCGTCACTTATGTTTTGCACCAGCACTAGCCCAGCCCCCACTCTGTCGTTAGTTAAGTAACCTAACGGGTGAATGACGGGGCCCAGTGGCGAATGCAGATGGCATATGAGGACGTTGTATTTTCGTTGTTTTCTGCAATGATAGGTTAATTGATGGGACACATTATATTAATGCAAAGAAAATATACCAAAGTTGAATCGTTGGAACATTTTAGAAGAAACCACTCGTTTATTTTAAAACAGAAGATATTTTTTTAAAATTGCGGAGCTTAAACCACTCCTTTTAAAAGCCATCAGGTTCCTTCGATCATATCATGTTCACTACGTTCACGGTTTCACCAAAACCATTCGTAGCCCTCCGTCATTTCATTTGGATATTCAGTGGTATTCAAGCTATGAATTTTGACCAACACCAAGACATAGTGTTTGGTAGCTGCTGGGTATTTATTTGTTGCATAGATAGATGAGTTGGTTTGGGACAGTCGTGCTATAATTTGGCCAACGTCAGGGATATGTACAGGTGGGTTCAAATTAACAAGATAATGATGGGTAGAACTTCACATATGACTTATGACATTTTGACCAATGCCAAGGTCATAAGAGCATGGGGCAAAAATCCACATCGGGAATTTATAAAGAAACTGAAATTTGCTAAGAGTTCCATACCATTTGGAGTGTGATAATTTTGGTAGGATTCCTTCAGCTTTATCACACGATGATATTTGGATCCCGATCCTACTTTGAGTATCTGCTACTCATCAGGAGATTCGTCACTTAACGATCAATGCTATAAACCAAGTAGGTGTCGAGAAAGGTGTCAGCTGGGCTACGCCCTCAAAGAAAAGAGGTTATTTAAATAAGGAACTTCGTGAAAGCGTCGTAAAACTTCCCTCGAAGTACCAACACCGGCCTGGCTGAACGGTTAAGCATGTATTGTACAGTGAGAATAGTCCTGACTAGTTCTTCCTTTATGGTTTGAGGTGGGATTCGAGAAATAGTGGGAGCCATCCTGTTTAGATAAACTAAAAACCACTCTAAACTTGCAAGAGCATCATGCTAAAGTGTTCCCTCTCTCTCTCATTGCAGCGACCCAGAATATGACAGGCCTTAAGTTATTATTAGATAAAAATATTTTGACAGGGCCAAACTATAAAAATTGGTTCCGGAATGTTAAGATGGTTATTACTTATGACAAATTAGGGTATGTCCTTACTACAAAGGCCCCTGCCGTCCCAGGTCCTGAATCCAGTGTCACGGATAAGGATATCCGCAAGACCTGGGAGTTAGACTGCGCGAAGGCCAAGTGTATCGTGCTTGCCTCTATGAATAATGAACATCAGAGGAGGCACGAGAATATGGATCAAGAATCCATATTTCTCCACACCAAGGAATTGTATGGAGAGCAATCTCGTATAGCTAGATACGAGACCTCGAAGAACTTGTTTCAGTCGAGAATGGCCGTCGGATCAACTGTAGGGGAACATGTCCTTAAGATGATTGGCTATATTGAAGAGCTCGCAGACCTCGGGACAACATTAGAGAACGAGCTGTATACAGACTTGATTCTTTAGTCCCTTCCTTCCACCTACGCCCAGTTTATCTTGAATTTCAACATTGAAGGTAAAGAAGTTGAACTTCCAGAACTCCTTAACATGTTGAGGAGTGCAGACGGCACCTTCCAGAAAGCAAGGGAAACACCCACTATGTTTGTTCGTGGTGCTTCCTCTTCCAGGTCCAAGGAAAAGGCCAAAGGAAGGAAGAAGAAGGCCGCTTCCAAACCGAGAGGTGGTGTTGGTAGGTGGGAGTCAAGGGAAAGGAAAAGGTTGTGGTGCCATTAGTGGCAAAGGACGAGTGCTTCAACTGTTGTAGGAAAGGCCGTTGGAAGAAAGATTGCAAAGCTTGGATTGCCAAGAACCAGGACCCGAAGCAAGCTGTGGCTTCGACTTCAGGTGTGTTTGTAATTGAAAATTGTCTGTCAATCAACTCTACTTCCTAGGTATTGGATACCGGATCAGGATCTCATATATGCAAGTCATTGCAGGCACTGAGAAACCGTAGAGTGCTGAAGGTTGGTGATATGACCCTCCAAGTTGCTAACGGAGCTAGCGTGGGTGCTGTGTCCGTGAGGGATTATCACCTTGGATTGATGAGTGGACATATTTTGGTTTTGCGCAACTCTTTTTGTATACCTAGTTTAACGTGTAATATCATATCAGTATCGTTGTTATCAAAAGAAGGTTATTATTTCACGTTTGTAAGCGATGTTGTTAACATCCACTTTAATCATGTTTTGATTGGGTCCGGTACACTAGATAACGGTATATACGTGTTAAACCAATTACAAATTTTCAATGTCCAGAACACACTAAAAAGAAAGTCTCCAGATATAATTCAGGCTTTCTTATGGCATTGTAGACTCGGTCACATCAATGAGACAAGGTTAACCAAGTTACATTGAGAAGGATATTTGGATCCGTTTGAATATCAATCTTATGCCACTTGTCAATCTTGTCTGAAAGGAAAGATAACAAAGACTCCATTCTTTGGACATGGAGTAAGAGCGAGCGAGCTCTTAGGACTCATACACAGCGATGTATGTGGTCTAATGTCTACACATGCAAGAGGCGGTTTTTCATATTTCATTACTTTTACGGATGATTACTCTAGGTATGGATTCATTTTCTTAATGAAACATAAATCCGAGGCCTTTGAGAAATTCCAAGAATATAAGAATGAAGTAGAAAACCAAACCGGAAAATGTATGAAGACACTGAGATCTGATCAAGGTGGTGAATACTTAAGTGCCGAGTTCCTAGGTTACCTAAAAGAGAAAGGAATTCTCTCTCAGCTTGCTCCTCCATACACTCCACAACATAACGATGAATCGGAGAGACGGAACCGAACCTTATTGGATATGGTATGTTCCATGATGAGTAATGCTGAGTTACCGCGATCTTTCTGGGGTTATGCACTAGAATCAGCTACATATCTTTTGAACAGGGCTTCTACCAAGACTGTGCCTACCACGCCATATCAGATGTGGAGTAGGAAGAAACCGTATATTCAGTATCTGAAGATATGGGGATGTCCAGCTTTTGTTAAAAAGCAGCATGCGGACAAACTCGAGGCACGCTCAATACAGTGTATGTTTGTGGGATATCCAAAGAACTCCAAGGGGTATTTTTTCTATTACGCAGAGAAACAAAAAGTTTTTGTTTCTCATAATGACCATTTTCTAGAACAACAGTTTTTAGAAAAGGAAACAAGTGGGAGCGCAATAGAACTTGAAGAAATTCCAGAACCACAAAATACTACTGAATGTTTGGTAGAGCCAGAAGTTCCAAAAGAACAGGACATTCCCGCACCCCTCCGAGGAGTAGTAGGCCGTCTCATCCGCTTGAGAGATACTACGGTTTTCTCATAGACGGGGATAGAGAGGATTGTGTCATTGATAATGATGAACCTACTAGCTTCCAGCAGGCCATCCAGAGCGGCGACTCAGTAAGATGGCTGGATGCAATGCGAACCGAGATGGAGTCCATGTACACCAAAAAAGTATGGACTTTGGACTTTGCTCCAGATGGGGTAAAACGCATAGGATGAAGTTGATCTTCAAGAAAAAGATTGGTGTAGATAGACATGTGGAAACCTATAAGGCTAGGCTTGTTGCAAAGGGTTTTCGTCAAAGATCTGGTTTGGACTATAACGAAACTTTTTCTCCAGTGGCTATGCTCAAATCTATTCGGATCCTTCTTGCCATTGCCGCCTTCCAGGATTATGAGATCTGGCAGATGGACGTAAAGACGGCTTTTCTAAATGGTAATTTAGAAGAATGCGTCTATATGGATCAGCCAGAAGGTTTCAATCAGAGTAGGAGCAGCGGGAAAGTGTGCAAGTTGCTTAAGTCCATTTATGGACTAAAACAGACGTCACGGAGTTGGAACATCTGTTTTGATGAAACGGTCAAGAATATGACTTTATCAAAAATTCAGATGAACCATAAATATATAGTAAAATTGTACTAAGAACTTTCGTATTTCCCTTCTTGTACGTGGATGACATTCTCTTGATAGGAAATGATATTCCTATGCTACAATCTGTCAAAGGATTCTTGTCACATAGGTTCTCCATGAAAGACCTGGGTGATGCCTCTTACATTCTGGGGATCCGGATCTATCATGATAGATCTAAGACGATGTTGGGACTTTCGCAGTCCAAATAAATCAACACTATACTGAAAAGATTCAGTATGGAAGATTCTGTTGGGTTAGCCTAGCACTTCATGAAGGGTTTGGAAGCATCACATGAACCAAAGATTGCATTTTTAGGGTGCTAAGCTAACAAGCATCGGATCGTTCCTAGAAAAATTAGGGTTTCAAAATTTTCATATCATCATATGAAAGGAAAGGTGGGGTTTAGAGAGTACAACCTTTGTAGCTCCCTACGCTAGACTCCTTGGCTACTTAGGGTTTGAAAAAGCTCCACTTGAACTCCTCGATGTCACCGATGATCCACCCGGAGTCCGCTTCGTCCAAGCTTGCAACTTTATCCGATCAAGTGAACGAAATCAAGCTAACACTCCAAACAAGTGGGCTAGACTTGTGTAGAATGGTGTTGTGGTTCTCTTTCTCACTTCAAAATCCAATCTTGATGAGTATATTTATCACTACAAAGAACTAGAGAGCAAAATGAGAGAGGAAGAAGAAGATGATGGCAATATCTTTTCAAGAGTGAAAAGGATAACTCTTGTATTAGAAAAATGAAAATATTTGTTTATCTATTTTCAAGTTCTCATCTCAAACCATGGTTTAAACAATGAATATATAATTGAACTTGAGTTAAAACACAAAAGGAAAGATTACCTTCGGTTAAAAGGTGGGTGAGGATGGTTAGGTCAAATGAAGAGTGTAGAAGCAAATGAATCATAACCATTCCCTTTTTCCCTTTTTGTTTTAAAACAAATACAATAAAATCCATATTTAAAACTATGGTGTGAGTCTTATATTGCCACCATTTCCTTGTATAATCAACCATGATAGAATGATATATGTATGCATGTGTGCATGCACATCCATATGTGCATGAAACAATAAGAAATGCATACATGCATCCATACATCCATAGAAAACAAGAAAGGATTTCTAGTGAGAATCTAATGGTTAAATGATAAATCAACACTTGATTTATCAATCCGGCCATATCACATACGACCCTAACCGTAAGCAAGCTGCCCGATCAATATACGGTATCCTATACGCGTATTTTAATCGGATCCATGCGCATATCGCATACGCGCACCACAACGTTTCGCCTGGACTAGGAAACTCCATTGTGGGACTCTGAGACTCGTCAATACGCCGGCAGTGGGTGATGATCATATCAAGCACCCCAAGCTGCAAGCGGTCAGCTAAACGTAACGGCCTCCCGGGTATTGAGCGATCAGAAGAGAACAAGCGAACCTGCTACAACTCCCGTCGAGCCGATCGGCAACACTTCCCGTACTGTCCGGTCTCCTCGTCTGATATGTCGCATATCAAGTCTAGGGGTGGTAAACGACAGACCCCAATAACCGATAAGTCGTGCCGATGTGAGGCTCATAACGGGTCGAGAAACTACCGGTAACACAAACCAGCAAATCTCTGAAACAGCCCTGGCCAGGGACTTCCCTGTTACGGCCAATCGAGCACAGTACAACATCAACCCCCAATACCGGGAGAGAAGAAACCCCTCCTATCGCTCATTGCCTCCATGTGACTCGGGACTGTACCCAAAAACCACCGTTTTGCACGCCCTCATGGACGTGGTAAGGTGGAGATCAAAGCACAGTGGGAATCACACAAGACTCTATGACGATCTCGGGTCTACAAACTAACCTGTACATGTGTCACCTGAGAACTGCCATCTGACGTGAGGTATAATACCATCTGGAAGTTCTCGGCGAGTCCGTCCAGTGTATCCAGTCTCCACTGAGCACCCGTATACCAACTCTGATGTCAAACACCAATGGATATGGGATCATCCATTGCCCATCTCATGGGTCGAGAAGCGTATACGCTAGTCTACACTGGTATATCGATGCCCCGTCTCGATACACCTACGACTAGGTACCTTGAAGGATGTACTTATGGACTAACATGTCCCCACTAGTATGATCTGCATCATAGTCCAGGTAGTCAAGTACACATCCTAAGGGCTTTACCAATATGTAACTATAAGACAGTTTAAAGAGACTAGTATACATGTTAAGATAAAGAGCAACCAGATTGCCTACTATCATATCGAGCAAGAAAGTCATCTCTATATATGTCCAAGCATCCAATATAATATACATCATCTGTACAATACCGGCCTCTAGGGCATACATACAACTAACAATCTCCTACTTGCACTAGGCCCAGCTGCTGTAGTATCGCATACCGAGCATCCCGAAGAGTCTCTCAAACTGTATCTGGGGAATGGCCTTCGTGAGTGGATCCGCCGTGTTGTTCTTCATGTCAACCCTCCTGACCTCGATCTCCCGGCGATCAACTATCTCCCGGATCAGGTGATACCGCCTCAGAATATGCCTGGATCGCTGATGGGACCTGGGCTCCTTGGCCAAAGCCACCGCTCCATTGTTATCGCAATACAAAGGTATTGGATTCTCAATGTATGGAACCACTCCAAGTTCAGTAATGAACATCTTGATCCAGACAGCCTCTTTGGCAGCATCGTTGGCAGCGATGTATTCAGCCTCCATCGTCGAATCTGCTACGGTTTCCTGCTTGGAACTCTTCCAGCTAACCGCCCCTCCGTAAAGGGTAAAGACAAATCCCGACTGTGACTTAGAGTCGTCCTTATCACTCTGGAAGCTCGAATCGGTAAAGGACTCCACTTGGAGTTCTCCGTTACCATACACCAAGAGCATCTCTTTAGTCCTTCGTAAGTACTTGAGAATGCTCTTCACAGCTGTCCAGTGACTCTCTCCAGGATCAGCTTGATACCTATGTTAGTTGTATGTATGCCCTAGAGGCCAGTATTGTACAGATGATGTATATTATATTGGATGCTTGGACATATATAGAGATGACTTTCTTGCTCGATATGATAGTATGCTATCTGGTTGCTCTTTATCTTAACATGTACACTTGTCTCTTTAAACTGTATTATAGTTACATGTTGGTAAAGCCCTTAGGATGTGTACTTGACCACCTGGACTATGATGCAGATCATACTAGTGGGGACATGGTAGTCCATAGGTACATCCTTCAAGGTCCCTAGTCGTGGGTGTATCGAGACGGGGCATCGATATACCAGAGTAGACTAGCGTATACGCTTCTCGACCCATGAGATGGGCGATGGATGATCCCATATCCATTGGTGTTTGACATCAGAGATGATATACGGGTGCTCAGTGGAGAGTGGGTACACTGGACGGACTCGCCGAGAACTCCCAGATGGTATTATACCTCACGTCAGATGGCAGTTCTCAGGTGACACTTGTGCGGGTTAGTCTGTAGACCCGAGATCGTCATAGAGTCTTGTGTGATTCCCACTGTGCTTTGATCTCCACCTTACCACGTCCATGAGGGCGTGCAAAACGGTGGTTTTTAGGCACAGTCCCGAGTCACATGGAGGCAATGAGCGATAGGAGGGGTTTCGTCTCTCCCGGTATTGGGGGTTGATGTTGCGCTGTGCTCGATTGGCCGTAACAGGGAAGTCCCTGGCCAGGGCTGACCAGAGATTTGCTGGTAAGTGTTACCAGTAGTTTCTCGACCCGTTATGAGCCGCACATCGGCATGACTTATCGGTTATTGGGGTCTGACGTTTACCACCCCTAGACTTAATATGCGACATATCAGACGAACAGACCGGACTGTACGGTAAGTGTTACTGGTTGGATTCACAGGAGTGTGAGCGGGCTTGCTCGTCGATCTTCTGATCGCTCAATACCCGGGTGGCCGTTACGTTTAGCAGACCGCTTGCGGCTTGTGGGTGCTTGATATGATCATCATCTACTGCCGGCGTATTGACGAGTCTTTAGAGTCCTACGCAGAGGTTTCCTGGCTTAAGCGAAACGAAATAGGAGCGCATATGAGATATGTGCGGGAGCGAGAATAATGCGTGTATGTGATACCGTATTTCATTCTCGCGATGAATGTATCGATTGGTTATATGCGATATAACCTAGATATCGAATCAAGGATTGATTCGATAAGCCGATACATAGGATACTAGTCGGTTATATGCGATATGACCGGATCGTTAAATCAAGTGTTGATTTAATGATATAATGTATAATAATATATTTGATATATTACTTTGCATTAACTAGTATTGGTTCATTTTAAAATGGATTTTCTCACTTGATGCACATTGTATATGTGATATATTTTTGTGCACTTGTTTGTATCATGTTTGATGATACTTGCTCACTTGGGTTTGTGTAAAGATTAAACCATGGTTATATGAATGGTTAGGGCTTTGTTTATTTACTTATTTATTCATTTTGGAAAATACATGAGAATGGTGGCTTATTTTGTTTGTATGTTGAAGCTTCTTGAAGCTTTGAACAAGTCCACCATTCTTATCTCATCCTTAACCCTAACCATTCTAACTAACCCTAGTTTACTCTCTACACTTGACTATGGTTAGGATATGATAAGTATTCATATTAGTTTCTTTTTTTAATAAGAGACTGATCATATTCTTCATCTTCTCCTTCTTCTTCTTCAAGAAAAACCTTGCCTTCATCAATGGCAACTTGAGCAAATGAGTGAGAAATCCAATTCTAAAGTGAACCCACCTCCTATTTCTTCATCATCTACCTCTTGCCAAGTAGTATAGGGTGTTTACTTCACAAGTTTCACAACTTGGTGAAGTTGGAGCTTGATCTTGTGTAACCTCGACGTAGATTATCTTCGGCACGAAGCCGACGACCTTGCCCGCCCATTTCTCCGATGAATCCGATGCTTGAGTCCGGGATTCGAGACGGACAGCGAGAGGACGTCTACGTGGAGCTAAGGAAGTGGAGAACCGGATCTACAAAGGTTGTAGCATCTTTCTTTTAGTTAAGTAGTTAACTAGTTTCACTTTGTTGCCTAAAATTCTAGTTAACGATCTAGTCTAGGGTTTCTCGGGACCGTAAAATTTGAAATTGGCATGATTGATGCCTTGTGAGACCTCTTTAGAGTGCCTAGGAACCCTTCAGTGGTATCAGAGCCTAGCTAGAGCCTTAGGCGAAGTCTAGACGATGTTTGAAACCCGATCGAACCGAAACCCAAAATACCAAAATGCTCTCTGGAAATTTTCTGAAAATTTGGATTTTTTTCAATTAAAAATATGCAGAAAAATAAGCAGGGTCTTATTTGAATTACTGTGAAATACGAGGGCCTAAATCGATTTTTCAACCGCGGAACCGCGGCACGAGCTAGGTATGTGCGGCGGTTCCGCGGCCGTACTGTCCCCTTGTCTGATGATTTCTGCACAGTAACTCATATAATTTAATGCAATATTTTCTGGGTATTTTTATTGTGACTCTACAGATGAGTATTCTGGGGTTGTATTGGGAATCAAAGATTCGATCGGATTTTCAAATTTTGTCTGTGTAGTTTTCCGGATAATTTTCGAATATGTTAAAAAGTTCGACCGGATATAAATACCCAACTTTTCCCCTGCCGGAAAATTTCCAAGTGTTGGATTTTTCCGTGGTTTAAAGACGTTCTACGTAGTGCAAGTAACGCGATGGTCCCTCTAGAAGACAACAAACCTTAACTCGATTATGTGACCGTCTTGAACTGCCCTTTGAACCTTCGGGTTTGGGGCAGTACGGCGTGCCACATGTGAGGCGTTGGCTTGGCCCTTCTACGGCTGGACCGTTGGTACTGAGGCATGAAGTGAATGTCTTTGAACCTATTTCATGTGTTGAACGGTTTCGGGAAAACTTGGGTGTTCGAATGTTCGATCGGAAATTTTAATATTTTCTATTTATCCGGAATGGGATACAATAATTGGAATTCACAAACAGTTATGAGATAACTGAATGAATGTTATAAATCTAGCGGTTTAGTCTCACTTCATAATGAAAAGAGTTTTCGATAATGGGACTAAAATGCGGGGTTTATAAGTGTTAGACATGCGATGTCTAAAGAGGTTGCGGATTCCAACTGTTGTAGTTTTACATTTTCTTTTCTGTGACCGTAAGTGTAATATGTGATATCGCCGGTTTCGTTGCTATATGTCAACGACAATTGGGATGCGCGTATTTACTTACGTTGATGACATGTGATGTTATGTGTTGCTGGATATGTTATATTGGATTGTCGTGTTTGAATAGCCGGGTTTTTTTATGTGAGATAAGTGTTTTTCATTTTCATTCATGTAAAATAACTTGTATGTAATATTCTTTTATTGGGGCACTTCCAGGTTGCGGAAGTTGTCACCTTTTGTATATTATTTACTTTTCCGCATTAGGATAGACCCAAGGAGGGGAGCACAAGTAACCGGGTTCTAGGGTCCAGTGGGAGACCATCTCGAGGAGTCGAGTCCGGGTCTCCTAACCCTAGAATTGGTAGGATTGCTTGCCGCTCTCGTAGGGGTCTAGAGGTGTGGGATTGGCTATTCATCACGACCGTGGAATCCGTGTTTTATACTGGCTCGTATTGAAAACACGGACGTCCTAGTATATCCAATGTTTCATATGTTTCTTCTGCTGCGATATCTGTGATGTGATCATGTGATGTTCTGTGATAGATACAGTATATAGTATATATGATATATTATATAGACGTTACTTATGTTTTACACCCGCGCTAGCCCTGCCCTGCTCTGTCGTTAGTTACCTAACCTAACGGTGCACGAGGGGACATCGAGGCGATTGCAGATGGCATAAGTGTACGTCGTATTTATCTGTGATGTTTAGGTGACTTAAATGATGGGACTTCATTAAATCGATTAATGAATGAAAAGAAACCTAAGATGTTGTAGAATCAAATTTTAAACAAAACAGGTAGCTACAGTTCTTGCTTTGCATAGCGGTATATATGATATACCCTGCACCTTATTCGATGAGGAAAGGACCGAGATCCCTTCACCGGGAGTGACTCCTTTAGCAATAACTGGAAGATGCTACACACTCGGTTTATTTTTGATTGCTTCTATAGTTTCTGCTTTGCACAGCGATATATATGATATATCCCGCACCTCATTCGACGAGGAAAGGGCCGACGATCCCTTCACCGTGAATGACCTCTTTAGCAAAACTAGAAAAGCCTCAAAATCACACCATTTCAAAACTTCATTTGATTCTACAACGATATCAAGTTCATTACGCAATAGGTTTTCAGAAAAAACTGTCGTAGCCCTCCGTCATTTCAGATAAGGACTATTTAGTATTCGTGCTGCGTTTGTTGACCTCTGTCAAGGCGTAGTGTGCGGTAGCTAACTAGTAATTATCTGTAAAGCATGTGATGTGATTGGATTAGGGTAGTCATATGACCTTGTTGACCTCTGTCAAGGGTCGTGCTGGTGGGTTTGATTCAATCAAGAAATGACGGGTTGAACTTGACTAGTGCACTATGGTTTGTTGACCTCTGTCAAGGTCATGGCACACTAGGGGCAAAATATTATCGGGAATTTCAAGTGTTGAAATTTGCAATGAGATTGCATACCTTCTATGAGATAGTTGGATCCCGATACCCGCTGCGAGTAAGAGTTACTCCTGGGAGAGTTTTACACATTACAATTAGCCGATCAAGTAGGTGTCTAGAAAGGTGTCAACGGGGTTACACCTCTGGGAAAACGAGGTTTACAGTAATTAGGTTCGTGCGAAAGCACGGGGGACCTCCCTCAAAGTACCGACACTGGCCTGGGTGAAAGGTTGGCGAACTTGTAGTGTGTAATTAATCCCGGCTAGTCTTTCCTTTTAGGGTTTGAAGGAAGATTTGATAAAAACCAGTGGGAGCCATCCTGATTAGATAAGATAATAACCAATCTGATCTTGCACGAGCATACGCTAAAGTGTTTTCTTCTCTCTCTCTCCAGGTAGCGACCATGTCATGCCCTAATAAAGATAATAATATAGATGTATTAACTGAACCCGCTTATTATATTGAGCAGGGGAACGTTGGACCCGTTCTTTCTTATAAGAGTTATAAGACTGAACAGGAAACAGGAGAATATCTGGATACTCACGCCGCCCAAAAGAACATGCATGTTGAAGCATCTTCTTCAGGTGTGTTAGTTATTGTGAACTGTTTCTCAGTTCACCCAACGTCCTGGGTATTGGATACCGGATCAGGATCCCATATATGTAAATTGTTACATGGGCTACGTAAAGATAGAGAACTGGGAAAAGGTGATCATTCCGTTCAAGTAGGGAATGGTGCAAGTATTGCAGCCAAAGCTGTTGGCGAATATCACCTTGTATTGCCAAGTCGTAATACACTGATTCTAAATGAGTGCTATTATATACCGAACATGATGTGCAACATTATATCAGTTTCTTTATTAAGTAAAGAAGGATATAATTTTGTAGTAAAGGATAATGTTATGAACATATTCCAAAATCAAAAGCTGATTACATCAGGCTCGTTACATAATGGCATATTCATTCTAAATCAGAATACAGTCCTCAATATACAAAACACACACAAGAGGAAAAGTTCAGAAATGAACGAATCCTACTTATGGCACTGTAGACTTGGTCATATCAATGCGACACGACTGGCTAAGTTACATAAGGATGGTTATTTGAATTCATTTGAATTATCATCTTATGATACTTGCCATTCATGTCTCAAAGGAAAAATGACCAAAGCTCCGTTTAGTGGACACGGAGAAACAGTTAATGAACTCTTAGGACTAATACATAGTGATGTATGCGGTCCCATGTCTACGCATGCCAGGAACGGTTCTTCCTACTTCATTACATTCACTGACGATCTCTCTAGATTCGGACATGTGTTCCTGATGAAACACAAGTCTGAAGCTTTTGAGAAATTCAGAGAATATAAGCACGAAGTAGAAAAACAAACAGGCAAAAGTATTAAAATCCTTCGATCTGATCGAGGAGGAGAATACTTAAGCAATGAGTTCCTAGATTATCTACAAGAGAATGGGATTCTCTCTCAGCTTACTCCTCCTTATACACCACAACACAATGGTGTATCGGAGCGGAGGAATCACACCCTATTAGATATGGTGCGCTCTATGATGAGTACAGCTGAGTTACCTATTTCCTTCTGGGGGTATGCGCTTGAGACAGCAGCATACCTATTGAATCAAGTTCCAACTGTTAGTTATATGTATGCCCTAGAGGCCATTACTGTACATAAGATGTATATTGTAGTGGATGCTGGGACGTATATAGGGAGGACTTTCTTGCTCGACATGATAGTATGCTATCTGGTTGAACTTTACCTTAACGTGTATACTGATTGTCTCTCTGTTACATGTTGGTAAAGCCCTTAGGATCTGTACTTGACTACCTGGACTATGATGCGGATCATACTAGTGGGGACATGGTAGTCCATAAGTACATCCTTCAAAGTCCCTAGTCGTGGGTGTATCGAGACGGGGCATCGATATACCAGAGTAGACTAGCGTATACCTTCTCGACCCATATAGATGGGCGATGGATGATCCCATATCCATTGGTGTTTGACATCAGGAATGATATACGGGTGCTCAGTAGAGACTGGGTACACTGGACGGACTCGCCGAGAACTCCCAGATGGTATTATACCTCACGTCAGATGGCAGTTCTCTGGTGACACTGGTACAGAGTAGTCTATTGACCCGAGATCGTCATAGAGTCTTGTGTGGTTCCCACTGTGCTTTGATTTCCATCTTACCACGTCTAAGTGGGCGTGCAAAACGGTGGTTTTTGGGTACAGTCCCGAGTCACATGGAGGCAATGAGCGATAGGAGGGGATTCGTCTCTCCCGGTATAGGGGGTTGATGTTGCGCTGTGTTCGATTGGCTATAACAGGAAATCCCTGGCCAGGGTTGCTGAGATTTACTGGTAAGTGTTACCAGTAGTTTCTCGAACAGTTATAGACCTCATATCGACACGTCTTATCGAGCTATTGGGGTCTGACGTTTACCACCCCTAGGCGAGATATGCGACATATCAGACGATCAGACCGGACTGTACGGTAGTGTTACTGGTTGGATTCACTGGAGTGTGAGCGGGCTTGCTCGTCGATCTTCAGATCGCTCAATACCCGGGTGGCCGTTACGTTTAGCAGACCGCTTGCGGCTTGTGGATGTTTGATATGATCATCATCCGCTGCCGGCGTATTGACGAGTCTTTAGAGTCCTACACAGAGGTTTCCTGGCTCAAGCGAAACGAAATAGGAGCGCATATGAGATATGTGCGGGACCGAGAATAATACGTGTATGTGATACCGTATTCCATTCTCGCGATGAATGTATCGAATGGTTGTATGCGATATAACCTAGTTATCGATTCAAGCGTTGATTCGATAAGATGATACATTGTATACTAGTCGGTTGTGTGCGACATGACCGGATCATTGAATCAAGTGTTGATTTAATGATTTAATGCATATTTATATATTTGATATATTACTTTGCATCAACTAGTATCGGTTTACTTAAGATGGATTTTCTCACTCGGATGTGCACATTGTATATTCGATATAGTTTTGTGCACTTGATTGTATCATGTTTGATGATACATGTTTGCTTGTGTTTGTGTAAAGATTGAACCATGGTTATTTAAATGATTAGGGTTTACATTTTCATATCTATTTATTTATTTATTTATTATGGAAATGATAATGAGAAGAATGGTTGCTAGTTTTGTTTTATTCTTTGAACCTTCATGAAGCATTGACTTTAGTCAACCATTCTTATCTCATCCTTAACCCTAACCATTCAAACTAACCTTGGTTTAATCTCTACACCTAACCATGGTTTGCTTATGATAAGAATGGATTTTCTTTTCTTTTTTAATTATTCTTATCATAACAATTTCCTTCTTCTTTTTCATTTCTTCAAGTGAAGAAAGCTTGCCTCCATCAATGGCAAGTGATGAAAAAGAGTGAGAAATCCAAATCTAAAGTCTACCCACTTCCTATTTCTTCATCCTCTACCTCTTGCCAAGTAGTAGAGTGTGTTTTCTTCACAAGTTTCATGACTTGGTGAAGTGAGAGCTTGATCTTGCGATGCTTCGACGTAGATCATCTTCGGCATGGACATCGACGACCTAGCTTGCCCATTCTCCGACGAAGCCGACGCGAGAGCCCGGATTCTTTTTGGACAGCGGAGAGGACTTCGTTGCGGAGCTATGGAGGTGGAGCACCGGATCTACAAAGGTTGTATTTCCGTTAAACTTTTAGTTAAGTGTTAACTAGTTAGTTTTTCGCCTAGACATCTAGCCGACGATCCGTAGTTTACGGTTTGTAGGCACCGTAAAATTTGAAATTGGCATGTTCGATGCCTTGTGAGACCTCATTAGGGTGCCTAGGAACCCTACAGTGGTATCAGAGCCTAGCTAGAGCCTTAGGCGATGTCCAGACGGAATTTGAAGTCCGAACGAACCCGAAACACCAAATCAATCTTGCTCTCTGTACTTTTTTGAAAACAGTGAGTTTTTCCAAATTAAAAATTGCTAAAAAATTCAGCAGAGAAAAATAAGAATTACGGTGCAAAAAGTTTCTGGTGAACAGTAATTTTCGCGGCGGATCCGCGGCAGAAGCATGGCTTCTGCGGCGGATCAGCGGCCCAATCATGACGTCATCCCTTACTGTTTGCACAGTAATACCTGATAAATTCTTCTGGATTTTCTGGGAATTTTTAAAATTTATTCAAGAGTTGAATTTTCTGGGTTGTTTTGAGGATTCGAATGTTCGATCGGATTATCGAATTTTGTCTGTGTGGCTTTCCGGATAAATTTTTAGAATATGTTAAAAAGTTCTACCGGATATAAATACCCAACTTTTCCCCTGTCGGGAAATTTCCAAGTGTTGGATTTTTCCGTAGTTTGACGACGTTCTAAGTAGTGCAAGTAACGCGATGGACCCTCTAGAAGACAACAAACCTTAACTCGATTATGTGACCGTCTTGAACTGCCCTTTGAACCTTCGGGTTTGGGGGAGTACGGCGTGCCACATGTGAGGCGTTGGCTTGACACTTCTACGGCTGGACCGTTGGTACTGAGGCACGAATGGAATGTTTTTAGACTTATTTCATGTGTTGATCTGTATCGGGAAAACTTGGGTGTTCGATTGTTCGATCGAAAAGTTTAGCATTTTCTATTTATCTGGAATGGGATACAATAATTGGAATTCACAAGTAGTTATGAGATAACTGAATGAATGTTATAAACGTAGCAATTTAGTCTCACTTGATCGGTTGCCACGGAATTTTGATGTGATCAAAAGTCCGTCGCAATCACGTAGTGTACGCGGATACTCGCCGGGTAAACTTAATAGACAGCCTCACTCCATAGCCCCGACCAAGTGACTGTAGGAGAACCCCGTCGCCGAAAGCATCCGTTCGGGTGCTCGCGGTAGCGGTGTTCCGCCTTGGTGCACTTCGTCGTCGGTATCGGGGGTGCGGCCGCCTACTGAAGTTTGCGACGAGTATTCGATCAGGATGTCGGGAATCTTGTTGAATTACCCGACTTGATATTGAAAAGAGTTTTCGATAATGAGACTAAAATGCGGGGTTTATAATTGTTAGGCATGCGATGTCTAAAGAATTCATTTGATCAGGCATGCGAAGTCTGAGGTGGTTGCGGATTCCAACTGTTGTAGTTTTACACTTTCTTTTCTGTGACCGTAAGTGTAATATGTGATATCGCCGGTTTCGTTGCTATATGTCAACGACAATTGGGATGCGCATATTTACTTACGTTGATGACATGTGATGTTATGTGTTGCTGGATATGTTATATTGGATCGTCGTGTTTGAATAGCCGGGGGTTTTTATGTGAGATGAGTGTTTTTCATTTTCATTCATGTAAAAACTTGTATGTAATATTCTTTTATTTGGGGCGCTTCCAGGTTGCGGAAGTTGTCACCGTTGATGTATATTATTTACTTTTCCGCACTAGGATAGACCCAAGGAGGAGAGCACAAGTAACCGGGTTCTGGAGTCCAGTGGGAGACCAACTCGAGGAGTCGAGTCTGGGTCTCCTAACTCCAGAATTGGTAGGGTTGCTTTCCGCTCTCGTAGGGGTCTAGGGGTGTGGGTTTGGCTATTCATCACGACCGTGGAATCCGTGTTTTATACTGGCTCGTATTGAAAACACGGACGTCCTAGTATATCCAATATTTCATATGTTTCTTCTGCTGCGATATCTGTGATGTGATCATGTGATGTTCTGTGATAGATATAGTATATAGTATATATATGATATATTATATAGACATTACTTATGTTTTACACCCGTGCTAGCCCTGCCCTGCTCTGTCGTTAGTTACCTAACCTAACGGTGCACGAGGGGACATCGAGGCGAATGCGGATGGCATAAGTGTACGTCATATCTATCTGTGATGTTTAGGTATATAAATGATGGGACTTCATTAATGTGATTAATGAAATAAAAAGAAACCTAAGATGTTGTAGAATCGAATTTCAAAATAAAACAGGTAGCTACAGTTCTTGCTTTGCACAGCGGTATATATGATATATCCTGCACCTTATTCGATGAGGAAAGGACCGAGATCCCTTCACCGGGAGTGACTCCTTTAGCAATAACTGGCAGATGCTACACACTCGGTTTGTCTTTTGATTGCTTTTAAGTGTTTTGCTTTGTACAGTGATATATGATATATCCCGCACCTCATTCGACGAGGAAAGGACCGACGATCCCTTCACCGGGAGTGACTCCTTTAGCAAAACTAGAAAAGCCTCAAAAGCACTCCATTTTTAAAATTCATTCGATCCTACAACGATATCAAGTTCATTACGCAATAGGTTTTCAGAAAAACCTGTCGTAGCCCTCCGTCATTTCAGATAAGTTGTATATAGTATTCGTGCTGCATTTGTTGGCTTTCGTCAAGGTGCAGTGTGCGGTAGCTATATGCTGCTTATCTGCTAGCATACGATGCGATTGGATTAGGGTAGTCGTGCGGCTTTGTTGGCTTTCGTCAAGGGTCGTGCGGGTGGGTTTAATTCGATCAAGAAATGTACGGGTTGAACTTGACTAGCGGGCTATGGTTTGTTGGCTTTCGTCAAGGTCATAGCACGTTAGGGGCAAAATATTATCGGGAATTTCAAGTGTTGAGATTTGCAATGAGATTGCATACCTTCTATGAGATAGTTGGATCCCGATACCCGCTGCGAGTAAGTGTTACTCCTGGGAGAGTTTTATACATTACAATTAGCCGATCAAGTAGGTGTCTAGAAAGGTGTCAACGAGGTTACGCCTCTGGGAAACCGAGGTTTACATTAATTAGGTTCGTGCGAAAGCACGGGGGACCTCCCTCAAAGTACCGACACTGGCCTGGCTGAAAGATTGGCGAACTTGTAGTGTGTAATTAATCCCGGCTAGTCTTTCCTTTTAGGGTTTGAAGGAAGATTTGATAAAAAGCAGTGGGAGCCATCCTGATTAGATAAAATAATAACCAATCTATTCTTGCAAGAGCGCACGCTGAGTGTTTTCTTCTCTCTCTCTCCTGGTAGCGACCATATCACGCCTTAATCAAGATAATAATACGGATTATTGACCGAACCCGCTTGTTATACTGAGCTGGGGAACGTTGGTCCCGCTCCACCTTATAATTGTTATAAGACAGAGCAGGAAATTGGGGAATACCAGAATTCCCGTGCCGTCCAAACGAAGAGAGTGCATGCTGATTCATCATCTTCGGGTGTGTTCATTATACAGAGAACTGTTTCTCAGTATCCTTTACGTCCTGGGTATGTGATACCAGATCAGGATCCCAGATATGTAATCTGTTACATAGGGCTACAGATAGGTAGAGAACTGAGAACGGGTGATAAGTTTCATAAGGCAGAAAACGGGGCAAGAGTTGCATCCAAGTCTGTCGGTCACTGTCACCCTGTATTACAATACATTGATTCTGAACGAATGTTATTAGATACCGAACCTGATATACAAAATCATATCAGTCTCTTTATTAGTAAAGAAATGATAAAATTTTGTATTGTTGGATAATGTTTTGAACATTTCCTATATCAAAAGTTGATCGTATCAGGCACGTTATCTAAAAGCGTTGATGTTCTAAATCAAACCACAGTTCTTAGTATATGGAACACACACAAGAGGAAGAGTTCAGAAATGAACGAATCCTTCTTGAGGCATTGTAGACTAGGTCATATCAATGTGACCCGACTAGCTAGAGTTACATATAGATGCATATTTAAATCAGTTTGAATTTACATCTTGTGAAACTCGCCAGTCATGTCACAAAGATAAGATGACCATAGCTCCGTTTACTGGAAACAGAGAAAGAGTTAGTGAACTCTTGGGATGATACATGTTGATGTATGTAGGTCCCCTGTCTACAAATGCCAGGACTGGTTCTTTATACTTCATTACATTCTCTGATAATCTCTTTAGATTCAGACATATGTTCCTGTTGAAACACAAGTCCGAACCTTTTGAGATATTCACAGAATATAAGTTAGAAGTAGAGAACCAAAATACGGGTATAAGTATTATGTCCTATGATGAGATCAAGGAGGAGAATACTTGAGCACGAAAATACTGGACCATTCTAAAGGAGAATGAGATTCTCTCTCAGCATTACTCCTCTGTATACACCATAGCACGATGGTATATCGGGGCGGAGCAGATACACCCTATTTGATATGGTGTGCTCTATGATGAGTAATACTGAGTTACCTTTTTCCTTTTGGGTGTTATGCACTTGAGAAGTTGCATACCTATTGAATAGGGTTCGAATCAAATCAGTTGCCTACCACTCCATATGATATATGGAATGGGAAGAGCCCATGTCTTAAGCCAGTTAAGATTTGGGGTTGTCCGGCCTATGTCCAAAAGCAAAATCCAGACAAGCTCGAGGCAAGGTCTGTAATGTAGAACTGGAAAGGTTCCAGCTATACGAACTACAGCAGATGATATGATGGAACTAAGGGATTCAGTAGATACCAACGAACCTCAGCCTTTCCGCCGATCTAGTAGGGTTCCTCACCCACCTGAGAGATATTTCGGTTTCTCTATGACAGTGGGAGCGAAGATTGCATCATGAGATGATGACCCAACTAGTTTCGAGCTGGCCATCGAGAGTAAGACTCTGTAAGAATGGCTGGATGCTTAGTGATCTAAGATGGAATCCATATACACCAACAAAGTATGGACTTTGGTTGCTATATCTGAAGGGTTAAATCCCCATCAGGAGCAAGTATATCTTGAGAAGATTACTTGGTGTAGATGGAAAAGTTGAGACTTTCAAAGCTAGACTTGTTAAAGTTTGCATCATTGACCAGGTGTGGATAATGATGAAACCTTTTTCAAGTAGCTATGCTTAAGTCCATCTAGATCCTACTTGCCACGACTACATACCATGACTACGATATCTGGCGGTTGGGTGCCATGACTGCTTTTCTAAATATTGATTTAGAAGAGAACGTCTGTAAGTACACAGCCAGAGGGCTTCGTAAACAGTGGGAGCAGCGGAAACGTGTGCAAGATGTTTTATATGATAAAGCAGGCATCGCGGAGTTGGAACATCTGTTTTGATGCATCAGTCAAAGAAGTTGACATCATCAAAATGGTAGATGAACCTTGTATAAACAAAAAGGTAGTAGGGAGTATGGTGGTGATCCTCGTAGAGTACGTGGATGACATACTCTTGATAAGAAAGGAGTTTCCTATGCTACGCTCGGTCAATCTCCGATTATCACAATAATTCTCCATAATAGGATCAAAGTGATACCTCCTAAATCCTGGATTTTAGATCTATGCGATAGATCTAAATGGATGTTAGAATACTCACTAGCTGTAGTAAGATGGTATCAATCGATCCTGGGGAGAATCACTGGAAAGGTTCCAAAGTGATAAAGACGACTGAGTGTCAGTCACAGGCATTGTCTTTACCCTCAGTAAAGGGACGGTATGCTGGAAGAGTTCCAAGGTAGATACCGTGGCATACTAGACGATAAAGGCAGGATACATCGCTACTTAAGATGCTACCAAAGAGGCTGTTTGGGTGTTTATTAGTTCATGAGATGAACTACGTTCCAACCATTGTGAGACAATGGAGTTGTGGCTTACACCAAGGAACGCCGTTCCCATCAGTGATCCAGACATATTCTAAGGCAGTATCACTTGATCATGGAGATGGTTGATCTCCAGGGAGATCGAGGTTAGGAGAGTAGACTCAGAGGACAACACAGCGGATCCACTAACAAAGGCCTGTTCCCAGAGAGAGACTTTTATGTGATGGTTGAGTATGAGATACTACAACCACTGCTACAGATGGCCCTAGTGCAAGTGGGAGATTGTTAGTTATATGTGTTGGAGATAGTGCCCTCAGAGTCAATTATTAGGTCACAGGTACGTGATTGTAATGATTGAGGGAGGACCTATCCCGGTAGGACAGTCTTACTCGAGATGATAGTATGCTATCTGGTTTACCTTTATCATCGTGTACTGTTTTAAGTGACCTGACACGTCGCTATTACACGTTGATAGAGCCCCTAGGATTCTTGCTTGACCACCAGCAGTATGAGGGCGATCATATAAGTGGGAGCTGGGGGTCTATAAGCATATCCTTAAAAGGTCCCTAGTCGTGGGAGTTTCGAGACTGGGCATCGATACTCCATTAGTAGACTAGTGTATACAGTCGAGACCCCGACGAGGGGCGGTGGCCGGTCTCACAAGCCACTGGTGTCAGTTGGATCACCTAAGATGTATACAGGTGCTCATTGGGTTATGAGTACACCGGACAGGACTCGCCGGGAACATGCTAGTTGGTCATATACCAGACGTCAGATGGCAGTTCCCTGGTGACATGTGTGCAGGTTAGTTCATCGACCTGGGGATCGTCATTTGTCTCGTGTGAGTTCCCACTGTACTTTGATTACTACCCTACCACGGCTCAAAGGAGTCGTGCAAACAGGTTTTAGTTGGGTACAGTCTCGAGCCACATGGAGGCAGTGAGCGTATCTTCAGGGGTTCGTCTCTCCCGGTATTGGGGGTGAGGTCGTGCTGTGTCTAGGAGAGCCATTACACAAAGTCCTTGGCCAAAGCAAGGAGATTTACTGGTAGGTATTCCAGTAGTATCTCAGGGTGTCCTGGGCTACGCTCCGACACGACTTGTACCGCTTTTGGGGGTCTGACTTTTACCAACCCCCTAGGCCCGCCATGCGATACTCATAGACGAACGGACCGGACTGCACGGATATTGTCACTGACAGGCTCAGTAGGGAGTCAGGCTGAGTTCGCTCACAGACGTCCCTTTTGGTCAATACCTGGTAGCCCGTTATGTATTGGCTTATACCTCTAACGCGCTAGTGGTTAAATCCACAACCAAGGTGTTGATGAGTCTTTAGATTCCCCCACATTTCAGTTACTCAACTTTCGGGCGAAAGGTTGTAGAGGCCGTATGGAGATATGGCAGGGTCCGATCAGATACGTGCGGTATTGCACGGATTAGGATCGGACAGTCTGTACTAAAGGCCATATGGTTATATGGCAGGGTTCGATCAGATACGTGCGGTATTGCACGGATCAGGATCGAACGGATATTACTAGCCGGCTTTGGTATAAGCCGGATCATAGTATAGTACAGTGTAGATTTTGTCTCATTGCATTTGTATTTCGGTCGAAATACAGATGCGGGTGTGTATGCACAAGTATCGGGGTTTTCCTGTAATTTATTACGGGACCAGTTTTCTGGAGTTGCCAGTTTGCTTTCCGTTTCGGCCGATTTCCATTGTTCCGTTCATTGGCCGAAGATTGGTGGAGGAGGGCTTATTTGCATTGTTGCAAATAAGTATTTGTGGAGGGGGTCTTTGCTTATTGGTTGGATCATGATGGTTGCTCCATTGACCTTGACTTCTTGACTTCTTCATGATGGCTTGACCATTTGGAGTCATCATGGTTGCTTTGGAGTGTTTATTTTTGTTTGTGATGATATTGTTTTGATCATCACTCATTATTCTTCCTTCCATGATAGCTCACCCACTCCCTTGTCTTTCATTTGACTTCACTCCATTCCCACCTACCACCATCATGCTTGGCCGGCCACTAGTGAGGGTGGGGGCTTTTCTTTTGGTAGTGAGAAAATTGTCACATTCATTCTTTGCATGATACATTTTTCCTCACCTCTCTTCAAGTTCTTCTTCCTCCACCACAATGGCAATCTCCATGAACCCCAAAGTGAGACTTGAGTACTACGCATTCTACAGCAAATCTTGGGCACGTCGAGTAGCCGGCTTCGTGCCCGAGTTGCCTCGGCATTGAGGTGGGAGCCCATAAAAGAAGTAGGCGATGTGGTGCACTTCCGGCGACGAGGAGGAGACGGGACATTCCGCAGGAGATCGGGACGATGACGAGAAGACCGGAGGACTTGGATCGTCGGTATATCTCTAACCCATCTTCTTGTTAGCTTAGACGTGTTAATGGTTCGATCCGGGTGTTTAGTGCGCGGTGGTGCCGGTTTGCTAAGTCCGCAAAAATTTAAGTTTATCACCGCTTCCGCATTCCGGCGTCGGATTGACGGCCGGGGCGCCGCCGTGCACTTACAGTGGTATCAGAGCCTCCCCATTAACTTAGTCTAGCTTTGTGTAATGTGTTTTTCAGTTCCGATCGATCGAAATGTTCAAAAACCCGTATTTGCCCACATCAGTTTTCTGTTGAAACTTTTTGGTCCCCAAAAATTTTTCAGGTTGTAAAATATTGATGTACTGGAAAATCTAAGAGCTCTGTAAAAATTCGACGAAGTAACTCCACAGTGGGAGCGCGGAACCGCCGCGAAAACCCCCTTCCCGCCGCCCTTCCGCCGCACACTGTGGAGATCACTTCACCAATTTTTTACAGAGGCCTTCTGGGCTTAAAATATGGGTTTTGGAATATTAAAATTGGGCCCAGGTTTTCTGTGAGTGCTACAGTTTTGATTGGGGGCCCACTTGTTATTTTTTGATCGATCGGATATTTTAAACACATTTTTCACAGTATTTACATTATATCTGCGACCGTGAATGTCACTTGATCGGTAAATCCGGTCTAACTGCTATAGCCCGGTTAGACGGATTTGCGAACGTGACTTTCACGTTGATGTTTTGTTTATGCTGTGATGTTGCGGATCGGTCGTGGGGGATAGCCTGGATGCAATGTTAGTACAGTTGTGGTGGTATTATGTACATTTGATATTGCGGGGCGAGCGTCCGACATGTGGACTGCCGTCATTGCCTGTTTGTATTATTATTTTGGGGCACGACCTGGTTGCGGTCGATGTACCCGGTGTATGTATATTTTACTTTCTGTACTAGGATTGCCCCGCGGAGGGGTGCACGGATAGCCGGGTTCTAGAGGGCAACAAGCCCGCATCTCATGGCATTGAGACGGAGGGGGCTTCACTCTAGGATTGGCGGGCTATTCGCCGCACTCGTAGGGGGTACAGGTTGACCCAGGAGGGGTGCCCAAGTTACCGGATTCCGTGAAGTGCTGGGTGGTCCATTCACGGTGCTGAAGGGGGCTGCCTCGCTTCAGGTTTTGGTGGGTAACTTGCCGCGCCCGTAAGGGTCTAGGATTTCATTGCACAGGCTATCCACACGAACAGGGGAACGTCGGGTTTCAGCAGTGCCTCTGTGAAACCCGGGGATCCCAGATATCTGTATTGTTTCTGTGATGCTGTTCATTCTCTGTGATGTTGCATTTTATTCACGCCTTGAGCGAAATATAATATATTGGTATATATATTAGTAGATGTTGTATATGTTTTACATCCGCGCTAGTCCAGTCCCCGCTCTGTCGTTAGTTAGCTAACCTAACGGGTAATGACGGGACCCAGTGGCGAATGCGGATGGCATATACGTACATCAGTATATTTTCGTTCTTTTTGGTGTGATCAATTGATGGGACTGCGTTGATTCGGATCAATGCAAGTTTAAAAACAAACCTAATCTGATGTTGTTGGAACACTTTTCAAAAGGCTGTTATTGCAAGGACGTTCACTTTTGTTTTGCATCGTGATATTCATTTGGAATATCCTGCTCCTCAGTCGACGAGGCAAGGGCCGAGATCCCTTCACCGGGAGTGACCCCTTGGACAAAAAGTTTGCGTCAGGGCATTAACTTCACTATAGCCGATTACTTTTGCTTTGCATCGTGGTATTCATTTGGAATATCCTGCACCCCATTCTACGGGGAAAGAGCCGAGATCCCTTCACCGGGAGTGACCTCTTTAGCAACGGTTTTCGTCACTATATTTTCAAAAAGCTATCCGTTCCTTCAACGATATCAAGTTCATTATGTTAAAGGTTTTCGCCAGAAACCATTCGTAGCCCTCCATCATTTCAGTTAAATATTCGGTAGTATTCAAGCTATGTATTTTGACCTCACGCCAAGGCATAGTGTTTGGTAGCTGCCGGGTATTTATCTGTTGCAAAGATAGATGCGTTGGTTTGGGACAGTCGTACTACTATTTTGGCCTACGTCAAGGGTATGTACGGGTGGGTTCAAATTAACCTGGACAATGATGGATAGAACTTGACATGTGACTTATGATATTTTGACCTCACGCCAAGGTCATAAGAGCATGGGGCAGAAATCACATCGAGAGTTTCAAAAGAACTGAAACTTGCCAGATATGCGCATACCTTCTGGAGTGTGGTAGCGTGAGCGGATTCCGTCACGTTATCATGTGATGATAGTTGGATCCCGATTCCCACTGATGAGTTAGTTTACTCCTCGGGTGACCCCGACTAATTCTTCTTTCAGGTTTGGAGGAGAATTTGAGGTACAGTGGGAGGTTTCCTGATTAGATAAATTGGTAACCATTCTGATCTAGGTTAGAGTGCACGCTGAGTGTTTCTTTTCTCTCTCTCTCTGGCAGCGACCATTTGACCCGACCCTAAGACTATAACTCAGTGACCAAGTTGACCGAATCTTCTTAAACACTGGCTTTTGGATTGTCAGAGTTGCAAACCTCATTGCCACTCCTACTTTTACCCTTTTCTCCAGGACACCCCGTGTTTACTACGAACGTCCACTTCCATTGGACAAAACCATCGTATGGTTAGATACGAACTCGAAAGAATTTATTCGAGGATGGTTTCAGGTTCTGGAGAAAACGGATAGGATTATTCAGTTGTCTTTTCCTTTCACCTTCTCTCAAGTTGTGAGTACTCCTTGGTTTAGGAGGTAGTACACCTATTATGCAAATTGGATAGTCTTCTTCCAAACCATAGGCAGGTGCCGACCGGTAGGGAATGAAGAAAACCAATTAGCCTAACGATGGTGTACAGAAGGTATTAAGTTAAGACAAAGCAAGGGATTAGTAAGAGGGCAAAGTAAACTGCAACAGATTTTCACGACCAAACCAAATATTTCGTTACCACTCCCACATCACCTTTGTATTTCTCCAGGACACTCCGTATCACTACGAAGATCCACAGTTTATTTGGATACTCCATCGTATGGTTATATACGAACTCGAATGGAACTTGTTCCAGTTCGGGGATGGATTCTGGTTCAGGAGAAATAGGAATAAGGTTTATTCGGTTGTCTTTTATCTTCACCCTCTCTCATTGCGAGTGTTCCTAGGATTGGGACAGTACACCCATTATGCTTATTGGATAGTCTTCTTCCAAATCATAGGCTGGTGCCGAACGGTAGGGAAGGAAGAAAACCATTTGGCCTAAAGGGGTGTGCAGAAGGTAAAGACTAAAGACATATGAAGGGATTTGGAGAGGTGGCAAAGAATTATACGGTTACAGTCGTGAATCTGGAAGAGGCATTACTAGGAATACCAGGATACCCCATCGAAACATTTCAATGTTTCAGTTTCACTGTGTAATGTTAAAGGAAAACTGATTTCCCGATTAGATACTTACTCCAGGTTATGTATTTACCAGGTACGATTCTCACATCTGTATGGTTTTACAGATGATGAGTGGGAGTAAGTTATTGGGAATTGGGTGATTATCCTCATTATATCGGGATTCGTTGTAATCAGTGATATTTGAGGAAATCACCTGGGCTGTTTGCCGGTCGGCAAATATTTGGTTTTGAATATCCGCTGTTATGCACCAATTTCAAATTGATATATCTGTACGTCTATTTTCATAGAGTGAGATATACCTTTCTGAAATTATGTCTACGACATTTACCTATATCAGTGGATGGTTAGGTAAGGAGCATTAAACAGCGGTGTAATTCTTCTTAACCATAAGTACAGTTTTCAACCTACGACACACAGTGAATGAGTTATCAGACTCAAGGGACTTATACAAAGGATTGTATGTTGTCCAGGGTCCATCAGGACAGAGGGCTTGGTCCTCGTACTATATTCGGTTTTCTTATGACTTCTCTAGTTTTTTGGCAGGTGTTTCGTGGAAACACAAGGTCCGAATTTGGAGAAGTTATAGGTATTTGAATAGAGTAGAGAACCAGGTATAGCAAGTATCGGGATTCTTCAAAGAGATCGAAGATGTAGATACTTGTGTATGGTATTCAGTTGATAGTAGTGATTAAGAGAAATTACTTCTTTTTCAGGTTACTCATAATTGGAAGCATTCCTAAGTTGAGTAACGCTGATCGACCTCCTTCCATTTAGTTGACATGCACTGGAGACAGCTGCATGATTTGAATCTGGTTCAATTAAATCAGTGCCTCTGTTTCTATATTGGATATAGAACAGTTCATATCTTAACGATGTTAAGGTACGGGGAGTTGTCCGGTTTATGATTAAAACCAGACACTGGACAACTCAAGGCACGTTTCTGTAATGGCTGTTTGTGGGTTGACCCAGGCTATGACGCGGGTTGATTTTCTACCATCTGGATGAACAATAGCAATATTGTTCTAGACTCGCCACAGTTTTAATAAAAATGGATTTTTTCAGAAAACAGTAGTGGGAGTATGGTTGAACTGGAAGTGATTCCAGAACCACAAACGATTACTGAAGATTTGATAAGGAACCTAAAGATTCAATCTGGATTGACATTCCATTGGCCACTCCGCAGATGAGGTGGGTAACTTCAGGCACCCGAGAGGTACTCCGGTAGCCTCAAGGACGGTGACAGGGAAGTTCTTGTTTACCCACAATTGCCATTGCTGTTGTTCCAGGTTACGAGACCCGGCGGGAGGATGAGTATAGCGTCGTTCTAAACCAGTTTTAGAAGTGTACGTCTATATGACTCTGCCAGAGGGTTGTCGTAGTCAGTGGGAGCAGCGGAAGCATTGGTGGACAGGTTGCTTATGTCTATTTATAGACTAAAGAAGATGTAGCGGAGATAGATCATCTATTTCTGACGTGACAGTCATGGGTTTGACTTCATCAGAATAGGGGATGGATCTGTTGAGAAGGTAGTAGGGTGTGATATCCTGGTATTTGGATGATATACACAGAGTAGGAAAAGAAACTCCTACACTACGATCGGTTATACTTTGGTTGTCACACAGTTGTTTCTCCACAAAGGAAATGGATTTTATATCAGACATACTGGTTACTAGATCTATGGTTTTAGATCTGGATTTGGGTGGTTTCCCAATCAGGGTACTTGACAGCATTCTAAGAGTATTTAGGATGGATGACTCCTGGCACGTTAGTGTACCTGCAAGTAATGGAGTCACCCTCTCCAAAGGTGTCTTACAGACTAAAGGGGAGAGGGACGGGCATGATTGGCAGATCACTTGCTCAGGCAATTGAGTCAATCGTGAGATGTCAAGTACCACACCAGATGTTGTTCTTGCACTAGATGCAATAAGTTGACATTAATCCAATCCTGGAGAAACAGTCGGAAGAAGTTTTAGAACATAAGTGGATGTTCTAGGGATATGATAACGACATCCTCATTCAGGAGACAGTTATCATTCCAGGCTTCCAAGGTGACATGGACGACAAGGAGGTTGTCAGAGTTATAGTTTTCCTTCTGATGAGGGGCAGTATTTTGGACAGGTGGTCCAAGGCAATACTGAGGGAGGCATGGCGCGCAGGATACTGATTAAGTTCAGTTGACGATACAGTCTAAGAAGTTTGGATTTGGAGTTCATTTATGAGCTAGGTCCCATCAGACATCCAGACATATTCTGAGACAGGTATTGCTCTTTTCGGGAGATGGGTTTCTCCGCGAACTTGAGATATAGAGAGACATAGAAAGAAACAACTAAGCGGATCCACTCACTGAGGCTATTCCTCGAACGCAATAGTTCCGCAAACGAGCTTTATGAGACTGACTAGTAGAGGAGTTGGATGTTCGGTATCACACGGGCTGTGAGTATGCGACATCGCAATAATTAGCCTTGAGTGCAAGTGGGAGATTGTTGGAGATAGTGCCCTCAGAGTCAATTATTAGGTCACAGGTACGTGATTGTAATGATTGAGGGAGGACCTATCCCGGTAGGACAGTCTTACTCGAGATGATAGTATGCTATCTGGTTTACCTTTATCATCGTGTACTGTTTTAAGTGACCTGACACGTCGCTATTACACGTTGATAGAGCCCCTAGGATTCTTGCTTGACCACCAGCAGTATGAGGGCGATCATATAAGTGGGAGCTGGGGGTCTATAAGCATATCCTTAAAAGGTCCCTAGTCGTGGGAGTTTCGAGACTGGGCATCGATACTCCATTAGTAGACTAGTGTATACAGTCGAGACCCCGACGAGGGGCGGTGGCCGGTCTCACAAGCCACTGGTGTCAGTTGGATCACCTAAGATGTATACAGGTGCTCATTGGGTTATGAGTACACCGGACAGGACTCGCCGGGAACATGCTAGTTGGTCATATACCAGACGTCAGATGGCAGTTCCCTGGTGACATGTGTGCAGGTTAGTTCATCGACCGGGGGATCGTCATTTGTCTCGTGTGAGTTCCCACTGTACTTTGATTACTACCCTACCACGGCTCAAAGGAGTCGTGCAAACAGGTTTTAGTTGGGTACAGTCCCGAGCCACATGGAGGCAGTGAGCGTATCTTCAGGGGTTCGTCTCTCCCGGTATTGGGGGTGAGGTCGTGCTGTGTCTAGGAGAGCCATTACACAAAGTCCTTGGCCAAGGCAAGGAGATTTACTGGTAGGTATTCCAGTAGTATCTCAGGGTGTTCTAGGCTACGCTCCGACACGACTTGTACCGCTTTTGGGGGTCTGACTTTTACCAACCCCCTAGGCCCGCCATGCGATACTCATAGACGAACGGACCGGACTGCACGGATATTGTCACTGACAGGTTCAGTAGGGAGTCAGGCTGAGTTCGCTCACAGACGTCCCTTTTGGTCAATACCTGGTAGCCCGTTATGTATTGGCTTATACCTCTAACGCGCTAGTGGTTAAATCCACAACCAAGGTGTTGATGAGTCTTTAGAGTCCCCCACATTTCAGTTACTCAACTTTCGGGCGAAAGGTTGTAGAGGCCGTATGGAGATATGGCAGGGTCCGATCAGATACGTGCGGTATTGCACGGATCAGGATCGGACAGTCTGTACTAAAGGCCATATGGTTATATGGCAGGGTTCGATCAGATACGTGCGGTATTGCACGGATCAGGATCGAACGGATATTACTAGCCGGCTTTGGTATAAGCCGGATCATAGTATAGTACAGTGTAGATTTTGTCTCATTGCATTTGTATTTCGGTCGAAATACAGATGCGGGTGTGTATGCACAAGTATCGGGGTTTTCCTGTAATTTATTACGGGACCAGTTTTCTGGAGTTGCCAGTTTGCTTTCCGTTTCGGCCGATTTCCATTGTTCCGTTCATTGGCCGAAGTTGGTGGAGGAGGGCTTATTTGCATTGTTGCAAATAAGTATTTGTGGAGGGGGTCTTTGCTTATTGGTTGGATCATGATGGTTGCTCCATTGACCTTGACTTCTTGACTTCTTCATGATGGCTTGACCATTTGGAGTCATCATGGTTGCTTTGGAGTGTTTATTTTTGTTTGTGATGATATTGTTTTGATCATCACTCATTATTCTTCCTTCCATGATAGCTCACCCACTCCCTTGTCTTTCATTTGACTTCACTCCATTCCCACCTACCACCATCATGCTTGGCCGGCCACTAGTGAGGGTGGGGGCTTTTCTTTTGGTAGTGAGAAAATTGTCACATTCATTCTTTGCATGATACATTTTTCCTCACCTCTCTTCAAGTTCTTCTTCCTCCACCACAATGGCAATCTCCATGAACCCCAAAGTGAGACTTGAGTACTACGCATTCTACAGCAAATCTTGGGCACGTCGAGTAGTCGGCTTCGTGCCCGAGTTGCCTCGGCATTGAGGTGGGAGCCCGTAAAAGAAGTAGGCGATGTGGTGCACTTTCGGCGACGAGGAGGAGACGGGACATTCCGCAGGAGATCGGGACGATGACGAGAAGACCGGAGGACTTGGATCGTCGGTATATCTCTAACCCATCTTCTTGTTAGCTTAGACGTGTTAATGGTTCGATCCGGGTGTTTAGTGCGCGGTGGTGCCGGTTTGCTAAGTCCGCAAAAATTTAAGTTTATCACCGCTTCCGCATTCCGGCGTCGGATTGACGGCCGGGGCGCCGCCGTGCACTTACAATATGTATGCCCTAGAGGCCATTACTGTACATAGGATGTATATTGTAGTGGATGCTGGGACGTATATAGGGAGGACTTTCTTGCTCGACATGATAGTATGCTATCTGGTTGAACTTTACCTTAACGTGTATACTGATTGTCTCTCTGTTACATGTTGGTAAAGCCCTTAGGATCTGTACTTGACTACCTGGACTATGATGCGGATCATACTAGTGGGGACATGGTAGTCCATAAGTACATCCTTCAAAGTCCCTAGTCGTGGGTGTATCGAGACGGGGCATCGATATACCAGAGTAGACTAGCGTATACCTTCTCGACCCATATAGATGGGCGATGGATGATCCCATATCCATTGGTGTTTGACATCAGGGATGATATACGGGTGCTCAGTAGAGACTGGGTACACTGGACGGACTCGCCGAGAACTCCCAGATGGTATTATACCTCACGTCAGATGGCAGTTCTCTGGTGACACTGGTACAGAGTAGTCTGTTGACCCGAGATCGTCATAGAGTCTTGTGTGGTTCCCACTGTGCTTTGATTTCCATCTTACCACGTCCAAGAGGGCGTGCAAAACGGTGGTTTTTGGGTACAGTCCCGAGTCACATGGAGGCAATGAGCGATAGGAGGGGATTCGTCTCTCCCGGTATAGGGGGTTGATGTTGCGCTGTGTTCGATTGGCTATAACAGGAAATCCCTGGCCAGGGTTGCTGAGATTTACTGGTAAGTGTTACCAGTAGTTTCTCGAACAGTTATAGACCTCATATCGACACGACTTATCGAGCTATTGGGGTCTGACGTTTACCACCCCTAGGCGAGATATGCGACATATCAGACGATCAGACCGGACTGTACGGTAGTGTTACTGGTTGGATTCACTGGAGTGTGAGCGGGCTTGCTCGTCGATCTTCAGATCGCTCAATACCCGGGTGGCCGTTACGTTTAGCAGACCGCTTGCGGCTTGTGGATGTTTGATATGATCATCATTCGCTGCCGGCGTATTGACGAGTCTTTAGAGTCCTACACAGAGGTTTCCTGGCTCAAGCGAAACGAAATAGGAGCGCATATGAGATATGTGCGGGACCGAGAATAATACGTGTATGTGATACCGTATTCCATTCTCGCGATGAATGTATCGAATGGTTGTATGCGATATAACCTAGTTATCGATTCAAGCGTTGATTCGATAAGATGATACATTGTATACTAGTCGGTTGTGTGCGACATGACCGGATCATTGAATCAAGTGTTGATTTAATGATTTAATGCATATTTATATATTTGATATATTACTTTGCATCAACTAGTATCGGTTTACTTAAGATGGATTTTCTCACTCGGATGTGCACATTGTATATTCGATATAGTTTTGTGCACTTGATTGTATCATGTTTGATGATACATGTTTGCTTGTGTTTGTGTAAAGATTGAACCATGGTTATTTAAATGATTAGGGTTTACATTTTCATATCTATTTATTTATTTATTTATTATGGAAATGATAATGAGAAGAATGGTTGCTAGTTTTGTTTTATTCTTTGAACCTTCATGAAGCATTGACTTTAGTCAACCATTCTTATCTCATCCTTAACCCTAACCATTCAAACTAACCTTGGTTTAATCTCTACACCTAACCATGGTTTGCTTATGATAAGAATGGATTTTCTTTTCTTTTTTAATTATTCTTATCATAACAATTTCCTTCTTCTTCTTCATTTCTTCAAGTGAAGAAAGCTTGCCTCCATCAATGGCAAGTGATGAAAAAGAGTGAGAAATCCAAATCTAAAGTCTACCCACTTCCTATTTCTTCATCCTCTACCTCTTGCCAAGTAGTAGAGTGTGTTTTCTTCACAAGTTTCATGACTTGGTGAAGTGAGAGCTTGATCTTGCGATGCTTCGACGTAGATCATCTTCGGCATGGACATCGACGACCTAGCTTGCCCATTCTCCGACGAAGCCGACGCGAGAGCCCGGATTCTTTTTGGACAGCGGAGAGGACTTCGTTGCGGAGCTATGGAGGTGGAGCACCGGATCTACAAAGGTTGTATTTCCGTTAAACTTTTAGTTAAGTGTTAACTAGTTAGTTTTTCGCCTAGACATCTAGCCGACGATCCGTAGTTTAGGGTTTGTAGGCACCGTAAAATTTGAAATTGGCATGTTCGATGCCTTGTCAGACCTCATTAGGGTGCCTAGGAACCCTACACCAACTAAATCTGTACCTACCACACCATATGAGATATGGAGTGGGAAGAGACCATGTCTTAAACGAGTTAAGATATGGGGTTGTCTGGCCTATATCAAAAGGCAAAATCCATACAAACTCGAGGCACGGTCAGTTCTATGTAAGTTTGTGGGATATCCTAAACATTCAAATGGATATTTTTTCTACCACAGTGAACAACAAAAAGTGTTTATTGCTCAACATGCCACCTTTTTAGAAAAGGAATTTCTTGCAAAAGAGATTAGTGGCTCTGAGGTAGAACTGGAAGAAGTTCCAGAAACACAAACTATAACTGAAGATTTAGTGGAACCAGAAGATTCGGTAGTACCCGACGAACCCCAGCCTCTCCGCCGATCTAGTAGGGTTTCTCGTCCACCTGAGAGATACTACGGTTTTCTCATTGATGGTGGAAGTGAGGATTGCATCATGGAAGATGATGACCCGACTAGTTTCGAGCAGGCCATCACGAGTGGTGACTCTGTGAAATGGCTGGATGCAATGCGGTCCGAGATGGAATCCATGTACACCAACAAAGTTTGGACTTTGGAAGTTGCTCCTGAAGGGGTAAAACCCATTGGGAGCAAGTGGATCTTCAAGAAAAAACTTGGTGTAGATGGGAAAGTGGAGACTTTCAAAGCTAGACTTGTTGCAAAAGGTTTTCGTCAAAGACCAGGTGTGGACTATGACGAAACCTTTTCTCCAGTGGCTATGCTTAAATCCATCCGGATCTTGCTTGCCATCGCTGCATATCATGACTACGAAATCTGGCAAATGGATGTTAAGACCGCCTTTCTAAATGGTGATTTAGAAGAGTGCGTGTACATGACTCAGCCAGAGGGCTTCGTAGACAGTGGGAGCAGCGGGAAGGTATGCAAGCTGCTTAAATCCATTTATGGATTAAAGCAAGTATCGCGGAGTTGGAACATCTGCTTTGACGTCGTTATCAAAGAGTTTGATTTCGTCAAAAACCCAGATGAACCTTGTATTTACAAGAAGGTGGCAGAGAGTAAGATAGTCTTCCTCGTATTGTACGTGGACGACATACTCTTGATAGGAAATGATATTCCTATGCTGCAATCAGTCAAGCTCTTCTTATCACAAAGATTCTCAATGAAAGATCTAGGTGATGCCTCATGCATATTGGGGATTAGGATCTATAGAGATAGATCCAAACGGATACTGGGATTGTCCCAATCCAGGTACATTGACACCATACTAAAAAGGTTTAGTATGGAAGAATCCAAGCGTGGGAACCAACCTACGATCTCTGGACTCACTCTCTCCAAAGAGATGTCTCCTAAGACTGATTTGGAGAGAGCTCGCATGCAAGGGATACCCTATGCTTCGGCAGTAGGCTCTATCATGTATGCGATGCTATGTACCAGACCAGATGTTGCATACTCACTAAGTGTAGTGAGTCGGTATCAAGCAGATCCTGGAGAGAGTCACTGGACAGCTGTGAAGAACATTCTCAAGTACTTGCGAAGGACTAGGGAAATGTTCTTGGTGTATGGTAACGGAGAACTCCAAGTGGAGTCCTATACCGATTCGAGCTTACAGAGTGATAAGGACGACTCTAAGTCGCAGTCGGGATTTGTCTTTACCCTTTACGGAGGGGCGGTTAGCTGGAACAGTTCCAAGCAGGAAACCGTGGCAGACTCGACGATGGAGGCTGAATACATCGCTGCGAACGATGCTGCCAAAGAGGCTGTCTAGATCAAGAAGTTCATTACTGAACTTGGAGTGGTTCTATCCATTGAGCATCCAATACCTTTGTATTGTGATAACAATGGAGCGGTGGCTTTGGCCAAGGAACCCAGGTCCCATTAGCGATCCAGGCATATTCTGAGGCGGTATCACCTGATCCGGGAGATAGTTGATCGCCGGGAGATCGAGGTCAGGAGAGTTGACACGAAGAACAACACGGCGGATCCACTCACGAAGGCCATTCCCCAGATATAGTTTGAGAGACTCTTCGGGATGCTCGGTATGCGATACTACAGCAGCTGGCCCTAGTGCAAGTGGGAGATTGTTAGTTGTATGTATGCCCTAGAGGCCAGTATTGTACAGATGATGTATATTATATTGGATGCTTGGACATATATAGAGATGACTTTCTTGCTCGATATGATACTTTGCTATCTGGTTGCTCTTTATCTTAACATGTACACTTGTCTCTTTAAACTGTATTATAGTTACATGTTGGTAAAGCCCTTAGGATGTGTACTTGACCACCTGGACTTTGATGCAGATCATACTAGTGGGGACATGGTAGTCCATAGGTACATCGTTCAAGGTCCCTAGTCGTGGGTGTATCGAGACGGGGCATCGATATACCAGAGTAGACTAGCGTATACGCTTCTCGACCCATGAGATGGGCGATGGATGATCCCATATCCATTGGTGTTTGACATCAGAGATGATATACGGGTGCTCAGTGGAGAGTGGGTACACTGGACGGACTCGCCGAGAACTCCCAGATGGTATTATACCTTACGTCAGATGGCAGTTCTCAGGTGACACTTATGCAGGTTAGTCTGTAGACCCGAGATCGTCATAGAGTCTTGTGTGATTCCGACTGTGCTTTGATCTCCACCTTACCACGTCCATGAGGGCGTGCAAAACGGTGGTTTTTGGGCACAGTCCCGAGTCACATGGAGGAAATGAGCAATAGGAGGGGTTTCATCTCTCCCGGTATTGGGGGTTGATGTTGCGCTGTGCTCGATTGGCCGTAACAGGGAAGTCCCTGGCCAGGGCTAACCAGAGATTTGCTGGTAAGTGTTACCAGTAGTTTCTCGACCCGTTATGAGCCTCACATCGGCACGACTTATCGGTTATTGGGGTCTGACGTTTACCACCCCTAGACTTGATATGCGACATATCAGACGAACAGACCGGACTGTACGGTAAGTGTTACTGGTTAGATTCACAGGAGTGTGAGCGGGCTTGCTCGTCGATCTTCTGATCGCTCAATACCCGGGTGGCCGTTAAGTTTAGCAGACCGCTTGCGGCTTGTGGGTGCTTGATATGATCATCATCTACTGCCGGCGTATTGACGAGTCTTTAGAGTCCTACGCAGAGGTTTCCTGGCTCAAGCGAAACGAAATAGGAGCGCATATGAGATATGTGCTGGAGCGAGAATAATGCGTGTATGTGATACCGTATTTCATTCTCGCGATGAATGTATCGATTGGTTATATGCGATATAACCTAGATATCGAATCAAGGATTGATTCGATAAGCCGATACATAGGATACTAGTCGGTTATATGCGATATGACCGGATCGTTAAATCAAGTGTTGATTTAATGATTTAATGTATAATAATATATTTGATATATTACTTTGCATTAACTAGTATTGTTTCATTTTAAAAGGGATTTTCTCACTTGATGCACATTGTATATGTGATATATTTTTGTGCACTTGTTTGTATCATGTTTGATGATACTTGCTCACTTGGGTTTGTGTAAAGATTAAACCATGGTTATATGAATGGTTAGGGCTTTGTTTATTTACTTATTTATTCATTTTGGAAAATACATGAGAATGGTGGCTTATTTTGTTTGTATGTTGAAGCTTCTTGAAGCTTTGAACAAGTCCACCATTCTTATCTCATCCTTAACCCTAACCATTCTAACTAACCCTAGTTTACTCTCTACACTTGACTATGGTTAGGATATGATAAGTATTCATATTAGTTTCTTTTTTTAATAAGAGACTTATCATATTCTTCATCTTCTCCTTCTTCTTCTTCAAGAAAAACCTTGCCTTCATCAATGGCAACTTGAGCAAATGAGTGAGAAATCCAATTCTAAAGTGAACCCACCTCCTATTTCTTCATCCTCTACCTCTTGCCAAGTAGTATAGGGTGTTTACTTCACAAGTTTCACAACTTGGTGAAGTTGGAGCTTGATCTTGTGTAACCTCGACGTAGATCATCTTCGGCACGAAGCCGACGACCTTGCCCGCCTATTTCTCCGATGAAGCCGATGCTTGAGTCCGGGATTCGAGACGGACAGCGAGAGGACGTCTACGTGGAGCTAAGGAAGTGGAGAACCGGATCTACAAAGGTTGTAGCATCTTTCTTTTAGTTAAGTAGTTAACTAGTTTCTCTTTGTCGCCTAAAATTCTAGTTAACGATCTAGTCTAGGGTTTCTCGGCACCGTAAAATTTGAAATTGGCATGGTTGATGCCTTGTGAGACCTCTTTAGAGTGCCTAGGAACCCTTCAACCTACTCACTACACTTAGTGAGTATGCTACATCGGGTCAGGTACATAGCATCGCGTACATGACAGAGCCTACAGCCGAAGCATAGGGCATCCCTTGCATGCGAGCTCTCTCCAAATCAGTCTTAGGAGACATCTCTTTGGAGAGAGTGACTCCAGAGATCGTGGGTAAGTTCCCACGCTTGGATTCTTCCATACTAAACCTCTTTAGTATGGTGTCAATGTACCTGGATTGGGACAATCCCAATATCCGTTTGGATCTATCTCTATAGATCCTAATTCGCAATATGCAGGAGTCATCACCAAGATCTTTCATTGAGAATCTTTATGATAAGAAGAGCTTGACCGATTGCAGCTTAGGAATGTCATTTCCTATCAAGAGTATGTCGTCCACGTACAATACGAGGAAGACAACCTTACTCCCTGCCACCTTCTTGTAGATACAAGGTTCATCTGGGTTTTTGACGAAATCAAACTCTTTGATATTGACGTCAAAGCAGATGTTCCAACTCCGCGATGCTTGCTTTAATCCATAAATGGATTTAAGCAGGTTGCCCACTTTCCCGTTGCTCCCACTATATACGAAGCCCTCTGGCTGAGTCATGTACACGTACTCTTCTAAATCACCGTTTAGAAAGGTTATTTTAACATCCATTTGCCAGATTTCGTAATCATGATACGCAGCGATGGCAAGCATGATCTGGATGGATTTAAGCATAACCACTGGAGAAAAAGTTTCGTCATAGTCCACACCTGGTCTTTGACGAAAACCCTTTGCAACAAGTCTAGCTTTGAAAGTCTCCACTTTCCCATCTACACCAAGTTTTTTCTTGAAGATCCACTTGCTCCCAATGGGTTTTACCCCTTCAGGAGCAACTTCCAAAGTCCATACTTTGTTGGTTTACATGGATTCCATCTCGGACAGCATTGCATCCAACCATTTCACTGAGTCCCTACTCGTGATGGCCTGTTCGAAGCTAGTTGGGTCATCATCCTCCATAATGCAATCCTCGCTACCTCCATCCATGAGAAAACCGTAGTATCTCTCAGGTTGGCGAGGGACCCTACTAGATCAGTGGAGAGGTTGAGGTTCGTTGGGAACTACCGAATCCTCTGGTTCCACTAAATCTTCAGTTGCAGTTCGTGTTTCTGGAACCTCTTCCAGCTCTACCACTTTGTCACTAATTTCTTTTGCAAGAAATTCCTTTTGCAAAAAGGTGGCATGTTGAGCAACAAACACTTTTTGTTCCTCACCGTGCTAGAAAAAATACCCATATGAGTTCTTTGGATATCCCACAAACTTGTAAAGAACTGACCGTGCCTCGAGCTTGTCTGGATTTTGCCTTTTGACATAGGCTGGACAACCCCATATCCTAACTCATTTAAGATATGGCCTCTTCCCACTCCATATCTCATATGGTGTGGTAGGTACAGATTTAGATGGAACTTGATTCAATAGGTATGCTGCTATCTCCAGCGCATATCCCCAGAAGGAAATAGGTAACTCAGCTGTGCTCATCATAGAGCGCACCATATCTAATAGGGTGCGGTTCCTTCGTTCTGATACACCGTTGTGCTGTGGTATATATGGAGGAGTCAGCTGAGAGAGAATCCCATTCTCTTTTAGGAAGTCCAGGAATTCATTGCTCATGTATTCACCTCCTCGATCAGATCGAAGGATTTTAATACCTTTTCCGGTTTGGTTCTCGACTTCTTGTTTATATTCTCTAAATTTCTCAAAAGCTTATGATTTGTGTTTCATCAGGAACACATATCCGAATCTAGAGAGATCGTCAGTGAATGTAATGAAGTATGAAGAACCATCCCTGGCATCTGTAGACATAGGACCGCATACATCACAAAGTATCAGTCCCAAGAGTTCGGCAACTCTTTCTCCGTGTCCCGTAAACGGAGTTTTGGTCATCTTGCCTTTGAGACATGACTGGCAAGTGTCATAAGATTAAAATTCGAATGGTTTCAAATATCCATCTTTATACAACTTAGCAAGTCGTGTCGCATTGATGTGACCTAGTCTACAATGCCACAAGAGGGATTCATTCAAATCTGAACTCTTCCTCTTGTGTGTGTTTGTTATACTCAGAACTGTTGATTGATTTAGAACATAAATGCCATTGCACAGCGTGCCTGATCCAACCAACTTTTGGTTACGGAAAATGTTCATAACATTATCCTGTAATACAAAATTATATCCCTCTTTACTTAACAAAGAAACCGATATAATGTTGCATACCAGGTTCGGCATGTAATAGCATTCGTTCATAATCAATGTATTACCAGTTGGTAATTTAAGGTGATATTCCCCGACAGTCTTAGCTGATTCAATTGCACCATTTCCAACTCTTACGTCTTTATCACCTTCTCCAAGTTCTCTAACTTTTCTAAGCCCATGTAACTGATTACATATATGGGATCCTGACCCGGTATCTAATACCCAGGACGTAGGGCAAATGGAGAAACAGTTCTCTGTAACGAACACACCCGAAGAAAATGCATCAACATGTGCTTTCTTCATTCGGGTGGCATGGGAATCCTGGTATTCCCCTATGTCCTGTTCATTCCTATAACTCTTATAAGAAAGAACGGAACCAACGTTCCCCAGCACAGTATAACATGCGGGTTCGGTCAGTACATCCATATTATTATCTTGATTAGGGCATGACTTGGTCGCTACCTAGAGAGAGAGAGAAGAAAACACTTTAGCGTATGCTCTTGCAAGATCAGATTGGTTATTATCTTATCTAATCAGGATGGCTCCCACTGGTTTTTATCAAATCTTCCTTCAAACCCTAAAAGGAAAGACTAGCCGGGATTAATTACACCCTACAACTTCGCCGATCTTTCAGCCAGGCCAGTGTCGGTACTTTGAGGGAGGTTCCCCGTGCTTTCGCACGGACCTAATTAAAGTAAACCTCGTTTTCCCAGAGGCGTAACCCCGTTGACACCTTTCTAGACACCTACTTGATCGGCTAATTGTAATGTGTAAAACTCTCCCAGGAGTAACTCTTACTCGCAGTGGGTATCGGGATCCAACTATCTCATAGAAGGTATGCAATCTCATTGCAAATTTCAACACTTGAAATTCCCGATAATATTTTGCCCCAAACGATCTATGAGCTTGACAAGGTCAACATACCATAGACCGTAAGTCAAGTTCAACCCGCCATTTCTTGATTGAGTTAAACCCACCCACACGACCCTTGACAAGGTCAACAAGGCCGTACGACTACTCTAATCCAATCTGCATCATATGCATAAGCAGATAAATACTGGTCAGCTATCGCACACTGCGCCTTGACATGGTCAACAAACGCAGCACGAATACTAAACAGGACTTATCTGAAATGACGGAGGGCTATGACAGGTTTTTCTGAAAACCTATTGCGTAATGAACTTGATATCGTTGTAGAATCAAATGAAGTTTTGAAATGGAGTGATTTTGAGGCTTTTCTAGTTTTGCTAAAGGGGTCACTCCCGGTGAAGGGATCGTCGGCCCTTTCCTCGTCGAATGAGGTGCGGGATATATCATATATATCACTGTGCAAAGCAGAAACTATAGAAGCAATCAAAAGACAAACCGAGTGTGTAGCATCTGGCAGTTATTGCTAAAGGGGTCACTCCTGGTGAAGGGATCTCGGCCCTTTCCTTATCGAATAAGGTGCGGGGTATATCATATATACCGCTATGCAAAGCAAAACTGTAGCTACCCTTTTTTTATTTAAAATTTGATTCTACAACATCTTTTAGGTTTCTTTTCTTTCATTAATCACATTAATGAAGTCCCATCATTTGAGTCACCTAAACGTCACAGATAAATACGACGTACACTTATGCCATCCGCATTCGCCTCGATGTCCCCTCGTGCACCGTTAGGTTTGGTAACTAACGACAGCGCAGGGCAGGGCTAGTGCGGGTGTAAAACATAAGTAACGCCTATATAATATATCATATATACTATATACAGTATCCATCAGAACATATCACATGATCACATCACAGATATCGCAGCAGAAACATAGATATAATATGGGATATACTAGGACGTCCGTATTTAGTATTTAGCTAAAATAGAAAATACGGATTCCACAGTCGCGATGAATAGCCAAACCCACACCCTGGACCCTTACGAGAGCGGCAAGTGACCCTACCAATTCTGGAGTTTAGGAGACCCGGTCTCGACTCCTCGAGATGGCCTCCCACTAAACCCCAGAACCCGGTCACCCGTGCTCCCCTCCTTGGGTCCATCCTAATGCGGAAAAGTAAATAATATACAACACAGGTGGCATCGACCTCAACCCGGAAGTGCTCCAAATAAAAGAATATTACATTACATTTGAATTTACATGAATGAAAATATAAAACTCTCATCTCACATAAAAACCCCCCGGCTATTCAATCGCAACAATCCTGCACATCATATCTCAGCAACACATAATATCACATATCATCAACGTAAGTAAGTATGCGTACCCAATTGTCGTTGATGTATAGCAACGAAACCGTCGATATCGACATACTACACTTACGGTCAAAAAAAAGAAAGTGTAAAACTGCAATATCTGGAATCCACATTCTCTTTAGACATCGTAAATGCGAAGTATCACATACCTTGTATTTCATGTCTTATAATATGAATTCCACACATTGCATCAAATTTCAGATAATTAGACAGTATTAAAGTTTTCGAACGAACGATCAAATACCCAAGATTCACTAAAGCTCAACACTTGAGCGAAGTTCAAAAACTTGGAGTGTGACACATTAGTAGCGGTCCAGCCGTAGAAGGGTCAAGCCAACGCCTCATATGTGGCACGCCGTACTGCCCCAAACCCTAAGTTTCACAGGGCAGTTCATGACGGTCACAAAATCGAGTTAAGGTTTGTTGTCTTCTAGAGGGACAACCACAAAACTTGCGCGAATCTCCGAAGGATTTAAACCCCATGAAAAGTGAGCAAATGATACTCGTTCAAACACTTCACTACTTTCTAATTTATCCGGAAAAGTCACGAAATCAAAATTCCGATCGAATCGACGAGTCCAAAACCATCTCCAGAATTTTTCATAACTAAATACAGATTAAAAATACCCTAAAAAATATACTAGCAGAAATAATCATTACAGCATAAAAATTATACAGTGAAGGAGGAGTACGGCCGCGTTTCCGCGGCCTAAGCAAGCTTAGGCCGCGTTTCCGCGGCAGAAAAGACTGTTCATGGAAAACTTTTTATACCGTAATTCTTATTTTTACCTGCTGAATTTTTTACATATTTTTAATTCTGAAAATAACCAGAATTTGAAAAAAGTCCAGAGAGCACCCAAAAAACCGTATTTTCGGTTCGATCGGAGTTTTAACTTCGTAAAAAGGACGCCTAATGTTCTAGGTCGGCTCTGATACCAATGTTGGGTTAATCTAGCATATCATGAAGGGTTTGGAAGCATCACATGAACCAAAAATTGCATTTTTAGGGTGGTAAGCTAACAAGCATCGGATCGTTCCTAGAAAAATTTGGGTTTGAAAATTTTCATATCATCATATGAAAGGAAATCTAGGGTTTAGAGAGTACAACCTTTGTAGCTCCCTACGCTAGACTCCTCGGCTACTTAGGGTTTGAAAAATCTCCGCTTGAACTCCTCGATGTCACCGATGATCCACCCAGAGTCCACTTTGTCCAAGCTTACAACTTTATCCGATCAAGTGAACGAAATCAAGCTAACACTCCAAACAAGTGGGCTAGATTTGTGTAGAATGGTGTTGTGGTTCTCTTTCTCACTTCAAAATCCAATCTTGATGAGTATTTGCTCACTACAAAGAACTAGAGAGCAAAATGTGAGAGGAAGAAGAAGATGATGGCAATATCTTTTCAAGAGTGAAAAGGATAACTCTTGTATTAGAAAAATGAAAATATATGTTTATCTATTTTCATGTTCTCATCTCAAACCATGGTTTAAACAATGAATATATAATTGAACTTGAGTTAAAACACAAAAGGAAAGATTACCTTAGGTTAAAAGGTGGGTGGGGATGGTTAGGTCAAAAGAAGAGTGTAGAAGCAAATGAATCATAACCATTCCCTTTTTCCCTTTTTGTTTTAAAACAAATACAATAAAATCCAAATTTAAAACTATGGTGTGAGTCTTATATTGCCACCATTTCCTTGTATAATCAACCATGATAGAATGATGTATGTATGCATGTGTGCATGCACATCCATATGTGCATGAAACAATAAGAAATGCATACATGCATCCATACATCCATAGAAAACAAGAAAGGATTTCTAGTGAGAATCTAATGGTTAAATGATAAATCAACACTTGATTTATCAATCCGGCCATATCACATACGACCCTAACCGCCCGATCAATATACGGTATCCTATACGCGTATTTTAATCGGGTCCATGCGCATATCGCATACGCGCACCACAACGTTTCGCCTGGACTTGGAAACTCCATTGTGGGACTCTGACACTCGTCAATACGCCGGCAGTGGGTGATGATCATATCAAGCACCCCAAGCCGCAAGCGGTCAGCTAAACGTAACGGCCACCCGGGTATTGAGCGATCAGAAGAGAACAAGCGAACCTGCTACAACTCCCGTCGAGTCGATCGGCAACACTTCCTGTACAGTCCGGTCTCCTCGTCTGATATGTCGCATATCAAGTCTAGGGGTGGTAAACGACAGACCCCAATAACCGATAAGTCGTGCCGATGTGAGGCTCATAACAGGTCGAGAAACTACCGGTAACACTAACCAGCAAATCTCTGAAACAGCCCTGGCCAGGGACTTCCCTGTTACGGCCAATCGAGCACAGTACAACATCAACCCCCAATACCGGGAGAGACGAAACCCCTCCTATCGCTCATTGCCTCCATGTGACTCGGGACTGTACCCAAAAACCACCATTTTGCACGCATTCTTGGACGTGGTAAGGTGGAGATCAAAGCACAGTGGGAATCATACAAGACTCTATGACGATCTCGGGTCTACAGACTAACCTGTACAAGTGTCACCAGAGAACTGCCATCTGACGTGAGGTATAATACCATCTGGGAGTTCACGGCGAGTCCGTCCAGTGTACCCAGTCTCCACTGAGCACCCGTATACCATCTCTGATGTCAAACACCAATGGATATGGGATCATCCATCGCCCATCTCATGGGTCGAGAAGCGTATACGCTAGTCTACACTGGTATATCGATGCCCCGTCTCGATACACCTACAACTAGGGACCTTGAAGGATGTACTTATGGACTACCATGTCCCCACTAGTATGATCTGCATCGTAGTCCAGGTAGTCAAGTACACATCCTAAGGGCTTTACCAACATGTAACTATAAGACAGTTTAAAGAGACTAGTATACATGTTAAGATAAAAGAGAAACCAGATAGCATACTATCATATGGAGCAAGAAAGTCATCTCTTTATATGTCCAAGCATCCAATATAATATACATCATCTGTACAATACTGGCCTCTAGGGCATACATACAACTAACAGATTCTAAGCGCGGTAGTTTACCGGCTTGTCACGGAATCACCCTCTCCAAAGGGATGTCTCCTAAGACTGATTTGGAAAAGGATCGCATGTCAGTTATACACTACGCTTCTGCAGTTGGCTCTATAATGTATGCGATGTTGTGCACTAGACCAGATATAGCTTACGCACTGAGCGTGGTAAGCCGGTATCAGTCAGACCCAGGAGAGAAGCACTGGATAGCAGTAAAGAACATTCTCAAGTACCTGAGAAGGACTAAGGATATGTTCTTGGTTTACGGCGGAAAAGACCTCCAGATCGAGGCTTTTGCTGACTCCAGCTTCCAGAGTGACAAGGATGACTCCAAGTACTTGTCAGGTTATGTCTTTACCCTCAATGGAGCGGTGGTATGCTGGAAGAGTTCCAAGCAGGACACCGTTGCCGACTCGACGATGGAAGCGGAGTATATCGCTGCTTACGATGCCGCAAAAGAAGCAGTCTGGATCAAGAAGTTCCTAACAGAACTTCAGGTGGTTCCTACCATTCCTGATCCAATACAGCTGTATTGTGACAACAACGACGCTATAGCTTTAGCGAAGGAACCCTGGTCCCATCAGAAGTCTAGACACATCTTGAGGTGGTATCACCTGATCAGGGAGATCATAGATCGCCAGGAGATCGAGGTCTGAAAGTTGCTACAGAGGAGAACACTGTAGATCCATTCACAAAGGCCTTACATCAGACACAGTTCGAGAGGCTATTCGAGATGATAGGTCTTCGATACGCCAGTACATGGCCATAGTGCAAGTAGGAGATTGTTAGCGTATATGCTCGAGGGGCCATTATTGTATCATACTAGCTTGTATATTACTTAATGGAAGCTTGGGATATTCACAGTTATATTAACAGTCTTGCTCAACATAGTAGTATGCTACTTGGTTTATATCTATCTTAATATGTGTATATGTTTCTTTTAGCATATCGCGAATACATATTGATAGAGCCCTTAGGATCTTGCTTGACTACCAGCGTTGTGATGGCAGTCACACTAGTGGGGGCTGGGTAGTCTACAAGCACATCCTTTTTCAGGTCCCTAGTCGTAGGATTATCGAGACAGGGCATCGATACTCCGGAGTAGACTAGTGTGTATGCTTCTCATCCCTGTTGGGGAGATAGTCTGTCCCACATCCATTAGTACGTTGTACTGGAGATAGTATACAGGTGCTCGTTGGGTTATGGGTACACCGGACAGGACTCGCAGGGAACTGTTGGTTGGTATTATACGCGTCATCAGTTAACCGTTCCCAGGTGACATGAGTACAGCATAGTCCGCGTACTTGACACTGCTGCTTCGTCTTGAGTGTGTTCCCACTGTTCTTAGATTGCTACCCGACCACGACTCAAAGAAGTCGTGCAAACAGGTAGTAGTTGGGTGCAGTCCCGAAGCACTTGGAGGCAGTGGCAGTTAGATAGGATTCGTCTCTCCCGGTATTGGGAGTTGATATCACGCTGTGTTTAGAGAGCCATTACGCAAAGTCCCTGGCCAAGGCAAACGAGATTTACTGGTAGGTTTTCCAGTAGCTTCTCAAGGTGTGATGAGCTTCGCTCCGACACGACTTACACAGCTTTTAGGGGACTAACGCTTGCCGCCCCGTAGGCCCGATATGCGATAGTCTTAGACAAACAGACCGGACTGTACGGAGATTGTCACATCAGGCTCAGTAGGAGTTCGGATGGGTTTCCTCATCGGCCTTCTTATCGACATCTACCTGGGGACCGTTACGTACAGCTAGTACCGCCTGCGGCCTGTGGTTAAACCAACTGCCAGCGTAGTGTCGAGTCTTTAGAGTCCCATATAGAGAGTTTCCCTGCTTCAGGCGAAACGATATAGAGGTCGTATGGTTTTACGACAGGGTTCGGACACATACGTGTATTTATGCACGTACGATGTTCGGACAGTTTTTACCAGCAGGCTTTAGTTTAAGCCATATTCTAGTATTGGATTATTTGATTTATACAGTCTCAGTATTTCCGTATTTTCACGGATGGGAGGGGCATTCTTGTAATTAGTCGAGAAGCTTCTAGAAGAAAGATGAGGTGGAGAGCTTAGGTGGAATTTGCATTAAATGGTTTAATGACTCATGGAGTGATTCATCCAAATGTGTTAATGAAGCATTTATTGCTTAATGACTCATGAGATGATTCATCCAAAGTGAATTAATGAAGCATGGTTGATATTATTATATGTTATTCATTTAGATAATTATCATGCTTCGTATATTCACAAATGAGATATAATTCATTTCATTCTCACTTACACATTCTCTCTCCTCAAGCTCTCTCACTTCAAGAACCTAACCCTAATCCTCTCATGTGTTGAGATCTCAAGGGTTAGCAAGACTAATAGATCCCTAATCCATCTCTATATCCTCTAGGTTACTTTGATTAGCAATCATAGCCACCTAGTTATCTCAGGTGAAAGGTTAAAGCTTGGAGAAGGAGCTCTCGGGTGGATCTTCTATCACATCGAGGTGGCCGACGAGGAAGTGAACAACAAGAACAAGAAGGACTAGAATCTTGAGGTATAATCATCTATCATAGTAGTTAATCATTTCTAGTTAGTTGTTAGTTAGAATTTAGCAAAGATCCGTAAAGTTGGTCGATGTTAACTTAAATAAAATGATTGTTTTACCTATTCCGCCTCCCCGCATCATGTAGGGTGTCTAACGTCGACTTACAACAATCGGTCAAGAACTTCTTATCACACAGATTCTTAACGAAAGATCTAGGGGATGCCTCCTACATCTTGGGAATTAAGATCTATAGAGATAGATCTAAACGGATACTGGGGTTGTTCCAATCCAGGTATATTGACACCATACTAATAAGGTTTAGTATGGAAGAATCCAAGTGTGGGTTTTTACCCACGATCTCAGGACTCACTCTCTCCAAAGAGATGTCTCCCAAGACTGATTTAGAGAGAGCTCGCATGCAAGGGATACCCTATGCTTCGGCAGTAGGCTCTATCATGTACGCGATGCTATGTACCATACCCGATGTAGCACACTCACTAAGTGTAGTGAGTAGGTATCAATCAGATCCTGGAGAGAGTCACTGGACAGTTGTGAAAAGCATTCTCAAGTACCTGCGAAGGACTAAAGAGATGCTCTTGGTGTATGGTAATGGAGAACTCTAAGTGGAGTCATTTACCGATTCGAGCTTCCAGTGTGATAAGGACGACTTTAAGTCGCACTCGGGATTTGTCTTCACCCTCAATGGAGGGGCGGTATGCTGTAAGTGTTCCAAGCAGGAAACCATGGCAGACTCGACGATGGATGCTGAATAAATCGCTGCCATCGATGCTGCCAAAGAGGCTGTCTGGATCAAAAAGTACATAACTGAACTTGGAGTTGTTCCATTTATTGAGTATCCAATACCTTTGTATTGTGATAACAATGGAGCGGTGACTTTGGCAAGGAACCCAGGTCTTATCAGCGATCCAGGCATATTCTGAGGCGGTATCACCTGATCCAGGAGATAGTTGATCGCCGGGAGATCGAGGTCAAGAGAGTTGACATGAAGAACAACACAGCGGATCCACTCACGAAGGCCATTCCCCAGATACAGTTCGAGAGACTGTTCGGGATGCTCGGTATGCGATACTATAGCAGCTGGCCCTAGTGTAAGTGGGAGATTGTTAGGTGTATGTATGCCCTAGAGGCCAGTATTGTACATATGATGTATATTTTATTGGATGCTTGGACATATATAGAGAGGACTTTTCTGCTCGACATGATAGTATGCTATCTGGTTGCACTTTATCTTAACATGTATACTTGTCTCTTGATACTGTCTTATGGCTACATGTTGGTAAAGCTCTTAGGATGTGTACTTGACTACCAGGACTATGATGCAGATCATACTAGTGGGGCCATGGTAGTCCATAAGTTCATCATTCAATGTTCCTAGTCATGGGTGTATCGAGACAGGGCATCGATATAACAGAGTAGACTAGCGTATACGCTTCTTGACCCATGAGATGGGTGATGGATGATCCCATATCCATTGGTGTTTGACATCAGAGATGGTATACGAGTGCTTAGTGTAGATTGGGTACACTGGACAGACTCGCCGAGAACTCCTAGATGGTATTATACCTCACATCAGATGGCAGTTCTTTGTTGACACTAGTACAGGTTAGTCTGTAGATCCGAGATTTTCATAGAGTCTTGTGTGATTCCCACTGTGATTTAATTTCCACCTTAGCACGTCCAAGAGGGCATGAAAAACGGTGGTTTTTGGGTACAGTCCCGAGTCATATAAAGGCAATGAGAGATAGGAGGGGTTTCGTCTCTCCCGGTATTGAGAGTTGATGTTGCGCTGTGCTCGATTGGCCATAACAGAAGTCCCTCGCCAGGGCTGATTTAGAGATTTACTGATAAGTGCTATCAGTAGTTTCTCGACCCGTTATGAGCCTCATATCGGCATGACTTTGTTTCCCCCAATCAGAGCAAAGCTCTATTTTGAAATTCAAAATTCGAAAATTGAAGCAACACTTCAGACCCAGTGCTAGGCGCGCTGCGTGCCATGTGTCAAACACGGATGCGCTAGCGCCTGGTGCGCTGCGCCCTAGACAGTGCACCATGTATGCGCTAGCGCTAGGCGCGGTGCACGCCACGTGTCAGACACGGGTGCGCTAGCGCAGGCTGCGATGCGCTCTGGGCAGCGCACCACGTGTCAAACGTAGGTGCGCTAGCGTAAAGTGCGCAGCGCTCTGAGCAGCGCACCACGTGCAAAGCACGGGTGCGCCAGCGTTGGTATTATAAAATTCCCCACCCTTAGATCAAAAGATCTAATAAATAATAATAAATCATTAATCAGAATTAAAAATGTGTTATGGAAAGATTCTCTTTCAATCTTGTTAAAAACAAGAAGATTGCCTTCTGTAAAACGGAAGCCCTAGGATCAAAGATCCAATGGTGGGGAAACATCCCCAAATCAATTAGAGAAAGATCTCTTTAACTGATTCAACAAATCAACTTGCCCTATATAAAGGCCCCAAGACTTCAAGTATGATATAGAGAAACACCCTATAAACATTGAGAAACTCAAAAGAAAGAGAGCAAGCTCTGGAGAGAAGATTATTTCTTCAAGGTAAAGATCATGAACGATGAACACAGAGATGAAATAATCTCATAAAAAGAAGAATTATCTTCTTAAAAGATCACAGATCTACAAAGACCAAGGTCTTTTATAAAAGGATCAAAAGATCTTATCATAAAAAAAACAAAGAAGTACTTACTTCATTCACAGATCATTGATCTATAAAGGCAAAGCCTTTTAAAAATAAGAACTGTTGTTCATGAATCTTGAGACAAAGTCTCTTTTAAAAGAACATAAATTTGTTCACAGATCAAAAAAATTGATCAAATGTGCTTTGCTCTATTGAAATGCGCCATGCGCTATTGAACAGCGCTTCTGCGCTCTCTGGACCGGTGCTCAGCACCAAAATATGCCACGTATCAACCACGTAAACAATTTGCGTTTTGCGCTTCTGAAATAGCGCACTGCGCTCATGGACTAGCTGTTAGCGCTCATAAACTGGCGCAATGCGCCCATCATCTAGCGCTTAGCGCCAAGCGCGACACGTGTCCCTTACATATGCGCCACGTGGCTGAAGCGCACTGCGTTTTTTGATCGGCGCAAAGCTTCTAGCGTACCATAGGTTGCGCTGACAGAACACAAATTGTTCTTTAATGAGCCAGAGCTCAGCTGCATGCTTTGCATTCAAGACAAAAGAAATGATCTAATGCTCAGCATTATTAAAAGGGCCAAGCCCAAATAAAGGCTCAATAGCCAGAACAATAAAATGTTAAACATTCATTGGACTTAGCCCAATATTTGCCACAAGTCCTCAACTTATATTTAATTGAGCCCGTCTGCTCATAAATATTTAACAGATCCTAGTCCCAAATTGGACTACAGATCTTTCAACCAACTCACACCGGTTCGAGAGTACATCTCTTTACTCCTCTGATATCTGTCGTTGTAATCCTTCAACGTCTTCAGAGAGGTGACGGGTCCCGACAACCAAACACTCTACGGACTGTGGGGTCTCTTTAAACCCACGGACTATGATGTCCTTAACCTGGACTGTGTGGTCCTTAAACTCATGGACTATGATGTCCTTAACCTGGACTTTGAGGTCCTTAAGCTCATGGACTACAATGTCCTTAACCTAGACTGTGAGGTCCTTAAACTCATGGACTATGATGTCCTTAACCTGGACCGAGATGTCCTTAAACTAACACTGGACTGAGATGTCCTTAAATTAACAATGGACCGTAATGTCATTAAATTAATCGACAACAATGTCCCTAAACTAAACAATAGAGCCCAAATGCTCTCTTGTTGGATCTAAATGATCCTGTTAAGTTGATCTTAGTCTAAACATTGGACTAACGTATCCTTAACAAACATTTAAGTTGATCTTAGTCTAAAATGAGACTAGCGTATCCTTAAACCCAACCCCCAAACCCAAATCTAAGAAGATACGGATTTGGACTAATTAACGCCCTACGGGAGACAACATAAATTAGTCTCCGTATACAATCCACGGGCAACCAAAAACAAAACAAACACACGCGACATGAAGTGACCATATGTAGAAGGAGAAAGTTGTTACCGCGATGCGGTAGCGTAATTAACTGCAGGGGCTTGTGCCTGCAGGGAAGAGCGTCCACACAATCAAAAACCCCTCAAATGAGGGGGAATCTGATGAAGTCTGCTACATCGGCCGCATCCGTTTAAGCCTTCGATACATGGTGCCATAAATCAACTTGTTATCGTCGGAGAGGTGGACGGATAGCACCAATTAGCATCTGCCCTCGAATTTCAGGACTGGCGTCCCAACGTCCCGGTCGTGTCTTTCGGCGGGGAACAGACTCTGGCACGCCCGGTGGGACCTTTTCCTCTTTCTACTCCACACTTCATGTGACATGTTCGCGAACGAATCGCGGTTTGATATGGTTACCCTTGGGTTCGAGGTACTAAGATTTGGTTTCTTGCTTGGCGCAGAAAACGAAACATTAATGGCGTCTACTTGCGCGAAGTGTTCCAGCTGCAACTGTAACTCGCGTTCCACCTCATCTGGAGGCATAGCTTACGGGCATCAAGTAGCCTACCTGTTCACGATGCCGGTGGACAAAGTAACTTAGGCCACCACTGGGCTGTTCTTTGGGACTATGATCCCACCCATGAGCTTCAATGCCCCGATGTTGCCGCAAGAAGCCCTAAAGAAGTCGGTCTTCGATCGACTTTCCACTACTGCGGCCCCTCTCAACGGGTCATCCAGCTCCGGCGCCCCAATCTTTGCCATATTAGGCCAGAGTTCATGTGGGCCCATGATGAAGCCTGCAATTCCAGAAAAGATTATTCTGAAGAGGATAGCCATCACTGCTCCCGAAGTCGTCAAGGAAGCTTCTCCTGCCAAAGGGTCGGTCTTCACAAGACTGACTGCTCCGGCTCCCGCTCCAGTCGAAGTCCTCAAAGCTACATTCCCCGCCCAGAGGTCTGTCTTTAACAGGTTAGACACTGCTGCTCGACGGATGTCGGCCTTTAAGAGGCTGGTACCAGCAGCGCGTCACCAGAACGGGGGGCATGATGAAGCCATCCCCATAGCCGAACCAACGCCATCTACGCGACATGCTCGCCGTCGTCACTGGAGCCGAGTACGGAAGGCTGGGGGCAGCTCTCCATCTGGATTTACTCTACTAGCTCCAACGATGGAGATCGATGTTGCGGTTCCAACCGCGAACAGCTTTGAATTGCTGAACAAGGTGCGCATGAACTCTCCTACCGCCATACTAAAAAGATCTCCTCCACCCGTGGAGAATGTTACAAAAACGAAACCGGAGCGGTCCCTTCAGCGGCTGTCCTCCAAAATTTACAAAGTCTGGCGAGAGGTTCAGGACTCAGTAATTGATCAAGATTACTCTCGCTGACAGAAAAATGTGAAGGTTCAGCAGGAAGAGAACCGTCATGTCAAGCCACGAAAGACGACAGCTACCTGGGTGCCCGCTGCAACGGCCCCCTCAACGTCAACTGCCCAAAAGAGAAGGAGGCCAGAGAAAGCCCCTGTTACTACGGCAGACCACAAAGACGCTGAGCCCAAACGCCCCAAGTCTGGGGCATAATGGTGCATACTGTTTATATGGCTTCCGGAGAAGAGGAAAGCCGCGCTTCTACGGGTCACCGACCGCTGACCAGATCCATGAAAAAAGCCCAGGAGCAGCAACAGAAGCTTCAGGAAATGTTAACGCAAATGGCTGCACCTACCGGGCCAAAAGAAAGCCCGGAGGCGTCATCAAAGCAGCGTCATGAACAAGAAACCGATGTTGACTTCCTCCGCAGAGTCCTCGAAAAGAAAGACAGAGAAGAAGCAGAACAAACGGCTAATATAAAACGAATGGCGCTTCTCTTCCAAGACATGGTCGGGATGATGTTACAACCGGATCCTCCAGCTGAGGACCCTCCGATCATTATTGAAGAAGACAGAGGGGAGACATCGAACCCTCCTCCGGCTCTTTCAGCCGTCAAAGAGGAAACCATTTCCAAGGCCGCTCTGGATGACTATATTGCTCAGCAAATACGAGCTCACTAGGCGAATGAAGCGGCCGGCCAAGTTGTTAAAACTGGGCGACCGTATCCGGGTTGGTATTACCAAATAAGTAACCCGCTGGGATATACGATCCCCAAATTCCATGTATACAAAGGGACAGGCAATCCCCATCAACATATCGCTCAGTTCAGGGCACTTTGCGGCAACACCGAGGGCGATGATAAATTGCTACTTCGCAAATTCGTCGGCAGCTTTTTGGAGACGAAATTCGAGTGGTATTCTGAACTTCCCAACGATTCTGTCAAAACTTTGCAGAGATGGAGCTACTATTCACCCAGCGTTTCGCGAGTGCTAGTGAACGCACCCCAATAACGACATTAATCAATGCCGGGGTGAAGCCTGGAGAAACATGGGTCTAATATGCAATACGATGGCGAAAATTGTGGTAGAAATGCTAGCAGCGCATCGAAGAAGCGCCTGCGGTAGGCATGTTCGTAGGTACACTTGACCCTCAAGCAACTATTTCCCAATTCATGATGTTCTTTAAGCCGACCACATTCCAGGCCTTGATTGACAAGTTGGCCCAAATGGACAAGATGGGTCATAGACCATCTCCTTCAAAGACGGATCCTCGGAATGAAAAGAGGAAAGGAAAAGCAACTTTCGTTGCCACTACTCAACAACAGCCGAGCAACTTATAGCTGGTTGTTCGCCAAAACAACGTGCGTCCATGCCCATCCCTCGAGGAAAGACTGGGAAGTCCTTGCTCGTTTCCCCAGGATAAAACGAGGAGACCGTTCGAGCTGGCAGTGCGCAACAGGCTCATAAAATTGCCGGATCCAAAACGTCCGTTGCATCCAGGTGATGTCAACAATCCTAATTATTTCCCTTACCACCAAGCAGTAAGCCATCAAATCGAAGATTGCTTCGTATTCAAAGATTTGATTGAAGACCTATACCAACAAGGCAAGTTCGCATTATCCGAAAACTGGAAGATGAACCCGCCACAACCTCACGCCCCTAAAAAGGTGGACATGCCGGGGGCATTATGCTCATTCATAGAGAAAGCCCCTTGGACCAAAAAAGTCCGTAAACTAAAAACTCGCCTCAAATATGGCAACGACGGACCGAAACGTCCTTAAACTAACGATGGACCGCAATGTCCTAAAACTCGCTGTGGACCGAAACGTCCTTAAACTAACGATGGACCACTATGTCCTAAAACTGGCTGATGACAGAAACATCGTTACACTACTACCAACCCGGGGCATCCTCAGGCTGACGTGGTAAAAAAAACGGTATGTCCATAAGCAAATAAGGCACGGATGAAAACCCGAAAGGGCTCCGTGAGTAAAAACAGCAGGGCTACCGGCGAGTTTTTGTGAAAACCCGAAAAGGCGCAATCTCGTTAAAAGACACTTGCAGGGTCCTCTCGACCTTGTAAGGAGAAACCACCTGCGTGAGATCCTTACGACTTACAAGGGAGCAACACACTTAGGGATCCCCACGATTCCTAAGGAGAAATTACACTTGCGAGATCCTCACGACTCGTAAGGAGAACCCTCTTATGGGACCCCTCACGGCTCATAAGATTCAAAAGTCTTAAGTAACAGGGATCTGAACCTGTTCTTAAGCGGCCACCACAACCTCTAACTTTGCCCTACAAGTGGCTCAACGCTAACCCTTGTATACAATCCACGGGCGCGAATAAACATTTCCCTAACAAAGTCCCATCCGTGACTAGGGATATGTCTACACGGTGAACAACTCTTGTAAGTCCTCTCGACTTATAAGGAGAAAACACTCTTGTAAGATCCTTACGAATTATAAGAGAACACACACTTAGGAATCCTCACGATTCTTAAGTAGAAAACGCACCTACGATATCCTCATGACTCATAGGGAAAAATAGCTTTATGTGACCCTTACAGCTTATGAAGTCAAAAGCCTTAGTCGACAGGATTCTAACCCTGATCGCTAAGCCACCTTTGTTCGACATCGACAGAGGCAAATGATGATTCGCTCCTGGCAATATTCCAGTTGTAATGATGCTGATGCTGAAATCGGTGTCTAATTCCATGCTAGCAGCAAAGAAGCTAGCGAGCCATACATGCATACTAAATAGCCGAAATGATGGGAAACTTGCAACAAAATCAGCAAGTAAAAATATATGCATACAAAATAGCCGAAATGATTAGACAAGTCGTAATAAAAAGCAGCGAGTAAAACTAAAATAAATAGCCGAAACGATCGGGCACCGCGAAAAATAGCCAAAATGATTGGGCAATCACGACTTTCACGATATAAAAGCTGAAATGATAGAGCATCACGGAATGAAATAAAAAAAATTCTGAAGTAGTGAAACTTTTGCCCTACAGATGAGACCACATCGATCCCTGTATACAATCCACAGGCACAAACAAAGAGGGAACCATACCTTCCCCCCAGGCTTCGTTGAAGGGAAGCCGAATCTCGACGGTTCATAGACAACCTAGAGACAATCTCGACATTCGTCGCAATATTCCAAACACTACGGTAGCTCCCCGGCCGTCTTTCCAAGGCCAAAATGCGGAAATGAAATTTTTTCTAAACTAGAAACCGGCGCTATCGTATGTTTAAAACCAGGATCGAAACATTAACCTACAACTAGCTATCTAGAGAGTGGGTTGGAAAGCTATACTGATCGATCTGTGTCCTTCGGTCAATGGCCACCAGCCCAAGCTCCTCACGGCAACTCCGGTCTTGATCTCCTCATCGGAGAGGGCACCACATCTACGAGTCTTTTTACGGGCTCCCGCTTCGTCCGAAGCAACTCGGGCACGAAGTGAGCTAGCCGACGTGTCCAACGTGATGTAAAGAATGTTTGTGATTACTTTGTCTCTTGCATCCATGAGATGGATGGAGGTTGAAGGTGTTGCCATCAATGGAGATTGTGAGCTAGAGGAGAAAGAAGACGAAGAAACCTTTTCTTTTCTTTTCTTTTGCTATGCTAAAATGAGAGTGAGAGAGAGTATCAAAAATACAAGACCAAAAACTATCATATGGCAGCCCCCCTCTCTCTCCTTCTCATTTCAACACTCAAATCCATCACAAGAGGTGACATTTGCACAAGAAATGATAACATGAGTCATCTAAGAGTACATGTGTCATTTAATGCACAAAATGATGGCTTAAGCTCACAATTTCCATTAGTAAACATTAACCCAAATGTTTACAACAATAAAAAAGATACGGCAACATCTAAAGTAAACTCGTGACGGATCACAAGGATACCCCTCACCTGTATATACATACCTGCATCCGCATTCCGACTGAATGCGAATGCGATGAGACTAAACTAATCTAATAAATCTAATACTTGGATCTGGCTTAAACCAAAGCCTACTAGTATGATCCGCCCGACCATGATCCGTGCACTACTGTACGTATATGATCGGACCCTGCCATATACCATATACCATACGGTCTCTACAACGTTTCGCCCGAAACTTGAGAAACTGTCTGTGGGGGACTCTAAAGACTCGTCAATACTTTTGCTGTGGATTTAACCACTAGCATGTCATAGGTACTAGCCATACGTAACGCGCTACCAGGTATTGACCAAAAGGGAGGTCGATGAGCGAACTCATCCTGACACCTTACTGAGCCTGTCAGTGACAATATCTGTACAGTCCGGTCCGTCCGTCTATGAGCATCGCATGTCGGGCCTAGGGGGTTCGTGAAAGTCAGACCCCCAAAAGCGGTACAAGTCGTGTCGGAGTGTAGCCCAAAACACCATGAGATACTACTGGAATACCAACCAGGAAATCTCATGCCTTGGCCAAGGACTTCGTGTAATGGCTCTACTAGGCACAGCGCGACCTCACCCCCAATACTGGAAGAGACGAACCCCTGCCGATCCGCTCACTGCCTCCCTGTGGCTCGAGACTGTACCCAACTAAAACCTGTTTGCATGACTCCTTTGAGCCGTGGTAGGGTAGTAATCAAAGTACAGTGGGAACTCACACAAGACAAATGACGTTCTCTGGTCGATGAACTAACCTGTACACATGTCACCAGGGAACTGCTATCTGACGCTAGGTATAATACCAACTAGCATGTTCCCGGCGAGTCCTATCCGGTGTATTCATAACCCAATCAGCACCTGTATACATCTTAGGTGATCCAACTGAAACCAATGGCTTGTGAGACCGGCCACCGCCCCTCGTTGTGGTCTCGACTGTATACACTAGTCTACTAATGGATTATCGATGCCCAGTCTCGAAACTCCCACGACTAGGGACCACTTTAAGGATGTGCTTATAGACTACCCAACTCTCATGTATATGATCGCCATCTCCCACTCTGAGGGCACTATATCCAACAATCTCCCACTTGCACTCAAGGCTACTTATTGCGATGTCGCATACTCATAGCCCATGTGATACCGAACACCCAACTCCTCTACTAATCAGTCTCACAAAGCCCGATTGCAAAAATATTGCGTTCGAAGAATAGCCTCAGCTAGTGGATCCGCCCTGATGTTTCTTTCTATTTCTCTCTTTATCTCAAGTTCGCGGACAAAGCCATCTACCGAAATGAGCAATACCTGTCTTAGAATATGCCTGGGTATCTGATAGGACCAAGTTCATAAATGAACTCCAAATCCAAACTTCTTAGACAGTGTCGTCAACTGAAACCAATCAGGAACCTGCGCCATGCCTCCCTCAGTATTCGCTTGGACCACCTGTCCAAAATACTGCCCCTCGTCATAGGAAAAACTCTAACTATGACAGCCACTCTGTCATCCAGGTCACCTTGGAAGCCTGGAATGATAACCGTCTCCCGAAAGAGGCTACCGTTATCATATCCGTAGAACATCCACTTTTGTTCTAAAACTGCTTCCGAATGTTTCTCCAGGAAAGGATTAATATCAACTTATTTAATCTAGTTCAAAAACAACATCTGGTGTGGTACTTGACATCTCATGATTGACTCAATTGCCTAAACAAGTGATCTGCCAACCATGCACATCCCTCTCCCCTTTAGTCTGTAAGACACTTTTAGAGAGGGTGACTCCATTACCTGCAGGTACACTACCGTGCCAGGAGTCGTCCATTCTAAAACACCTTTAGAATGCTGTATAAGTACCCAGATTAAGAAACTACCCAAATCTAGATCTAAAACCATAGATCTAGTAACCAGAATATCCGATACAATATCCATATCCTATGTGGAGAAACCACTGTGTGACAACCAAAGTATAACCGATCGTAGTATAGGAATTTCACTTCCTACTCTGTGTATGTAATCCAAATACCAGGACATCACACCCTACTACCTTTTTAACAGATCCATCCCCTATTCTGGTGAAGTCAAACCTATGACTGTCACATCAGACATAGATGATCTATCTTCGCTACATCTTCTTTAGTCTCCAAATAGACACAAGCTACTTGTCCATTATGCTTCCACTGCTCCTACTGACTACGACAATCCTCTGGCAGAATAATATACATGTGCACTTCTAAAGCTAGTCTAGAACGACGCTATACTCATCCTCCTGCCGGGTCTCAAAGTCTGGAACAACAGCAATGGCAAGTCTGGGTAAACAAGAACCTCCCTGTCACCGTCTTTGAGCATACCGAAGTACCTATCGAGTGCCTGAGGTTACCCACCATATTTGCTGAGTGGCCAATGGAATGTCAAACTAGATTGAATCTTTAGGTTCTTATCAAATTTTCAGTAATCATTTGCTGTTCTGGAATCACTTCCAGTTCTACCATACTCCCACTACTGTTTTTCTGAAAAAATCCATTTTACTAAAACTTTGGCGAGTCAAGAACAATATTACTATTGATCTTCTAGATGATAGAAAGTTAACCCTCGTCATAGCCCGGGTGAACCCACAAACAGCCATTACAGAAATGTGTCTTGAGTTATCCAGAGTTTGTTTTTGAGCATAAGCCGGAAAACTCCACATACCTTAGCATTGTTAAGATATGAACCGTTATATATCAAATATAGAAACAGAGGCACTGATTTAATTAGAACCAGATTCAAATCATGCAACTGTCTCCAGTGCATGTTAACTAAATAGAAGGATGCTGATCAGCGTTACTCAACTTAGAAATACATCCAGATATGAGTAACCCGAAAAAGAAGCAAGTTCTCATAATCATTACTATCAACTGAATACCATACACAAGTATCTACATCTTCGATCACCTTGAAGAATCCTGATACTTGCAACGCCTGGTTCTCTACTTTATTCTTATACCTATAACTTCTAAAATCTTGGACCTTGTGTTTCTACGAAACACATGTCTAAGAACTAGAGAAGTCATAAGTAAACAGGATATAGTACGAGTACCAACCCCTCTATCCTCATGGACACTGGACAACATACAATACTCTGTATAAGTCCCTGAGTCTAATAACTCATTCCCTGTGGGTCGTAGGTTGAAAACTGTACTTATGGTTAAGAAGAATTACACCGTTGTTTAATGCTCCTTACCTAACCATCCACTGATATAGGTAAATGTCATAGACATAATTTCAAAAAGTTATATCTCACTTTATAAAAATAAACGTATAGATATATCAATTTGAAATTGGTGCATTACAACGGATATTCAAAACAAAATATCTACCGTCCGGCAAACAACCCAAGCGATTTCCTCAAATGTCACCAATTACAACGAATCCCGATATAATGAGGATAATCACCCAATTACCAATAACTTACTCCCACTCATCATCTGTAAAACTATACAGATGTGAGAATCATACCTGGTAAATACATACCATGGAGCAAGGACTAATTGGGAAATCATTTTTCTTTTAACAATACACAATGAAACTGAAACATGTAAATGTTTCGAAAGGGTATCCGGGTATTCCTAGTAATGCCTCTTCCATTATCAGATTCACAACTGTAACTGTATATTTCTTTGCCATCTCTCCAAATCCCTTTATATGTCTTTAGTCATTACCGTCTGTACACCCCCTTAGGCTAAATGGTTTTCTTCCTTCCCTACCGTTCGGCACCAGCCTATGATTTGGAAGAAGACTATCCAATAAGCATAATGGGTGTACTGTCCTAATCGTAGGAGCACTCGCAACCCAAGAGAAGGTAAAGATAAAAGACAACTGAATAAAACCTTATTCCTATTTCTCCTGAACCAGAATCCATCCCCGAACTGGAACAAGTTCCTTCGAGTTCGTGTATAACCATACGATGGAGTATCCAATAAACTGTGGATCTTCGTAGTGATACGGAGTGTCCTGGAGAAATACAAAGGTGAAATAGGATTGGCGAAGAAATACTTGGTTTGGTCATGAATAGCAGTCGCAATTTACTTTGCCCTCTTACTAATCCCTTTATTTGTCTTTACTTGATATCTTCTATACATCTTTTAGGCTAAATGGTTTTCTTCATTCCCTACCGTTCGGCACATGCCTATGGTTTGGAAGAAGATTATCCAATTAGCGTAATAGGTGTACTGTCCTAATCTAAGGAGCACTCACAACCTAAGAGAAGGTAAAAGGAAAAGACAACTGAATAGTCCTATTCATTTTCCCTAGAACCGGAAACCATCCTAAAATCTGGAACAAGTTCCTTCGAGTTCGTATATAACCATACGATGGTTTTATCCAATGGAAGTGGATATTCGTAGTAATACGGGGTGTTCTGGAGAAAAAGGGTAAAAGTCGGAGTGGCAATGAGGTGTGCAACTCTGACAATCCAAAAGCCAGTGTTTTAAGAAGGTTCGGTTAACTTGGTCACTGAGTCATAGTCAAGGGTCGGGTCATGGTCGCTGCCAAAGAGAGAGAGAAAAGAAACACTCAGCGTGTACTCTAACCTAGATCAGAATGGTTATCACTTTATCTAATCAGGAAACCTCCCACTGTAACCTCAAATTGTCATCCAAACCTGAAAGAAGAATTGGTCGGGATCACCCAAGGAGTAATCCAACTCATCAGTGGGAATCGGGATCCAACTATCACCGCATGATAACGAGATGGAATCCACTCACGTTATCACACTCCAGAAGGTATGCGGATATCTGGCAAGTTTCAGTTTCTTTAGAAACTCCCGTTGTGACTTTTACCCTATGCTCTTATGACCTTGACGAAGGCCAACATATCATAAGTCAGATGTCAAGTTCTACCCGTCATTATCCAGGTTAATTTGAACCCACCCGTACATACCCTTGACGAAGGCTAAAATGGTAGTATGACTGTTCCAGACCAACGCATCTATCTATGCTGCAGAAAAGTAACAAATAGCTACCATACATCATGCCTTGACGAAGGCCAACATACATAACATGAATACTAAGTGCTACCTTTCTGAAATGACGGAGGGCTACGAATGGTTTTTGGCGAAAAACCTTTATCGTAATGAACTTGATATCGTTGAAGGAACCGGATAGCTTTTTATTAAATTATAGTGGCGAATACCTTTGCTGAAGAGGTCACACCCAGTGAAGGGATCTCGGCTATTTCCCCGTAGAATGAGTTGCAGGATATTCCAACTGAATACCACGATGCAAAGCAAAAAGTAATTGACTATAGTGAAGTTATTACCCTGACGCAAACATCTGTCCAAGGGGTCACTCCCGATGAAGGGATCTCGGCCCTTGCCTCGTCGACTGAGGTGCTGGATATTCATAACCGAATACCACAGTGCAAAACAAAAGAGAACGTCCTTGCAATAACAGCCTTTTTTTTTGAAAAATGTTCCAACAACGTCAGAATACGTTTGTATAGCTTGCATTGATCCGAATCAATGCAGTCCCATCAATTGATCACACCATAAAAGAACGAAAATACGATGTACGTATATGCCATCCGCATTTGCCACTGGGTCCCGTCGTCACCCGTTAGGTTACTTAACTAACGACAGAGCGGGGACTGGACTAGCGCGGGTGTAAAACATATACAACATCTACTAGTATATATATCAATATATAATATTCGCTCATGGCGTGATAAAATGCAACATCACAAAAAAGTAATAGGCATCACAGAACAATACAGATAATCTGGGATCCCCGGGTTTCGTAGAGCCGCTACTGACACCCGACGTTCCCCTGGTCGTGTGGATAACCTGTGTAATGAAATCCTAGACCCCTACGGGCGCGGCAAGTTATCCCCCAAAACCTGAAGCGAGGCAGCCCCCTTCAACAACGTGAATGGACCACCCACCACTTCACGGAATCCGGTAACTTGAGCACCTCTCCTTGGGTCAACCTGTACCCCCTACGAGTGCGGCAAACAGCCCGCCAATTCTAGAGTGAAGCCCCCTCCGTCTCAAAGCCATGAGATGCGGGCCCATTGCCCTCTAGAACCCGGCTACCCGTGCACCCCTCCGCTGGGTAATCCTAGTACAGAAAGTAATAATATATACAACGGGTACATCGACCTCAGCCCGGTCGTGCCCCAAAAGAATAATATACAAACAGGCAGTGATGGCAGTCCACATGTCGGACGCTCGCCCCGCAATATCAAATGTACAAATACAACCAAACTGTACTACCATTGCATCCAGGCTATCCCCCACGACAAATCCGCAACATCACAGCACAACACAGAACATAAACGTGAATGTCACATTCGCAAATCTGTCTAAAAGAACTATAGCAATTAGACAGAATTTACCGATCAAAGGATATTCACGGTCGCAGATATAATGTAAATACTGTGAACTAACATGTTTAAAATTTCGATCGACAAAAAATTCCCGAAGTGGGCCCCAAGCACAATTCCCAGTACTCAGACAAATCTGGGACCAAACAAAAAATACCAGAAACCGCATTTCCAAGTCAGAGACCACCTCAGAAAATTTCGTGCATTGTGGCTATAGTACAGCGGCGGACCCACGGCCAAAATGTGGGTACGGCTGTGGATCCGCCGCGCTACAGTGAAATCAGCCCACCAAATTTTCTCAGTTCTCTTAAAAAACCCTGCCTGAGTTTCTGCAATACACCAAATAATTTTTTGACAACAGAAAAATTTGGACAGAAACTGATGACTTGGAAATGCAGTTTTTGGAAATTCCGTCTGATCGAAGTTCTAAACACGTTAGAGCAAACTAGTAAAGGTTAATGGCGTGGCTCTGATGCCATGTAAGACTACGGTAGCGCCCCGACCGTCATTCCGAGGCCAAAATGCGGAAATGAAAATTTTTCTAAACTAGAAATCGACGCTATCATATGTTTATAACCCGGATCAAACCATTAACCTACAACTAGCTATCTAGAGAGAGGGTTGGAAAGCTATACCGATCGATCCGTGTCCTTCAGACTTTGGCCACCGGCCCAAGCTCCTCACGGCAACTCCGGTCTTGATCTCCTCATCGGAAACGGCACCACATCTATGAGTCTTTTTACGGGCTCCCGCTTCGTCCGAAGCAACTCGGGCACGAAGTGTGATAGCCGACGTGTCCAAGGTGATGTAGAGAATGTTTGTGATCACTTTGTCTGTTGCATCCATGAGATGGATAGAGGTTGATGGTGTTGCCATAAATGGAGATTGTGAGCTAGAGGAGAAAGAAGAAGAAGAAACATTTTCTTTTCTTTTCTTTTGCTATGCTAAAATGAGAGTGAGAGAGAGTATCAAATATACAAGACCAAAAACTATCATATGGCAGCCCCTCTCTCTCCCCTTCTCATTTCAACACTCAAATCCATCACAAAAGGTGACATTTGCACAAGAAATGATACCATGAGTCATCTAAGAAGTACATGTGTCATTTAATGCACAAAATGATGGCTTAAGCTCACAATTTCCATTAGTAAACATTAACCCAAATGTTTACAACAATAAAAAAGATACGGCAACATCTAAAGTAAACTCGTGACGGATCACAAGGATGCCCCTCACCTGTATATACATACCTGCATCCGCATTCCGACTGAATGCGAATGCGAATGCGATGAGACTAAAGTAATCCAACAAATCTAATACTAGGATCCGGCTTAAACCAAAGTCCACTAGTATGATCCGCCCGATCATGATCCATGCACTACTGCACGTATATGATCAGACCCTGCCATATATCATACAGCCTCTACAACGTTTCGCCCGAAACTTGAGAAACTGTCTGTGGGGGACTCTAAAGACTTGTCAATACTTTGTCTGTGGATTTAACCACTAGCATCTCAGAGGTACTAGCCGTACGTAATGGGCTACCAGGCATTGACCAAAAGGGAGGTCGATGAGCGAACTCATCCTGATACCCTTCTGAGCCTGTCAGTGACAATATCCGTACAGTCTGGTCCGTTCGTCTATGAGCATGGCATGTCGGGCCTAGGGGGTTCGTGAAAGTCAGACCCATAAAAGCGGTACAAGTCGTGTCGCAGTGTGGCCCAGAACACCCTGAGATATGATTAGTCTCAAAGATATATGTTATCCGTAATCAGAAACGGCGTCGCTTTGCAGCTAGCTGGTGAATACGGGTCGATCCATAGAGATGTGTAAATTTTCTTAATGTTTTTTTACGAGTTGATTCCAAATGTTGTTTGGATTGATTAAATCTAAAACCAAGATCTATCACTAAACTAAATTAATCTAAATTAAAGTCTTGCTAGGGTTAGGCTTAGGAGAAGTTTGGTGATTAAAGGTTTCCTCACCGCTTTCAATGCCTTATTTTTGATCTATTAGATATTACGGTAAATATCAATGAAGTGGATTAGAATCTTTTGGGAAGATGTTTCTTCCTCTAGATTCTTATCCTTCCTTTATCGATAATTACCCTAACCTCCATGGAAAACGCGCACAACCGGGCCTTTACACTACGGTGTCATCGTTACCTCAAGGGGTAGGATGCCGTAGGGCGCGGTGTGTTCGCGTATGCATGGAGTTCTAATTCTTAGGTGTGAAAGGGCATGAAAGGGGTGAGAGATCTCATCTCTCAAACCTTTCCCTAAGGCTAACTCTAACAAGCGAGGAGATTACTCGCTCATTAGGGTATTAAAAAACATTCTAAATTAAAAGAGAATTAAAACAAAGAATTAAAAATAACTTACTAATTTTATTGATGGCTCCCTCCAAGCAATAATACAGAACAGATCTGAATTTGTGTATTGAAAAGAGGTATGAGTTTTACAGATCTGTGATTACAATTTATTGGAAAACAGGAAAACTAGGGTTACAGATTCTCGCACACATGATTTTACAGATATGCCCGCGGAAAATCCAAACCCCCGCACCGACGCACCGACACGAGAAAAATCCACCGACACGGGCTTTAAATGGCCGCGGAACCGCGGCATTCGTGGGCTTGGGCCGCGGTTCCGCGGCCCTTTGGGGAGATCTCTTGGTGAAATTTCCTGGGTTGCTTCTTGTTGGCTTGGGCTTCTTATTTATATATATCTATTTCCATTTGGGCTTCTAGGTTGGTTCTAGATCTTCAGTGAACAATTTGCAATGGATTTTTAACCGTTCGCTTTGAGTCGATGTCTTGAATCTTGCTTTGTGAATTGTTCCTTATGTAGGCTTGATCAAGATTCTCTGTTTGTTGGTTAAAGTCCACATTTTCATCGTCTTTACATCGTTTGCGCTGTTTTCTGTCCAAGAACCTGTAACCTGTAACATGTTGCAGACATGCGTCAAAAGCACCTGTTTATTTATAAAACGAATAAGAATTGGGGAATATAAACTGCAATATTATGATGTGAACAAATACCCCCAAACTTAACTTTTGCTCGTCCTCGAGCAAACTTATTTTTTATTCACTAAAATCCAAACCTAACCGCACTTTCGCAGGGAAACGCGTTTGCACTGAGCACGTGCAACAAGCCGTTAAACCTCTAGGTGTCCCTAGTAGGAGGAGTGTTGTCTCCTGAGGGTTTTCAGCGGATTACACCCACAAAATCCTATCTACTCGGCCCATTGACTTTTGTTCTCCAATTAGGTTTTCTAACAAGGAATTCTATTATCTTTTGACTCTCAAATTATCCACCCACATTCTTCACGCTTCCTCATTATTTAACTTAAGATTATATATGTTCTATAGAATTACTTAGCTTTCGGCATCTCCTAAGTTTTCCTTCTAGGGTTTCATCTTCACTTAGGAATTTCTATCAACTCTACTAAAGATACAAGTTTTATTCTTCATTCATTTCTCTCATCTAAACTCTAATCACATATCCCCACGTGTGTGTATAGATCACCCCTACACTTGGAAATTCAAATTAAACAATCGTACTCTCGTCTATTGTCCAAAGCACTTATTAATTAGTGAATTTTTAATAGAATTTTGCTTACACATCCTTCATGGGACCGTTAATACTTCTTGAGGTACCAACAACCGATTACAAGATGCGTTAGCACTTTAAAGCGTGCTTCCTAGTTTTGCAACACCCAAGGCTTTTAGCAGTGACTCCCAAACCAGTTGGTTTAAGGCACTAGGTGATAAGGCACCCTTGCTAAATATTTTTTTTCTATTTTTGCAGCCTTAAGTATTCACAAAAACCAGTGTGCATTTTTTTATTCTTTATTCACACTTGTATTTTTTTCATTGTACTAAGGACTTTAGACAAAAGTATTTCAAGGTCTCTTCTACTATTCCAAGTTTCAAGGTGTGTGATTGTGCATTTTGTAGGGTATACATTTTCAGAATCTAGACTTAAGCTAGGAACTATTTTTCAAACTTATACTCTAATAACAACATCAATACTCTTCCTTCATTTTGACTTAGCCCAAGAAGTGAACCCAAAATTTGCCTATTTCTAAATAAACTACAAGGCATATACTTTCTACCGTTAAACTTTAAGGAATGTTATTTTTAGGGTTTTTAATTCACTAATTTTAAGATCTAGCTGCTCCTAGCTAGTTAACCTATATGTCAAACTCTAGTCAAATAAAGACAAAATTGAATACAATTATTTTTATAATTTTTCAAAATTTTTCAATTTTTATGGGTTTTCAAATAAGTATGCAAATGCAAAAATATGTACAAATGAATGCGAAGGAAGAAGACGTACTGAGCATACCCCCAAACTTGAACTTGACAGTGTCCTCACTGTCATGCTAAACCATGAGGGTCAAAATACCGGCACTTCCATGTTTATTTATTTATAATGTTTTTTTTATTGTTAAGAAAAACAAAAATATATACAGAAAGGCCCTCCCCCAAACTTCATTTAAACTATGTTAGACATTATCGCCAAACCTTGCATAGACCAAACGTTAACACCAACCAGTTGAAAAATTTATCAGTAAAGAGTATTAGTTGGTGGAAGAATAAGTCGTAGCGATCCATAAAGAATTGGGGAAGATAGAAGTGGTGGTATGGAAGGTATGGAGGTGAATAGACAGGAGGTGGTAATGAATAAAAACGAGAATGCGAATGATCAACAATCAGTGGAATGTTGGCATTCTCGTAGCTTCTTAAAAGAAATGGGGGTGGTTCAACTTCTAAAGGAGGAGGTTAACTAACCACAATACCCCCAAAATGTTCATGTGGGTCCTCTATTGACTTGTCATCATCCATCAATTTCATATGATATTCAATTATATGGGAACTGATCTCCTCGATGTCCGCCATAGTCCAACCGAAAACTTGCCGCCTATCTTATAAGACCTTTGAAATAGCGTTCTCTTGTTCGAAGGCTAGAGAGGCTGATATTATAATGGGAAAAGTCTCATTCTCACCTATGTAAGCATATTTAAGGTGAGGCGGTAAGGGTGTGAGTACGAGTTTTGGAGGCAAAAGAATCATTGCGGAATCTACCTCGAACTCAAAGGACTCCAACACAGGTTCGAAATCACTGCAAACAGCCGATTCGGATGGTTCAACTAACTCATCCACAAATTCAAAAGACTCATATTCGGGCTGTGAGTCGTCATCATCCGAAAAAGTGAAACATTCATAATCCATATCGGTTGTGTTAACGGTGGTAGGCTCATGGAGGGACGCACTAGTGGCGTCAAAACTGTTTTCATCAAACAAGAATCTTTCAAGCTCGCAGTCCTCCTGCGTGATTTCGTGAATAGAGCAAACTTCTCGTGTACTATTTTTAGGCACGGGGGGCAGACTTCCCATTTTATAAATATTGAACTCACTAGACATCTTCCCAAAGGATAGAGTCATGGAGCCATTGCGACAGTTTATTACAGCATTGGAAGTGGCCAAAAATGGTCGACCGAGGATCACCGGAATTTGGTTCCGTGGGTTAGCAACAGGTTGTGTATCCATAACAATAAAATCAACGGGGAATATGAACTCCCCAACTTTGATCAACACATCCTCTAGCTCACCCCTTGGATGGGTGATTGATCGATCAGCCATTTGGAGAGTACAACGAGTGAGTTTCAACTCTCCAACCCCTAATTGTTCGTACAGGGAGTATGGAAGCAGGTTAACACTAGACCCAAGATCTAAAAGTGCTCGATTAATTTTCTTATCCCCAATTGTGATTGAAATCGTAGGACAGCCGGGGTCCTTTCGTTTTTGGGGTAAGGTTTGAAAGTGGTTAATAGCATTGCTCACTGCACTAGCCACTAGCACTTTCTTGGGTACTTGAGATGCCTTTCTCTTCGAGGTGCATAAGCCCTTTAAGATTTTCGCGTATGAAGGGACTTGTTGGATTGCATCCAAGAGAGGTATATTTATGCTAACCTGCTTAAATAACTCCATAATCTTCTCCACTTGTGCAATTGGTTTATTGGGACTCAACCTGTATGGAAATGGAGCATTTTGAAAATTCGTTGAGTCAAATGTCTGTGGAGTAGAATGTGGAGTAAGAACGGCACCCCGTGTAGATGTGTTCGTGTTGTGAGAAATGGGTCCGTTCGAGTTAGAAGAAGTAGAGCCGTGTGAAGGGTGGAGAATAGGCTCTAAAGAAAAAGGTGAAGAAGATGAAGAAGGGGAAGATGACGATGGAGAAGTAGAAGAAGAAGAAGAACATGTAAGTCGATGTTCAACACCCCAATACCAATGAGGAGGCGGAAATATGAATAACAATCTTGTTCTATGATTAAACATCGAATAACCGTATGAATCGTTTGCTAAACAAGTTTTAACAAAAACTATAGAGTTCTAAACTACTATGTTAAGAGATTATACCAAACGGTTCTAGTCCTTCGTCTTAATGTTATCTACGGCCTCTTTGGATCTCCACGTCCTCTTCGGCTTTCTTCCGTGATAGACGATCCACCCGAGAACCCTAATCCAAGCTATAACCTCTAAACTTGAGGTTACTTAGTTTCTCTAGTTGCTAAATAGAGTAGCTAAGGTGATGTAGAGATAGGTTATGGAGTAATTAGTCTTTCCTAATCCTTGTTCTCAACTCATGAGGGTAGGATTAGGTTTGGTGAAGGAGAGAGAACTTGAAGAGAGAGAGTGAGAAGATGATAATGATAATTATAATAATAATGAAATAGCTTCTCATTAGATATATGAAACATAATGAATAATATGAGATTATTCATCATGTTTCATTAATGCAAGTGGGTGATTCATTATGTGAGTCATTAAGCATTTAATAATGCATTAATGACATGATGAATCACTAAATCATTAATGGAAAATGCCACCTCTCCCTCCATGTCACATCCTTCTAGAAGCTTCTCGGAAAATTACGAGAACGCCCCTCTCATCCGTGAAAACACGGAAAAACTTTAGACTGTATAAATCCAATAACCTGATACTAGAATCTGGCTTAAACCAAAGCCGGCTAGTAAAAACTGTCCGAATGTCGTACGTGCGTTCAAACACGTATGCGTCCGAACCTTTGTCGTAAAACCATACGACCTCTATATCTTTTCGCCTGGGTTTGGGAAATCTCTGTGTGGGACTCTAAAGACTCGACTACTACGCTGGCAGTGGGTTTAACCACAGACCGCAAGCGGCACTAACTGTACGTAACGGTCCCCAGGTAGTTGTCGATAAGAAAGCTGATGAGGTAACCCATCTGAAATCCTACTGAGCCTGTCTGTGACAATATCCGCGCAGTCCGGTCTGTTCGTCTATGAGTATCGCATGTATGGTCTAGGGAGGTGGTGGACGTCAGACCCCTAATAACCGTACAAGTCGTGTCGGTATGGTTCAAGACCATACGAGAATCTACTGATCATTCCATCAGTAATTCTCAATCAGCCCTGGCCAGGGACTTACGGTAATGACCAACCGACCATAGTGCGATATCAACTCCCGATACCGGGAGAGACGAATCCTTAACAGTCGCTCACTGCCTCCACGTGGCTCGGGACTGTGCCCAACTGAAACCTGTTTGCACGACTCCTTTGAGCCGTGGTAGGGTAATAATCAAAGCACAGTGGGAACTCACACGAGACAAATGATGACCTTAAGTCAACGGACTATCTGCACACATGTCACCTGAGAACTGCTATCTGACGTTAGGTATAATACCATCCAGTCAGTTCTCGGCGAGTCCTGTCCGGTGTACTCACACCCAGTGAGCATCTGTATACAATCTTAGGTGAACACCACCAATGGTTGCTGGACCAATCCATTGCCCCTCGTCAGGGTCTAGATATGTATACACTAGTCTACTCCGGAGTATCGATGCCCAATCTCGATACTCCTGCGACCAGGGACATCTAAGGGTGTGCCTATTGACTATCCAGCTCCCACTAATATGACTGCCATCACAACGCCGGTAGTCAGACAAAACACCCTATGGGCTTTATCAACATATATATATAAATATCAAGTAAAAAATATCATACGTTAAGACAAAGTCAAACCAAATAGCGTACTATCATATCAAGCAAGACTGTCATGTACATACATATCCCAAGCATCCTATACAATGTAGGCCTCTAGGGCATATATATCCAACAATCTCCCACTTGCACTAAGGCCTATAATTGGCACAATGAGTACCCACTGTCTCTACCAGATCCAGTTGCTTGCGTACCGCATGCCCAACATCTCAAAAAGCCTCTCGAACTGTACTTGAGGAATGGCCTTGGTGAATGGATCTGCCGTGTTGTCTTTTGTGTCCAATCTCCGTATCTCGTTCTCCCGACGATCCACGATCTCCCTGATCAGGTGAAACCGCCTTAAGATATGCCTGGATTTCTGATGGGACCTTGGTTCCTTCGCTAAAGCTACAGCGCCATTGTTATCGCAATACAAAGTTATTGGATTGGCAATGGACGGAACCACCTGAAGTTCAGAAATGAACTTCCTCATCCAGACAGCCTCTTTTGCGGCTTCACTAGCAGCTATATACTCAGCCTCCATAGTTGAGTCTGCGACGGTATCTTTTTTAGAACTCTTCCAACATACCGTCCCTCCATTGAGGGTAAACACAAAACCCGAAATGGATTTAGAATCATCCTTGTCACTTTGGAAGCCGGAGTCGGTAAAAGCCTCTACCTGGAGGTCCCCATTACCGTAAATCAAGAACATCTCCTTAGTCCTTCTCAGGTACTTGAGAATGTTCTTCACTGCTCTCCAATGTTTCTCACCTGGGTCAGACTGATACCTGCTTACCACGCTAAGTGCGTAAGCTACATCCGGTCTGGTACATAACATCGCATACATTATTGATCCTACCGCCGAAGCGTAGGGTATAATGCCCATGCGAGCCCTCTCTTCATCAGTCTTTGGAGACATCTCTTTAGAGAGGGTGATTCCGTGATAAGCGGGCATATTGCCGCGCTTGGAATCTTCCATACTAAATTTCTTTAGTTTAGTGTCTGTATACCTGGACTGTGAAAGTCCCAATATTTTATTAGATCTATCTCGATAGATCTTAATGCCCAGAATGTATGATGCATCTCCCAAGTCTTTCATGGAGAATTTCTGTGACAAGAAGAGCTTAGATCCCAGGTTTTACGAACTTTCTTGTCCGCAACTGAGGAATCTGGTCTTGGGATAAGGGGAGGAACAGCGGTGGTAACATATGCAACTTTGTCATAAGTCAGCGCAATATTGACGTTCCTTAGCCAATCTTTATAGTTCTGCCCGGTCAGTATATTCTTTTCAATTAATAGTTTTAGTCCAGTCATGGTAGCTGCCAGAGAGAGAGAAAAGAAAACACTCAGCATATGCTCTTGCAAGTTTAGATTGGTTATTATTTTATCTAAACAGGATGGCTCCCACTGTTTCCTTAAATCCTTCTTCAAAACCTAAAAGAAGAACTAGTCAGGATTTAATCACACGTTACAATTCTTGCTTAACCTTTCAGCCAGGCTGGTGTTGGTACTTCGAGGGAGGTTTTCCAACGCTTTCGCGAAGTTCCTTAATTAAAGAACCTCTTTTCCCTGGAGGCGTAGCCCCTCTAACACCTTTCTAGGCACCTACTTGGTTTATAGCATTGATTGTTAAGTGAGAGAAATTTCCGAGAGTAATCCTACTCATCAGTGGGATCGGGATCCAACTATCATTGCAGATACCCTAGATGGAAGCCACTCTAGCCACCACACTCTAAAAGGTAAGCTAAATCTGCAAGTTTCCTTTATGTTTGAAACTCCCGATATGATTTATACCCCAAGCTCTTATAGACGTTGACGTAGGCCAACAAGTCATAAGACGCAAGTCAAGTTCTACCCGTCGTTGTCCTGATCAATTTAAATACATCGTACAAGCCCTTGACGTAGGCCAACATGGTGTACGTCTGTATTAAACTAATGCATCTATCTATACTACAAATAGGCACACACACTGCTACCATTCACTATGCCTTGACGTAGGCCAACAAGCATAGCATGAATACGATGTGCTGTCTATCTGAAACGACGGAGGGTTACAGCTGGTTTTTGGGAAAAAACCGTTAACGTAGTAAACTTGATTTGATCGAAGGAACTAAGATAGCTTTTAAAAGGAGTGGTTTAAGCTCCATATTAAAATTTGCTTTTTCAAGAAAACCGAGTGGTTTTTAGAAATTGTTCCAACGATTCAGCTTAGGTTTTATTTTATTTGCATTAATAATAATCCGTCCCATCTTTAACCTATCATTACAGATAACAACGAAAATACAACGTCCTCTTATTCCATCCGCATTCGCCACGGGGTCCTGTCATCACCCGTTAGGTTACTTAACTAACGACAGAGCGGGGGCTGGGCTAGCGCGGGTGTAAAACATAAGCGACGTCTAAATAGCTATCATATATAGATATTGTACATTCGTCGGACGCAATAATAGGCATTCCAGATCACAGATAAACAATATTGGATTTGCAAGCAATCCGCATTTCTTTTGAGCCTGCAATGAAAGACGGATTACACAGTTGTGATGAATAGCAATTTTCCCACCCCAGACCCCTACGGGTCGGACAAACTACCGCCAAGTACCAGAAGTGAAGCGGTCTGCCCCAACACTTCAAAATACCCGGTAGTTTATGCACCCCACCTTGGGTCTATCCTAGGAGCAAAAATAGTAAAAAGAAATAATACAACGGTGGCTACAACCGCAACCTGGATGTGCCCCGCGAAATAATATTACAACATATTACATTTACATCAAATGAATTAATACAAAAACCCATCACAAAACCCGGCTAAACACCACAACAGTCCAATACAGTTTATATACACAAACAGTTATATATATAACATCACAGATATGTGCAACCCCCTGCCAACCGACATACTGGCAGTTAGGGGAGGTTTACGAACACATAAAACATTTCATAGATATAATCAAACAAGAAAATATCGTATAATTTCGATCGATTAAACACATTTAATTTTGCTCCAATACTTCTCTGTAAATCTGAAGCCTGAGCAAAAATAAAAATTACCAGAAAACACCAAATATCACAGAGAAACAACATAAGAAATTTGGGATGATGAATCGTCCAAAGCGTGGCGGAATCGCGGCGGATCGGTGGGATCGGCCTTGGTTCCGCGGCGCTATGGTCGATTCATGAGCCTAATTTTCTTGGGTGTTCTTATACATTCATTTAGGTCATTCTGAAGGTCCCTGAAAAATTTTTGGACCTTATTTAAAATTCGACAGAAAGTACATGATATCGGGGTTTTTCCGGTTTGTTTTTCCGTTCGAAATTCATACAAATTTGTAAGTGTGTTAAATACTGTTTAGCTAGGCTCTGATACCACTGTAAGTCGATGTTCAACACCCCAATACTAATGGGGAGGCGGAAAAATGAATAACAATCTTGTTCTATGATTAAACATCGAATAACCGTATGAATCGTTCGGTAAACAAGTTTTAACAAAAACTATAGAGTTCTAAACTACTATGTTAAGAGATTATACCAAACGGTTCTAGTCCTTCGTCTTAATGTTATCTACGGCCTCTTTGGATCTCCACGTCCTCTTCGGCTTTCTTCCATGATAGACGATCCACCTGAGAACCCTAATCCAAGCTATAACCTCTAAACTTGAGGTTACTTAGTTTCTCTAGTTGCTAAATAGAGTAGCTAGGGTGATGTACAGATAGGTTATGGAGTAATTAGTCTTTCCTAATCCTTGTTCTCAACTCATGAGGGTAGGACTAGGTTTGGTGAAGGAAAGAGAACTTGAAGAGAGAGAGTGAGAAGATGATAATGATAATAATAATAATAATGAAATAGCTTCTCATAAGATATATGAAACATAATGAATAAAAAGAAATGAATAATATGAGATTATTCATCATGTTTCATTAATGCAAGTGGGTGATTCATTATGTGAGTCATTAAGCATTTAATAATGCATTAATGACATGTTGAATCACTTACAATGTGTCACTAAATCATTAATGGAAAATGCCACCTCTCCCTCCATGTCACATTCTTCTAGAAGCTTCTCGGAAAATTACGAGAACGCCCCTCTCATCCATGAAAACACGGAAAAACTTTAGACTGTATAAATCCAATAACCTGATACTAGAATCTGGCTTAAACCAAAGCCGGCTAGTAAAAACTGTCCGAATGTCGTACGTGCGTTCAAACACGTATGCGTCCGAACCTTTTTCGTAAAATCATACGACCTCTATATCTTTTCTCCTGGGTTTGGGAAATCTCTGTGTGGGACTCTAAAGACTCGACTACTACGCTGCCAGTGGGTTTAACCACAGACCGCAAGCGGCACTAGCTGTACGTAACGGTCCCCAGGTAGTTGTCGATAAGAAAGCTGATGAGGTTACCCATCTGAAATCCTACTGAGCCTGTCTGTGACAATATCCGCACAGTCCGGTCTGTTCGACTAAGAGTATCGCATGTATGGTCTAGGGAGGTGGTGGACGTCAGACCCCTAATAACCGTACAAGTCGTGTCGGTATGGTTCAAGACCACCCGAGAATCTACTGATCATTCCATCAGTAATTCTCAATCAGCCCTGGCCAGGGACTTACGGTAATGACCAACCGACCACAGTGCGATATCAACTCCCTATACCGGGAGAGACGAATCCCTAACAGTCGCTCACTGCCTCCACGTGGCTCGGGACTGTGCCCAACTGAAACCTGTTTGCACGACTCCTTTGAGCCGTGGTAGGGTAATAATCAAAGCACAGTGGGAACTCACACGAGACAAATGATGACCTTAAGTCAACGGACTATCTGCACACATGTCACCTGAGAACTGCTATCTGACATTAGGTATAATACCATCCCGTCAGTTCTCGGCGATTCCTGTCCGGTGTACTCACACCCAGTGAGCATCTGTATACAATCATAGGTGAACACCTCCAACGGTTGCGGGACCAATCCATTGCCCCTCGTCAGGGTCTAGATATGTATACACTAGTCTACTCCGGAGTATCGATGCCCAATCTCGATACTCCTGCGACCAGGGACATCTAAGGGTGTGCCTAATGACTATCCAGCTCCCAATAGTATGACTGCCATCACAACGCCGGTAGTCAGACAAAACACCCTATAGGCTTTATCAACATATATATATAAATATCAAGTAAAAAATATCATACGTTAAGACAAAGTCAAACCAAATAGCGTACTATCATATCAAGCAAGACTGTCATGTACATACATATCCCAAGTATCCTATACAATGTAGGCCTCTAGGGCATATATATCCAACAGAACAACCACCGGCGGGGATGTCATCACTAATACCCACATTATTTTGCAACACTCTTCCGGATCTCAACGTGGTCACCGCATTTACATTGTGATTGTGATATGCGTTTTGAGTGTGACCGGGATTTGGCAATGGTTGAGATGGAAGCTTTCCCTTTTCTCTCTCGCTCAACGCAGCAGTTAATTGCGCAATTTGTGACTCAATAGAATTGATACTTTGATCGTGTGAGGCATTGTTATGCATCAAAGACTGAACATAATTTTCAAATCTTGCTGCGGATTCTGTAGATTGCTTGAGAAATGAATTTAGACTTTTTTCGAGCGAGATAACCTTATCATCATTTGGTTGAACCAAATTGTTCGTTTGATTTGTTTAAGGTTGTTGTTGGAAAGGTTGCTGGTTTTGAGTTTGTGAAGGTGCTTGTTGTTGTTGTGGAGGAGGAGGTATTTGAAAATTGTTATTTCCTTGGAATTGTTGATTTTGGTTCCAAGCGAAATTTGGGTGACTCCTCCACCCCGGATTGTATGTCGAAGAGTACGGATCGTTTCTTTGTCGTTGCTGAAATGCAGCATTGACTTGATCCTGTCCTTCAGTAGATGCATTACAAGGACACTCTTCGGTTAGATGCGATGGATCCGAACAACAAGCACAAACAGTTCGTGTGGGTAAAGCAGGGGCAGGAGAAGACGATGAGATTTTGGTCTCAATGGCTTCTAGCTTTTTCATAAGTGCGGCCATCTCGGCCTTCATAGCAATCGACATATCTACTTGATGTATGCCTGCCCTAGATTGACCAATAGAACAAGATGATGTGGTCTTAGTGCTCTCCCACTGAATTGTTTGCTCACTAAGATCCTCAAGAAACTACCACGCTTCGTCGCTAGACTTGGAGAGAAAATGACCTTGACATATGGTTTCTAGCAACGGCTTCGTTGCCGAGTTCAATCCCTCGTATAATGTTTGGCAAAGTTGCCAACTTTCGATCCCATGATGAGGGCATTGAACGAGTAGGTCTTTAAATCTCTCGAAGCACTTCCAAAATGGTTCGGAAGGAAGCTGTGAAAATTGTATAATCTCGTTACGGATTCTTGCAGTTTTGTGATGAGGATAGAACTTTTTCAGAAAAGCTTTCACAAACTCATCCCAATTTCTAATGGAATGTGATGCGATGCTGTATAGCCACTTCTCGGCTAGGTCACATAAGGTAAAAGGAATGACCCTTAGCCTAATAGCGTCATTATTTAATTGGGTCATTTTCATCATAGCGCACACATTTTGGAATTTATTAATAAAAATATAAGCATCTTCCGATTCCAAACCATGAAATTTTGGCAGCATATTGATGAAATGTGGTGTTATTTCAAAGTTGTCCCCATTTGTCGATGGGGGTGAAAGACAGGTAGGTAAAGAAGTGCGGACAGGGTAGAAGAGATCCTGGAGCGCAACTCGTGCGGGCGCTACAACAGGCGAAAGATTCGGGTTATTCGCATCTAACGGAGGTGGAATCATTCCCGTCGGTAAGGTCTCGTTGGGGTTGAATCCCGACATACCTTCGAAAGAAGAACTTGAAGGTGGAGGTAAGGAAATGGAGGGAATTTCGACTTCGGTGTCGAAAGGTTCGTCGGTCGGTACCAACGAAACGCGGACTAATCGGGCGTTAGTATCCCTAGTCCAAAGTGACATACACTAAAGGGGTAGTGTAGTCAGAAAAAAAATTGAAAAACAGAATGTGGAGGTAAGATAACGTCAATGAGAAGAAAGTGGTGGAAATGAGGTGCAAGTTTCCTTTAGCGACAAGTTGCAAGTTTTGAAAAGATTTTTCTTTTTTTTTATGTGAGAGTTTTCCAAAGAGATTTTTAAAAACAGACTTATGACACAAATGTATCAACCACACATGCACAATCAGGCATAGATCTAGGGTCACCTAGGTCTGCTAGACAGCTCCTAACTAGGGCTAGAAATAGGACCTCAAACCGCCTCTTCACCGACAATTACGGCCAGGTAAGTGCCGGGTAAGTGGGAAGGAACCACAGTAGTAGGCCTAATTAAAAACCACTATCCTAGACACACTTTCCTAGACACCGCAAAGTCAGTTAGGATAAACGGTCGATGCCTATACTAGTCCTTTTCCTATTGAGCTCGATGTCCTTAGGGCTGAGTCTAATATTTTTTAATTAATTGTGGTCGATGCAAAATGGTTTAAGGTGATTTCTGGGGTCCTGGGAAGGGTGATGAAATCCCCACCCAATCTGAGTTTGGTCAATTAGCCCCTTAAAGTCCAATTAAATTATGCAAAACATAAAATTCACTTGCAATCAAAAAATTTTAGCGCGGCGCAAAGAAACTTGCTGAAAATCTGTTATTTGGAAGGGGAAGAAAGAATTTTTAGCGCAAAGAAATCCTGCAGAAAATTTTCACAAAATTTATATGGGGATTTTCAGAGAGAAGAATGAGGAAACAGACCAGAAAATTCGGTGCGCTGACGTGGCAGTCAGAGCGCGGAACCGCGGCAAATGTAGGGATAGGGCCGCGGAAGGGCGGCGGAATGGTGGGATCAACGCTCTGTAAAAATTGTGCTATTCTGTACTTGCAATTCCTCTATGCTCTGATATTATTTTTTCTATTTTGCTCTCTGTAAATCTCCAGATCCGCGATTCTTTGCTGTTCCTGCAAGATTCAAAAGATACACCCTTCAAACAGATAAAAATTGATAAATTTTTTTAATTTTTATTATTTTCAGATTTTTATAATTTTTAAAATTTATATCAACCCGAAATCACACAAAAGAAATTTTACGCCATCCCCGGCAACGGCGCCATTTGATTAGTCTCAAAGATATATGTTGTCCATAATCAAAAACGGCGTCGCTTTGCACCGAGCCGGTGAATACGGGTCGATCCACAGAGAAGTGTAAATTTTCTTAATGTGTTTTTACGAGTTGATTCCAAATGTTGTTTGGATTGATTAAATCTAAAACCTAGATCTATCACTAAACTAAATTAATCTAAATTAAAGTCTTGCTAGGGTTAGGCTTAGGGGAAGTTTGGAGATTAAAGGTTTTCTCACCGCTTTCAATGCTTTATTTTTGATCTATTAGATGTTACGGTAAATATCAATGAAGTGGATTAGAATCTTTTGGGAAGATGTTTCTTCCTCTAGATTCTTATCCTTCCTTTATCGATAATTACCCTAACCTCCATGGAAAACGCACGCAACCGGGCCTTTACACTACGGTGTCATCGTTACCTCGAGGGGTAGGATGCCGTAGGGCGCGGTGTGTGCGCGTATGCATGGAGTTCTAATTCTTAGGTGTGAAAGGGCATGAAAGGGGTGAGAGATCTCATCTCTCAAACATTTCCCTAAGGCTAACCCTAACAAGCGAGGAGATTACTCGCTCATTAGGGTATTAAAAAACATTCTAAATTAAAAGAGAATTAAAACAAAGAATTAAAAATAACTTACTAATTTTATAGATGGCTCCCTCGAACCAATAATACAGAACAGATCTGAATTTGTGTATTGAAAAGATGCATGAGTTTTACAGATCTGTGATTACAATTTATAGGAAAATAGGAAAACTAGGTGTCACGACCCGAAAGAGCACGTGACTGGCCCTTGAACCATATGAAGTCTATAGGACCCCATCTGATCCAAGTAAACCAAAAGCCCAGAAATCTAAAACCATTTAAAGAGTAAATAAGGAAAACTGGTTTTAAAAAGTAAAGAAATCGTGTTCGAAAATCCAAGTTTTTAAATAACTAAGCCGAATATGTATTTTTAAAATGTGTAACCTTTCCTGAAAATTTTGGCAGAGTTTCCTTTGTAAAAACTGGCCCCGAACAGGGTACAACAAGAATAATATGTGTGAAATGATAAGAGGCATCCCCAAGCGGGAGCTAGCTCTTCGTCAATCGACGGTCATAACCACGCAAGCAATAATATACAACGCCAAAGGGCGAGGATCAAAACCCAAGAAGAACTCAAAACAGCCAGAAAACCGTAATACTACAAGCGCGACTCTAAGGTCGAAATAATACAACACTGTTTTCTAAGTCTGAAACAATATACAAGTTTTGGTTGATGGAATTCTAAATACAATGAATAATACATGAACAATGGCGGTTCTGATACAAAAGAACCCACCTACCCAAGCAAGTCGCCCATAAGGAAGCAGTGTGCCAGAAATGCCGCTATGGAATCTGTACGGCAAAACCTGCAAGAACTGTGGCACAACGAGGGTGAGTTGTCAACTCGTGAATAGAAAAATATCTACAAGCAGAGATCGAATGCATGACCCATCCTAGGTCAATACGATCAGATATAAATAAATCTCAATATGAATAAAGCTGAAGCATGCTAAACTGGCAATGTAATCTCTATAAATGAGTGTAGTGCCAAGTGCTCGTGCTAGTGCCTCAGGTAATAGCAAATCATGAATGTGAGGTATGATCAAGATAATCAAATCTGCATATACGTGTATCCCGTACACTCATCACCCATTGACAATAACCATCATGCATTAAAATATCAACAGCATATGTATGGAAATATGAGGATATAAACCACTTGTGTCCCTCGCGACACGTCAAAATCATGGAACCGGAGTGCCCAGCATCGGCACTCGAAAACATTATGAAAACTGTGCCCAGCATCGGCACATAAATCCTCATATATCGGGCACCGTCAGTCCGGATCGGCCCACGGGCTCTGTCTGCGGTATCGGCCCTCGGCCCCGGCAGTACGCCCATATCCATCTATCGACTCTGGTCGGTATCCTCCGGATAACCGCCAGGTCCAACCAATCACCGGTAGGTACTCGCCACCCTGCCAGGCTCATCGTCTACTCCACGAAAAACATTTCTTGCCCCGGGGAACCATACCGGGTCCACAATGTACCCGCAATCGGCCTCATCCACCACTTCGAATCGGGTTTCACATGTCGCTCTCAGCACCGAGAAAACACATGGTGGACGCACTGAAATATCATATCAAGGGTAACCGGGTTTTAAAACAATTCCATATTCTCTTTTTGAGACACCCACGGTTCCCAAAAAACAGAAATATCATGGAAATAACATATCTCAATGCGTATAATCAGAAAGCATGACGTATGCGACATGTAAAGAAATGTAAGCAACATACACTGAATGCAACAGTACTACAGTGTAGTGACATGGCAATTATCGATGATGAAGTGTGTGAGCCGGCAACCAAGTGTACGTGGAACATACGCATCATCGATAATTGTGCTGGTGTCCTAGCAGCATGACTGAAATATATCAACAATATAAGCGATGCAATGCAAACAGCATGAATATGCGGAATCGAATAATCAACGCAACAGTAGAGAACCTGCCTCAATAAATATATCATGCAGCCTTGCCTTTTGAAATAAGACGAATCAGAGCTTTTGGTAAAATAAGGGCTACGGTGTTTTAAGAAAAGATGCGTCATTTGAAAATATCCGTATAAACCCTTTTTGCCTATCTTTAAAATACCCCCGATTCGTTAGTTTTGGAATAGGTATGACTCGGGTCAATCTAAAGTCTACTAAGTAATCTAAACAGGAGGGGTATGAAACCACATACATCTGAGTCGACATACACATATATATACAATAGTCGGTGATCTCGCCTCAATAGTATCACGTATGATACGGTATGTCATATAACATCCTCGAGTCATGAGTGCGGATCTAACATCAATGTAAAGCTCGTACGGTATATCATCGTACGACATCCCAATAGCTGGGTACGGGTCAATAACATATTCATCTCACCATATATCAGGTATCACTACCATCATATCACACAATCTAGGGTACAAACCTAAGTCTAGTACCATCGACACCATCTATATAAGAATGGATGCGGGGTAAAACACATGCCTAAAGGCCCGCTAAAACTATCATGTCGCACCTCAAATACGAACTCTGTCATATCGCCGAATCTCACGACCTCAAGTCAAACTCATCAACTCATCTCAATCCTGTATATGAACACATAGTCCCATACCCATGTGTAGATATACACCTCCAAATACACACAGATAAATGAAAGAATGCATGCAAGTATATGTGTATGTGTATGTGTGCAACCCCTACTCTAGGGTTTCGCACTATACTAAACCAATAAATTCTTATCACCAATAATACCATTATTACCATCAATAATCCTAACAACACATAATAAATATATGTGTGTATACGTATTCGTATACATCACCACGGACTGCGGGGGTGCTATACGCCATCCACCCGACTTCTCCCTGTAGATATAAATCTACTCACCTTGCTTCTCGTGTGCCAATGCCGATGTCGCTATCTTCATCTTCTTTGCCTCAACATCACGTAGGGTACCTACAAGTATATCACAACACTAAAGCACATGAAAATCACATCGGAAACCAAAATAGCACACGCTACTCACATAGGTAAAAACCTATCGTCTCGCATGTAAACACGTTCAATATCCGCTTGTCGTTGACGTCCAAACGCCACACGACAGGAACGAAACACCAAATACCAAAATCCATGCTAAAACAAGTCGTAAACCATGCACCAACATAGGAAAATCAACCCAGATTTTACCCTAGATGGAATCAGTCAAAACTAGACATACCCAGGGTCAATACTAGAGGAATTAGGGCCATGCATAAAAATCGAGATGGTTTCCTCCTGCTCTGGCCGCAAATTGCGGTTAGAAGGAATTAATTGGCGGCCTCACTTTTTAGTTGGGGGCTAGGGTTTGGTGTGGTGGTTCCATGGTGCCTGCACATCTCACTGTCAACTCAGTTTTATTTTTGGGGTCTCGGGGTGATAGCAGATTCCACAAAACACTCCCAGATTTACAGTTTTCCCCGATATCGATTCCGTAATTCCGTATTCTGGTTTCGAGTTCACGTTTGCGTCTAAACTAACATCGCACCAGGGTTTCTAAGGTCATTACCATCCTCAATTTCATCTTTGATTTCAGTTCTACCCTAAACCCTAACTTGAATTCTCCAAAATCCACAAAACGACACAATATCGATATGAAACTAGTATGGATGCATTAAGAATTGAATTACTACACTAGGGGTGCAGAAATTACCTCCTTTGGCAACTCAAGAAAATTCTTGAGTTGCTCAAAGTCCTCCAAATCCAATCTTGCTAGGTTCAATGTGTAGCTAGTGAGCTTGGGAGCAAGTTTTGTGAAGTGGGAATAGGGTTTTGGCTTTGTTTTCATGGTGGATCTAGGGTTTTTGTGAAGAGGAAGAGTGAGAGGGAGAGGGAGCAGTAGCAGCTCACTTGGAAGAGGGGAGAGAAAATGAGAAAGGAAATGATGGGGGTATGGTTCAAAAAGGTAAAGGTTGACTTGGTCTCTCTCTCTCTCATCATCATGCCACTTTTTCCTTTTTCTTTTCTTTTCCTTCTCACTCCAATAGTGAACCCAAATGAACAACCATGGAAATGAAATGTAATACAAGTGTGGAAAATGATATGTGCACATTTTTGCACAAAAATGCTAAAAATCTAATTAGCGATTTTTAAACCCGATTAACACTAAATTAGCATATAACTAGTCTTAAAAACTTTAAAATGGCATAATTCCATAAAATACCCTATTTTAGAACTTTCCATAATTTTTCCCTATTTATTTGTATTTAATTATACCAGAATATTAAAATATTCATTAAAATAATATTAAATTATAAAAATTCCCGAAAATAATATTTTATTATTTTGGAAACGTTACAATCTACCCCCTAAAAGAAATTCGGTCCCCGAATTTAAATTTAAAACCCCCAAATACTAAAACATTTCGATACAAATTCCAAGTCGTCGGGGCTCCGAAATCAGCAATACATAAAACGTATCATAGCGCAATGCATGCGCATGAGTACTGAGCAGATAACTCAAAAGCAACACTCCATCAAGCATCCCGCAATCATTGGAGTCAAGGTAAAGACAGAAATGTCAAGTCCAATACAAAACCAATATGATATAGATCAGAACTATACATGTAGACATGCAATCTATACATGTTAATAGCTGATGTAAATGCATGCCAAATCTTTTTAAGTCGCTGTGCGATGCGCGTAACGCTACACAGTGGCGAACGTTTTTCATAAGAAAATAACTATATACGTATATATATATATATATATATATATATATATATCCTTTGTTTAATAGGTACGTTCCGCCGTTTTGAAAGCAATTTAGAAGGGTTTCCTTGTTTTTAAAACGTTTCGTGTCATATCGGACAGGTAGGTATATATATATCGAGACCATAGCTCGCTCTTTGGAAATCCCTTCGAATTATCAATGCATGCAAAATATATCCAGATACTGCCCTCTGACTAGTCCTACTCAGTATGAAAACAATATCCAATATCATAAAAATGTACTGGTCCAAAAGGAATAAATCCCAAAAAATGCACATAACACCACCCTGTGCGTCTGGTGCGCACGGAAATCAAAATCCATCTATGTGCCATACAGGTGCAAAAAACAACATCTAGGTGCAACGGGTGTGCACGAAGCATCTGTCATAGGCAACGTGTGTGCCTGACAGCCAAAAATTCCGGTGCATCTGACATGCATGAAGAATCTCGATTTAGTGCATCGGGTGTGCACCAAAATCGTATCTCAAAACATGCCCCCAACATGCGCAAAAATCCAAATCGGTGCATCCATCATGCACGAATGAAAATCTAGACCCTGCGCACTCAACATGCACGGAATCACCAAATCCAATAGCAAACGTCGAACATGCGTAAGTCCAATCAAAAGCACGGAGTGCAAGAATCAATCATCAATATCAGGGTCAAAATCTACGATATAATATGCGGCTCAATCAAGATCTAGTGTATCGCGATGGAAAATCTCCTACCCGAGTGCATCAGCGTGCACAAATCAAATCAAAACACTAAAAGTACATGAAAACTACGCTGGAAGCGTAAATCAAATCACCGGCATAAAATAGGCATGAAATCACAATCAATACCTCAAGAGTAATAACTCCGCACAAAATATGAATACCCAGTAAGTGCAACCATGGTGCAAGAAAACAATTACCATGAAACTCAGTCATCAAAACTAAATCATGCAAATAGATCGCCCAAAATACCGAAATCCAAGATGACGGATACGTGATAATCAAATCACAAAATCACAAATCATACATCATAAATACCGTCGTCGGTATATCCTCCTTCGAGGTCGAGGAGGTACCGGTACATCCAATGCTAGCGGCGCAAGATATCCACTTGCCTCAAGATTGCGGCTGGCGTCCTCTGCCTCTGGTTTCTTATCTTCTCTGTGGATTACCAATCTCGCAATCCATCTGCTCATCTGCCCGGTCAGGTGTGTTGACAGGAACGATTCCGTTCTGGCACTTTCCTAGTCATCTCTCGGTCAATTCTCACGACCGCTCGTAAAGCAGCACATCTCTGGCGCCGACCTCTGGTCCTCTGAATGCACATCACACGTCTGCTCCTGATGCAAATCTTATTGCAGCAGTATACTGGAAGGAATCCTACTCAAGGTCTCTTCTGATTTTGCCTAGGCCAAACTGTACAGGGCTGGTACTCTGGCATAATCTTTTCTCGCTCTCTGGACGTCTGCGCCCTTAGTACAACACCTCCTCGGAAGCTGGTCGCATCCATGTGCCTCTGTATGCATATCAGACCTTTAATCTGAACGGGGTGTAGCACCAGCTCGTCTGCATCTCGCACGAACTTCTTGTCTCGCTTGTCTGTATCATCGACCATTTGACGTCGGGTCTTTATCTGCGCACTGCAATGTCCTCGGCTACGGTCCCTCCGAAGTCTCTCACACGGACTCGAAATCAAGAACTCGGTATCTTCGTCGCTCAGTAGGAGATATCTAGCCGAACACGTCCTCAGCGTGCATATCACATCTCTGATGTCGGCGGAGTGGAACGTCATCTCGTCGAAACCTCATGCGAACTCTTTACTCCATTCTGCTTCAATATCGACTGATTCGGACTCATCTCACCTTGGCTACACAGACTGCGCTCCAACGGCTATGCTCGTATCTGGAGTCTCCCAAGCAGTGTCCCATCGCAATATCCGAAAGATGTCTAACCATCTGATCGACTCGTCAGAACCTCACAATCCCCTAAGAGCTCAACATCTCGGGTATAGTTTAATAGTATCGAGTACATACCACAGCATCGGTGGTCTAGCCATAGAAGGGCAAACCCAAGCCTCACAAATGGCGCCGCGGAACTGCCGCAAACCCTAAGGTTCAAAGGCTTTCACACGGTCATTATGTCGAGTTAGGGTTTCATTTTTCTAGAGGGTCCATAGAATCGCTTGCATGTCTTTCCGAATACTTTAAACTTGGAAAATGGATTCCTGACACTCGATCGTCTCAATCGACTCTCAACGAATCTGCGTGAAGTCGCCTCTAGCTGGAATCAATCAATCTGATGACCTTGCATCGGGGTAAGCGAACGAACCATATGTCCTGGTCATTAATCCTCGGTGACTAGCGACTTACTATCATATCTCTAAGAATATACTCATGCTGCAGTAGCTCCAATCATCTGGGTGATATCTCATCATTCGCAGCAACATCTGGCTCATTCATCCGTGCGCTGAACAGTGCCTCAATCATCCTGGATAAGCGATAATATCAACGGTCATCACATCCTGGCTGGCCTCTATCAGTGGCTCAATGCTCTGGTGCCGATCAGCACATCCGGAAATCTCGTAAAAGCGATCAATCCAACGCTCATGTCGCGAAAACACAATAAGACGACTCCTCAATATGCAATCGTATGTCTCGGGAATCACGCCCTGGTCAGTGCTCGTCCACGATGAGCTCATGCTGACGCAACTCGAGCCGTAGCTCACTCTGTCGGTGCAATCGCGGCGGCAAAACCATAACCAGTATCGATGAGGATAGATCATAGGAAGGAATATAATACGGTGCAAGGAAATGTACAACCGAAGGTTTCTTAAGCGGAGTGGCGTGTCATAAGTATGCCGCGGAACATACCCACGGTACGTCACTCTACTTTAGTCACCTATTCCATCAACCAAGGGTCATCCTACACGGCGAAAGTTCGGGTCTAATACCCCCTCGCTAGGTCTAAGTTCCGTAAGGTCAAGCCTAAGTTCTGTATATAGATAATGCCCTAGGCTCCACATAGTCAAACTTAGACTCGAACCAAGGTCAACCTAGCGCTCTGATACCAACTTTGTCACGACCCGAAAGAGCACGTGACTGGCTCTTGAACCATATAAAGTCTATAGAACCCCATCTGATCCAAGTAAACCAAAAGCACAGAAATCTAAAACCATTTAAAGAGTAAATAAGGAAAACTGGTTTTAAAAAGTAAAGAAATCGTGTTCGAAAATCCAAGTTTTTAAATAACTAAGCCGAATATGTATTTTAAAAATGTGTAACCTTTCCTGAAAATTTCGGCAGAGTTTCCTTTGTAAAAACTGGCCCCGAACGGGATACAACAAGAATAATATGTATGAAATGATAAGAGGCATCCCCAAGCGGGAGCTAGCTCTTCACCAATCGACGGTCACAGCTACGTAAGCAATAATATACAACGCCAAAGGGCGAGGATCAAAACCCAAGAAGAACTCAAAACAGCCAGAAAACCGTAATACTACAAGCGCGACTCTAAGGTCGAAATAATACAACACTGTTTTCTAAGTCTGAAACAATATACAAGTTTTGGTTGATGAAATTCAAGATACAATGAATAATACATGAACAATGGCGGTTCTGATACAAAAGAACCTACCTACCTAAGCAAGTCGCCCATAAGGAAGCAGTGTGCCAGAAATGCCGCTATGGAATCTGTACGGCAAAACCTGCAAGAACTGTGGCACAACGGGGGTGAGTTGCCAACTCGTGAATAGAAAAATATCTACAAGCAGAGATCGAATGCATGACCCATCCTAGGTCAATACGATCAGATATAAATAAACCTCAATATGAATAAAGCTGAAGAATGCTAAACTGGCAATGTAATCTCTATACATGAGTGTAGTGCCAAGTGCTCGTGCTAGTGCCTCAGGTAATAGCATATCATGAATGTGAGGTATGATCAATATAATCAAATCTGCATATACGTGGATCCCGTCCACTCGTCACCCAATCACAATAACCATCATGCATGCAAATATCATCAGCATATGCATGGAAATATGAGGATATAAACCACCTGTGTCCCTCGCGACACGTCAAAATCATGGAACCGGAGTGCCCAGCATCGGCACTCGAAAACATCTTAAAAACTGTGCCTAGCATCGGCATATAAATCCTCATATATCGGGCTCCGTCAGTCCGGATCGGCCCACAGGCTCTGTCTGCGGTATCGGCCCTCGGCCCCGGCAGTACGCCCATATCCATCTATCGACTCTGGTCGGTATCCTCAGGATAACCGCCATGTCCAACCATTCACCGGTAGGTACTCGCCACCCTGCCAGGCTCATCGTCTACTCCACGAAAAACATTTCTTGCCCTGGGGAACCATACCGGGTCCACCATGTACCCGCAATCGGCCTCATCCGCCTCCTCGAATCGGGTTTCACATGTCGCTCTCAGCACCGAGAAAACACATGGTGGACGCACTGAAATATCATATCAAGGGTAACCGGGTTTTAAAACAATTCCATATTCTCTTTTTGAAACACCCACGGTTCCCAAAAACCAGAAATATCATGGAAATAACATATCTCAATGCGTATAATCAGAAAGCATGACTTATGCGACATGTAAAGAAATGTAAGCAACATACACTGAATGCAACAGTACTACAGTGTAATGACATGGCAATTATCTATGATGATGTCTGTGAGCCGGCAACCAAGTGTACGTGGAACATACGCATCATCGATAATTGTTCTGGTGTCCTAGCAGCATGACTGAAATATATCAACAATATAAGCGATGCAATGCAAACAGCATGAATATGCGGAATCGAATAATCAACGCAACAGTAGAGAACCTGCCTCAATAAATATATCATGCAGCCTTGCCTTTTGAAATAAGACGAATCAGGGCTTTTGGTAAAATAAGGGCTACGGTGTTTTAAGAAAAGATGCATCATTTGAAAATATCCGTATAAACCCTTTTTGCCTATCTTTAAAATACCCCCGATTCGTTAGTTTTGGAATAGGTATGACTCGGGTCAATCTAATGTCTACTAAGTAATCTAAACAGGAGGGGTATGAAATCACCTACATCTGAGTCGACATACACATATATATACAATAGTCGGTGATCTCGCCTCAATAGTATCACGTATGATACGGTATGTCATATAACATCCTCGAGTCATGAGTGTGGATCTAACATCAATGTAAAGCTCGTACGGTATATCGTCGTACGACATCCCAATAGCTGGGTACGGGTCAATATCACATTCATCTCACCATATATCAGGTATCACTACCATCATATCACACAATCTAGGGTACAAACCTAGGTCTAGTACCATCGACACCATCTATATAAGAATGGATGCGGGGTAAAACACATGCCCAAAGGCCCGCTAAAACTATCATGTCGCACCTCAAATATGAACTCTGTCATATCGCCGAATCTCACGACCTCAAGTCAAACTCATCAACTCATCTCAATCCCGTATATGAACAGATAGTCCCATACCCATGTGTAGATATACACCTCCAAATACGAACAAATAAATGAAAGAATGCATGCAAGTATATATGTATGTGTATGTGTGCAACCCCAACTCTAGGGTTTCGCACTATACTAAACCAATACATTCTTATCACCAATAATACCATTATTACCATCAATAATCCTAACAACACATAATAAATATATATGTGTATACGTATTCGTATACATCACCACGGACTGCGGGGGTGCTATACGCCATCCACCCGACTTCTCCCCGTAGATATAAATCTACTCACCTTGCTTCTCGTGTGCCAATGCCGATGTCGCTATCTTCATCTTCTTTGCCTCAACATCACGTAGGGTACCTACAAGTATATCACAACGCTAAAGCACATGAAAATCACATCGGAAACCAAAATAGCATACGCTACTCACATAGGTAAAAACCTATCGTCTCGCATGTAAACACGTTCAATATCCGCTTGTCGTTGACGTCCAAACGCCACACGACAGGAATGAAACACCAAATACCAAAAATCCATCCTAAAACAAGTCGTAAACCATGCACCAACATAGGAAAATCAACCCAGATTTTACCCTAGATGGAATCAGTCAAAACTAGACATACCCAGGGTCAATACTAGAGGAATTAGGGCCATGCACAAAAATCGAGACGGTTTCCTCCTGCTCTGGCCGCAAATTGCGGCCAGAAGGAATTAATTGGCGGCCTCATTTTAGAGTTGGGGGCTAGGGTTTGGTGTGGAAGTTCCATGGTGCCTGCACATCTCACTGTCAACTCAGTTTTATTTTTGGGGTCTCGGGGTGATAGCAGATTCCACAAAACACTCCCAGATTTACAGTTATCCCCGATATCGATTCCGTAATTCCGTATTCTGGTTTCAATTTCAGGTTTGGGTCTAAACTAACATCACACCAGGGTTTCTAAGGTCACTACCATCCTCAATTTCATCTTTGATTTCAGTTCTACCCTAAACCCTAACTTGAATTCTCCAAAATCCACAAAACGACACAATATCGATATGAAACTAGTATGGATGCAATAAGAATTGAATTACTACACTAGGGGTGCAGAAATTACCTTTTTTGGCAACTCAAGAAAATTCTTGAGTTGCTCAAAGTCCTCCAAATCCAATCTTGCTAAGTTCAATGTGTAGCTTGTGAGCTTGGGAGCAAGTTTTGTGAAGTGGGAATGGGGTTTTGGCTTTGTTTTCATGGTGGATCTAGGGTTTTTGTGAAGAGGAAGAGTGAGAGGGAGAGGGAGCAGCAGCAGCTCACTTGGAAGAGGGGAGAGAAAATGAGAAAGGAAATGATGGGGGTATGGTTCAAAAAGGTAAAGGTTGACTTGGTCTCTCTCTCTCTCATCATCATGCCACTTTTTCCTTTTCCTTTTCCTTTTCTTTTCCTTCTCACTCTAATAGTGAACCCAAATGAACAAGCATAGCAATGAAATGTAATACAAGTGTAATAAGTGTGGAAAATGATATGTGCACATTTTTGTACAAAAATGCTAAAAATCCAATTAGCGATTTTTAATCGCGATTAACACTAAATTAGCATATAACTAGTATTAAAAACTTTAAAATGGCATAATACCATAAAATACCCTATTTTAGAATTTTCCATAATTTTTCCCCATTTATTTGTATTTAATTATACCAGAATATTAAAATATTCATTAAAATAATATTAAATTATAAAAATTCCCGAAAATAATATTTTATTATTTTGGAAACGTTACACTAGGGTTACAGATTCTCGCACACATGATTTTACAGATATGCCAACGGAAAATCCAAACCCCCGCATCGACGCACCGACACGAGAAAAATCCACCGACACGGGCTTTAAATGGCCGCGGAACCGCGGCATTAGTGGGCTTGGGCCGCGGTTCCGCGGCCCTTTGTGGAGATCTCTTGGTGAAATTTCCTGGGTTGCTTCTTGTTGGCTTGGGCTTCTTATTTATATATATCTTTTTCCATTTGGGCTTCTAGGTTGGTTCCAGATTTTCAGTGAACAATTTGCAATGGATTTTTAACCGTTCACTTTGAGTCGATGTCTTGAATCTTGCTTTGTGAATTGTTCCTTATGTAGGCTTGATCAAGATTCTCTGTTTGTTGGTTAAAGTCCACATTTTCATCGTCTTTACATCGTTTGCACTGTTTTCTGTCCAAGAACCTGTAACCTGTAACATGTAGCAGACATGCGTCAAAGGCACCTGTTTATTTATAAAACGAATAAGAATTAGGGAATATAAACTGCAATATTATGATATGAACAAGATACTACTGAAATACCTAACAGTAAATCTCCTGCCTTGGCCAAGGACTTCGTGTAACGGCTCTCCTAGACATAGCGCGACCTCACCCCCTATATCGGGAGTGACGAACCCCTGTCGATCCGCTCACTGCCTCCATGTGGCTCGGGACTGTACCCAACTAAAAGTTGTTTGCACGACTACTTTGAGCCGTGGTAGTGTAGTAATCAAAGTACAGTGGGAACTCATACGAGATAAATAACGATCTCAGGTCGATGGACTAACCTGTACACATGTCACCGGGAAACTGCTATCTGACGCTAGGTACAATACCAACTAGCATGTTCCCGGCGAGTCCTGTCCCGTGTACTCATAACCCAATGAGCACATGAATACATCTTAGGTGATCCAACTGACACAATGTCTTGTGAGACCGGCCACCGCCCCTCGTCGGGGTCTCGACTGTATACACTAGTCTACTAATAGAGTATCGATGCCCAGTCTCGAAACTCCTACGACTCGGGACCACTTTAAGGATGTGCTTATAGACTACCCAACTCTCACGTATATGATCGCCATCATACTGCTGGTAGTCAAGCAAGAATCCTATGGGCTTTACCAACGTGCAATAGTGACCTGTAAGGTCACCTAAAATAGTACACGATGATAAAGACAAACCATGATAGCATACTATTCTCTATCAACGTGTAATAGTGGAACACAATGTCACCTAAAACATGTACACGATGATAAAGACAAACCAGATAGTATACAAATCTCTTGAGTAAGACTGTCCTACCGGTATAGGTCCTCCCTCAATCATTGCAATCATGTGCCAGCGATCCAATAATTGACTCTGAGGGCACTATATCCAACACATAATGTCAACAAACGAAGCGGAGGAAGATCCCTAGCTTCAGGGTCTCGACGTCAACATCAACAACTTAGAGATCAACAACGGCGTTTCTCCTTACTCCAACAGGATGCAGATGTAACGTCAATGAAAGACCCCACGGTCGAAACAAACTGAAGTGACGGCAAAATCCCCAGCTCCACCTCAGCATTCGTCTCGTAACACCAGACGCAATGTCAACAACAACATTCCTTCGTAGTCCAGCAGGATGCAGATGCGACGTCAATGAAAGAACTCACGGTCGAAACAAAGCGGAGTGACGGAAAAATCCCAGCTCCACCTCAGAAATCGTCTCGATACACCGGACGCAATGTCAACAACGCCGTTCCTTCGCAGTCTAGCAGGATACAGATGCAACATCAATGAAAGACCTCACGGTCGAAACAAAGCGGAGTGACGGCAAAATCCCAGCTCCACCTCAGGATTCTTCTCGTTACACCAAACGCAATGTCAACAACGGCGTTCCTTCGCAGTCCAGCAGGATGCAGATGCAACGTCAATGAAAGACCTCACGGTCGAAACAAAGCGAAGTAATGGCAAAATCCCAGCTCCACCTCAGCATTCATCTCGTTACACCAGACGCAATGTCAACAACGACGTTCCTTCGCAGTCCAGCAGGATGCAGATGCAACGTCAACGAAAGACCTCACGGTCAAAACAACGGAGCCACGACAAAATCCCTAGTTCCAAGTCTCGACGGCCACATCTACAGCCTAGAAACCCACAACAGCGTTCCTCCTCATTCCAGCAGGACTCAGACGCAACATCACCAAACAGAGCCACGGCTTAGTCCCTGTTTCCAAATCTCGAAGGTTCACAGACAACCTAGAGATCACCTCGACATTCGTCTCGTTACAGCAGACGCAACATCACCAAACGGAGCCACGGCAAAATCCCTAGTTCCAAATCTCGATGGTTCACAGACAACCTAGAGATCACCTCGACATTCGTCTCGTTACAGCAGACGCAACATCACAAAACGGAGCCACGGCAAAATCCCTAATTTCAAGCTTCGACGGTTCACCAACAACCTAGAGACAACCATGCCATTCGCCCCGATACAGCAGACGCAATGCAAGCAAACGAAGCAAAGGCCAAATTCCTACCTTCAGGGACTTGACGGCAACTCATATAAAACCTGAAAGACTATCGGAGATCATCCCACGCTAGCGCGGAGTGGTCACCACCTCGACGTTCGTCTCGATACAACAGACGAGATGTCATCACAGGGTTCTTCCTCCAACAGGATTCGGAGACACTAAAACAAACGAAGCAAAGGCCAAATTCCTAGCTTCAGGTATTGACGGCAACTCATATAAAACCTGAAAGACTATCGGAGATCATCCCACGCTAGCGCGGAGTGGTCACCACCTCGACGTTCTTCTCGATACAGCGGACAAGATGTCACTACAGCGTTCTTCCTCCCGCAGGATTCAGACGCGACAATCAAACATCGGAGCCACGGCAAAATCCCTAGTTCTAAACCTCGACGGTTCACCAGCAACCTAGAGACAACCGCGACATTCGTCTTGATACAGCAGACGCAATGCCAGCAAATGAAGCGAAGGCCAAATTCCTAGCTTCAGGCTCTTGACGGCAACTCATATAAAACCTGAAAGACTATCGGAGATCATCCTACATCAGCGCAGAGTGGTTATGACTCATCGGGGCTCTCCAAAATGAGCCTAACCTCAAGTAAAAAAGCGGCATGGCAAAATTCTTAACGCTTGCTCTTCCAACGGTCAAACTGCCTAGGAGGATTGCTTGAAGACGTCTTGTTCATCCCCCGAAGGGATCAGAGACACGACAGTCGCAAGGCTACTCGAATAGCGAGATTTCCTATCGAGGAATATATCAGCCAACGCGATGGTATGATGGACAAAACCCTAATACCACTGACCCTAACGGACCTCTATCGTAAAGAGCAGAGGTTAACTGTGACGTTAGGATATTCTTGCAAGAACTGCTCGATTCGTCTCGACTGGTAAGGAAATTAGTGTCTTTGCGAGAACTTCTTGATTCGTCTCGAATCATAAAAAAAAGCCATAGGCAATGAGGATAAGGACCTGTTTCCTAAGCACTGGGCTCTGCAGGTCAGTCCGAAATGGACTCTTGCATACTATTTACGGACCACACTCTCCAAAGTCGAATCTCGACAAGGAGGGAAACAAGCACTTATGAGTCCTCTCGACTTTTAAGAGGGAAAATCCTCTTGTGAGATCCTTAAGACTCTCAAGAGAAAACGCGCTTAGGAATCCTCACGATCCCTAGAAAACACACCTACGAGATCCTCTTGACTCGTAGGGAGAAAATTCTTCATGAGACCCTCACAGCTCATGAAGTTGAAAAGCCTTAGGCAGCATATCTGAACCTGCTTCGTAAGCCATCACTACCCCTCGAAGAAGCCAAAGAGAAATGCTCACACTGTCATCTACAGGCTATGCTTACTAAAGTGACATGCCGGCAACAAAGAAAAGAGAAGAAAGCGACAAGGAGAACATTTGATTCGCATTTGGTTAAGTGTTCGAAGCATACCCGTTCATGCATATGCAAAAGATTTAGTACATAAAATAAAACACGCTGAAATGAGGAACTTGCCATTCATACTTCGAAAAGTTCTTACAATCATGAAAGTAGTAAACGAAAACATCATCAAAATGATTACAATGGTAAAACCTCAGATCCAGGGCATGGATTGAGGAATTCGAAAGTAAGGCCGTCTTGAATCTTTCTGGCCTTTCTGACCATTCTCGTGTGCATCCTCTCACTCTCACGATTGTCGAGATCCTTGCAAATGTCATCCTCCCTTTGATAAGAAGCGATTATCGTCGTCTGTTGGAAAGTTTGATGCAGAATATCAATGAGGTTATCTCGCCGCTTCTTCGAGAACAGGCCCGAAAGGTACACTGAATGCACCTTGTCCTCGGCATCATCCAGCGCATTAATCGGCATGGCTTCGTGAAACCCAGGAAGTAGTCCCAAAATTGCTCCACTACGATTTTCGAGAGAGCGGAGCGGCGAGAAAGCAGTCGACCGACGTGTACATATAGACGATCCATAATCTCCACACGTTGGGCATCTGTAAACTCTTGGTTCTGGAAACGGCCATGTACGCGAATATCCTCATAAGAGAAACTCATTCAGACTGTATAAATGAACAGCCATTGTGCCTGAAAATAGACATCATTAAAAGATTAGTAATGAGGAAAAACAAGCACGGGGATTTAAACGACTCTTGATATTCCTATGGAGAAAACAAATTCTAATTATGACACCTAACAAATATGAATTTGCGAGAAATCCTAAAAAAAAGGAATCTCATTTAATGAGCGACCCATCGGGTCTAGGAGTTAAACTCCTCGAGAGTAATGCTCTGCAGACAGGAGTGACACCTGTCAAAGTTAATTATGAGAGGAATTTAAAGAGATTCCTCGAGAATCCTAAGAGCCAGGTTCTGTAAAGATGATGAAAAAACCCATCAAAACAAAAAAAAATTAAAATCATTTTTTATGAATTAAAAATTCTAAGATCTCCTTAGATCTATGGGTTCATGATCTGAAGAGAGAAAAGCTCTTTTAATGAAACCCTAAAAGGGTTTTCTTTAGATCAAAGATCTATGAAGAGCAAGGCTCTGTTAATGGATAAAACCTAATTTATTAAAAGTTTTAAACTTTACATAAGTGCTGACAGAGTTTTGACTCTTAAAAAAGTTCTTAAACAAAGGAGCTATGCTCTGAATAAAAGTTCTCAAAGAAGAAGATGAAAATCATCTAAGCGACCAAAGGTCCTATTTTTAGGCATTGAAACGCCTCTTCAACTTCAGAGTTGATCCAAGAGCAAAGATGCTGCCACCGCTGTACTGACGTGTGCGCCACGTGAGCGCAACGGTGGAGGGGCATTTGTTTTCCCCAATCAAAGCAAAGCACTATTTTGAAATTCAAAAATTGAACCAATGCTTCAGATCCAGCGCTAGGCGCGATGCGCGCCACGTGTCAAACACGGATGCGCTAGCGCCAGGTGCGCTGCGCCCTAGACAGTGCACCATGTGTGCGCTAGTGCTAGGCGCGCTGCGCGCCATGTATCAGACACGGGTGCGCTAGCGCAGGCTGCGCTGCGCTCTGGGCAGCACACCACGTGTCAAACATAGGTGCGCTAGCGTAAAGTGTGCAGCGCTCTGAGCAGCGCACCACGTGCAAAGCACGGGTGCGCCGGCGTTCGAATTATAAAATTCCCCACCCTTAGATCAAAAGATCTAATAAATAATGATAAATCATTAATCAGAACTAAAATTCTGTTATGGAAAGATTTTCTTTCAATCTTGTTAAAAACAAGAAGATTGCCTTCTGTAAAACGGAAGCCCTAAGATCAAAGATCCAATGATGGGGAAACATCCCCAAATTAATCAGAGAAAGATCTCTTTAACTTATTCAATAAATCAACTTGCCCTATATAAAGGCCCCAAGACTTCAAGTCTGATATAGAGAAACCCTCCTATAAACTTTGAGAAACTCAAAAGAAAGAGAGCAAGCACTTGAGAGAAGATTATTTCTTCAAGGTAAAGATCATGAACGATGAACACAGAGATGAAATCATCTCATAAAAAGAAGAATTATCTTCTTAAAAGATCATAGTTCTACAAAATCCAAGGTCTTTTATAAAAATATCAAAAGATCTCATCATAAAAAAAATCAAAGAAGTACTTACTTCATTCATAGATCATTGATCTATAAAGGCAAAGCCTTTCAAAAATAAGAACTGTTGTTCTTGAATCTTGAGACAAAGTCTCTTTTAAAAGAACATAAATTTGTTCACAGATCATAAAAATTGATCAAATGCGCTTTGCGCTTTTGAAATGCTCCTTGCGCTATTGAACAACGCTTCTGCGCTCTCTGGACCGGTGCTCAGCACCAAAATGTGCCACGTATCAACCACGTATGCAATTTGCGCTTTGCACTTCTGAAATAGCGCACTGCGCTCATGGACTAGCGCTTAGTGCTCATAAACTGGCGCAATGCGCCCATCATCTGGCGCTTAGCGCCAAGCGCGACACGTGTCCCTTACATATGCGCCACGTGGCAGAAGCGCACTGCGCTTTTTGATCGGCGCAAAGAGCCTAGCGCACCATAGGTTGCGCTGACAGAACACAAATTGTTCTTTAATGAGCCAGAGCTCTGCTGAATGCTTTGCATTCAATACAAGACAAAAGAAAAGATCTAATGCTCAGCATTATTAATAGGGCCAAGCCCAAATAAAGGCTCAATAGCCAGAACAATAAAATGTTAAACATTCATTGGACATAGCTTAATATTGGCCATAAGTCCTCAACTTATATTTAATTGAGCCCGTTTGCTCGTAAATATTTAACAGATCCTCGTCCCAAATTGGACTACAGATCTTTCAACCAACTCATACCGGTTAAAGGGTACATCTCTTTACTAGTCTGATATCTGTCGTTGTAATCCTTCAACGTCTTCAGAGAGGTGACGGGTCCCGACAACCAAACACTCTACGGACTGTGGGGTCCCTTTAAACCCACGGACTGTGATGTCCTTAACCTGGACTGTGATGTCCTTAAACTCATGGACTATGATGTCCTTAACCTGGACTGTGAGGTCCTTAAGCTCATTGACTACGATGTCCATAACCTGGACTGTGAGGTCCTTAAACTCATGGACTATGATGTCCTTAACCTGGACCTAGATGTCCTTCAACTAACACTGGACTGAGATGTCCTTAAACTAAAATTGGACCATAATGTCCTTAAACTATTCGACCGCAATGTCCCTAAACTAAACAATAGAGCCCAAATGCTCTCTTGTTGGATCTAAACGATCCTGTTAAGTTGATCTTAGTCTAAACATTGGACTAACGTGTCCTTAACAAACGTTTAAGTTGATCTTAGTGTCAAATGAGACTAGCGTATCCTTAAACCCAACCCCCAAACCTAAATCTAAGAAGACACGGATTTGGACTAATCCACGCCCTACGGGCGACAACATAAATTAGTCTCCGTATACAATCCACGGGCAACCAAAAACAAAACAAACACACACGACACGAAGTGACCATATGGAGAAGGAGAAAGTTGTTGCCGCGATGCGGTAGCGTAATTAACTGCAGGGAAGAGCATCCCCATAATCAAAAACCCCTCAAACGAGGGGAAATCTGACGAAGTCTGCTACATCGGCCGCATCCGTTTAAACCTTCGATACATGGTGCCATAAATCAACTTGGCATCTTCGAAGAGGTGGACAGATAGCACCAATTAGCATCTACCCTCGAATTTTAGGCCTGACGTCCCAACGTCCCGGTCGCGTCTTTCGGCGGGGATTAGACTTATCGGTTATTGGGGTCTGACGTTTACCACCCCTAGACTTGATATGCAACATATTAGATGGGGAGACCGGACTGTACGGTAGTGTTACTGTCAGGCTTTTGCAGGAGTTGGAGCGGGCTAGCTTGCTGATCTTCTGATCGCTCGATACCCGGGTAGCCGTTACGTCCAGCTAGTACCACTGACGGCTTGTGGGTGCTTAATGTGATCATCACCTACTGCCGGCGTATTGACGAGTGTTTAGAGTCCTACATAGAGGTTTTACTGGCTCAGGCAAAATGAAGTAGGAGCACATATGTGATATGTGCGGGACCGAGAATAATGCGTGTATGTGATACCGTATTCTAATCTCGCGAATTTTGTATCGGTCGGTTATATGTGATATAGCCGGATTATTGAATCAAGTGTTCATTCGATAAGATGGTACGTTTAATATTAGTCGGTTATATGTGATATAGCCGGATTATTAAATCAAGTGTTGATTTGATAATTTAGTGTATAATTATATATTTGATATACTAATTTACATTAACTAATATTGGCTCACTTAAGCATTTATTTATTCTCATATTTGCAGACTTATTATATATGAGATATATATTAATTGTATTCGTTTTTGTATCATGGTTGTTGATACACACTATATGGGTGTATGAGACTTACAACATACTAATTGTAATGTTAGGTTTTAATATTTAATGTAATTCCAAAATTAGTGGATTATTAGCAAAGTGCATGAAGTTTCATGAAGCTTATGGATGCATTGACTAAGTCCACTAGTTTTGTTTTACTTAAGATATTTATTAACCTAACCATTATAATTAGCCATGGTTATGTCTCTACATGAGTTAGTATATGATACACACTCACCCCTGGTTTACTCTCTCACTTGATTAGTTCATTCTTATCTCTTTTCTTCATCTTCTTCCTCAAACCAAAAGAGCTCTCTAGGGTTTGATCAAAGTGAGAAAATATTGTGAGAAAAATAATTCTAAAGTGAGCCCGCTTCCTATTTCATCATCCTCTACTTGATTAGCACTTTAGTATAGGGTGTTAGCTTCACTAATCTTACATTAGTGAAGTAGTAGCTTGAGTTAGCATCCCCTCGACGTAGATCATCTTCGGCCTCGAAAACTTCAAGCAAGATCGTTCTTTTCACCTTGAAGAAGCCATGGAAGAGTCCGGGACTTGGATCGCAGCGAAGGGACTTCAACGCGGAGCTTTAGAAGCGAAGGACCGGTCTACAAAGGTTGTATTCCGCAAAAAGTTAGATGTAAAGTAGCTTGCTTTATGTTCCGTATAACATTCTAGTTAACGATTCTTGTTTAGAGTTCCTTGAAACGGCAAATTTTTGAAAATGGCATGGACGATGCCTCCCGAAACCTTGCTGTCTTTCAAAGGAACCCAATAGTGGTATCAGAGACTAGCTAGAGAATTATAGAATAATGTTAGATTACGAAACCGAAACGAACTTCGAATCATTAAATACCGAATCCATGTTACTGTCAAATTTTAAGTGAGCTCCAAAAATTTTTAAAACAAGTGCAGAATCATATTGAACAAATATAAGAAAATGGAGAAAATTAGGACCACGAGCTCGGAATTTGGCCGAGCACATGGCCACAATTTCCGAGGAGGCCGGCCTTGCCTGGTTGAAATGGTGCCAATTTTTTTTCCTTGGTCTTTGCTCTGGATTTTGGTATTTCAGGTGTTGTTTATTTTTGCTACTTTTTCATGTGATGATTAACCCAATGCAAAGGCAACTCGGAGTATTTCTAACTGTTTTCGGGTTACTTTAGACGGTGTTAAAAAGATCGATCGGATATCAAATACCTTCTTTAACTCTTGCCGAATAATTTCCAAGTGTTGGATTTTTTCCATAGTTAAAAAGCATTCAAAAATCCTGCAAGTTATGCGATGGACCCTCTGGAAGAACAAAACCTTAACTCGATTATGTGACCGTCAGAACCGCCACTCGACCCTCGGGTTTATGGTGGTTCAGCGGTGCCACATGTAAGACATTGGTTGACCCTTCTACGGCTGGCCCATTGGTACTGTGGCATGTGCTGAATAATTTTAAACTATGCTCAAGTGTTGAGCTTTTTGGGTAATTACGGGTGTTTATTGATTCGATCGGAATGTTTAACATCGTCTAGTTTTTTCTGCGACCGTAAGTGTAATATGAGGTGTATCGCCGGTTTCGTTGCTATATGTCAACGACAATTGGGATACGCATATTTACTTACGTTGATGACATGTGATGTTATGTGTTGCTGTGATATATTATATTGGATCGTCGCGTTTTGAATAGCTGAGGGTTTTATGTGAGATGAGAGTTTTTATTTTCATTCATGTAAAATTCAATATTTGTAATATTCTTTTATTGGGGCACTTCCCGGTTGAGGAAGATGTCACCGTTGTTGTATATTATTTACTTTTCCGCATTAGGACAGACCCAAGGAGGGGAGCACAAGTAACCGGGTTCTAGAGTCTAGTGGGAGACCAACTCGAGGAGTCGAGTCCGGGTCTCCTAACGCTAGAATTGGTAGGGTTTCTTGCCGCTCTCGTAGGGGCCTAGGGATGTGCGTTTGGCTATTCATCGCGACTGTGGAATCCATATTTTATATAGGCTCAAAATAAAACACGGACCTTCTAGTATATCCAATATTTCATAAGTTTCTTCTGCTGCGATATCTGTGATGTGATAATTTGATATGTTGAGATAGATATAGTATATAGTATATATGATATATTATATAGACGTTGCTTATGTTTTACACCCACGCTAGCACTGCCCCGCTCTGTTGTTAGTTACCTAACCTAACGGTGCACGAGGGTACATCGATGTCAATATGGATGGCATAAGCGTACGTTGTATTTATCTGCGATGTTTAGGTGAAATAAATGATGAGACTTCATTAATGTGATTAATGAAACAAAAGAATCCTAAAAGATGTTGTAGAATCAAATTTTCAAAAAGGGTAGCTACAGCTTTTGCTTTGCATAGTGATATATATGATATATCCCGAACCTTATTCGATGATGAAAGAGCCGAGATCCCTTCACTGGGAGTGACCTCTTTAGCAAAACTAGCAGATGCTACAACACTCAGTTTGTCTTTTGATTGCTTTTGGAGTTTTTGCTTTGCATAGTGGCATATGTGATATACCCAGCACCTTATTCGATGAGGAAAGAGCCGATATCCCTTCACCTGGAATGACCTCTTTAGCAAAATTAATGAAAGTCTCAAAAACACTCCTTTTCAAAATTCACTTGTTTCTACAACGATATCAAGTTCATTAAGCAATAGCTTTTCTGAAAAATCTGTCGTAGCCCTTCGTCATTTCAGATAAGTCTTACTTAGTATTCGTGCTACGTTTGTTGGCCTGCATCAATGCGTAGTGTGCGGTAGCTGACTAGTATTTATCTGCTTATGCATATGATGCAGATTGGATTAGGATAGTCGTACGACTTTGTTGGCCTGCGTCAAGGGTCGAGCGGGTGGATTATGATACACCTTCTATGAGATAGTTGGATCCCGATCCCGCTGCGAGCAAGAGTTTCTCCTGGGAGAATTTTACACAGGACAATTAGCCGATCAAGTAGGTGTCTCAAAAGGTGTCAACGAGGTTATGCCCCTGGGAAAACGAGGTTTATTTTAATTAGGTCCGTGCGAAAGAACGGGGAACCGCCCTCAAAGTACCGACACTGGCCAGGCTAAAAGTTTGGCGAAATTGTAGGGTGTAATTAATCCCGGCTAGTCTTTCCTTTTAGGGTTTGAAGGAAGATTTGATAAAAACAGTGGGAGCCATCCTGATTAGATAAAATAATAACCAATTTGATCTTGCAAGAGCATACGCTAAAGTGTTTTCTTCTTTCTCTCTCCAGGTAGCGACCATATCATGCCTTAATCAAGATAATAATATGGATGTATTGACCGAACCCACATGTTATACTGTGCTGGGGAACGTTGGTTCTGTTCTTTCTTATAAAAGTTATAAGACTGAACAGGATATAGGGGAATACCAGGATTCCCAAGCTACCCGAATGAAGAAAGTACATGATGATGCATTTTCTTCGGGTATGTTCGTTACAGAGAACTGTTTCTCCATTTGCTCTACGTCCTGGGTATTTGATACCGGGTTAGGATCCCATATATGTAATTTGTTACATGGTCTTAGAAAAGGTAGAGAACTTAGAGATGGTGATAAAGACATAAGGTTTGGAAATGGTGCAATTGTTGCAGCTAAATCCGTCGGGGAATATCACTTTGTATTACCAAATGGTAATACATTGATTCTGAACGAATGCTATTACATGCCGAATCTAATATGCAATATTATATCGGTTCCTTTATTAAGTAAAGAGGGATATAATTTTGTATTACAGGATAATGTTATGAATATTTTCCTGAACCAAAAGTTGGTTGGATCAGGCACGTTGTGCAATGGCATTTATGTTCTAAATAAATCAACAGTTCTGAACATAACAAACACACATAAGAGAAAGAGTTCAGAAATGAACGAATCCTTCTTATGGCATTGTAGACTTGGTCATATCAATGCGACACGGCTAGCTAAATTGCATAACGATGGATATTTGAATCCTTTCGAATTTTCATCTTATGACACTTGCTACTCATGTCTCAAAGGCAAGATGACCAAAACTCCATTTACGGGACACGGAGAAAGAGTTACGGAACTCTTGGGACCGGTATATAGTGATGTATGAGGTCCCATGTCCACACATGCCAGGAATGATTCTTCGTACTTCATTACATTCACTGACGATCTCCCTAGATTCGGATATGTGTTCCTGATGAAACACAAATCAGAAGCTTTTGAGAAATTTAAAGAATATAAACAAGAAGTCGGGAACCGAACCGGAAAAAGTATTAAAATCCTCCAATCTGATCGAGGAGGTGAATACTTAAGCAATGAATTCTGGACTTCCTAAAAGAGAATGGGATTCTCCCTCAGCTGAATCCTCCATATACACCACAGCACAACGGTGTATCGGAACGGAGGAACCGCACCCTATTAGATATGGTGCGCTCAATGATGAGCACTGCTGAGTTGCCTATTTCCTTTTGGGGATATGCACTGGAAACAGCTGCAGACCTATTGAATATGGTTCCCACCAAATCTGTGCCAACCACTCCATATGATATATGGAAAGGAAAGAGACCATATCTTAATTATGTTAAGATATGGGGTTGTCCGGCATAAGTGAAAACAAAAAATCCGGACAAGCTCGGGGCAAGGTCCATTCTGTGTAAGTTTATTGGATATCCCAAACATTCGCAAGAGTATATCTTCTACCACATCGAGAAACAAAAGGTGTTTGATTCTCGACATGCCACCTTTTTAGAAAAGGAATTTCTTGAAAAAGAGATTAGTGGTAAGGACGTAGAACTGGAAGAGGTTCCAGCAATACAGACTACAACAGAAGATTTGGTGGATCCAACGAATTAACCTGACCTTAGCATCCTTCTTCGATAAAATGTGTCATAGGGCAGAGTGATCAGTGTAAACCACTATTGGCAAGCCAATCAAGTAGGGACTGAATTTTTCTAATATAAATACAACTGCCAAGAGTTCTTTTTCGGTAGTTGAGTAATTAATTTGTGCATCGTTCAAGGTCCTACTTGCATAGTAAATTACATGTGGCATCTTATCAATTTGCTGTCCTAAGACCGCACCAATAGCAAAATCTGATGCATCACACATAAGCTCAAACGGGTAGTTCCAATCTGGAGATGATAGAATGGGGGTTGTCGTGATTGTTCTTTTAAGCGACTCAAAAGCAGCCTAACAATCCGAATCGAAGTGAAATGTTGTGTCCTTGGCCAAGAGAAGAGTTAAGGGTCTAGCAATTTTGCTAAAGTCCTTAATGAATCGCCTATAAAATCCTGCATTGCCAAAGAAGGATCGTATATCTTTGACGCATTTGGGACGAGAGAGGTTATAGATGACATCTATTTTAGCACTGTCAACCTCAATGCCTTTTCATGAAATTATATGTCCAAGGACAATACCTTCTTGGACCTTAAAATGACATTTTTCTCAATTCAAAGTTAAGTTCTTATCCTTACAGCGGGTAAGAACAGTGTCAAGATTATGAAGGCAGTCCTCAAAGGAGTCCTCAAATATGGAGAAATCATCCATAAATATTTCCAGAAAATTCTCAACCATGTCTGAGAATATCCCAATCATACACCGCTGAAATGTAGCGGGAGCGTTGCATATCCCAAAGGGCATGCGTCTATAAGCAAACGTACCGAAAGGACAAGTAAATGAGGTTTTATCTTGATCCTTTTCGGCGATGGAGACCTGGTTATTGCCAGAGTATCCGTCCAAGAAACAATAGTATTCGTGTTCAGCTAATCGTTTTTATATCTGGTCAATGAAAGGTAGAGGGAATTGATCTTTCCTCATTGCGGCATTGAGTTTTCTGTAATCAATACATATGCGCCACCCAGTTTGGGTGCGTGTTTGAATCAACTCATTAGCCTCATTAGTTATGACCGTGATGCCAGACGTTTTAGGGACCACATGAATAGGACTTACCCATTGGCTATCAGATATAAGATAAATTATACCACTATCAAGGCACTTGACGATTTCTTTCCTTACCGCCTCCTTCATAATGAGATTTAACCGTCTTTGTGGGTTTCGGGTTGGCTTGGTTTCCTCCATTAGTTGTATATAATGTTCAACAATTAAGGGACTAATCCCTTTAATATCGGCCATTGTCCAACCAAATGCTTGCCGATTTGATCTCAACACTGCCAAAAGTGCGTTCTCTTGTTCTACTGCTAGAGAAGCGAATATGATCATGGGCAAAGACTCATTCTCACCCAAATACGCATATTTAAGATGAGAAGGAAGCGGTTTGAGATCTTGTATTGGCGGAGAGACAATAGAAGGTGGGGTAAGGGAATGATGCTCGGACTCCCTAAGAGGTTCATAACTTGCATAAGATATTGACTCGGAAAGTTCTACTGAGTTTTACGACGAGTCAACGGATTCAAACTCGGAGATGGACTCATCGAAGATATCCTCGCTATAAGAATTTTCCAGATCAAACAATGTCGCACTAGTGTTGTCGAGATCATCAAAGCAAAGTTCCTCTTCCATGCAGCTTTCGGGAGCTATCTCGTGGATGGAACAGACATCAAACAAATGAGCAGATTGTTCAGATGGTTGACTTCCTAGCTTGTAAATATTAATCTCAATTGTCATCTTCCCGAAGGATAAGTTCATAGAACCATTACGACAATTAATTACAGCGTTGGAAGTTGCTTGGAGAGGTCGACCGAGTATCACCGGGATTTGGTTGCATGTGTTCGCTACAGGTTGTGTATCTAAAGCAATAAAGTCCACAGGGAATATGAATTTTCTGAATTTAATTAACACATCCTCTAGTTCAGCCCTGGGTTTGGTGATTGATCGGTCTGCCATCTGGAGTGTACAATGGGCAGCTTTCAACTCCCCGATCCCTAACTGCTCATATACGGAATATGGAAGCAAGTTAACGATAGCGCCAAGGTCGAGTAAAGAACGATTAATATTTTTACTCCAATAGAAATAGAGATGGCAGGATAGCCAGGGTCCTTACGTTTCTTTGGTATTTGCTCGGTAAAAGCTGGGCTAACATTACTTGTCATGAAAACTTTTTTCGGCACTTGAGTTTTTCTATTCCTAGTGCACAAGTCTTTAAGAATTCTTGCATAAGATGGAACTTGTTGAATAGCATCTAGGAAATGAATATTGGCGTTAATTTGCTTAAACATTTCCACAATCTTCTCCATTTGTGGGTTAGGTCTGTTGGCCCTTAATCTGTTTAAAAACGGAGCTTTATCAATGAGTCTTGGGTCTAACATTTGTGGAGAAGATTGTGGGGAAGGATTCGATCCTAGAATTGGAGTGGGGATCATTTTAGATAGATTCGACGACGTGGGCTGAGGGTTCGAGCCTTGTGGGTAGCGTAGAATAGGCTCAGAAGTAGGTGGGAGATTAGACGAATTAGGGGAAGAAGTAGAAGCCAGGGAATCATTGATATCACTAACATCATCAACTTGTTCATCCACTCGATTATCCATCACTCTTCCCGATCTCAATGTAATAACGGCACTCACATTATGATGTTGTGAGTGGCCAGGATTAGGCAGAGATTGAGATGGGAGTTTCCCTTTTTCTCTCTGTCACGACCCGAATATTTCGACTCGTGACCGGCACTTAACCACGCTACGTCTACAGAAGTAACGCGACTAAGTAAGACGAACCCAGAAATCAAAACCATTTAAAAGTAATGAGTGTTGAAAACATTTAATTAAAAACATTTAGAAGACCTTAATTAGTTCAGTGTTGAAAACATTTAATTAAAAACATTTAGAAGACCTTAATTAGTTCAATGAGGTTCTTTTAGAAGTTAAATTATCCTTAATAATTTTGGCAACATTTCCTTTGTAAAAGTAACCCCGAAAATCGGGTAAAAACAGGATATAAGTGAAAATGAGATATAATGAACAAAGCATCCCTAACCAGGAGCAATCACGCCCAACGGCGGAAACCATCACCACAAGAGTAATATACGACGCCGTAGCAAAGAATGAGCAATAAGTAACATCCCAGAATAATAACTGCAAATAAAAAGTCGGCTTCCACGAGCTCGACACCAGAATACAAAAATATACATCATCGTCCTCACACTGTCTCTAAGTCAAGTACATATATGGTAGATGGAGAATACTAGATACAAAAGTGTGTACAATAAAAGTAACCAGATACCACAACCTACCTAAATAGCAAAATAGCTCTCGCTCCAACTGTAGTGGTATCTGAAGCCAAAAGATGCAAAAAGGCAGCCTGCCGCGACAACTCTGAGGGGCAACCTGCAAATACTGTGGCACAACGGGGGTGAGTTGCCAACTCGTGAATAGAGATAACATATAAAGGTAATCACGAGCATGCACGTGCTGCGCTACGCTATCATATGCTAGCAGGTAAATCTATATGCGACAAGCAGTAAGTGCAATAATCATGAAAATGCTCTGTCAGGTAAAATAACTACAGGATGAGATACATGATAATCACTGCTGAGCATGGGATAAACAACATCTACACGAAATATCAATCGTGGAAAAATAATCGGTGCCCAAGCTGCACCCAAATCCCAAATAAACTCAGGCGCCGGCACTCTCCTCGGCCCTCAAATCCAGTAAAACTCTGAGAATCACGAGTGCCCAACATCGGCACCCAAAATATCATAAATACTCGTGTCCAGTATCGACACGCAAATACTCATACATCGGGTTCCGTAAGTCCGGATCAGCCCGCGGGCTCCATCTGCGGTATCGGCCCTAGGCCCCGGCAGTACGGATCATCCCGCATCCATCTCTCGACTCTGGTCGGTATCCTCCGGATAACCGCCAGGTCCAACCAATCACCGGTAGGTACTCGCCCACCTCCAGGCTCAATCGGCAAAGTCCATCGATCATCTCGCCGAGGGGAACCATACCGGGTCCTCCACGAACCCGCAAACGGATCATCCACTCCTCGAATCGGGTTTCAAGCACACGTCTCAGCACCGAGAAAACGCGTGGTGGACACACCAAAATATCATATCACGAGAAACCGGGTTTTCAAATAGTGCATCTTTTCTTAAATAATTCCACGGTCCTCAAAACCAGAAATCACATAAAAATCCAACACCAATGAGTAAATCAAATACGATGTGCTAAGTACAACAAGTCATCATGATATAGGTATAAGGGAGAAACCGCTTTTCTTAAGATAGTTCAGTTTTTAAAGACAGCATGCGGCTCCCAATTTCTATGGAAATCATATCGAATCATATGTGAAATGAACTACAGTATAATGATCATGGCAAATCTACAGTGAGTGTGTCATGGCAATTACTAATGGTGTGTGTGTAACATGCAGATTGCTGCTCGTGCAATATAAACCATTAGTAATAGTGCGGTGTTCTATCAATTCTAAGTTTTCATACATATAGCGGGGAATACAGTATGCAACAACAGTATCCATGAACAGTCAATGTAGGTAAATATAATGTATAGCTATAAAGTCCTATCAGCCCTGACGTAGAACGCCATGCGGGCGATATCCCCGTAGATGTTAAATCTACTCACCGAAGTCTCGCGCTAAGTGTAGCCGACGACTTGTTTCCCCTTCTTCGCAGCGTCCGTCTCACTCGCCTGCTAACCTAGATTTACACAATATAACACACATAAGCTCAAATCTACCAAAAACGAAATATTAAGGTCAAACTCGAACCCCGCGTGCAACCCAAGCGCGCGTGTGTGTGATACGCTAAAACGTGATCACGCTCCTGAAGCTAACCTGACGCGTCGCGATACGCAGCACAACCCAAAACCACACACGTATCACGTGTGTCGCGGAGATTTAAAATACGGAAAATAGGGTAATAGGTCCCAGATTTTTATACAGAAATATTTTTATAAAAATAAATATACCAACACACTCCAAATACCAGCAGACACCAACCACAAAAACCCCAACCCACCATTCTCCCATCTGGCCGCAATTTGCTGCCAGAATGAGTTTTTCGGCGGCCTGGGTAGGGGGCTGGGCTCTCGGGTTTGGTGTGTGCACTCCATACATACTGTGTATATCCCAGTAATTACAATTTTATTCTGAAACACCTCGGGTAGTAGCAGTTTCAACAGAACCCAATTTCAAGCTAAAAGTCACACTTTGCACTAAAATGATACTTTAGGGTATTTTTGTGAAATCTGAAATAAACCCAAGTCCAAAACCACACTAATATCACATTACCAAGCTAATCAAGCCATAAAAAGTTTACTTTTATCACAACCTCACTAGATCCTTTAATAAAGCACAAAACATGCATAAAATGTGATATTTTGCTAGAAATACTTTAAGTTATGAAAAAGAGGTGCTAAGGGTGAGTTAATACCTTCAAAACACCCTAAGAAACACCAAAATCTCCAGATCTAGCCTCAAGTATGCAGTCTTGCCACTAAACAACTTAAATGAGCCATTAAACCAAGGTTTTGTGAAGGAAAAAGGTTGGATTTGGGTAGGGTTTGAGCATGAATCAAAAGAGAAGTGAAAAGAGAAGAGAAGATGAAGAAAATGCTGTGTTTTGCTGCTGCTCTCTTCTGAGAATTTCAGAAATTGAGAAGGGAGAGAGAAGAGAGAAAGAAAATGGTCAAAAGTCAAGTTTCCTACCTACCCACCATACCTCTCCATTTCTATTTGAATTTGCATTATAAAAAGGGGTTTTGACTTGTTTAAATGGGTGGGATAATTAAAACCAAGCAAGAAAAGAAAAAGGGTTAGCATAATACACTTTTTAACCAAAGTCACAAAAATGTGCTAAGTGTGCATGTGTACACTAACACAATTTCCAATTAGGGTAAACACAACTAAAATAATTAACAACCCTATAAATATATACATCCATATAAACACTCCACAACACAAAACCCGCTAGCCAAGAAGGAAAATAAGATATCCATTTTTGCGAAAAACACGCACACTAGCTAAATAACGAGAAAACATTCTAAACGAATTTCAAGGTGTTAAACTCTCCCACTCATCGCGGCATTCAACTGTGCAATTTGGGCTTCTATTGACTTAATGCTCTCATGGGAGGCGGAGTCTTTCTTTATGGTATCAATAGAAGACCTCATATCAGCCGACATTTGTATGGAATGTTTCATAAACAAATCCAAAGTTTGTGCGAGTGACGAGGAGTTATCGGTTCCGGCCAATTGCAGTGCAAAAGTGTTGGCCGGATTTTGAAAATTTTATGACTGAAAGGGGTGCTGACTCTGTGGTTGTGGTTTCTGTTGCTGTGGAGGAGGTCTTTGATAATTGCCTTGGAACCGGTTCTGATTTTCGGGTTGGTTTTGGTTCCAAGCAAAATTAGGATGATTCCTCCATCTCTGATTGTACGTGAAAGAATAAGGATCGTTTCTAGGTCGCTGCTGAAAAGCTGCATTAGTTTCCTCGTGACCTTGAAACGGTGCTATCATAGGACATTCTTCCGTCAAGTGTGATGGATCGGAACAGCAACCACACACGGTCTTTGGGAGCGTTACCTGATTTAGGGAGACTGATGAGAATTTGTTTTCAATAGCGTCGAGTTTCTTTTGTATCGCTGCCATTTCATATTTTACTGCGATGGAAACATCGAGCTGATGAATACCTCCCCTAGATGAAGGTGGTCTAACACTTTCCCACTGCAAAGTGTTCTCAGCGAGATCTTCCAGATATTTCCAGGGTTCACCATCGTCTTTGGACATGAAATTGCATTGACACATTGTTTCAAGCATCTGCTTTGTCGCTGGATTAATGCCCTCATATATAATTCGGCAAAAATCCCATCTATGTATTCTATGATGAGGATATTGGACAAGCGGATCCTTGAAACGTTCAAAGCACTTCCAAAATGGTTCATTGGGAAACTGGGTGAACTGGTTGATTTCTCTCCTAACACGGGCGGTCTTATGATTTGGGTAAAATTTCTTAAGGAATGCTGTCACGAATTCATCCCAATTGGCAATAGAGTATGCGGCAGTATTATAAAGATATTTTTCTGCCAGGTCGCACAAAGTGAATTGGAGAAGAGGCAAGCGCATAGCATCCACGGACAGTTGTGAAGTACACATCATTGCGTATACGTTTTCGAATTTAGTGATGAAAACATATGCATCTTCAGACTCAAGCCCGTGAAATTTAGGCAACAGATTGATGTAGTAGGGTTTAATTTCAAAATTATCCCTGTTGGCTGGTGGAATGGATAGACAGGTAGGAAGTGGACCACGGATAGGATAACATCACTCTTGGAGAGAGATGCGCGGTGGATTTTGCTCACCTATGGGCGGTGGCAGCGTGGTGTTATAATTTGATGGAGTACCGTCCATCTTGGTCATTATGGGTGGTGGGGAAAAAAAGATGAAGAAGCACCGTCTTCGGAGTCGATAGCAGGAACGCAGACAAGACGGGCACTAGAATGCCCTGTTCAGCCAAGCATGCACTAAACGAGTTTAGTGCAAGTGCAGTGTGTCTGTGATTTAAATTTGGTTTCTTTTTGAAAAAGTGTCGGACTTGAGACAAATCACATAAAAATGCACAAACAACCCTAGAACTAAGGTTACCTAGTTCAAGTCTCTAGACCACTCCTAGACTTCCAATGGACAAGTCGTAGGATTAATCCTCTAACACCTCTTTACTACTCTTGTGGACAGGTAAGTGCCAGGTAAGTGGGAGGTATCTGCTATACGAATCACCGAAAATAGCGGGCCTAATTAAGTAACCACTTGACTTAGACACACTTGCCTAGGCACCACAAAAGTAATGCAGATAAGCGATAGATTACCCACGACCTTCCTCTGTCCTTACTGAGAGCGACAGTCCTTAGAATCTTGCCTAGATATTTTTTAATTAATTTAAGGTTGATGCGGATGCTTGTTTTGTGATTTGTGGGGCTTAGGAAGGGTGATAAAATCCCCATCTAATCTGAATTGTGGTCTTGCCCCTTAAAATCCGTATTAAAATATGAATTAACAAATCAAGCACAAAACTTTGCAAAAAGATTTTTGAGCGGCGATATTTTGCAAAGAATTCTGCAGGAAAGATATTTTATTGGATATCAGAGGAGGGAGAAAGAGTTGAGAAATTTACCAGAGATGTTTGGAACCCTAATTCCTCTCTTGCGCCACGCTTCCGCCGCAATTTGGCCTATTTGCAGAGGTTCCGCCACGAAAAAGAGGTATCTCGTGATGATTTTTGCTACGTGGCCTACTGTACTCCTCTGGATCTTGATGAATGTCTTTGTCTCTCTATTTCCTCAAGTCTGTGAATTTAGACCGCCTTGCAAAATTCACACAATAAACGTTAAATATACAATTTGCAGTTTTGTTTTGTTTATGATATGGATCGAATAAAAATTCAACACCAATAGTAAGAATTAAAAAATTACGCACGTATCCCCGGCAACGGTGCCATTTGATTGATTTCTTTTATGTATAGTAGTTAACCGCAATCAATAACGGTGTCGCGTGTAGCTAGACCGAGATGAGTACGGTTCGTCCTCTGGAAAATGCTGAATCTTTTAATCTTATTTTAGGCGTGTTGAGAAAGAAAGGAGGAAGAATAAAGAATGGTGAAGAATGGTTGTATGTTCTAGATCTACGTCAAACACGGATGCAGAATATTGATCTTGATTAACTTTAGATGTAGGTTTTATAAAAGAAGGAGGCTTGTAGGGTTCAATAAGATTTAGTAGTCATGGATGATTAATTAAAGGTTAATCCTTTTATCCTTTAATAGATTTAAAAGTAGATCGACAGTGATGCATGTAGATTAGGGTTCCTAGAGCGAATAGGGTTCCCACTCTTAACCCCTATCTTGACATGAATCTCCGTTCATGTCTAGCCTTTACCAAAACAATTGTTAATCTAATCTCTAATCGTGGTCGTGACTATCAATGAATTGATAGTCAGCCCAATTAGGATGTTAAATATTCTTTTGATAATGTTTATAAACTTTATAAGATTTAAAAAGAGTTTAAAGATCTTCTTCATCCATTAACCTACCCTAATCCTACAAACCCTAGCAAGCGGAGAATTACTCGCGCATGATGGAGATAGAAGAATGGATAGAGATCGTGATGTGAATAAGAAAATAAAATGCAATAAAAATAAAACAACTACCTTTATTAATCAACTTGATCAAGTACACTTTTGTTCCATTAGAAAATGATTATAAGAACCTAGTTTGCTTCTCGATCTCTTCTAAGGAGGTAGATGAACTGTTGATGATCAACCAGGATTCTTGAGCCGTCGTGGACTTCGTGATCGCGTCGGTTTGATAAATTTTCCAAGAGGCTCCCGGTCCATATTTATAGTCACAGCGCCAGAATCTCTAGCTTCCTAATAAGGTAACTATCTGTGTAGATCCTACCCAAAAAATCCAGAATCCTAACTCTTCAGATGTGTTGTGGAACCACGGCTAATAGATCGGTTTTGCCGCGTATCCGCCGCCTTCTGTTGGGATCATGGGCTATAATTTCTGTGGCTTCATATCTGTAGCACTTGTTGATATTTTGAATATCAAGACATTGAAAATATTTTCTACGTTTCTGCCAGAAGTAGTTTCTTCAATTTACTTGAATATATTCGACAGATTTGATCTCGCCAACTCGGATTTCCTGGATTTCAGTCATGATATAATTCCTACACAATTATCTCAATAAATAATATTAGTAGAATTTATTTTTATTGAGATATTATATTAACAATTTGTTATGATATTATAGTTTTTAGAAGAATTGGTCAAAGATATTTGATAAGGTAAGCATATTTAAATAGACCAAATATTACATGATTATTATATGCTTACATTTCCCTTCATAATATTAATTATAATATATAAACACATGAAAAAAGTATTTTTACGGATAAACCCTTATATGTGTCATATTTATACTAAACATATTTTATTATATATAAATAGTAAGAAAAATGTCATATTAAAAGTGCATTTTTATCAACTGAACAGATGCCCAATGGTAGGAACCTAGTTCATCTCATGAACTCTAATAATCCAGACAAACTCTTTGGCAGCATCGTTGGTAGAGATGCAATTAGCCTCTATCAATGAGTCTGTTACGGTATATAGCTTGGAACCCTTCCACTGAGGGTGAAGACAAAAACCCGAGACTGATTTTCAGTCGTCCTTATCACTCTGGAAGCTCGAATCTGTAAAGGACTCCATCTGGAGTTCACCGTTACCATACACCAAGAACATCTATTTAGTTCTTCTCAAGCACTTAACAATGTTCTTCAGCTTTCCAGTGGATTTCCTAAAGATCTTTTCGATACTTAGTCACTACACCTAGTGAGTAAGCTACATCTGGTCTAGTACATAACATCGCATACATGATTGATCCGTCTGCCAAAGCATACAGCATTCTTTGCCTGCGAGCCCTCTCCAAATCAGTCTCGAGAGACTTCCCTTTGGAGAGAGTGATTCTTGAACAAGCGGATACATTACCACGCTTAGAATCATCCATACTAAACCCCTTTAGCATGGTGTCTATGTATCTGGATTGGGACAATCCCAAATCCATTTAGATCTATCTCTATAGATCTATATCCCAAAAATGTAGTAGACATTAGTTAGATCTTTCATGGAGAACCTGTGTGATAAGAGGTGCTTGACCGAGTGCAGCATAGGAACACCCTTTCCTATCAAAAGTATGTCATCTGCGTACAATACGAGGAAGGAAACCATACTCTCTAGAACTTTCTTATTTATACATGGTTCATCTACCTTTTTGATGAAGTCAAACTCTTTGACAACTTCATTAAATAGATGTTCCATCTACACGATGCCTGCTTAAACCCGTAGATGGGTTTAAGCAGCTTGCACATGCTTCCGCTGCTCCCACTGTCTACGAAGCCCTCTGGAAGTTTCATATACACGCTCTCTTCTAAATCACCATTTAGAAAAGCGGTTTTGATGTGCATTCTGCCAGATTTCGTAGCCATGGTATGCAGCAATGGCAAGTAGGATCCTGATGGACTTAATCATAGTTTTGAAAGTCTCAACTTTTCAACTTAAACCAAATTATCTTTCTTAAAGATCCTCTTGCTCCCGATGGGTTTTACCCCTTCAGAAGCAACATCCAAAGTCAATACTTTGTTGGTGTATATGGATTCCATCTTAGATGGCATAGAACCCAACCATTTCATATAGTCTCCACTTGTGATGGCCTGTTTGAAACTAGTTGGGTCACCATTTCCATGATTCAATCCTCGCTCCCAATGTCTATGAGAAAACCGTAGTATCTCTCAGGTGGATGAGGAACCCAACTTGATCTGCGGAGTGGATTCAATTCATCAAAGACTATTGAATCCTCCGATTCTACCAAATCGTCAGTTATAGTTTGTTTTGCTGGAACTTCTTCCAGTTCTACCTCATCGCCAATAATTTCTTCCTCAAGAAATTCCTTTTCTTAAAAGGGGGCATGATGAGAAATGAAACATCTTTTATTCCTCGGTGTGGTAGATGATATTCTTTCGCGAATGTTTGTGATATCCTACAAACTTGCACAGAACTGACCTTGCCTCAAGCTTGTCTGGATTTTGGTTTTCAACATAGGCCGAACAACCCCATATCTTAACTCATTTAAGAGATGGTCTCTTCCCATTCCATATCTCATATGGAGTGGTAGGCAGCAGATTTAATCGGAACTCTATTCAATAGGTATGCATCTTCTCAAGTGCATGCCCCTGAAAGAAAATAAGCCACTCAGCAGTACTCATCATAGAGCGCACCATATCTCATAGGGTGCGATTCCTCAACCCCGCTATACCGTTGTACTGTGGTGTATACGGAGAAATAAGCTGAGAGAGAATCTCATTCTCTTTTAAATAGCCTCGGAATTCCGTGCTCCAGTATTCTTGTCCCCGATCATATCGAAGGATTTGAATACCTTTACCCATCTGGTTCTCTTCTTCGTAATTATATTCCTTGAAATTCTCAAAAGATTCAGTTTTGTATTTCAACAATAACACATGTCCGTATCTTGAGAGAACATCGGTGAATGTAATAAAGTACGTGGAACCAATCCTGGCATGTGTAGATATAGGACCGCATACATCATCATGTATCTGTCCAAGAGTTCAGTAGCTTTTTCTCCGTTTCCAGTAAATGGAGATTTTGTCACCTAGTCTTTGAGACATGACTGACAAGTTTCATAAGATGTTAATTCGAACGGATTCAAATATGCATCCTTATGGAACTTTAGCAAGTCTTGTTTCATCGATTTGACCCAGTCTACAATGTCACAAGAAGACATCGTTCATTTCTGAACTGTTCCTCTTGTGTGTGTATGTTTTGAACCGTAGTTTGATTCAGAATGTATACACTGTTATACAACATACCTTACACAATCAACACTTGATTTAGGAAAATATTCACAATATTTATTGGTACGAAATAACAGTCGCTAAGAATCAATGTATTACCAGTTGGTAACACTAGGTGATATTTGCCAACTGCTTTGGCTGCAACAATTGCACCATCTCTATTACAAGAGATATATCACCTTTTCCCTGTTCTCCACCTGTCTATAGCCCATGTAACAAATTACATGTGTGGGTTCCTGATCCGGTATCCAATACCCATGACGTAGAGGTAAGCTGAGAAACAGTTCTTGGTAACGAACACACCCGAAGTCAAAGCATCAACATGCTTTTTCTTCATTTAGGTGGCGTAGGAATCCGAATATTTTCTTGCTCAGACTTATAACAATCATACGGTAGAGCGGAACCTAGCCCAGTATGATAAGTAGGTTTGGTCAAATCATCTATATTATTATCTTGATTAAGGAATTTCATTGGTAGCTAACAGGAGAGAGAGAAAGATAATCACTTTACGTGCGCTCTTTGCAATATTGGATTGGTTTATTATTTTATCTAATCAGGATGGCTCCCACTGTTTTTATCAAATCTTTCTTCAAACCCTAAAAGGTAAGACTAGCAGGGATTAATTACACCTTACAAGTTCGCCAATCTTTCAGCCAGGCCAGTGTTGGTACTTTGAGGGGGGTTCCCCGTGCTTTCACATGGACCTGATTAGAATAATACCCGTTTTCTTAGAGGTGTAACCACGTTAACACCTTTCTAGTCACCTAATTGATCGGCTAATTGTGATGTGTAAAACTCTCCCAGGAGTAACTCTTACTCGCAGTGGGTATCGGGATCCAACTATCTCATAGAAGGTATGCAATCTCATTGCAAATTACAACACTTGAAATTTCCGATAATAGTTTTTCCCCTAACCTCCCATGACCTTGAGAAAGGTCAACAAACTATGGGATGCTAGTCAAGCTCAACCCGTCATTTCATGATTGAATTAAACCCACTCGCACGATCCTTGCTAATGCCAACAAGGTCGCACGACTACCCTAATCCAATCGCATCATATGCTTAAGCTGATAAGCACTAGTCAGCTACCGCACACTACGCTTTGACAAAGGCCAACAAACGCAGAAAGAATACTAATAGTACTTATCTGAAATGACGGAGGGCTACGCCGGTTTTTAAGAAAACCTTTTGTGCAATGAACTTGATATCGTTGTAGAATCGAGTGATTTTGAAAAGGAGTGTTTTTTAGGCTTTTGCTAGTTTTGCTGAAGATGTCATTCCCGGTGAAGGGATCTCGGCTCTTTCATCATCGAATGAGGTGCTGGATATTCTACAAGGAATACCGCTTTGCAAAGCAAGAACTAAAAAGGCAATAAAAAAAACCGTGTGGGTTGCAACATCTGCTAGTTTTGCTAAAGAGGTCACTCCCGGTGAAGGGATCTCGGCTCTTTCCTTATCGAATAAGGTGTTGGATATTCTACAAGGAATACCGCTATGCAAACCAAAAACTAGAGCTACCCTTTTTGAAAATTTGATTTTACAACATCTTTTAGGTTTCTTTTCATTCATTAATCTCATTAATGAAGTCCCATCATTTATGCTTCCTGAGCATCACAGAAGAAACGAAAATACAATGTACGCCCGCATTCGCTACAGTGTCCCGTTATGAACCGTTAGGTTACTTAACTAACGGCATAGCGGGGCGGTGTTAGTTGTATGTATGCCCTAGAGGTCATTATTATACATGAGATGTTTATTATAGTGGATGCTGAGACATATATAGGTGTTGGATATAGTGCCCTCAGAGTCAATTATTGGATCACAGGCACGTGATTGTAATGATTGAGGGAGGACCTATGCCGGTAGGACAGTCTTACTCAAGATGATAGTATGCTATCTGGTTTATCTTTATCATCGTGTACTGCTTTAGGTGACCTTACAGGTCGCTTTTACACGTTGATAGAGCCCTTAGGATTCCTGCTTGACTGCCAGCAGTATGATGGCGATCATATATGTAGGAGCTGGGGTCTATAAGCATATCCTTAATTGGTCCCTAGTCGTAGGACTTTCGAGACTGGGTATCGATACTCTATTAGTAGACTAGTGTATACAGTCGTGACCCAGACGAGGGGCGGTGGCCGGTCTCACAAGCCATTGGTGTCAGTTGGATCACCTAAGATGTATACAGGTGCTCATTGGGTTATGAGTACACAGGACAGGACTCGCCGGGAACTTGCTAGTTGGTATTATATCTGACGTCAGATAGCAGTTCCCTGGTGACATGTGTATAGGTTAGTTCATCGACCTGAAATCGTCATTTGTCTCGTATGAGTTCCCATTGTACTTTGATTAGTACCTTACCACGGCTCAAAGGAGTCATGCAAACAGCTCTTAGTTGGGTACAGTCCCGAGCCAGGTGGAGGCAGTGAGCGGATCGGCAGGGGTTTCGTCTCTCCCGGTATTGGGGGTGAGATCGCGCTGTGTCTAGGAGAGCCATTACACGAAGTCCTTGGCCAAGGCCGGAGATTTACTGGAAGGTATTCCAGTAGTATCTCAGGGTGTTCTGAGCTACACTCCGACACGACTTGTACCGCTTTTAGGGGTCTGACTTTTACCAACCCCTAGGCCCGCCATGCGATGCTCATAGACAAACGGACCGGACTGTACGTATATTGTTACTGACAGGCTCAGTAGGGTGTTAGGAAGAGTTCACTCATCGCCCTCCCTTTTGGTCAATACCTGGTAGCCCGTTACGTACAGCTAGTACCACTGACGTGCTAGTGGTTAAATCCACAGCCAAAACATTGACGAGTCTTTAGAGTCCCCCACAGATAGTTTCTTAAGTTTCGGGCGAAACGTTGTGGAGGCCGTATGATATATGGCAGGGTTCGATCATATACGTGCAGTAGTGCACGGATCATGATCGGGCGGATCATACAAGTGGGCTTTGGTTTAAGCCGGATCCTAGTATTAGATTTGTTAGATTACTTTAGTCTCATCGCATTCGCATTCAGTCGGAATGCGGATGCAGGTATGTATATCCAGGTGAGGGGTACTCTTGTGATCCGTCACGAGTTTACTTTAGTAGATGCCCTTCTATTTTTATTGTTGCAAACATTTGGATTAATGTTTGCATATGGAAATAATGAGCTCAAAATCATGATTAGGGGCATTAATTATGACATGGACAAGGGTGGTGACTCATGGTCTTATTCTTTGAACCATGTCATGTTTAGTGATTGATTTGTGAGGAGAAATGAGAGAGAGAGAGAGAGAGAGAAAGAAAGGGCAGCCATGTATCATGAGGTTAGCTCTTGTATTTTCTATTCTAACTCTCACTCTCATTTTATCTCAACACAAAAGAAAAAGAGAGAAAAGCTTCTTCTTCTTTCTCTTCTTTCTTGAGCACATTATCTCCTCACCAACGGCATCCACTAAATCCTCAAAAGACAAAGTGATGACACACTTTCTCTGCTTCACCTTGGACACGTCGGCTAGCGAACTTCGTGCCCGAGTTGCTTCGGATGATGCGGGAGCCCGTAAAAAGACTCGAAGATGTGGTGCCCTTTCCGACGAGGAGATCGAGACCGGAGATGCCGCGAGGAGCTTGGGATGGTGGCCAAAGACCGAAGGACATGGATCGATTGGTATAGCTTTTCAACCCTCTCTCTAGTTGCTAGTTGTAGGTTAATGGTTCGATCCGGTTTTATAGTATATGATAGCGCAGGTTTAAAGTTTTGAAAAAGTTTTCGTTTCCGCATTTTGGCCTCGGATAGACGGCCGGGCGCTACCGTAGACTTACTTGGTATCAGAGCCACGCCATTAACCTTTACTAGCTTGCTCTAACGTATTTAGAACTTCGATCGAACGAAATATCCAAAACAGCGATTCCAATTTGTGCAGTTTCTGTTGAAATTTTTTTGTCGTCAAAAAATTATTTGGAGTATTGCAGAAAATCAGGCAGGCTTTTCTTAGAACACTGCGGAAATTTCGTAGCCTGAGCCCACTGTAGGGCCGCGGAACCGCGGCATGGCCCTTGTTTTGGACGCGGTTCCGCCGCACTACTGTAGCATTAGGGCACCAAAATTTCTACAGTGGTCTCTGAGTTGGAATTGTGGTTTCTGGTACTTTTTGTTTGGGCCCAGATTTGTTTGAGTACTGGAAATTATACGTACGGCCCACTTCGGGAAATTTTGTCGATCGAATAATTTAAACATATTAGTTCACAGTATTTACATTATATCTGTGACCGTGAATTGTAAGTCTACGTTGCCCACCCCGGTACTTACGGGGAGGCGGAAAACGGAATAAAAATCAAATTTTTATCAACTTAGGCAACATGGACTAGACAAAGAAGGATCTTTGCTAAACAAAAACAAGCTAAAGCTAACTAGAAACTAGCTAAGTGTTAGAAAGGTTATACCTTAGGCTTTATGTCCTTCTCTCCTTGCTTCTTGGAGTAGTGGAAAGAGGTCATCTTTGTCGTCTTCTCACGTCGAAGAAAGATCCACCCGAAAGCCTCAACCTTTGGCTTCAACTCCAAGCTAGAAGTAACTAGGGTGCAAGAAGTGCTAATTCTAGAACCCCTAGATGAGAGTAGAGATTATCAAGAAGAGGTTTTTCTCAAGCTCAAGTGTTTCTCAACACATGAGAGGGGAGAGCTTGAGGGAGAGGAAGAACAAGAGAGAGAAAGCAAAAAATAGAATGAGAGAAAAATAAACCATTCTCACATATATGTGTGAATTATTATAAATTGATAATTAGCTAGATAATTGTTATGGTTAATCAAGACATGACCATTATCATTTCATTTTTAATGCAAATTGCAAGGATCAAAGAGCATCTTCCAAATGAAATGATGATGGTCAAAGTGTCAACCTAGGTCAACAAGTCAAGGAGGTCAAATGGTCAACAACCATAACCATGCACAATTATATTAGACTAATATCAATTAACCATAATTCACACATAAGCATTAGGGTTAATAAAATTACCATAGTCATTAACCCTAATCAAAGTCCTCTCCCTCTTTCTCAAGCAACTGTGCATACGCACCCGTATTCGTGATCCGAGGAACACGAATACAATGAGAAAAACCAATCCCAAATCATATACTAGGATCTGGTATAAACCAAAGCCCGCTAGTATAAGCTGTCCGGACAGCAAACGTGCACAAGTGCGCGGATGTGAACGAACCCTGTCGCAAAACCATGCGACCTCTACTCATTTTGCCTAAAGGCGAATAGCTCTCTGTGTGGAACTCTAAAGACTCGACACTACGCTGGCAGTGTGTTTAACCACAGACCGCAAGCGGCACTAGCTGTACGTAACGGTCTCCAGGTAGATGCCGATAAGAAGACTGACGAGGTGAATCCCATCTGAACTCCTACTGAGCCTGTATGTGACAGTCTCCGTACAGTCCGGTCTGTTAGTCTGATACATCGCATGGCGGGCCAAGGGGGCGGTGAACGTCAGTCCCCTAATAGCGGTACAAGTCGTGTCGGAGTGTAGCCCAGAACACCCTGAGATAACACTGGAAACCTACCAGTATATCTCGTTTGCCCTGGCCAGGGACTACTCGTGTAATGGCTCTCTTAGACACAAAGCGATGTCAACCCCCAATACCGGGAGAGACGAATCCTGTCTAACCGTCACTGCCTCCAAGTGCTTCGGGACTGCACCCAAAAACTACCTATTTGCACGACTCCTTTGAGCCGTGGTAGGGTAGTAATCAAAGTGCAGTGGGAACACACTCGAGGCGAAGTGACAGTGTCAAGTCAGCGGACTAAGCTGTACTCATGTCACCTGGGAACTGATAACTGACGATAGGTATAATACCAAACAACAGTTCCCGACGAGTCCTGTCCAGTGTACTCGTAACCTAACGAGCACCCGCATACTATCTCAAGCACGACGTACTGACGGCTGTGGGACAGACCGTCTCCCACGCAGGGATGAGAAGCGCATACGCTAGTCTACTCCGGAGTATCGATGCCCTGTCTCGATAGTCCAACGACCAGGGACCAGTATAAGGATGTGCTTATGGATTACCCAGCTCCCACGAGTGTGAGCGCCATCACAACGCTGGTAATCAAGCAAAGATCCTAAGGGCTCTACTAATATGTATATCAGCAATATGCTAAAAGAAACACATGCACATATTAAAGCAGAGACAAACCAAGTAACATACTACCATTTCGAGCAAGATTGTATATACAACTGTGAATATCCCAAGCTTCCATCAAGTAATATACAAACTAGTATGATACAGTAATGGCCTCTAGGGCATATACACTAACAATCTCCAACTTGCACTAAGGCCATGTACTGGCGTATCGAAGACCTATCATCTCGATCAGCCGCTCGAATTGAGTCTGGGGCAAGGCCTTGGTGAATGGATCTGCTGTGTTATCTTCTGAAGCAACCCTCCGAACCTCGATCACCTGGCGATCCACGATCTCCCTGATCAGGTGATACCGCCTTAAGATGTGTCTGGATTTCTGATGGGACCTGGGTTCCTTCGCTAAAACTATAGCCCCGTTGTTGTCGCAATACAGAGGTATTGGGTCAACAATGGACGGAACACCTGAAGTTCTTTCAAGAACTTCCTCATCTAGACAGCTTCTTTTGTGGCATCAGATGCAGCGATGTATTCCGCTTCCATAGTCGAGTCAGCAACGGTTTCCTGTTTGGAGCTCTTCCAACACACCGCCCCTCCATTGAGGGTGAAGACAAAACCCGACATGGACTTGGAATCATCCTTGTCACTCTGGAAGCTGGAGTCAGCAAAGGCCTCAATCTGGAGGTCTTTTCCGCCATACACCAAGAACATCTCCTTAGTCCTTCTCAGGTACTTGAGAATGTTCTTTACTGCTATCCAATTTTTCTCCCCAGGGTTTGACTGATACCTGCTTACCACACTCAGTGCATAAGCCACATCCGGTATGGTACACAACATTCCATACATTATAGAGCCTACCGCAGAAGCGTGGGGTATAATAGACATGCGATCCCTCTCCAAATCAGTCTTGGGAGACATCTCTTTGGAGAGGGTGATCCCGTGACAAGCCGGTAGATTACCGTGCTTGGAATCTTCCATACTGAATCTCTTCAGTATGGTGTCGATGTACTTGGACTGCGAAAGTCCTAATATCCTCTTGGATCTGTCACGGTAGATCCGGATACCTAGAATGTATGAGGCATCACCCAGGACTTTCATGGAGAACCTGTGTGACAAGAACCCCTTGACAGATTGTAGCATAGGAATGTCATTTCCTATTAAGAGAATGTCATCCACGTATAAAACGAGGAATACTACAGTTCTCGCTACAAAACTACAATAGATGCATGGTTCATCTGGATTTTTGATAAAGCCAAATTCCTTGACCGTCTCATCAAAACAGATGTTCCAACTCCGCGATGCCTGCTTCAGTCCATAAATGGACTTAAGCAACTTGCACACATTTCCGCTGCTCCCACTCTGAATGAAACCCTCTGGCTGTTCCATATAGTCACACTCCTCTAAATGTCCATTTAGAAAAGCGGTCTTTACGTCCATCTGCCAAATTTCATAATCGTGGAAGGCAGCAATGGCAAGAAGGATCCGAATGGATTTCAGCATAGCTACTGGAGAAAAGGTTTCGTCATAGTCCAAACCAGGTCGCTGACGAAAACCCTTTGCAACCAGTCTAGCTTTATCGGTCTCAACCTGTCCATCTACACCAATCTTCCTTTTGAAGATCCACTTGCATCCTACGGGTTTTACCCCATCTGGAGCAATGTACAACGTCCATACTTTGTTGGTGTACATGGACTCCATTTCGGTCCGCATTGCATCCAGCCATTTTACCGAGTCTACGCTCTGAATGGCTTGCTGGAAGCTAGTGGGATCATCACAATCTATGATGCAATCCTCTCTATCCCCGTTAATGAGAAAACCGTAGTATCTCTCGGGCGGATGAGACTGCCTACTACTCCTGCGGAGTGGCGTGGGAATGTCCTGATCTTTCGAACCCTCGGGTTCTACTAAGCTTTCAGTAATAGCTCGTGGTTCTGGAATTTCTTCCAGTTCTATTGCGCTCCCACTTAATTCTTTTTCTATGAACTGGTGTTCTAGAAAGTGGGCATGGCGAGAAACAAAAACCTTTTGTTCCTCTTCGCAATAGAAGAAATATCCCTTGGAGTTCTTTGGATATCCCACAAACTTGCACTGTACTGAGCGTGCCTCGAGCTTGTCCACATGCTGCCTTTTTAGAAAAGCTGGACATCCCCATGTCTTAATGTGATTAAGATAGGGTCTCTTCCCACACCACATCTGATATGGTGTAGTAGGCACAGTCTTAGTTGGAACTCGGTTCAAAAGGTATGCAGCTGATTCTAGCGCATATCCTCAGAATGATCGTGGTAACTCAGCGTTACTCATCATAGACCGTACCATATCCAATAGGGTTCGGTTCCATCTCTCCGATACACCGTTATGTTGCCGAGTGTATGGAGGAGTAAGCTGAGAGAGAATTCCATTCTCTTTTAAGTAACCCAGGAACTCGGCACTCAAGTATTCACCACCTCGATCAGATCTCAGTGCCTTGATACTTTTGCCTGTTTGTTTTTCTACTTCATTCTTATATTCCTGGAATTTTTCAAAAGCCTCGGATTTATGTTTCATTAAGAAGACATAACCGTACCTTGAAAAGTCATCCGTAAAAGTAATGAAGTAAGAATAACCGCTTCGTGCATGTGTAGACATTGGACCGCACACGTCGCTGTGTACGAGTCCCAAGAGCTCGTTCGCTCTTACTCCGTGTCCAGTGAACGGAGTCTTTGTCATCTTTTCTTTGAGACAGGATTGACAAGTTGCATACGATTGATATCCGAACGGATCCAAATATCCTTCTGCATGTAACTTAGTCAACCTTCTCTCATTGATGTGACCCAGTCTACAATGCCATAAGAAAGTTTTATTGATTTCTGGAGACTTTCTTTTGTGTGTATTCTGGACATTGAAAATATGTGGTTGGTTTAAAACGTATATACCGTTGTTCAATGTACCTGACCCAATCAAAACTTGATTAAGGTGAATGTTCACTGCATTACTTACAGATGCAAATTCATAACCTTCTTTAGATAATAAAGATACAGAAATGATATTACAGGTTGCATTTGGTACATAATAACAACTACGCAAAACCAAAAAGTGTCCATCCGACAGTCCCAGGTGATAGTCCCCCACGGCCTCAGCATCCATGCTAGCACCATTTGCAACTCTGAGGGTCATGTCACCTGCCTTCAAAAACTCTACGCTTTCTCAACGCCTACAAAGACTTACAGATATGAGATCCTGATCCGGTATCCAATACCCAGGATGTAGAGTTTATTGATAGACAGTTTTCAATAACATACACAGCTGAAGCTGAAGCCGCAACTCGCTTCAAATCCTGTGTTCTGGCCTTCCAAGCCTTGCAATCCTGTTTCCAGTGACCACTTTTGTGACAGTAGAAGCATTCTTCCTTCCCCACCAGCTTACCCGCTACCTTTGTTGCTTTTCCTTTTCCCTTCGTATCCACTTTACTGACACCGCCTCTTGGTTTGGCGGGGGCTTTCTTCTTCTTACCCGTGGCTTTCGCCCTGGATCTAGAAGAGGAAGATCCTCCTACAAACAAAGTGGATGTCTCCCTACTTTTCTGTAGGGTGCCCTCTGCACTCCTCAGCATGTTGAGGAGCTCTGAAAGTTCAACTTCTTTTTCCTGTAAGTTGAAGTTCACGATGAACTGGGCGTAAGTGGAAGGAAGGGACTGGAGAATCAAGTCTGTATAGAGCTCATTCTCCAACGTGGTCCCAAGTTCTGTGAGCTCCTCTATGTAGCCAATCATCTTAAGCACGTGTTCCGCTACCGATGATCCGACGGCCAACCTTGCCGAAAACAACTTCTTCGACACTTCGTATCTGGCGATACGAGACTGCTCTCCATACAGTTCTTTTGTATGAAGAAATATTCTCGTGCTTCCTCTGATGTTCGCTGTCCATCGAGGCAAGTACGAGGCATTTGGCCTTCGCGCAATCTATTTCCCAGGTCTTATAGATTTCCCTATCTATGACACTGGTTTTGGGACCTGGGACAAGGGGAGCTTTGGTGGTAAGGAGATACCCCAGCTTATCGTAAGTGATTGCCATCTTGACATTCCTGAGCCAATCTTTGTAGCTTGGCCCTGTCAATATGTTTTTATCTAGTAATAACTTAAGTCCGGTCATGTTGAATGGTCGCTGCAGTTAGGAGAGAGAAAAGAAACACTTTAGCATGATACTCTTGCAAGTTTAGAGTGGTTTTTAGTTTGTCTAAACAAGATGACTCCCACTGTCTCTCGAATCCCTTCTCAAACCATAAAGAAAGGATTAGTCAGGATCAATCTCACCGTACAATACTTGCTTAACCGTTCAGCCAGGCCAGTGTCGGTACTTCGAGGGTGGTTTTCCAACGCTTTCGCGAAGTTCCTTAATTATGTAACCTCTTTTCCCTGTGGCCGTAGCCCCGCTAACACCTTTCTAGACACCTACTAAGTTTATAGCATTGATCGTTAAGTGAGAGTTTTCCCGAGGTGTAGCATATACTCACAGTAGGATCGGGATCCAAATATCTTCGTGTGATAAAACCGAAAGAATCCTACCAGAATTATCACACTCCAAATGGTATGCAGCGCTAGCAAGTTTCAGTACTTATGAAACTCCCGATGTGGATTTTTGCCCCATGCTCTTATGACCTTGACTTTGGCCAAAATATCATAAGTCACATGTCAAGTTCTACCCGTCATTCTCCTGGTTAATTTGGACCCACCCGTACCTACCCTTCACTTTGGCCAAAATGGCAGCACGACTGTCCCAAACCAACGCATCTATCTATGCTGCACATGAATACCCAATAGCTACCAATCACTATGCCTTGACTTTGGCCAAAATACATAGCTTGAATACTTTTGACCATTCATGTGGAATGACGGAGGGCTACGAATGGTTTTGGAGAAACCGTGAACATAGTGAACTGTTAGTTATATGTATGCCCTAGAGGCCATTACTGTACATAGGATGTATATTGTAATGGATGCTGGGACATATATAGGGAGGACTTTCTTGCTCGACATGATAGTATGCTATCTGGTTGCTCTTTACCTTAACGTCTATACTAATTGTCTCTCTGTTACATGTTGGTAAAGGCCTTAGGATGTGTACTTGACTACCTGGACTGTGATGCAGATCATACTAGTAGGGACATGGTAGTCCATAAGTACATCCTTCAAGGTCCCTAGTCGTGGGTGTATCGAGACGGGGCATCGATATACCAGAGTAGACTTGCGTATACCCTCTCGACCCATACAGATGGGCGATGGATGATCCCATATCCATTGGTGTTTGACATCAGAGATGATATACGGGTGCTCAGTAGAGACTGGGTACACTGGACGGACTCGCCGAGAACTCCCAGATGGTATTATACCTTACGTCAGATGGCAGTTCTCTGGTGACACTGGTACAGAGTAGTCTGTTGACCCGAGATCGTCATAGAGTCTTGTGTGGTTCCCACTGTGCTTTGATTTCCACCTTACCACGTCCAAGAGGGCGTGCAAAACGGTGGTTTTTGGGTACAGTCCCAAATCACATGGATGCAATGAGCGATAGGAGGGGATTCGTCTCTCTCGGTATAGGGAGTTGATGTTGCGCTGTGTTCGATTGGCTATAACCGGAAATCCCTGACCAGGGTTGCTGAGATTTACTGGTAAGTGTTACCAGTAGTTTCTCAAACTGTTATAGACCTCATATCGACACGACTTATCGAGCTATTGGGGTCTGACGTTTACCACCCCTAGGCAAGATATGCGACATATCAGACGATCAGACCGGACTGTACGGTAAGTGTTACTGGTTGGATTCACAGGAGTGTGAGCGGGCTTGCTCGTCGATCTTCTGATCGCTCAAAACCCGGGTGGCCGTTACGTTTAGCAGACCGCTTGCGGCTTGTGGGTGTTTGATATGATCATCACCTGCTGCCGGCGTATTGACGAGTCTTTAGAGTCCTACACAGAGGTTTCCTGGCTCAAGCAAAACGAAATAGGAGCGTATATGAGATATGTGCGGGACCGAGAATAATGCGTGTATGTGATACCGTATTTCATTCTCGCGATGAATGTATCGAATGGTTGTATGCGATATAACCTAGTTATCGAATCAAGGATTGATTCGATAAGCCGATACATTGAATATTAGTCGGTTATATGCGATATGACCGGATCGTTAAATCAAGTGTTGATTTGATGATTTAATGCATAATTATATATTACTTTGCATTAACTAGTATTGGTTCACTTTAAATGGATTTTCTCACTTGGAGTTCACAAGTTGTATATGTGATATACTTTTGTGCACTTGATTGTATCATGTTTGATGATACATGCTTACTTGAGCTTGTGTAAAGTTTAAACCTTGCTCTGATACCACTGTAGGGTTCCTAGGCACGCTAATGAGGTCTCACAAGGCATCAACCATACCAATTTCAAATTTTACGGGTGCCGAGAAACCCTAATACGGATCGTTAACTAGAATTTTAGGTGAAACAACGAGCTAGTTAACAACTTAACTAAAGTGTAACGGAAATACAACCTTTGTAGATCCGGTGCTCCACCTCCATAGCTCCGTGATGATGTCTCCTCGCTGCGATCATCGGATCCCGGGCTCCAGTGTCGGCTTCATCGGAGAATGGACGGGCTAGGTCATCGACTACGACGCCGAAGATGATCTACGTCGAGGCATCACTAGATCAAGCTCCACCTTCACCAAGCCATGAAAACTTGTGAAGGAAACACCCTATACTACTTGGCAAGAGGTAGAGGATGAAGAAATAGGAAGTGGGCTCACTCTAGAATTGGATTTCTCACTCATTTTCTCTGAATTTTTTAAGAATTTTTAATCTGGAAAAAACCCAGTTTTTAGAAAAAGTCCAGAGAGCACTTTATGGATTAGGGTTTCGATTCGTTCGGATTTCAAACTCCGTCTAGACTTCGCCTAAGGCTCTAGCTAGGCTCTGATATCACTAATGCGCGGTGGAACCGCGGCAGAAGCCTGCCTTCTGCGGCGGTTCCGCGGCCTCTTGACTTGATTGGCCTTCAATCTTTGCACAGTAATTCATGCTTTCTAGTGCTGGTTTTCCTGGGAATTTTTAATATTTATTCAAGAGTTGAATTTTCTGGGGTTGTTTTGGTGATTCGATGATTCGATCGGATTATCAGGCTTTGCCTTTGTGGCTTTCCGGATAATTTTTGAATATGTTAAAAAGTTCGACCGGATATAAATACCCAATTTTTCCCCTGTCGGGAAATTTCCAAGTGTTGGATTTTTCCGTAGTTTAACGACGTTCTAAGTAGTGCAAGTAACGCGATGGTCCCTCTAGAAGACAACAAACCTTAACTCGATTATGTGACCGTCTTGAACTGCCCTTTGAACCTTCGGGTTTGGGGCAGTACGGTGTGCCACAAGTGAGGCGTTGGCTTGACCCTTCTACGGCTGGACCGTTGGTACTGAGGCACGAACTGAATGTTTTTAGACTTATTTCATGTGTTGATCTGTATCGGGAAAACTTGGGTGTTCGACTGTTTGATCGAAAAGTTTAACATTTTCTATTTATCCGGAATGTGATACAATAATTGGAATTCACAAGTAGTTATGAGATAACTGAATGAATGTTATAAACATAGCAGTTTAGTCTCACTTGATCGGTTGCCACGGAATTTTGATGTGATCAAAAGTCCGTCCCAATCACGTAGCGTACGCGGATACTCGCCGGGTAAACTTAATAGACAGCCTCACTCCATAGCCCCGACCAAGTGACCGTAGGAGAACCCCGTCGCCGAAAGCATCCGTCCGGGTGCTCGCGGTAGCGGTGTTCCGCCTTGGTGCACTTCATCGACGGCGTCAGGGGTGCGGCCGTCTACTGAAGTTTGCGACGAGCATTCGATCAAATTGTCGGGAATCCTGTTGAATTGCCCGACTTGGTATTGAAAAGTGTTTTCGATTTTGAGACTAAAATGCGGGGTTTATAATTATTAGGCATGCGATGTCTAAAGAATTCATTTGGTCAGGCATACGATGTCTTAGGTGGTTGCGGATTCCAACTGTTGTAGTTTTACACTTTCTTTTCTGTGACCGTAAGTGTAATATGTGGCATTGCCGGTTTCGTTGCTATATGTCAACGACAATTGGGATAGACATATTTACTTACGTTGATGACATGTGATGTTATGTGTTACTGGATATGTTATATTGGATCGTCGTGTTTGAATAGCCGGGGGTTTTTATGTGAGATGAGTGTTTTTCATTTTCATTCATGTAAAAACTTGTATGTAATATTCTTTTATTGGGGGGCTTCTAGGTTGCGGAAGATGTCACCGTTTGTATATTATTTACTTTTCTGCACTAGGATAGACCCAAGGAGGGGAGCACAAGTAACCGGGTTCTGGAGTCCAGTGGGAGACCAACTCGAGGAGTCGAGTCCGGGTCTCCTAACTCTAGAATTGGTAGGGTTGCTTGCCGCTCTCGTAGGGGTCTAGGGGTGTGGGTTTGGCTATTCATCACGACTGTTAGTGTATATGCCCTAGAGGCCATTACTGTATCATACTGGTTTGTATATTACTTAATGGAAGCTTGGGATATTCACCTTGTATATACAATCTTGCTCAAAATAGTAGTAAGCTACTTGGTTTGATTCTACTTCAATGTGTACATGTGTTTATTTTTGTATATCGCCTATACACATTAGTGGAGCCCTTAGGATCTTTGCTTGATTACCAGCGATGTGATGGCCGTCACACTAGTGGGGCTGGGTAATCTATAAGCACATCCTTATGCAGGTCCCTGGTCGCAGGACTATCGAGACAGGGCATCGATACTCCGGAGTAGACCAGCGGATGCGCTTCTCATCCCAGTGTGGGAGACGGTCTGTCCAACAGCCGTCAGTACATCGTACTTGAGATAGTATGCGGGTGCTCGTTAGGTTACGGGTACACTGGACAGGACTCGTCGGGAACTGACTAGCTGGTATTATGCCTATCGTCAGTTATCAGTTCCCAGGTGACATGAGTACAGCTTAGTCCGCTGACTTGACACTGTCACTTCGCCTCGAGTGTGTTCCCACTGTACTTTGAAAACTACCCTACCACGGCTCAAAGGAGTCGTGCAAACAGGTAGTGGTTGGGTGCAGTCCCGAAGCACTTGGAGGCAGTGACGGTTAGACAGGATTCGTCTCTCCCGGTATTGGGGGTTGACATCGCGCTGTGTCTAGGAGAGCCATTACACGAGTAGTCCCTGGCCAGGGCAAACGAGATATACTGGTAGGTTTCCAGTGTTATCTCAGGGTGTTTTGGGCTTCGCTCCGGCACGACTTGTACCGCTATTGGGGACTGACGTTTACCGCCCCCTAGGCCCGCCATGCGATGTATCAGACGAACAGACCGGACTGTACGGAGAATGTCACACTCAGGCTCAGTAGGAGTTCAGATGGGTTTCGCCTCGTCGGTCTTCTTGTCGGCACTACCTGGGGACCGTTACGCACAGCTAGTGCCGGTTGCGGTCTGTGGTTAAACCCACTGCCAGCGTAGTGTCGAGTCTTTAGAGTCCCACACAGAAAGCTTTTCGCCTTTAGGCAAAAGAGTAGAGGTCGCATGGTATTGCGACAGGTCGCATGGTTTTGCGACAGGGTTCGGTCACATCCGTGCACTTATGCACGTACAGTGTCCGGACAGTTTACACTAGCGGGCTTTGGTTTAAGCCAGATCCTAGTGTACCTTTTGGGATTGGATTTATCCAGTGTGCATTCGTGTTCCTCGGAACGCGGATGCGGGTGCGTATGCACAGTTGACAGGGAGACAGAGGTAGCGGATTCTCATTAGGGTTGTTGACAGTTGACCGTTGACTATTTGACTTTTTGCTCAAACCCTAATGAGAATATTATATGTGATTAACTATTATATTAATTAAGTATTATGGTGATATGGTTGTTGACTTTGTTGACTTGTTGACTTTTGTTGACTTGTTGACTTTGTTGACTTGTTGACTTTGTTGACCGGTTGACTAGGCTTGACTAGTTGACCATCATGATAACCATAGCCATCATTTCATGGCAAAGACTTTTGTTTGCTTGCTCATTTGTGCAAAATGAGTGCATGAAATGATATGGTTATGGTTGCTTCAACCATCACATAAGACTTTTTTTTAGTATGATGAGTTATGATTGCTTTGGATTATGAGAGGGTGAAAGACAAAAGAGAGCCTCATTCTTTCTTGCTCATTCTCTCTCTTGTTCTTGAGCTCTCTTGCTTTGCTCTCACCCTCAACCTCTTCCTCCCTCTCTTGATTCTATGGTTCTCTTGTCTCATGAGTTGAGAATCAAGAACCATAGATAAAATCCCATACAAACTCTTCTCTACTCATTCTAGTTCACTAGGTTTAGCAAACCAAGTGAACTAGTTTCTTCAAAGAACGAAGAAGGAGCTAAAGGTTGGAGCTTTCAGGTGGATCTATCTTCGGCGTACGGAGACGACGAGAAGAAGCCATTCCGGACCACCATCGGAGCTTGAAGACGAAGGAGTTCAAGACAAGCAAGGTATAACCCCCTAACCGAGTAGCTAGAAACTCGTAGTTAGGTTGCTAGATAGATGTTTAACCAAGATCCGGGTTTTAGGTCCATGTTACCACCTCCGTAAAAATCGTTTTTTACCAAATTCCGCATTCCCGAAAGTACCGGGAGAGGTAGCATGGACTTACAGTGGTATCAGAGCCTAGTTAAACTCTATCTAACATGTTAGCTAGTAACTAGAAGATCGATCAAAGAAAAAGTCCCAAAAACGAACCCCAAAAATTCGAGTTTCTGTCGATTTTTTTACTGTTCAAAAGTTGATTATTTTAACACCTAAAATCGGCTCAGGGTTTTTAAAAGTCACTGTAGAAAAATCACCAACTGATTCCCCTAAACGAGCGCGGAAACGTGGCAATAGCTTGCTATTGCCGCGTTTCCGCGGCCTCCTTGCCCCCTCTCTGGTGTTTCTTTGCTACAGTGTGCTTCTGGGGGTATTTTGGGATTTTTGGTATATATATTTTCAACCCAGATTTTCCAGAACGAAAATTTTATTTTAGGGTCCCGAAAATACGTATTTTTGATCGAACTTCTAAAAGACTTAAGCTAACGGGTTTTTCTGTAATGTGATATTTGTATTGAACGTCTACTAATCGCTATATGTCGATTAGTGGGGGTTATACAAATCTGTGATCTGTAATGTTGCTGGAATGTGGATATGAATATGTTGGATTGCCGCGGGTGAATAGCCGGGGGTTGTGAGACGAGAGTTTTCTTTTCTTTCAATTCATGTAAATTTGTAAATTGATGTAATAATTATTTGTATGGCCGCACAACCGGGTCGGGGTTGTAGCCGTCATTGTATAATTTCTTTTTACTGTTTTTGCTCCTAGGATAGACCCATGGAGGGGGTGCATAAACTACCGGGTATGCCGAAGTGTCGAGTGGCCTACTCATGGAGATGAGGGAGGTTACTACGCTTCGGGTACTTGGCGGGTAGTTTGCCGCACCCGTAGGGGTCTTGGGTGGGGTATTTGGCTATTCACCGCGACCGTGTAATCTGTTTTCGTTACAGGCTCGTGCGAATTACAGATTCCTAGTATATCCAATGTATTCATTTGTGATCTGAAATGTTTATCATTGCAGTATATCTATATATGATATTATTTAGGCGTTGCTTATGTTTTACAGACGCGCTAGCCCAGCCCCCGCTCTGTCGTTAGTTAAGTAACCTAACGGGTAATGACGGGGCCCCGTGGCGAATGCGAATGGCATAAGCGTACGTCATATTTTGGTTGTTTTCTGCAATGGTAGGATTAAATGATGGGACGCATTAAAAGAACTAATGCAAGAATATCACGCATTAAAAGAACTAATGCAAGATAATAAACCAAGTTAAAGTCGTTGGAACACTTTCGAAAAACCACTCGGTTCTTTTCAAAACCAACTTTTAAATGCGGAGCTTGAGCCACTCCTTTTAAAAGCTATCTCGTTCCATCGACCAAATCAAGTTCACTACATTCACGGTTTTGCCAAAACCATTCGTAGCCCTCCGTCGTTTCGTATGAATATTCAATAGTATTCAAGCTGTGTTTGTTGACCTTCGTCAAGGCATAGTGATTGGTAGCTGTTGGGTATTCATATGTAGCATAGATAGATGCGTTGGTTTGGGACATTCGCATTACCTTGTTGACCTTCGTCAAGGGTATATACGGGTGGATTCAAATTAACCTGGATAATGACGGGCAGAACTTGACATGTGACTTATGATTTGTTGACCTTCGTCAAGGTCATAAGAGCATGGGGCAAAAATCCACATCGGGAGTTTCATAAGTACTGAAACTTGCTAGATTTGCATACCATTTGGAGTGTGATGATTCTGGTAGGATTCCCTCAGTTTCGTCACGCAATGATATTTGGATCCCGATCCTACTGTGAGTATATGCTACTCCTCGGGAAATTTCTCACTAATCGATCAATGCTATAAACCTAGTAGGTGACTAGAAAGGTGTTAGCGGGGCTACGCCCCCAGGGAAAAGAGGTTCTTTAATTAAGGAACTTCGCAAAAGCGTTGGAAAACCTCCCTCGAAGTACCGACACCGGCCTGGCTGAACGGTTAAGCAAGTATTGTGCGGTGGGATTGATCCCGACTAATTCTTCCTTTATGGTTTGAGGAGGGATTCGAGAAACAGTGGGAGCCATCCTGTTTAGACAAACTAAAAACCACTCTAAACTTGCAAGAGCATCATGCTGAGTGTTTCTTCTTCTCTCTCCTAATTGCAGCGACCAAATCGACATGACTGGACTTAAGTTACTCCTAGATAAAAACAAACTGACAGGGCCAAACTACAAAGATTGGCTCAGGAATGTCAAGATAGCAATCACTTACGACAAGCTGGGGTATCTTCTTACCACCAAAGCTCCCCCTGTCCCTGGTCCCACTTCCAGCGTCGCGGATAAGGAAATCCGTAAGACTTGGGAGATTGATAGCGCGAAGGCCAAATGCCTCGTGCTTGCCTCTGTGGATAATGAACATCAGAGGAGGCACGAGAATATGGACTTGGAATCCATATTGCTTCATACAAAAGAACTGTATGGAGAGCAATCTCGTATCGCAAGATACGAAGCGTCGAAAAAGTTATTTTCGACAAGAATGGCCGTCGGATCATCAGTAGCCGAGCACGTACTAAAGATGATCGGCTACATTGAGGAGCTCGCGGACCTAGGGATCACATTGGAGAGTGAAATATATACAGATATAGTTCTCCAGTCCCTTCCTTCCACTTACGCCCAGTTTATACTGAACTTCAACTTACAAGAAAAAGAGGTTGAACTTTCAGAGCACCTCAACATGCTGAGGAGCGCAGAGGGCACCCTACAGAAAGGTAGGGAAACATCCACTTTGTTTGTAGGAGGATCATCTTCTTCTAGGTCCAAGGCGAAAGCCAAGGGAAAGAAGAAGAAGGCCCCCGCCAAACCAAGGGGCGGTGTTAGTAAAGTGGATACGAAGGGAAAAGTTAAAGCAACAAAGAAAGTGGGGAAGCTTGTGGATAAGGAAGAATGCTTCTATTGTCATAAGAAAGGTCACTGGAAGAATGATTGCAGGGCTTGGAAAGCCAGGACACAGGAATTGAAGCAGGTTGCAGCTTCAGCTTCAGGTGTGTATGTTATTGAAAACTGTCTTTCAATAAACTCTACTTCCTGGGTATTGGATACCGGATCAGGATCTCATATCTGTAATTCTTTGCAGGCGTTGAGAAACCGTAGTGTTTTGAAGGCAGGTGACATGACCCTCAGAGTTGCGAACGGAGCTAGCATGGATGCTAAAGCCATGGGGGACTATCACCTGGGAATGTTAGATGGACATGTTTTGGTTTTGCGTAATTGCTTTTTTGTACCCAACGCAACTTGTAATATCATTTCTGTATCTTTAGTTTCTAAAGAAGGTTATGAATTTGCGTTTGTAAGTAATGTTGTAAACATTCACCTTAATCAAGTTCTGATTGGGTCAGGTACATTGAGTAATGGTATATACGTATTGAACCAACCACAGATTTTCAATGTCCAGAATACACACAAAAGAAAGTCTCCAGAAATAAATCAGACTTTCTTATGGCATTGTAGACTGGGTCACATCAATGAGAGAAGGTTGACTAAGTTACTTACAGAAGGATATTTGAATGCGTTCGAATATCAATCGTATGCCACTTGTCAATCCTGTCTCAAAGGAAAGATGATAAAGACTCCGTTTACTGGACGTGGAGTAAGAGCGAGCGAGCTCTTGGGACTCGTACACAGTGACGTGTGCGGTCCAATGTCTACACATGCGCGAAGCGGTTATTCTTACTTCATTACTTTTACGGATGACTTCTCAAGGTACGGTTATGTCTTCTTAATGAAACATAAGTCCGAAGCCTTTGGAAAATTCCAGGAGTATAAGAATGAAGTAGAAAAACAGACCGGCAAAAGTATTAAGATTCTAAGATCGGATCGAGGTGGAGAATACTTAAGTGCCGAGTTCCTGAACTATTTAAAAGAGAACGGAATTCTCTCTCAGCTTACTCCTCCATACACCCCGCAACATAACGGTGTATCGGAGAGACGGAACCGAACCCTATTGGATATGGTTCGGTCCATGATGAGTAACGCTGAGTTACCGCGATCATTCTAGGGATATGCACTAGAAGCAGCTGCGTATCTCTTGAACATGGCTCCCACCAAGACTGTGCCTACCACCCCATACGAGATGTGGACTGGAAAGAAACCCTGTCTCAAGTATCTTAAGGTATGGGGATGTCCAGCTTTTGTAAAAAAGCGGCATGCGGACAAGCTTGAGGCACGTTCAGTACAGTGTAAGTTTGTGGGATACCCAAGGAACTCCAGGGGGTATCTTTTCTATTCCGCTGAGAAACAAAAGGTTTTTGTTTCTCAGCATGCCCGCTTCTTGGAAACTGAATTTTTGGAAACCTAGATAAGTGGGAGCACAATAGAACTGGAAGAAGTTCCAGAACCACAGACTGTTACTGAAAGCTTAGTGGAACCAGAGGGTTCAACAGAACAGGACATTCCTACGCCGCTCCGGAGGAGCAGTAGGCAGTCTCATCCGCCCGAGAGATACTACGGTTTTCTCATAGACGGGGATAGAGAGAATTGCATCATAGAATATGATGAGCCTACTAGCTTCCAGCAGGCCGTTCAGAGCGTTGACTCAGTGAAATGGCTGGATGCAATGCGGACCGAAATGGAGTCCATGTACACCAACAAGGTATGGACGTTGGACATTGCTCCAGACGGGGTAAAACCCGTAGGATGCAAGTGGATCTTCAAAAGGAAGATTGGTATAGATGGACAGGTTGAGACCTATAAAGCTAGGCTGGTAGCAAAGGGTTTTCGTCAAAGACCTGGCTTGGACTATGACGAAACCTTTTCTCCAGTAGCCATGCTGAAATCCATTCGGATCCTTCTTGCCATTGCTGCCTTCCACGATTATGAGATCTGGCAAATGGACGTAAAGACAGCTTTTCTAAATGGAAATTTAGAGGAGTGTGTCTATATGGACCAGCCAGAGGGTTTCATTCAGAGTGGGAGCAGCGGAAAGGTGTGCAAGTTGCTTAAGTCCATCTATGGACTAAAGCAGGCATCGCGGAGTTGGAACATCTGCTTTGATGAGACGGTCAAAGAATTTGGCTTTATCAAAAATCCAGATGAACCATGCATCTATAGTAGATTTGTAGCGAGAACTGTAGTATTCCTCATTTTATACGTGGATGACATTCTCTTAATAGGAAATGACATTCCTATGCTACAATCTGTCAAGGGGTTCTTGTCGCACAGGTTCTCCATGAAAGACCTGGGTGATGCCTCATACATCCTGGGGATCCGAATCCATCGTGATAGATCCAAGAGGATATTAGGACTTTAACAGTCCAGGTACATCGACACCATACTGAAAAGATTCAGTATGGAAGATTCCAAACGCGGTAACCTACCGGCTTGTTACGGGATCACCCTCTCTAAAGAGATGTCTCCCAAGACTGATTTGGAGAGGGATCGCATGTCTATTATACCCTACGCTTCTGCGGTAGGCTCTATAATGTATGCGATGTTGTGTACCAGACCGGATGTAGCTTATGCACTGAGTGTGGTAAGCCGGTATCAGTCAAACCCTGGGGAGAAACACTGGATAGCGGTAAAGAACATTCTCAAGTACCTGAGAAGGACTAAGGAGATGTTCTTGGTGTATGGCGGAAAAGACCTCCAGATCGAGGCCTTTGCTGACTCCAGCTTCCAGAGTGACAAGGATGATTCCAAGTCCATGTCGGGTTTTGTCTTTACCCTCAATAGAGGGGCGGTGTGTTGGAAGAGTTCCAAACAAGAAACCGTTGTAGACTCGACGATGGAAGCGGAATACATCGCTGCATCTGATGCCGCAAAAGAAGCTGTCTGGATGAGGAAGTTTTTGAAAGAACTTCAGGTGGTTCCGTCCATTGTTGATCCAATACCTCTGTATTGCGACAACAACGGGGCTATAGCTTTAGCGAAGGAACCCAGGTCCCATCAGAGATCCAGGCACATCTTGAGGCGGTATCACCTGATCAGGGAGATCGTAGATCGCCAGGAGATCGAGGTTCGGAGAGTCGCTTCAGAAGATAACACTGCAGATCCATTCACCAAGGCCCTGCTCCAGACTCAGTTCGAGCGGCTGATCGAGATGATAGGTCTTCGATACGCCAGTACATGGCCTTAGTGCAAGTGGGAGATTATTAGTGTATATGCCCTAGAGGCCATTACTGTATCATACTGGTTTGTATATTACTTAATGGAAGCTTGGGATATTCACCTTGTATATACAATCTTGCTCAAAATAGTAGTATGCTACTTGGTTTGATTCTCCTTCAATGTGTACATGTGTTTATTTTTGTATATCGCCTATACACATTAGTGGAGCCCTTAGGATCTTTGCTTGATTACCAGCGATGTGATGGCCGTCACACTAGTGGGGCTGGGTAATCTATAAGCACATCCTTATGCAGGTCCCTGGTCGCAGGACTATCGAGACAGGGCATCGATACTCCGGAGTAGACCAGCGCATGCGCTTCTCATCCCTGTGTGGGAGATAGTCTGTCCCACAGCCGTCAGTACGTCGTACTTGAGATAGTATGCGGGTGCTCGTTAGGTTACGGGTACACTGGACAGGACTCGTCGGGAACTGACTAGTTGGTATTATGCCTATCGTCAGTTATCAGTTCCCAGGTGACATGAGTACAGCTTAGTCCGCTGACTTGACACTGTCACTTCGCCTCGAGTGTGTTCCCACTGTACTTTGATCACTACCCTACCACGGCTCAAAGGAGTCGTGCAAACAGGTAGTGGTTGGGTGCAGTCCCGAAGCACTTGGAGGCAGTGATGTTTAGACAGGATTCGTCTCTCCCGGTATTGGGGGTTGACATCGCGCTGTGTTTAGGAGAGCCATTACACGAGTAGTCCCTGGCCAGGGCAAACGAGATATACTGGTAGGTTTCCAGTGTTATCTCAGGGTGTTTTGGGCTTCGCTCCGGCACGACTTGTACCGCTATTGGGGGACTGACGTTTACCTTCCCCTAGGCCCGCCATGCGATGTATCAGACGAACAGACCGGACTGTACGGAGAATGTCACACTCAGGCTCAGTAGGAGTTCAGATGGGTTTCGCCTCGTCGGTCTTCTTGTCGGCACTACCTGGGGACCGTTACGCACAGCTAGTGCCGCTTGCGGTCTGTGGTTAAACCCACTGCCAGCGTAGTGTCGAGTCTTTAGAGTCCCACACAGAAAGCTTTTCGCCTTTAGGCAAAAGAGTAGAGGTCACATGGTATTGCGACAGGTCGCATGGTTTTGCGACAGGGTTCGGTCACATCCGTGCACTTATGCACGTACAGTGTCTGGACAGTTTACACTAGCGGGCTTTGGTTTAAGCCAGATCCTAGTGTACCTTTTGGGATTGGATTTATCCAGTGTGCATTCGTGTTCCTCGGAACGCGGATGCGGGTGCGTATGCACAGTTGATAGGGAGACAGAGGCAGTGGATTCTCATTAGGGTTGTTGACAGTTGACCGTTGACTATTTGACTTTTTGCTCAAACCCTAATGAGAATATGATATGTGATTAACTATTATATTAATTAAGTATTATGGTGATATGGTTGTTGACTTTGTTGACTTTTTGACTTTTGTTGACTTGTTGACTTTGTTGACTTGTTGACTTTTGTTGACTTGTTGACTTTGTTGACCGGTTGACTAGGCTTGACTAGTTGACCATCATGATAACCATAGCCATCATTTCATGGCAAAGGCTTTTGTTTGCTTGCTCATTTGTGCAAAATGAGTGCATGAAATGATATGGTTATGGTTGCTTCAACCATCACATAAGACTTTTTTTTAGTATGATGAGTTATGATTGCTTTGGATTATGAGAGGGTGAAAGACAAAAGAGAGCCTCATTCTTTCTTGCTCATTCTCACTCTTGTTCTTGAGCTCTCTTGCTTTGCTCTCACCCTCAACCTCTTCCTCCCTCTCTTGATTCTATGGTTCTCTTGTCTCATGAGTTGAGAATCAAGAACCATAGATAAAATCCCATACAAACTCTTCTCTACTCATTCTAGTTCACTAGGTTTAGCAAACTAAGTGAACTAGTTTCTTCAAAGAACGAAGAAGGAGCTAAAGGTTGGAGCTTTCAGGTGGATCTATCTTCGGCGTACGGAGACGACGAGAAGAAGCCATTCCGGACCACCATCGGAGCTTGAAGACGAAGGAGTTCAAGACAAGCAAGGTATAACCCCCTAACCGAGTAGCTAGAAACTCGTAGTTAGGTTGCTAGATAGATGTTTAACCAAGATCCGGGTTTTAGGTCCATGTTACCACCTCCGTAAAAATCGTTTTTTACCAAATTCCGCATTCCCGAAAGTACCGGGAGAGGTAGCATGGACTTACAACGACCGTGGAATCCGTGTTTTATACTGGCTCGTATTGAAAACACGGACGTCCTGGTATATCCAATATTTCATATGATTCTTCTGCTGCGATATCTGTGATGTGATCATGTGTTGTTCTGTGATAGATACAGTATATAGTATATATGATATATTATATAGGCGTTACTTATGTTTTACACCCGCGCTAGCCCTGCCCCGCTCTACCGTTAGTTACCTAACCTAACGGTGCACGAGGGGACATCGAGGCGAATGCGGATGGCATAAGTGTACGTCATATTTATCTGTGATGTTTAGGTATTTAAATGATGGGACTTCATTAATGTGGTTAATGAAATAAAAGAAACCTAAGATGTTGTAGAATCGAATTTCAAAAATAAAACAGGTAGTTACTGTTCTTGCTTTGCACAGAGGTATATGTGATATATCCTGCACCTTATTCGATGAGGAAAGGACCGAGATCCCTTCACCGGGAGTGACTCCTTTAGCAATAACTGGCGGATGCTACACACTCAGTTTGTCTTTTGATTGCTTTTAAGAGTTTTTGCTTCGCACAGTGATATATATGATATATCCCGCACCTCATTCGACGAGGAAAGGACCGACGATCCCTTCACCGGGAGTGACTCCTTTAGCAAAACTAGAAAAGCCTCAAAAACACTCCATTTTTAAAAAATCATTTGATTCTACAACGATATCAAGTTCATTACGCAATAGGTTTTCAGAAAAACTTGTCGTAGCCCTCCGTCATTTCAGATAAGTACTAGTTAGTATTCGTGCTGCGGTTGTTTGGCATGCGTCAAGACGTAGTGTACGGTAGCTAACTAGTGATTATCTGCTAGCATACGATGCGATTGGATTAGGGTATTCGTACGGCGTTGTTTGGCATGCGTCAAGGGTCGTGCGGGTGGGTTTAATTCAATCAAGAAATGTACGGGTTGAACTTGACTAGCGGACTATGGGTTGTTTGGCATGCGTCAAGGTCATAGCACGCTAGGGGCAAAATATTATCGGGAATTTCAAGTGTTGAAATTTGCAATGAGATTGCATACCTTCTATGAGATAGTTGGATCCCGATACCCACTGCGAGTAATTGTTACTCCTGGGAGAGTTTTACACATTACACTTAGCCGATCAAGTAGGTGTCTAGAAAGGTGTCAACGGGGTTACGCCTCTGGGAAAACGAGGTTTACATTAATTAGGTTCGTACGAAGGAACGGGGGACCTCCCTCAAAGTACCGACACTGGCCTGGCTGAAAGATTGGCGAACTTGTAGTGTGTAATTAATCCCGGCTAGTCTTTCCTTTTCGGGTTTGAAGGAAGATTTGATAAAAAGCAGTGGGAGCCATCCTGATTAGATAAAATAATAACCAATCTATTCTTGCAAGAGCGCACGCTGAGTGTTTTCTTCTCTCTTTCCCCAGGTAGCGACCATATCACGCCTTAATCAAGATAATAATACGGAATATTGACCGGACCCGCTTGTTATACTGAGCTGTGGAAAGTTGGTCCCGCTCCAACTTATAATTGTTATAAGACAGAGCAGGAAATTGGGGATTACCAGAATTCCCGTGCCGCCCAAACGAAGAGAGTGCATGCTGATGCATCATCTTCGGGTGTGTTCATTACAGAGAACTGTTTCTCAGTATCCTTTACGTTCTGGCTATGTAATACCAGATCAGGATCCCAGATATGTAATATGTTACATAGGGCTACAGAAAGGTAGAGGAGTGAGAACGGGTGACAAGTTTCATGAGGCAGAAAACGGGGCAAGAGTTGCATCCAAGTCTGTTGGTCACTGTCACCCTGTATTACCAATACATTGATTCTGAACGAATGTTATTAGATACCGAACCTGATATACAAAATCATATCTCTCTCTTTATTAGTAAAGAAAGGATATAATTTTGTATTGCTGGATAATGTTTTGAACATTTCCTATATCAAAAGTTGATCGGTTCAGGCACGTTATCTAAAAGCATTGATGTTCTAAATCAAACTACAGTTCTTTTGTATACGGAACACACACAAGAGGAAGAGTTCAGATATGAATGAATCTTTCTTGAGGCATTGTAGACTAGGTCATATCAATGCGACCCGACTGGCTGAAGTTACATTTTAGATGCATATTTAAATCAGTTTGAATTTACATCTTGTGAAACTTGCCAGTCATGTCACAGAGATAAGATGACCATAGCTCCGTTTATGAGAAACAGAGAAAGAGTTAGTGAACTCTTGGTATGATACATGTTGATGTATGTAGGTCTCCTGTCTACACATGCCAGGAATGGTTCTTTATACTTCATTACATTCTCTGATGATCTTTCGAGATTCAGACCTATGTTCCTGTTGAAACACAAGTCCGAACCTTTTGAGATATTCACAGAATATAAGAAAGAAGTAGAGAACCAATGAGGGTACAATTATTATGTCCTTTGATGTGATCAAGGAGGAGAATACTTGAGCACGGAATTCCTGGACTATTCTAAAGGAGAGTGAGATTCTCTCTCAGCATTACTCCTCCGTATACACCATAGCACGATGGTATATCGGGGTGGAGCAATCACACCCTATATGATAAGGTGTGCTCTATGATGAGTACTACTGAGTTACCTATTTCCTCTTTGGGAGTTATGCACTTGAGAAGCTGCATACCTATTGAATAGGGTTCAAATCAAATCAGTTGCCTACCACTTCATATTTGATATGATAAGGGAAGAGCCCATATCTTCAGTTAGTTAAGATTTGGGTTGTCCAGCCTATGTCTGAAAAGCAAAATCCGGACAAGCTCGAGGCAAGGTCTGTTATGTACAACTGGAAATGTTCCAGCTATACAAACAACAGCTGATGATTTGATAGAACCAAAGGATTCAATAGTTACCAACGAACCTCAGCCGCTCCGCCGATCTAGTAGGGTTCCTCACCCACCTGAGAGATACTTCGGTTTCTCTATGACAGTGGGAGCGAGGATTGCATCATGAGATGATGACCCAACTAGTTTCGAGCTGGCCATCAGGAGTAGGACTCTGTAAGAATGGCTGGATACTTAGAGATCTGAGATGGAATACTTATACACCAACAAAGTATGGACTTTGGTTGCTATATCTGAAGGGTTAAATCCCCATCAGGAGCAAGTATTTCTTGAGAAGATTACTTGGTGTAGGTGGAAAAGTTGAGACTTTCAAAGCAAGACTTGTTAAAGGCTTTCGTCATCAACCAGGCGTGGATAATGATGAAACCTTTTCAAGTAGCTATGCTTAAGTCCATCCAGATCCTACTTGCCACGGCTACATACCATGACTACGATATATGGCGGTTGGGTGCCATGACTGCTTTTCTAAATGATGTTTTAGAAGAGAACGTCTATAAGTACACAGCCAGAGGGCTTCGTAGACAGTGGGAGCAGCGGAAACGTGTGCAAGATGTTTTATAGGATAAAGCAGGTATCGCGGAGATGGAACATCTGTTTTGATGGATTAGTGAAAGAAGTTGACATCATCAAAATGGTAGATGAACCTTGTATAAACAAAAAGGTAGTAGGGAGTATGGTGACGATCCTCGTAGAGTGCGTGGATGACATACTCTTGATAGGGAAGGAGTTTCCTATGCTACGCTCGATCAATCTCCGCTTATCACAAAGATTCTCCATAAAGGATCAAAGTGATACCTCCTAAATCCTGGGTTTGGATCTATGAGATAGATCTAGTTGGATGTTAGAATACTCACTAGCTGTAGTGAGATGGTATCAATCGATCCTGGGGAGAATCACTGGAAAGGTTCCAGGGTGATAAAGATGACTGAATGTCAGTCACAGGCATTGTCTTTATCCTCAGTAGAGGGACGGTATGTTGGAAGAGTTCCAAGCTAGATACTGTGGCATACTAGACGATAAAGGCAGGATACATCGCTACTTAAGATGCTACCAAAGAGGATGTTTGGGTGTATATTGGTTCATGAGATGAACTACGTTCCTACCATTGTGAGACAATGGAGTTGTGGCTTTGGCCCGGGAACCCCAGTCCCATCAGTGATCCAGACATATTCTAAGTTAGTGTCACTTGATCATGGAGATGGTTGATCTCCAGGGTGATCGAGGTTAGGAGAGTAGACACAGAGGACAACACGGCGGATCCACTCACGAAGGCCTATTCCCAGAGAGAGACTTTTATGGGATGGTTGAGTATGAGATACTACAACCACTGCTACAGATGGCCCTAGTGCAAGTGGGAGATTGTTAGTTATATGTATGCCCTAGAGGCCATTACTGTACATAGGATGTATATTGTAGTGGATGCTGGGACATATATAGGGAGGACTTTCTTGCTCGACATAATAGTATGCTATCTGGTTGCTCTTTACCTTAACGTGTATACTAATTGTCTCTCTGTTACATGTTGGTAAAGCCCTTAGGATGTGTACTTGACTACCTGGACTGTGATGCAGATCATACTAGTGGGGACATGGTAGTCCATAAGTACATCCTTCAAGGTCCCTAGTCGTGGGTGTATCGAGACGGGGCATCGATATACCAGAGTAGACTTGCGTATACCCTCTCGACCCATACAGATGGGCGATGGATGATCCCATATCCATTGGTGTTTGACATCAGAGATGATATACAGGTGCTCAGTGGAGACTGGGTACACTGGACGGACTCGCCGAGAACTCCCAGATGGTATTATACCTTACGTCAGATGGCAGTTCTCTGGTGACACTGGTACAGAGTAGTCTGTTGACCCGAGATCGTCATAGAGTCTTGTGTGGTTCCCACTGTGCTTTGATTTCCACCTTACCACATCCAAGAGGGCGTGCAAAACGGTGGTTTTTGGGTACAGTCCCGAATCACATGGAGGCAATGAGCGATAGGAGGGGATTCGTCTCTCCCGGTATAGGGAGTTGATGTTGCGCTGTGTTCGATTGGCTATAACCGGAAATCCCTGGCCAGGGTTGCTGAGATTTACTGGTAAGTGTTACCAGTAGTTTCTCAAACTGTTATAGACCTCATATCGACACGACATATCGAGCTATTGGGGTCTGACGTTTACCACCCCTAGGCAAGATATGCGACATATCAGACGATCAGACCGGACTGTACGGTAAGTGTTACTGGTTGGATTCACAGGAGTGTGAGCGGGCTTGCTCGTCGATCTTCTGATCGCTCAATACCCGGGTGGCCGTTACGTTTAGTAGACCGCTTGCGGCTTGTTGGTGTTTGATATGATTATCACCTGCTGCCGGCGTATTGACGAGTCTTTAGAGTCCTACACAGAGGTTTCCTGGCTCAAGCAAAACGAAATAGGAGCGCATATGAGATATGTGCGGGACCGAGAATAATGCGTGTATGTGATACCGTATTTCATTCTCGCGATGAATGTATCGAATGGTTGTATGCGATATAACCTAGTTATCGAATCAAGGATTGATTCGATAAGCCGATACATTGAATATTAGTCGGTTATATGCGATATGACCGGATCGTTAAATCAAGTGTTGATTTGATGATTTAATGCATAATTATATATTACTTTGCATTAACTAGTATTGGTTCACTTTAAATGGATTTTCTCACTTGGAGTTCACAAGTTGTATATGTGATATACTTTTGTGCACTTGATTGTATCATGTTTGATGATACATGCTTACTTGAGCTTGTGTAAAGTTTAAACCTTGGTTAAGTAAATGGTTAGGGTTTTGTTTAATTTATTTATTCATTTATTGATTTGTTTATTTCTTTTTGGCAAAAGGAAAATGGTGGCTAATTTTGTTTCTTTGTTGAAGTTTCATGAAGCTTTGAAAAAGTCCACCATTTTTGTTTTATGCCTAACCTAACCATTCACCTAACTATAGTTTGCTCTCTACACATAACTATGGTTTGATTATGATAAGAATGATTATTCTTTTCTATTCTTTAATTCTTATCATAATAATATTCATCTTCTTCTTCTTCTTCTTCACTTGAAGAAAACTTTGCTTCATCAATAGCAAAGTGAGAAAATGAGTGAGAAATCCAATTCTAGAGTGAACCCACTTCCTATTTCTTCATCCTCTACCTCTTGCCAAGTAGTATAGGGTGTTTCCTTCACAAGTTTTCATGGCTTGGTGAAGGTGGAGCTTGATCTAGTGATGCCTCGACGTAGATCATCTTCGGCGTCGTAGTCGATGACCTAGCCCGTCCATTCTCCGATGAAGCCGACACTAGAGCCCGGGATCCAATGATCGCAGCGAGGAGACATAATCACGGAGCTATGGAGGTGGAGCACCGGATCTACAAAGGTTGTATTTCCGTTACACTTTAGTTAACTTGTTAACTAGCTCGTTGTTTCGCCAAAAATCCTAGTTAACGATCCGTATTAAGGTTTCTCGGCACCCGTAAAATTTGAAATTGGCATGGTTGATGCCTTGTGAGACCTCATTAGCGTGCCTAGGAACCCTACATGAACTTGATATAATCGATGGAACAAGATAGCTTTTAAAAGGAGTGGTTCACGCTCCGCGTTTTAAAAGTTTAGTTTTGAAAAGAACCGAGTGGTTTTCAAAGTGTTCCAATTGACTTTTACTTGGTTTATTTTCTTGCATTAGTTGTTTTAGTGCGTCCCATCATTTAATCCTACCATTGCAGAAAACAACCAAAATATGACGTACGTTTATGCCATTCGCATTCGCCACGGGGCCCTGTCATCACCCGTTAGGTTACTCAACTAACGACAGAGCGGGGGCTGGGCTAGCGCGGCTGTAAAACATAAGCAACGTCTAAATAGTTATCATATATAAATATATAGCAATGATAGACATTACAGATCACAGATGAATACATTGGATATACTAGGAATCCGCAATCCGTTCGAGCCTGCAACGAAAAAAGGATTACACGGTCGCGGTGAATAGCCAATATCCCACCCAAGACCGCTACGTGTGCGGCAAACTACCCGCCAAGTATCCGAACCGACGCAACCTCCCTCACCACCGTGAGTAGGACACTCGGCACTTCGAGATACCCGGTAGTTTGTGCACCCCCTCCATGGGTCTATCCTAGGAGCAAAAACAGTAAAAAGAATTATACAATGACGGCTACAACCCCAACCCGGTTGCGCGGCCATACAAATAATATTACATCAATTTACATGTTACAATGAATGAAAGAAAAAGAAACACTCATCTCACATCCACCCCGGCTATTCACCCGCGACAATCCAACGCATTCATATACACATACCATCATCAAACACAGATCACAGATATGTATAACCCCGACTAATCGACATATAGCGATTAGCCGACGTTCAATACATATAAACATCACAGATATAACCCTTTAGTGAAAGTGTATTGAAGTTCGACAAAAAATACGGATTTATAGGCCCCCAAAAACAAATTTCTATTCTGGAAACTCTGGGCACATATAAACCATCTTAAAAATCCCAAAACCAAGCCAGAAAGACACTGCACCAAACTCGACCCAGAACCGAGTCAACTCGGCCGAGGTTGCGCGGCAATAGCTTGCTATTGCCGCGGAACCGCGGCGCTTTGGTCGATTCACTGGACCGGGTTTGGTGGCTTTCTTCACAAAACCCTGAGACGATTTTTGGAGTATGACAAATTTTATTTTGAGTAGGAAAAAATTTAACAGAAAGTTAGGGTTTTGATATTTTGGTTTTTCAATTTTTCCGATCAAACTTCCATACACTTTCACTACCTTGCTAGTTTATGTTTAGTTAGTCTCTGATACCACTGTAAGTCCACATTGCCCACCGCGGTACTTACGGGGAGGCGGAAAACGGAATAAAAATCAAATTTTTATCAACTTAGGCAAATGGACTAGACAAAGAGGGATCTTTGCTAAACAAAAACAAGCTATAGCTAACTAGAAACTACCTAAGTGTTAGAAAGGTTATACCTTGGGCTTTATGTCCTTCTCTCCTTTCTCCTTGGAGTAGTGGAAAGAGGTCACCTTTGTCGTCTTCTCACGTCGAAGAAAGATCCACCCGAAAGCCTCAACCTTTGGCTTCAACTCCAAGCTAGAAGTAACTAGGGTGCAAGAAGTGCTAATTCTAGAACCCTCGATGAGAGTAGGGATTATCAAGAAGAGGTTTTTCTCAAGCTCAAGTGTTTCTCAACACATGAGAGGGGAGAGCTTGAGGGAGAGGAAGAACAAGAGAGAGAAAGCAAAAAATAGAATGAGAGAAAAATAAACCATTCTCACATATATGTGTGAATTATTATAAATTGATAATTAGCTAGATAATTGTCATGGTTAATCAAGACATGACCATTATCATTTCATTTTTAATGCAAATTGCAAGGATCAAAGAGCATCTTCCAAATGAAATGATGATGGTCAAAGTGTCAACCTTGGTCAACAAGTCAAGGAGGTCAAATGGTCAACAACCATAACCATGCACAATTATATTAGACTAATATCAATTAACCATAATTCACACATAAGCATTAGGGTTAATAAAATGACCATAGTCATTAACCCTAATCAAAGTCCTCTCCCTCTGTCTCAAGCAACTGTGCATACGCACCCGTATTCATGATCCGAGGAACACGAATACAATGAGAAAAACCAATCCCAAATCATATACTAGGATCTAGCTTAAACCAAAGCCCGCTAGTATAAGCTGTCCGGACAGCAAACGTGTACAAGTGCGCGGATGTGAACGAACCCTGTCACAAAACCATGCGACCTTTACTCATTTTTCCTAAAGGCGAATAGCTCTCTGTGTGGAACTTTAAAGACTCGACACTACGCTGGCAGTGGGTTTAACCACAGACCGCAAGCGGCACTAGCTGTACGTAACGGTACCCAGGTAGATGCCGATAAGAAGACTGACGAGGTGAACCCCATCTGAACTCCTACTGAGCATGTATGTGACAGTCTCCGTACAGTCCGGTTTGTTCGTCTGATACATCGCATGGCGGGCCTAGTGGGGCGGTGAACGTTAGTCCCCTAATAGCGGTACAAGTCGTGTCGGAGTGTAGCCCAGAACACCCTGAGATAACACTGGAAACCTACCATTATATCTCGCTTGCCCTGGCCAGGGACTACTCATGTAATGGCTCTCCTAGACACAGCGTGATGTCAACCCCCAATACCGGGAGAGACAAATCCTGTATAACCGTCACTGCCTCCAAGTGCTTCGGGATTGCACCCAAAAACTACCTATTTGCACGACTCCTTTGAGCCGTGGTAGTGTAGTAATCAAAGTGCAGTGGGAACACACTCGAGGCGAAATGATAGTGTCAAGTCAGCGGACTAAGCTGTACTCATGTCACCTGGGAACTGATAACTGACGATAGGTATAATACCAACCAACAGTTCCCGACGAGTCCTGTCCAGTGTACTCGTAACCTAACGAGCACCCGTATACTATCTCAAGCACGACGTATTGACGGCTGTGGGACAGACCGTCTCCCACGCTGGGATGAGAAGCGCATACACTAGTCTACTCCGGAGTATCGATTCCCTATCTCGATAGTCCAACGACCAAGGACCAGTATAAGGATGTGCTTATGGATTACCCAGCTCCCACGAGCGTGAGCGCCATCACAACGCTGGTAATCAAGCAAAGATCCTAAGGGCTCTACTAATATGTATATCAGCAATATGCTAAAAGAAACACATGCACATATTAAAGCACAGACAAACCAAGTAGCATACTACCATTTCGAGCAAGATTGTATATACAACTGTGAATATCACAAGCTTCCATCAAGTAATATATAAACTAGTATGATACAGTAATGGCCTCTAGGGCATATACACTAACATGAATGTCATTTGATCGGTAAATCTTGTGTAATTGCTATAGCCCTTTTAGACGGATTTGCGAACGTGACATTCCCGTTGATGTTCTGTGTTGTGCTGTGATGTTGTGGATTTGTCGTGGTGGATAGCCTGGATGCAATGGTAGTACAGTTTGGTTGTATTTGTACATTTGTTATTGCGGGGCGAGCGTCCGACATGTGGACTGCCGTCACTGCCAGTTTGTATATTATTCTTTTGGGGCACGACCGGGCTGAGGTCGATGTACCCGTTGTATATATTTTATTTTCTGTACTAGGATTACCCCGTGGTGGGGTGCACGGATGGCTGGGTTCTAGAGGGCAACGGGACCGCATCTCATGGCTTTGAGACGGAGGGGGCTTCACTCTAGAATTGGCTGGCTATTCGCCGCACTCGTAGGGGGTACAGGTTGACCTAAGGAGGGATGCCCAAGTTACCGAATTCCATGAAGTGCTAGGTGGTCCATTCACGTTGTTGAAGGGGGCTGCCTCGCTTCAGTTTTTGGCGGGTAACTTGCCGCGTCCGTAGGGGTCTAGGATTTCATTGCACAGGCTATCCACACGACACGGGGATCGTCGGGTTTCAGTAGCGGCTCTATGAAACCCGGGGCTTCCAGATTATCTGTATTGTTCTGTGATTCTTATTACATTTCTGTGATATTGCATTTTATCACGCCTTGAGCGAATATTATATATTGATATATATACTTGTAGATGTTGTATATGTTTTACACCCGCGCTAGTCCAATCCCCGCTCTGTCGTTAGTTAAGTAACCTAACGGGTGATGACGGGACCCAGTGGAGAATGCGGATGGCATATACGTACATCATATTTTCGTTCTTTTGTGGTGTGATTAATTGATGGGACTGCATTGATTCGGATCAATGCAAGCTAAACAAATCTAATCTGATGTTGTTCGAACATTTTTCAAATAGCTGTTATTGCAAGGACGTTCTCTTTTGTTTTGCAAAGTGGTATTCGGTTATGAATATCCAGCGCCTCAGTCGACGAGGCAACGGCCGAGATCCCTTCACCGGGAGTGACCTCTCGGACAGAAGTTTGTGTCAGGGTAATAACTTTACTATAGCCGATTACTTTTTGCTTTGCATCGTGGTATTCAGTTGGAATATCCTGCACCTCATTCTACGGGGAAAGAGCCGAGATCCCTTCACCGGGAGTGACCTCTTTAGCAAAGGTTTTCGCCACTATATTTTTATAAAATGCTATACGGTTCCTTCAACGATATCAAGTTCATTACGTTAAAGGTTTTTCGCCAAAAACCATTCGTAGCCCTCCGTCATTTCAGACAGGTAGCACTTAGTATTCATGCTATGTTTGTTAACCTTTGTCAAGGCATAGTGAATGGTAGCTGCTTGTTACCTTTCTGCTGCATAGATAGATGCGTTGGTTTGGGACAGTCGTATAGACATCTTGACCTTCGTCATGGGCTTGTACGGGTGGGTTCAAGTTAACGTGGACAATGACGGGTAGAACTTGACATGTGACTTATGATTTGTTGACCTTCGTCAAGGACATAAGAGCATGGGGTAAAAATCACATCCGGAGTTTCTAAGGAAACTCAAACATGCCAAATATGCGCATACCTTCTGGAGTGTGATAACGTGAGTGGATTCCATCACGTTATCATGTGACGATAGTTGGATCCCGATTCATACTGCTGAGTTGGTTTACTCGGGTGATCCCGACTAATTCTTCTTTCAAGTTTGGAGGAGAGTTTGAGGTTACAGTGGGAGGTTTCCTGATTAGATAAATTGATAACCATTCTGATATAGGTAAGAGTGCACGCAGAGTGTTTCTTTTCTCTCTCTCTTTGGCAGCGACCATGACCCAACCCTAGACTATGACTCAGTGACCAAGTTAACCAATCCTTCTTAAAACAATGGCTTTCGGATTGTCTGAGTTGCATACCTCATTGCCACTCCTACTTTTACCCTTTTCTCCAGAACACCCCGTATTATTACGAACATCCACTTCCATTTGATAAAACCATCGTATGGTTATATACTAACTCGAAAGAACTTGTTCCAGATTCGAGGATGGTTTCTGGTTCTGGAGAAAATGAATAGGACTATTCAGTTGTCTTTTCCTTTTATCTTCTCTCAGATTACGAGTGCTCCTTGGATTAGGATGGTACACCTATTATGCTAATTGGATAGTCTTCTTCCAAACCATAGGCTGGTGCCGAACGGTAGGGAATGAAGAAAACCATTTAGCCTAAAAGGTGTACAGAAGGTTTTAAGTAAGGACAAATAAAGGGATTACTAAGAGGGCAAAGTAAATTGCGACTGCTATTCACGACAAAACCAAGTATTTCATCGCCACTCCTACTTCACCTTTGTATTTATCCAGGACACTCCGTATCACTACGAAGATCCACAGTTATTTGGATACTCCATCATATGGTTATATACGAACTCGAAGGGACTTGTTCCAGTTCGGGGATGGATTCTGGTTCAGGAGAAATAGGAATATGGTTTTATTCAGTTGTCTTTTATCTTTACCTTCTCTCGGGTTGCGAGTGCTCCTAGGATTAGGACAGTACACCTATTACGCTTATTGGATAGTGTTCTTCCAAACCATAGGCTGGTGCCGAACGGTAGGGAAGGAAGAAAACCATTTCGCCTAAAGGGGTGTACCGAAGGTAATGACTAAAGACATATAAAGGGATTTGGAGAGATGGCAAAGAAATATACGGTTATAGTTGTGAATCTGATAATGGAAGAGGCATTACTAGGAATACACGGATACCCCTTCGAAACATTTATATGTTTCAGTTTCACTGTGTATTGTTAAAAGAAAACTGATTTCCCAATTACCCCTTGCTCCAGGTTATGTATTTACCAGGTTTGATTCCCACATCTGTATGGTTTTACAGATGATGAGTGGGAGTAAGTTATTGGGAATTGGGTGATCATCCTCATTATATTGGAATTCGTTGTAATTGGTGATATTTGAGGAGATCGCTTGGGTAGTTTGCCGGACGGCAAATATTTGTTTTTGAATATCCATTGTTATGCACCAATTTCAAATTGATATATCTATACGTTTATTTTTATAAAGTGAGATATAACTTTATGAAATTATGTCTATGACATTTACCTATATCAGTGGATGGTTAGGTAAGGAGCATTAAACAGCGGTGTAATCCTTCTTAACCATAAGTACAGTTTTCCACCTACGACACACAGGGAATGAGTTATTAGACTCAGGGGACTTATACAGAGTATTGTATGTTGTCTATTGTCCATTAGGACAGAGGGGTTGGTACTCGTACTATATTCTGTTTACTTGTGACTTCTCTAGTTCTTAGACATATGTTTCGTCGAAATGCAAGGTCTAAGTTTTGAGAAGTTATAGGTATAAGAGTAAAGTAGAGAACCAGGTGTTGCAAGTATCGGGATTTTTCAAAGTGATCGAAGATGTAGACACTTTTGTATGGTATTCAGTTGATAATAATGATTAAGAGAACTTGCTTCTCTTTCAGGTTACTCATAATTGGAAGCACTTCTAAGTTGAGTAATGCTGATCGGCCTCTCTCCATTTAGTTGACATGCACTGGACGCAGCTGCATGATTTGAATCTGGTTCAAATTAAATCAGTGCCTCTGTTTCTATATTGGATATAGAATAGTTCATATCATAACAATGTTAAGGTACGGGGAGTTGTCCGGCTTATTCTTAAAACCAGACTCTGGATAACTTAAGGTACGTTTCTGTAATGGTTGTTTGTTGGTTGACCCGGGCCATGACGAGGGTTGATTTTCTACCATCTGGAAGATCAATAGTGATATTGTTCTTTACTCGCCACAGTTTTAATAAAAATGTATTTTTTCAGAAAACAGTAGAGGGAGTATGGTAGAACTGGAAGTGATTCCAGAACCGCAAACGATTACTGAAAATTTAATAGGACCTAAAGATTCGATCTGGTTTGACATTCTATTGGCCACTCCGCAGATATGGTGGGTAACCTCAGGCACTTGAGAGGTACTTCGGTATGCTCAAGGACGATGACAGGGAGGTTCTTGTTTACCCATACTTGCCATTGTTGTTGTTTCAGACTGTGAGACCCGGAAGGAGGATGAGTATAGCGTCGTTCTAAACTAGCTTTAGAAGTATACGTGTATATGACTCTGCCAGAGGGTTGTCGTAGTCAGTGGGAGCAGCGAAAGCATAGTGGACAAGTAGCTTATGTCTATTTATAGACTAAATCAGATATAGAGGAGAAAGATCATCTATTTCTAATGTGACAGTCATAGATTTGACTTCATCAGAATAGGGGATGGATCTGTTAAGAAGGTAGTAGGGTGTGATGTCCTGGTATTTTGATGACATATACAGAGTAGGAAGTTAAATTCCAATACTACGATCGGTTATACTTTGGTTGTCACACAGTAGTTTCTCCACAAAGGACATGGATTTTATATCAGCCATTCTGGTTACTGGATCTATGGTTTTAGATCTAGATTTGGGTAGTTTCCCAATCTGGGTACTTAAACAGCATTCTAAAGGTGTTTTAGAATGGACGACTCCTGGCACGGTAGTGTACCTGCAAGTGATGAAGTCACCCTCTCTAAAGGTGTCTTACAAACTAAAGGGGAGAGGGATGTGTTAGTGTATATGCCCTAGATGCCATTACTGTATCATACTGGTTTGTATATTACTTAATGGATGCTTGGGATATTCACCTTGTATATACAATCTTGCTCAAAATAGTAGTATGCTACTTGGTTTGTTTCTACTTCAATGTGTACATGTGTTTATTTTTGTATATCGCCTATACACATTAGTAGAGCCCTTAGGATCTTTGCTTGATTACCAGCGATGTGATGGCCGTCACACTAGTGGGGCTGGGTAATCTATAAGCACATCCTTATGCAGGTCCCTGGTCACAGGACTATCGAGACAGGGCATCGATACTCCGGAGTAGACCAGCGCATGCGCTTCTCATCCCAGTGTGGGAGACGGTCTGTCCCACAGCCGTCAGTACGTCGTACTTGAGATAGTATGCGGGTGCTCGTTAGGTTACGGGTACACTGGACAGGACTCGTCGGGAACTGACTAGTTGGTATTATACCTATCGTCAGTTATCAGTTCCCAGGTGACATGAGTACAGCTTAGTCCGCTGACTTGACACTGTCACTTCGCCTCGGGTGTGTTCCCACTGTACTTTGATCACTACCCTACCACGGCTCAAAGGAGTCGTGCAAACAGGTGGTGGTTGGGTGCAGTCCCGAAGCACTTGGAGGCAGTGACGGTTAGACAGGATTCGTCTCTCCCGGTATTGGGGGTTGACATCGCGCTGTGTCTAGGAGAGCCATTACACGAGTAGTCCCTGGCCAGGGCAAACGAGATATACTGGTAGGTTTCCAGTGTTATCTCAGGGTGTATTGGGCTTCACTCCGGCACGACTTGTACCGCTATTGGGGGACTGACGTTTACCGCCCCCTAGGCCCGCCATGCGATGTATCAGACGAACAGACCGGACTGTACGGAGAATGTCACACTCAGGCTCAGTAGGAGTTCAGATGGGTTTCGCCTCGTCGGTCTTCTTGTCGGCATTACCTGGGGACCGTTACGCACAGCTAGTGCCGCTTGCGGTCTGTGGTTAAACCCACTGCCAGCGTAGTGTCGAGTCTTTAGAGTCCCACACAGAAAGCTTTTCGCCTTTAGGCAAAAGAGTAGAGGTCGCATGGTATTGCGACAGGTCGCATGGTTTTGCGACAGGGTTCGGTCACATCCGTGCACTTGTGCACGTACAGTGTCCGGACAGTTTACACTAGCGGGCTTTGGTTTAAGCCAGATCCTAGTGTACCTTATGGGATTGGATTTATCCAGTTTGCATTCGTGTTCCTCGGAACGCGGATGCGGGTGTGTATGCACAGTTGACAGGGAGGCAGAGGCAGCGGATTCTCATTAGGGTTGTTGACAGTTGACCGTTGACTTTTTGACTTTATGCTCAACCCTAATGAGAATATGATATGTGATTAACTATTATATTAATTAAGTATTATGGTGATATGGTTGTTGACTTGTTGACTTTTGTTGACTTGTTGACTTTGGTGACTTGTTGACTTTTGTTGACTTGTTGACTTTGGTGACTTGTTGACTTTTGTTGACTTGTTGACCGGTTGACTAGGCTTGACTAGTTGACCATCATGATAACCATGGTTATCATTTCATGCCAAAGACTTTTTCTTGCTTGCTCATTTGAGTAAAATGAGTGCATGACATGATAAGCTTATGGTTGCTTCAAACCATCACATAAGACTTTTGTTGATATGATGAGTTATCATTGCTTTGGATTATGAGAGGGTGAGAGACAAAAATACTTGCTCATTCTTTCTTGCTCATTCTCTCTCTTGTTCTTGAGCTCTCCTCTTGCTCTCACCCTCAACCTCTTGCTCCCTCTCTTGATCTATGGTTCTCTTGTCTCATGAGTTGAGAATCAAGAACCATAGATAAAATCCCATTATATTTCCTCTCTACTCATTCTAGTTCACTAGGTTTAGCAAACCAAGTGAACTAGTTTCTTCAAAGAACGAAGAAGGAGCTAAAGGTTGGAGCTTTCAGGTGGATCTATCTTCGGCGTACGGAGACGACGAGAAGAAGCCATCGGACCACCATCGGAGCTTTGAAGACGAAGGAGTTCAAGACAAGCTAGGTATAACCATCTCTATCCGAGTAGCTAACTCTCTTTAGCTAAGTATACTAGTTTTAGTTTAGTCAAAGATCCCGATTTTGCTTAGTCCATGTTGCCCCTTGCGCTAAAAATTTGATTTTATACCGTTTCCGCCTCCCCGTAAGAACCGGGGGTCGCAACGTGGACTTACAGTGGTATCAGAGCCTAACTAAACTTAAACTAGCTTGGTAGTAAAGTGTAACGAAGTTCGGAACCGGAAAAATCCAAAAACCAAACATTTACAAAAACTGAGTTTCTGTTGAAATTTTTTTGGCTCAAAATGAAAAACTTTACACTTGTAAATTCGGCTCAGGGTTTTGTGTGAACACCGAAGAAAAACGATACAGTAATTCGTCCAAACCGCCGCCCTTCCGCCGCGCGAGCTAGGCAGCCGCCGCGGAACCGCCGCGCTTTGTCGTCTTCTCTGCATCGTTTTTCGTGCAGTGTGTGTCTGTGTTGGTTTTGGGATTTTTAATATATATTATATGTGCCCAGATTTTCCAGAAAAGAAATTTCCTTTTGGGGTCCTATAATTCCGTATTTTTCCGAACTTCACTGCACTTTGACTATGATGGTTATATCTGTGATGTTTGCATGTATTAAACGTCGGCTAATCGCTATAAGTCGATTAGTCGGGGTTATACATGATCTGTAATGTGCTGGAATGTGTATATAAATATGTTGGATTGTCGCGGGTGGCTAGCCGGGGGTTGTGAGACGAGAGTTTTCTTTTCTTGCAATTCATGTAAATCTGTAAATTGATGTAATAATTATTTGTATGGCCGCACAACCGGGAAGGGGTTGTAGCTGTCATTGTATAATTTCTTTTTACTGTTTTTGCTCCTAGGATAGACCCATGGAGGGGTGCACAAACTACCGGGTATGCCGAAGTGTCGAGTGGCCTACTCATGGAGATGAGGGAGGTTGCTACGCTTCGGGTACTTGGCGGGTAGTTTGCCGCACCCGTAGGGGTCTTGGGTGGGGTTTTGGCTATTCACCGCGACCGTGTTATCTGTTTTTGTTACAGGCTCGTACAAATTACAGATTGCTAGTATATCCAATGTATTTATCTGTGATATGAAATGTTTATCATTGCAGTATACCTATATATGATATTATTTAGGCGTTGCTTATGTTTTACAGACGCGATAGCCCAGCCCCCGCTCTGTCGTTAGTTAAGTAACCTAACGGGTAATGACGGGGCCCCGTGGCGAATGCGAATGGCATAAGCGTACGTCATATTTTGGTTGTTTTCTGCAATGGTAGGATTAAATGATGGGACGCATTAAAAGAACTAATGCAAGAATATCACGCATTAAAAGAACTAATGCAAGATAATAAACCAAGTTAAAGTCGTTGGAACACTTTCGAAAAACCACTCGGTTCTTTTCAAAAACAACTTTTAAATGCGGAGCTTGAGCCACTCCTTTTAAAAGCTATCTCGTTCCATCGACCAAATCAAGTTCACTACGTTCACGGTTTTGCCAAAACCATTCGTAACCCTCCGTCGTTTCGTATGAATATTCAATAGTATTCAAGCTGTGTTTGTTGACCTTCGTCAAGGCATAGTGATTGGTAGCTATTGGGTATTCATATGTAGCATAGATAGATGCGTTGGTTTGGGACATTCGCATTACCTTGTTGACCTTCGTCAAGGGTATATACGGGTGGATTCAAATTAACCTGGATAATGACGGGCAGAACTTGACATGTGACTTATGATTTGTTGACCTTCGTCAAGGTCATAAGAGCATGGGGCAAAAATCCACATCGGGAGTTTCATAAGTACTGAAACTTGCTAGATTTGCATACCATTTGGAGTGTGATGATTCTGGTAGGATTCCTTCAGTTTCGTCACGCGATGATATTTGGATCCCGATCCTACTGTGAGTATATGCTACTCCTCGGGAAATTTCTCACTTAACGATCAATGCTATAAACCTAGTAGGTGCCTAGAAAGGTGTTAGCGGGGCTACGCCCCCAGGGAAAAGAGGTTCTCTAATTAAGGAACTTCGCGAAAGCGTTGGAAAACCTCCCTCGAAGTACCGACACCGGCCTGGCTGAACGGTTAAGCAAGTATTGTACGGTGGGATTGATCCTGACTAATTCTTCCTTTATGGTTTGAGGAGGGATTCGAGAAACAGTGGGAGCCATCCTGTTTAGACAAACTAAAACCACTCTAAACTTGCAAGAGCATCATGCTGAGTGTTTCTTCTTCTCTCTCCTAATTGCAGCGACCATTCAACATGACTGGACTTAAGTTACTCCTAGATAAAAACAAACTGATAGGGCCAAACTACAAAGATTGGCTCAGGAATGTCAAGATAGCAATCACTTATGACAAGCTAGGGTATCTTCTTACCACCAAAGCTCCCCCTGTCCCTGGTCCAACTTCTAGTGTCGCGGATAAGGAAATCCGCAAGACTTGGGAGATTGATAGCGCGAAGGCCAAGTGCCTCCTGCTTGCCTCGATGGACAACGAACATCAGAGGAGGCATGAGAATATGGACATGGAGTCCATATTGCTCCATACAAAAGAACTGTATGGAGAGCAATCACGTATCGCAAGATACGAAGCGTCGAAAAAGTTATTTTCGACAAGAATGGCCGTCGGATCATCAGTAGCCGAGCACGTGCTAAAGATGATCGGCTTCATTGAGGAGCTCGCTGACCTAGGGATCACATTGGAGAGTGAGCTATATACGGATATAGTTCTCCAGTCCCTTCCTTCCACTTACGCCCAGTTTATACTGAACTTCAACTTACAAGAAAAAGAGGTTGAACTTTCAGAGCTCCTCAACATGCTGAGGAGCGCAGAGGGCACCCTACAGAAAGGTAGGGATACATCCACTTTGTTTGTAGGAGGATCATCTTCTTCTAGGTCCAAGGCGAAAGCCAAGGGAAAGAAGAAGAAGGCCCCCGCCAAACCAAGGGGCGGTGTTAGTAAAGTGGATACGAAGGGAAAAGGTAAAGCAACAAAGATAGCGGGGAAGCTTGTGGATAAGGAAGAATGCTTCTATTGTCATAAGAAAGGACACTGGAAGAATGATTGCAGGGCCTGGAAGGCCAGAACACAGGAATTGAAGCAGGTTGCAGCTTCAGCTTCAGGTGTGTATGTTATTGGAAACTGTCTTTCAATAAACTCTACTTCCTGGGTATTGGATACCGGATCAGGATCTCATATCTGTAATTCTTTGCAGGCGTTGAGAAACCGTAGGGTTTTGAAGGCAGGTGACATGACCCTCAGAGTTGCAAACGGAGCTAGCATGGATGCTAAAGCCGTGGGGGACTATCACCTGGGAATGTCAGATGGACATGTTTTGGTTTTGCGTAATTGCTTTTTTGTACCCAACGCAACTTGTAATATCATTTCTGTATCTTTAGTTTCTAAGGAAGGTTATGAATTTGCGTTTGTAAGTAATGTTGTAAACATTCACCTTAATCAAGTTTTGATTGGGTCAGGTACATTGAGTAATGGTATATACGTGTTAAACCAACCACAGATTTTCAACGTCCAGAATACACACAAAAGAAAGTCTCCAGAACTAAATCAGACTTTCTTATGGCATTGTAGATTGGGTCACATCAATGAGAGAAGGTTGACTAAGTTACATACAGAAGGATATTTGAATGCGTTCGAATATAAATCGTATGCCACTTGTCAATCTTTTCTCAAAGGAAAGATGACAAAGACTCCGTTTACTGGACAAGGAGTAAGAGCGAGCGAGCTCTTAGGACTCGTACACAGTGACGTGTGCGGTCCAATGTCTACACTTGCCCGAAGCGGACATTCTTACTTCATTACTTTTACGGATGACTTCTCAAGGTACGGTTATGTCTTCTTAATGAAACATAAGTCCGAGGCCTTTGGAAAATTCCAGGAGTATAAGAATGAAGTAGAGAAACAGACCGGCAAAAGTATTAAGATTCTAAGATCGGATCGAGGTGGAGAATACTTAAGTGCCGAATTCCTGAATTACTTAAAAGAGAATGGTATTCTCTCTCAGCTTACTCCTCCATACACTCCGCAACATAACGGTGTATCGGAGAGACGGAATCGAACCCTATTGGATATGGTTCGGTCCATGATGAGTAACGCTGAGTTACCGCGATCATTCTGGGGATATGCACTAGAAGCAGCTGCGTATCTCTTGAACAAGGCTCCCACCAAGACTGTGCCTACCACCCCATATGAGATGTGGACTGGGAAGAAACCCTGTCTAAAGTATCTTAAGGTATGGGGATGTCCAGCTTTTGTAAAAAAGCAGCATGCGGACAAACTTGAGGCACGTTCAGTACAGTGTAAGTTTGTGGGATACCCAAGGAACTCCAGGGGGTATCTTTTCTATTCCGCTGAGGAACAAAAGGTTTTTGTTTCTCAGCATGCCCGCTTCTTGGAAACTGAGTTTTTGGAAACCCAGATAAGTGGGAGCACAATAGAACTAGAAGAAGTTCCAGAACCACAGACTGTTACTGAAAGCTTAGTGGAACCAGAGGGTTCAACAGAACAGGACATTCCTGCGCCACTCCGCAGGAGTAGTAGGCAGTCTCATCCGCCCGAGAGATACTACGGTTTTCTCATAGACAGGGATAGAGAGGATTGCATCATAGATTATGATGAGCCTACTAGCTTCCAGCAGGCCGTTCAGAGCGTTGACTCAGTGAAATGGCTGGATGCAATGCGGACCGAAATGGAGTCCATGTACACCAACAAGGTATGGACGTTGGACATTGCTCCAGACGGGGTAAAACCCGTAGGATGCAAGTGGATCTTCAAAAGGAAGATTGGTGTAGATGGACAGGTTGAGACCTATAAAGCTAGGCTGGTAGCAAAGGGTTTTCGTCAAAGACCTGGCTTGGACTACGACGAAACCTTTTCTCCAGTAGCCATGCTGAAATCCATTCGGATCCTTCTTGCCATTGCTGCCTTTCACGATTATGAGATCTGGCAAATGGACGTAAAGACAGCTTTTCTAAATGGAAATTTAGAGGAGTGTGTCTATATGGACCAGCCAGAGGGTTTCATTCAGAGTGGGAGCAGCGGAAAGGTGTGCAAGTTGCTTAAGTCCATCTATGGACTAAAGCAGGCATCGCGGAGTTGGAACATCTGCTTTGATGAGACGGTCAAAGAATTTGGCTTTATCAAAAATCCAGATGAACCATGCATCTATAGTAGATTTGTAGCGAGAACTGTAGTATTCCTCGTTTTATACGTGGATGACATTCTCTTAATAGGAAATGACATTCCTATGCTACAATCTGTCAAGGGGTTCTTGTCACACAGGTTCTCCATGAAAGACCTGGGTGATGCCTCATACATTCTGGGTATCCGGATCTACCGTGACAGATCCAAGAGGATATTAGGACTTTCTCAGTCCAGGTACATCGACACCATACTGAAGAGGTTCAGTATGGAAGATTCCAAGCGCGGTAACCTACCGGCTTGTCACGGGATCACCCTCTCTAAAGAGATGTCTCCCAAGACTGATTTAGAGAGGGATCGCATGTCTATTATACCCTACGCTTCTGCGGTAGGCTCTATAATGTATGCGATGTTGTGTACCAGACCGGATGTAGCTTATGCACTGAGTGTGGTAAGCCGGTATCAGTCAAACCCTGGGGAGAAACACTGGATAGCGGTAAAGAACATTCTCAAGTACCTGAGGAGGACTAAGGAGATGTTCTTGGTGTATGGCGGAAAAGACCTCCAGATCGAGGCCTTTGCTGACTCCAGCTTCCAGAGTGACAAGGATGATTCCAAGTCCATGTCGGGTTTTGTCTTTACCCTCAATGGAGGGGCGGTGTGTTGGAAGAGTTCCAAACAGGAAACCGTTGCAGACTCGACGATGGAAGCGGAATACATCGCTGCATCTGATGCCGCAAAAGAAGCTGTCTGGATGAGGAAGTTCTTGAAAGAACTTCAGGTGGTTCCGTCCATTGTTGATCCAATACCTCTGTATTGCGACAACAACGGGGCTATAGCATTAGCGAAGGAACCCAGGTCCCATCAGAGATCTAGGCACATCTTAAGGCGGTATCACCTGATCAGGGAGATCGTAGATCGCCAGGAGATCGAGGTTCGGAGAGTCGCTTCAGAAGATAACACTGCTGATCCATTCACCAAGGCCCTGCCCCAGACTCAGTTCGAGCGGCTGATCGAGATGATAGGTCTTCGATACGCCAGTACATGGCCTTAGTGCAAGTGGGAGATTGTTAGTGTATATGCCCTAGAGGCCATTACTGTATCATACTGGTTTGTATATTACTTAATGGATGCTTGGGATATTCACCTTGTATATACAATCTTGCTCAAAATAGTAGTATGCTACTTGGTTTGTTTCTACTTCAATGTGTACATGTGTTTATTTTTGTATATCGCCTATACACATTAGTAGAGCCCTTAGGATCTTTGCTTGATTACCAGCGATGTGATGGCCGTCACACTAGTGGGGCTGGGTAATCTATAAGCACATCCTTATGCAGGTCCCTGGTCGCAGGACTATCGAGACAGGGCATCGATACTCCGGAGTAGACCAGCGCATGCGCTTCTCATCCCAGTGTGGGAGACGGTCTGTCCCACAGCCGTCAGTACGTCGTACTTGAGATAGTATGCGGGTGCTCGTTAGGTTACGGGTACACTGGACAGGACTCGTCGGGAACTGACTAGTTGGTATTATACCTATCGTCAGTTATCAGTTCCCAGGTGACATGAGTACAGCTTAGTCCGCTGACTTGACACTGTCACTTCGCCTCGGGTGTGTTCCCACTGTACTTTGATCACTACCCTACCACGGCTCAAAGGAGTCGTGCAAACAGGTGGTGGTTGGGTGCAGTCCCGAAGCACTTGGAGGCAGTGACGGTTAGACAGGATTCGTCTCTCCCGGTATTGGGGGTTGACATCGCGCTGTGTCTAGGAGAGCCATTACACGAGTAGTCCCTGGCCAGGGCAAACGAGATATACTGGTAGGTTTCCAGTGTTATCTCAGGGTGTATTGGGCTTCACTCCGGCACGACTTGTACCGCTATTGGGGGACTGACGTTTACCGCCCCCTAGGCCCGCCATGCGATGTATCAGACGAACAGACCGGACTGTACGGAGAATGTCACACTCAGGCTCAGTAGGAGTTCAGATGGGTTTCGCCTCGTCGGTCTTCTTGTCGGCATTACCTGGGGACCGTTACGCACAGCTAGTGCCGCTTGCGGTCTGTGGTTAAACCCACTGCCAGCGTAGTGTCGAGTCTTTAGAGTCCCACACAGAAAGCTTTTCGCCTTTAGGCAAAAGAGTAGAGGTCGCATGGTATTGCGACAGGTCGCATGGTTTTGCGACAGGGTTCGGTCACATCCGTGCACTTGTGCACGTACAGTGTCCGGACAGTTTACACTAGCGGGCTTTGGTTTAAGCCAGATCCTAGTGTACCTTATGGGATTGGATTTATCCAGTTTGCATTCGTGTTCCTCGGAACGCGGATGCGGGTGTGTATGCACAGTTGACAGGGAGGCAGAGGCAGCGGATTCTCATTAGGGTTGTTGACAGTTGAACGTTGACTTTTTGACTTTATGCTCAACCCTAATGAGAATATGATATGTGATTAACTATTATATTAATTAAGTATTATGGTGATATGGTTGTTGACTTGTTGACTTTTGTTGACTTGTTGACTTTGGTGACTTGTTGACTTTTGTTGACTTGTTGACCGGTTGACTAGGCTTGACTAGTTGACCATCATGATAACCATGGTTATCATTTCATGCCAAAGACTTTTTCTTGCTTGCTCATTTGAGTAAAATGAGTGCATGACATGATAAGCTTATGGTTGCTTCAAACCATCACATAAGACTTTTGTTGATATGATGAGTTATCATTGCTTTGGATTATGAGAGGGTGAGAGACAAAAATACTTGCTCATTCTTTCTTGCTCATTCTCTCTCTTGTTCTTGAGCTCTCCTCTTGCTCTCACCCTCAACCTCTTGCTCCCTCTCTTGATCTATGGTTCTCTTGTCTCATGAGTTGAGAATCAAGAACCATAGATAAAATCCCATTCTATTTCCTCTCTACTCATTCTAGTTCACTAGGTTTAGCAAACCAAGTGAACTAGTTTCTTCAAAGAACGAAGAAGGAGCTAAAGGTTGGAGCTTTCAGGTGGATCTATCTTCGGCGTACGGAGACGACGAGAAGAAGCCATCGGACCACCATCGGAGCTTTGAAGACGAAGGAGTTCAAGACAAGCTAGGTATAACCATCTCTATCCGAGTAGCTAATTCTCTTTAGCTAAGTATACTAGTTTTAGTTTAGTCAAAGATCCCGATTTTGCTTAGTCCATGTTGCCCCTTGCGCTAAAAATTTGATTTTATACCGTTTCCGCCTCCCCGTAAGAACCGGGGGTCGCAACGTGGACTTACATGATGTGCATGATTGGCAGATCACATGCTTAGGCAATTGAGTCAATCATGAGATGTCAATTACCACACCAGACGTTGTTTTTGCACTAGATGCAATAACCTGATATTAATCCTATCCTGTAGAAACATTCGGAAGCAGTTTTAGAACATAAGTGGTTGTTCTAGGGATATGATAACAACAGCCTCTTTTAGGAGACAGTTATCATTCCAGGCTTCCAAGGTGACCTGGATGACAAAGTGACTGTAAAGGTTGTAGTTTTCCTTCTGACGAGGGGAAGTAGTTTGGACAGGTGGTCCAAGCGGATACTGAGGGAGGCATGGCGCAGGATACTGATTAAGTTCAGTTGACGATACAGTCTAAGAAGTTTGGATTTGGAGTTCATTTATGAACTAGGTCCCATCAGATATCCAGACATATTCTAAGACAGGTATTGCTCATTTCGGGAGATGGCTTTCTCTGCGAACTTAAGATAAAGTGAGACATAGAAAGAAACATCAAGGCGGATCCACTCGCTGAGACTATTCCTCGAACTCAATAGTTTCGCAAACGGGCTTTGTGAGGCTGATTAATAGAGTAGTTGGGTGATCGGTATCATACGGTTTATGAGTATGCGACATCGCAATAATTAACCATGAGTGCAAGTGAGAGATTGTTGGATATAGTGCCCTCAGAGTCAATTATTGGATCACAGGCACGTGATTGCAATGATTGAGTGAAGACCTATGCCGGTAGGACAGTCTTAGTCAAGATGATAGTATGCTATCTGGTTTATCTTTATCATCGTGTACTGTTTTAGGTGACCTTACAGGTCGCTATTACACGTTGATAGAGCCTTTAGGATTCTTTCTTGACTGCCAGCAGTATGATGGTGATCATTTACGTGGGAGCTGGGGTCTATAAGCACATCCTTAATTGGTTCCTAGTCGTGGGAGTTTCGAGACAGGGCAACGATACTCCATTAGTAGACTAGTATATACAGTCGAAACCCTAACGAGGGGCGGTGGCCGGTTTCATAAGCCATTGGTGTCAGTTGGATCACCTAAGATGTATACAGGTGCTTATTGGGTTATGATTACACCGGACAGAACTCGCCGGGAATATGCTAGTTGGTATTATACCTGACGTCAGATAGCATTTCCCTGGTGACATGTGTACAGGTTAGTTCATCGACCTGAGATCGTCATTTGTCTCGTGTGAGTTCCCACTGTGCTTTGATTACTACCCTACCACGGCTCAAAGGAGTCGTGCAAACAGGTTTTAGTTGGGTACAGTCCCGAGCTACATAGAGGCAGTATGCGGATCGGCAGGGATTTCGTCTCTCCCGGTATTGGGGGTGAGATCGCGCTGTGTCTAGGAGAGCCATTACACGGAGTCCTTGGCCAAGGCAAGAGATTTACTGGTAGTTATTCCAGTAGTATCTCAGGGTGTTCTGGGCTACACTCCGACATGACTTGTACCGCTTTTGGGGGTCTGACTTTTACCAACCACCTAGGCCCGCCATGCGATGCTCATAGACGAACGGACTAGACTGTACGGATATTGTCACTGACAGGCTCAGTAGGGTGTCAGGATGTGTTCGCTCATCGACCTCCCTTTTGGTCAATACCTGGTAGCCCGTTACGTACAACTAGTACCACTGACGTGCTAGTGGTTAAATCCACAGCCAAAGTATTGACGAGACTTTAGAGTCCCCCACAGACAGTTTCTCAAGTTTCGGGCGAAACATTGTAGAGGCCGTATGATATATGGCAGGGTTCGATCATATACGTGCAGTAGTGCATGGATCATGATCGGGCGGATCATACTAGTGGGCTTTGGTTTAAGCTGGATCCTAGTATTAGATTTGTTGTATTACTTTAGTCTCATCGCATTCGCATTCTGTCGGAATGCGGATGCAGCTATGTATATACAGCTGAGAGGTACTCTTGTGATCCATTACGAATTTACTTTAGTAGATGCCATTCTCGTTTTATTGTTGCAAACATTTGGATTAATGTTTGCATATGGAAATAATGAGCTCAAAATCATGATTAGGTGCATTAATTATGACGTGGACATTGGTGGTGACTCATGGTCATATTCTTTGAACCATGTCATGTTTAGTGATTGATTTGTGAGGTGAAATGAGAGAGAGAGAGAAAGGGCAGCCTCGTATAGTGAGGTTAGCTCTTGTATTTTCTATTCTAACTCTCACTCTCATTTTATCTCAACACAATAGAAAAAGAGAGAAAAGCTTCTTCTTCCTCCTCTTCTTTATTGAGCTCATTATCTCCTCACTAATGCCATCCATTAAATCTTCAATAGACAAAGTGATGACACACATTCTCTACTTCACCTTGGACACGTCGGCTAGCGAACTTCGTGCCTGAGTTGCTACGGATGAAGCGGGAGCCCGTAAAAAGACTCGAAGATGTTGTGCCCTTTTTGACGAGGAGATCGAGACCGGAGATGCCGCGAGGAGCTTGGGATGATGGCCAAAGACCGAAGGACACGGATCGATCGGTATAGCATTCCAACTCTTTCTCTAGTTGCTAGTTGTAGGTTAATAGTTCTATCCGTGTTTATAGTATACGATAGCGCCGGTTTAAAGTTTTGAAAAAGTTTTCGTTTCCGCATTTTGGCTTCGGACAGACGACCGGGGCGCTACCGTAGAGTTAAAATAGGGAGGACTTTCTGGCTCGACATGATAGTACGCTATCTGGTTGCTCTTTATCTTAACATGTATATTTTCTGTCTCTCTGTTACATGTTGATAAAGCCCTTAGGATGTGTACTTGACTTCCAGGATTATGATGCATATCATACTAGTGGGGCCTGGGTAGTCCATGAATTTGTCCTTCAATGTTCCTAGTCGTAGGAATATCGAGACGGGGCATCGATATTCCAGAGTAGACTAGCGTATATCTTCTCGATCCATGTGATTGGGGATGGATGATCCCATATCCATTGGTGTTTGACATCAGAGATTTTATATGGGTGCTCAGTGGAGACAGGGTACACTGAACTGACTCGCTGAGAACTCCTAGATGGTATTACACTTCACGTCAGATAGCAGTTCTCTGGTGACACTGGTACAGGTTAGTCTGTCGACCCGAGATCGTCATAGAGTCTTGTGTGTCTCCCACTGTGCTTTGATTTCCACCCTACCACGGCTCTAATTTGTCGTGCAAACAGGTGATTTTTGGGTACAGTCCCGAGTCACATAGATGCAATGAACGATAGGAGGGGATTCGTCTCTCCCGGTATTGGGGGTTAGTATTGCGCTATGCTCGATTGGCCATAAATGATATCCCTGGCCAGGAGATGTGATTTACTGGTGAGTGTTATCAGTAGTTTCACGCCCGTTATGGACTGATTGAAAGAATTTAAAGTTTACTACAATCAAGACAGTGTCACTTTGCAGCTTGCCGGTTGAGCACAGGTCGATCCACAGGGAGACAGAGCGTTTTACATTCTTATTGTTACGAGTTAATGCGCATAGGCGGAAAGTTCTTTATCTAACCTATGTGTTATATGCAAAGTAAACGCTTGTTAGGATAAGATAGGATAGTGTAAGTTAATGGATTCCGTATTCAAGTCCTTTGAGCAGAGTCTTGACCAATTGAAGCTAGATCAATCGGCAACAACGTGGATTAGAGTGCTTAAGCACGGTATTCGTAGAATCCGGCTTATTAACCCTTGTCCGTCCGTTCTTATCGCTTGCTTTCGCCTCCAGCCAATCCGAACGCAACCGGTCGCGGTTAGGAGTCACCGTTACCTTGGTAGGGTAGGGTGCATAACGGAGCACTTGCGTTAGGTTTGGGCGGAGTTTCAAATGGAAAATACGGGAAAACTATATGAGAAATGAAACCTTAACTTACATTATCATTCTCTTTTCGTAACAACAATATTCACAACATCTCTCAATAACAAACCAAAAAAATAGAGAACAAAAGAGAAGATAAACAAAGAAAAGAAAAGAATTACAAGAATGTAAATGCCATGGTAATAAATTGCAAGGAATAGAAGACAAGAATGAAAATGAAAGTAAGAAAAAGAGCAAGTACAAAATACTAAGAACCATTAGAACCCAAGACAATACATGGGTTCAATATCCTAATCTTAAACTTGCAAGCTCAATCAAGAGGTTGCAAGATCAAGAAGAGGCAAAGAACTCATGGTGAATGAAGACATAAAAGAGAACTTTATTAAACTTGAAGAATGGTACAACCCTTGAAATCAATAACCAACCCTTAAACTTGCAAGCTCAATCAATAGGTTGCAAGATCAAGAGAAGGTTAAGAACTTAAGGGGAAGCTATGTACAAGAACTAAAGACACAAAAAAGAGTTACAAAATGTATGGTAAAACTTGGACAAAGTGAGACCCTTGAACCCTTGCCCACTGCCTGCTATATATAGGCACAAAAGAAAAGAAAATAAATAAAAAAAATAGGGCAACGTGGCAGAAAGGAGGGCCCCACAGAACGATGGAAGCAGTTGGGAGCAGGGGGCCGGCGAGCTCGGCTTAGGTGAGCATGTGCTCGAGTCAAATCCGAGCACATGGGCTCGTGCTTGCAGTGTAGGTTGGTGTGCACTCCAATATGATTCTGGTGATGTTTGCTTGGTCTAAAATACCCTGATTTGCCTTCAGAGTTTTGGTGGGAACTTGGTAGATATGAATCACATCACTACTTTTTGCAATAAATGCACATCACTTCTCATGCCACTTGCCATGAGCCATCATGCCATGGCTGCCCCCTCGGTCCATGGTCTAAGCCTTAAGAGTTAGTGTGTATACATGCTATGTGTTGGACCAAAATATTGTGCACACACTGTTTGCAAAATAACTCTTGGGATATCGGTCGTTTTGCGGTTCTGGTTGCAGTGTCAGCTCACAAATGATATATCCATGATTTTGAATGTATTTCCAGTATTTTTTCACGGATAACTATAATCTGTATTACTGAGCAAACACCGGTTAATAGTACCGATATATACAAAAAAAAGATAATGAATGAGCGGTATTAAAGTGCAATATTCTGGTCTGAATAAATACCCCCAAACTTATATTTTGCTCGTCCCGAGCCAAAAAAAAATCCTAGCCTCACTTTCGTAGGGAACGCGATTGCACTAAACGCGTGCAACAAGCCGTTAAACCTCTAGGTGTCCCTAGTAGGAGGAGTGTTGTCTCCTGAGGGTTTTCAGCGGATTGCACACATAAAATCCCGTCAAGCTAGTTTCATAAGTTAACGTCGATTCTATTCCTATAGTTTAGTATCTACGTTAGAAATTCTAATATCCTAATTTAGAAATATTTAACCCTTATGTTTCATACCTCCTATCTATTTAACCTTAGATCATATACGTTCCAAAAAAGTTTAGAAAGATCCCGGTATCTCCTGAGTTTTCCTTCTAAAGCGCGGTCTCAAATCAGGGATTTTTATCAATTTTAAAGAAAAAGTAAGTCATATTCTTCATTTCTATCTTTCCTCTAAACATCGATCGTATACCCCTACGTGTGTGTAAATTATTCACCCCTACACTTAAGAATTCAATTCAAGGTATAGTACCCTTGCCCTAATACCTAATACCAGTTCTTTTCGTTAAAGATGGACGGAGTTGCTTACACACCTTTTATGCGACTATTAATGCTTCTTGAGGCACTAACGGCTGCTTACTGAATGTGTGAACTTAAAGCGTAAATAGCAGTTTCCAGGTCTTGAATATATTTATTTTTCTTTTTCTTTTTCTTTTTCTTTTTCAAGACCGGATATATTTTTTCAATGATGCTCTTTTGGTGTTTAGCTTTAAATACCGTTTTTTCTTTTATACTAGGCTTTCAGGGAAGAGTATTTCTTGGTATCCTCTACTATCCCAAGTTCCAAGGTTCGTGTATGTACAGTTTGTAGGGTATATAATTTCTAAATTTGGACATAAGAATAGAAACTATTTTTCAAACTTATCGCTTTCACTCAGATTAGCTGTTAACTTACCCTTCAGTAAAGCTTCAATACTTTCCCTTCATCTTCACTTAACTCAAGAACTGAACTCAAGATTATCTATTTCTCCCAAAAGAACTGTAAGGACGTATATTTTCCAAAGTTAAACAGAAGGAGGGTTATTTTTAGGGTTTTCAATTCGTAAGCCTAGAATTTAGTTATTTCTAACGTATCAACTAAGCTTTCGGAATAAAATCAAAGTTACCTATTAGCTAACATGACGACAATGTTTTTCTATTTTTTGGAAATTTTTGATTTTTGTGGGTTTTTTAAATAAGTATGCAAATGCAAAATAAACAAATGAATGCGAAGGAAAAGACATACCGAGCACACCCCCAAACTTACACTTGACAGTGTCCTCACTGTCAGGCTACACCAAGAGGGTCAAAATTGTCGGCGCTCCTTAAAAGAAAATTTTATAAAAAACAAAACAAAACGCAAAAATATATACACAAAAAGGTCCCCCCCCAAACCTAAGTAAGCGTTGAAGTTCAGGTTTAGGGGGGAAAGAACAGTATTAATCTATACAAGGCCTTACATAGGCCAAAAGTTACACCAACCATTCAAAAAATTTATCGTTATAATTGTGTGGTTGGTGAAAGAATACGGAGAGGAAACAAATGGAGAATACGCGAGACCGTATGCGGGTAGAAGTGGTACATGGTCCCGGTATATGAGGAGACGAATAGCGGAGGGGAAAAAGAAGTGGAATACGAACTTGAGGGTGAAAATGGAGTGAATAAATTAGCACAATTTATGATGACCTATGTGTGAAAAGCGATTGTGCTAATCTATCAACTCGTCGAGATATGTGGTCAAATCCCTCAAGATTCGTGAGAAACCATGGGTAAGCCTAACTTGGTGAACCAGACACAAGAAATGAAAGTGATACGGTGTCTTGCAAGGTCGGAACGATGGAAAGGATGGAGGGGGGTGATTGAGGAAGGTTATCGGTTAAAGGTTCAGGAGGGTGTACACAGTCAATGGAAGGGACATGATGAATTGGAAAATCCGACTCATCTGGTAAAACTGGTCCATCCTCAAAACTATCCTCAATATTCTCCTCAAAATTCAGCTTATCCTTGCAAATTTCATCAAAATCAAGACGCATATAGGATTCGGGAAAAACAGTTAATGACTCGGGTTGATTAATTGGAGAGAAAAACTCATCCAAAACTACGGGTTCATCATCCGAAATATCCCCAGCGTCGATATCCTCAATCAAGTGAAAATCAATTTCCTCAGACACCTCATCCAAAGCATGGATTTTAATCAATTTTGGCTCTAAGATGGAGGTGTAGAGGTCAAAAGGTTTGGGTATGGTTTCACTCGAAAGGGACCCTTCACAATCGGGTAAATCAAACACTACAAAGTCGCACAACTCATTAAACGTTCTATCTTCAATTGGTAAATCATTTGGGACACTTGATAGACATTCAAAATCGGAGTTGTGAGATTCAATTTGGGACGAGTAGGTTTGATTTGGAAGGGTGTACAACTCACTCTCATTACTCAAATTCTCGGCCTGTCCTACCGCCTCATCATACATTGAAAAATGTGGAGCTACTTGGAAACCAGCTACCGGGTCACTAGGTTGTATGAGTGCAGCCATGGACGCATTCAAATCCATCATCTATTGGTACGACACTACCCTAAAGTCTTCCAACAAATGTTCCAGACTAAACATGGGTTGTGAAGGGGTTTCAGTAAAAGATTCAAAGTTGTTTGGATACTGCAAACTCCCAAATGGCTGTTCAGAAGCAATGTCTAGGGAAGGCGCAAAAGTCGGGTAGGACTGGAAGGAATTGAATGGATGGACAAGAGTAGGATCAACATTTTGATAAGAAGGTGAATGGAATTGTTGATCCCAAGAATTCGCAGTGGTGAAAGGAGTGAAAGATCGGTTACGAGATTGTTCAATACGTTCAGCAAGAGACATAGGTCTTGGGGTTACAACTGGACTCTCAAAAGGGGTATCAACGTAAGAAGGTGGTGAAGGTTGAAATGGTTGATACAAGGTGGATTGTGGAGTCCAATTGGTTATCCTAGACACGTCTATCCAAACTTTCAAATAAATTTTTGGCATGGATGGATCGTTCGACATTCGGCCAAACCAAGAACCATAGGAAGTAATGTCCGGTTGTGGGTACTAAAGTTTGGCCAGAGTTTTGCGAGGTGGGGTACCCATGATATGAAGAGAGGAAGAAGAATAAGAGAAAAGGAGGAGAAAATAATGTGGTTTTTAAAAAAAAAGTTAGTTATTAACAAAAGAATGAAATATACACACAAAAAGAATCTGAACAAAAACAATCACGACACAAAAATACCACGCACCTAATCGGTCTAGGGTTCACCTAGGTCAACCAGACCTGCTCCAGAACTTGATTGTTGAATTAAAACTGTGTCGAGAAACGGGCTCAAGATATACTGATCACGAGGCCAGGTAAGTGAAGAGATAAAGGGAGGTTTTCCGACGCTTTCGGGAAGGTCCTTAATTAAATAACCCTTTCTCTTTTGGCGGTTTCGCCGTGAACACTTTCCTAGACACCCCGTGAACGATATACCGTTAAGCGATATTTTAAACACAGTTAACTTCTCCTAGTGAGCGCGAAGTCCTTAAGGCTTAAAGTCTAATTTCTTTTAAAAATTGTGTGGGTAATCGTTATGCTCAAGTTCGTGATTTGTAGGCCATGGAAAAGGTGATGAAATCTTTTACCGTATGTTGTGGGGTTCGCTTGCCCTTATGTCCGTATTAATGGATGCAATGCGCAATTCAATAAAAATTCTATAAAGAATCAAACAATTGTTTTTTAGTTTAAGCTTGGCATTGCAACAAATACGGGTTAGTCAAGTTTTAGCATTTGCTAGCAAACCTGCAAAGAATCCTGCAAAGATGATATATTGGATGCGTCGGATTTGAGAAAGAAGGTGTTAACGAAGTACGTACCGATAAATTTTCGGGTTTAGAAACCCCCGTTGAAGTTAAATCCGAATAGTTTGAAATGTTCGCTTGCGCGGGTCAAACTACCCGGATCTTTGGCACTGTACTTCGCAATCACCTTGGCCTTGAATGTATACTTTGCTCCCCACAATCACAGTTCGCAAATACGCAAAAATCTACAAATGTCGGAAAAACGGATATTAGTGCAAAAAAGCGATACGAATGCCCAGATACCTGCACACTAAAAATAATAAAAAACAAACAATAAAAATGGGATAAAATCAGAACACTGGAGCACAGAGGAAATTTTGGAGGCAAAAGGTGGAGGTGCGGCCAGCGACACCGGATTTAAGTGGTGTGTCATCGGATTTCTTGTGGAGAATAGGCTCCAATCTTCTTCTGGGTTCACACTATTATACTAAGGTCACACTGGTATTGTTTGTTTCTTCAGCTGAGTTACAGAGTGCAAGAAGGTCCAATTTCCAGAGAACAAAATGGTTAAGAATGTTAGTTTTTTGTTTTGGTTTTGAAAATTTTGAATTTTGATGTTGTTTTGGAAAGTGTTTGATGGTTATTAACAAGATTAACCAAAAATAACAAGAATAAAAATGTTACCGTCTCCCCGGCAACGGCGCAATTTGATTGAAAGAATTTAAAGTTAACCGCAATCAAGATGGCCTCGCTTTGCAGCTAGCCGGTTGAGCACGGGTCGATCCACTGGGAGACGGACCGTTTTACGTTCTTGTCATTACGAGTTAATGCGCGTGGGCGGAAAGTTCTTTATCTAACCTAAGTGTTATATACAAAGTAAATGATTGTTAGGATAAGATAGGATGGTGTAAGTTAATGGATTCCGTATTCAAGTCCTTTGAGCCGAGTCTTGACCAATTGAAGGTAGAGCAATCAGCAACAACGCGGATTAGGGTGCTTAAGCACGGTATTCGTAGAATCCGGTTTATTGACCCTTGTCCGTCCTTTCTTGTCTCTTGCTTTCGCCTCCGGCCAATCCGAAAGCAACCGGTCGCGGTTAGGAATCGCTGTTACCTTGGTAGGATAGGGTGCCTAACGGAGCGCTTGCGTAAGGTTCGGGCGGAGTTTCAAATGGAAAATACGGGAAAAAGATATAAGAAACGAAACCTTAACTTACAATATCATTCTCTTTTCTTAACAACAATATTCACAACATCTCACAATAACAAACCAAAAAAAGAGAGGACAAAAGAGAAGATAAACAAAGAAAAGAAAAGCATTACAAGAATGTAAATGACATGGTAATAAATTGCAAGTAATAAAAGACAAGAATGAAAATGCAAGTAATTAAAAGAGCAAGTAAGAAAAACTAAGAACCATTAAAACACAAGACAATACATGGGTTCAATAACCTAATTTTAAACTTGCAAGCTCAATCAAGAGGTTGCAAGATCAAGAAGAGGCAAAGAACTCATAGTGAATGAAGACATAAAAGAGAACTTTATTAAACTTGAAGAATGATACAACCCTTGAAATCAATAACCAACCCATAAAGTTGCAAGCTCAATCAAAGGGTTGCAAGATAAAGAGAAGGTTAAGAACTCAAGGGGAAGTTATGTACAAGAACTAAAGAAACAAAAAAGAGTTACAAAATGTATGGTAAAACTTGGACAAAGTGAGACCCTTGAACCCTTGCCCACTGCATGCTATATATAGGCATAAAAGAAAAGAAAAAAAACAAAAAAAATATGGGTACGTGGCAGCAAGGAGGGCCCTACAGAAAGATGGAAGCAGTTGGGAGCAGGGGGCCGGCGAGCTCGGCTTGGGTGAGCATGTGCTCGGGTCAAATCCGAGCACATGGGCTTGTGCTTGCAGTGTAGGTTGGTGTGCACTCCAATATGACTCTGATGATGATTGCTTGGTCTAAAATACCCTGATTTGACATCAAAATTTTAGAGGGAACTTGGTAGATATGAATGACATCACTACATTTTGCAATAAATGCACATCACTTCTTATGCCCACTTGCCATAAGCCATCATGCCATGGCTTCCCCCTAGGTCAATGGTCCCAGCACCAAGAGTTAGTGTGTACACATGCTATGTGTTGGACCAAAATATTGTGCAAACGTTATTTGCAAAATAACTCTTGGGATATCGGTCGTTTTGCGGTTCTAGTTGCAGTGTCAGCTCACAAATGATATATCCATGATTTTGAATGTATTTCCAGTATTTTGTCACGGATACCAATAATCTAAATTACTGAGCAAACACCGGTTAATAGTACCGATATATACAAAAAATAGATAATGAATGAGCGGTATTAAAATGCAATATTCTGGTCTGAACATGGACCTTACATCGGCATGACCTATCAAGCTATTGGGGTTTGACGTTTACCACCACTAAGCGAGATATGCGGCATATCAGACGAAGAGACCGGACTGTACGGTAGTGTTGCTGATTGAATTCGCATGAGTATGAGCAAGCCTGCTTGTTGATCTTCTGATCGCTCAATACCCGCGTGGCCATTACGTTTGGAAGATTTCTTGTAGCCTGTGGGTGTTTGATATGATCATCACCTACTGTCGGCGTATTGACGAGTCTTTAGAGTCCTACACAGAGGTTTTCTGGCTCAGGCGAAACGGAGTAGGAGCACATATGTGATATTTGCAGGACCGAGATTAATACGCGTATGTGATACCGTATTCTATTCTCGCGATTTGTATCATCGTTCGGTTATATGCGATATAGCCGGGTTATCGAATCAATAGTTGATTCGATAAATTGATACACATGATATTATTTGGTTATGTATGATATAGCCAGATTATTAAATCAAGTGTTGATTTAATAATCTAATTTATAATTATATATTTGATATATAAATTTACTATTGACTAGTATTAGCTCACTTAAGATTGCTTTTCTCACTTGATTGTATATTGAGTATATATGTGATATATACTTGTGTGCATGTTTGTATCATACTTGATGATACATGCAAGCATCAGTGTGTGTGTGACTTACACCATGCTAATTAAAATGTGAAGGTTTTTTATTTATCTTAATAATTCAAAATTAGTGAGAATTTTGTCATGCTTGGAAGCTTGGAGAAGCTTGAAGCATCTTTGACAAAGTCCATATATTTTGTCTTACTTAAGATATTTATTAACCTAACCATTTCAATTAGCCATGATTTAGTCTCTACAATGGTTAGTATATGATACTAACTCACCCATGGTTGCATAATTCACCACTTGATTTATTATTGAGTTCATTCTTCTTCTTCATCATCTCAACTCAAAAGCTTTCTAGGTTTTTGATAAATGGTCAAAATGAGTGAGAAAATAAAATCTAAAGTGAGCCATTTCCTACTTCATCATCCTATACACTTGCTTGGGTAGTAAAGGTTGTTCTCTTCACAAAGTTGTTGACCTAGTGAAGTGGTAGCTTGCGTCTGAGTCTCCTCGACGTAGATCATATTCGGCCTCGAAGACTTCGAGCAAGCTTGTTCATTTCTCCATGGGAACCCATTCTAGAGTTCGGGAGATCACTACTTGCGGCGATCGAAGCGAAGGGACTTCTACACGGAGCTTTAGAAGTGAAGGACCGATCTACAAAGGTTGTATTCATTGCTCACTACTTGTAATGATTGATTACATGTTTGGTTTTGTCTATTTACTTTAGCTTGATCCTAGCTTAGGATTGATTACTACCTTAGAATTTTTGAATTTGGCATGGTAGTTACTGTGAAAACCCAATAGGGTGCTAAGGAATCCCAACAGTGGTATCAGAGTCGGGCTAGAGTATTAGACGGTGTTTGTTAGATTACGAAACCGAAACGAACTCTGAAACATGAAACACCAAATATGGGTTCTGTTGATTTTTAAATGACTTAGAAATTTTTTTTAAACAAGTGCAGAGTGATGTATGAGAGATTATAAGAACATGTCAGAAATTAGGGACCATCTGCTCTAATTTTGGCCGAGCAGATAGGGGTTGTGGCCGGCCCATTCAAGGCAGATTGTGTTAAAATTTTTGTCATGTTCCCATCTCTGTATTTTGGTGTCTCGGGTGTTGTTTGTTTTTGCTAATTTTGCATGAGATATAATCTTACACTATAAGCAATTCGAAGTGTTTCATATTCGTAGTTTAACATTGTATTTGGGTTTTCACATATTATCAAGGCGAAGTTAAAAAGTTCGATCGAATGTCAAAAACCCATTTTTCCAAGTTTAACGTATTCGGAAAAATATGCAAGTAATTCTATGAACCCTCTAGAAGAATGAAACCCTCGACTTTTTGGATCACGGAACCGCGGTTATACCCTAGGGTTTGCCGCAGTTCCGTGGTGACATGAGTGAGGCTTGGGTCTGCCCTTTTATGGCAAGTGCGTAGGTACTGTGGCATATTCTGGGTATTATTGAACTGTGCTCAAGTGTTGAGCTGTCGGGAAATTGTGGGGTTTTGATGAATCGATCGAAAAGTTTAACGTCGTCCGGATATCATGTCATGGGATACAATAATTGGAATCTATCTAGTTGCGTTCAAGTTTAACATTTCGATCTCGGACGGAATCGGGAATCTTGCTGAATTACCCAACTTCCTTTCAAAAGTGTTTTCATGGTTGAGACGTAAATGTAAAATTTACGTTGTTCGGCATGAAATCCAGAATATGTGATATTCCGGGTTTATGATGTATAAGGGCAGTGCGGATTCGAATTGTTGTAGTTTTTCACTTTCTTTTCTGCGACCGTAAGTGTAATATGTGGTGTATCGCCGGTTTCAATGCTATATGTCAACGACAGTTGGGATATGCATATTTACTTACGTTGATGTGTGATGTTATGTGTTGCTGTGATATTTTATATTAGATCGTCGAATTTGAATAGACGGGGGTTTTGTGTGAGATGAGAGTTTTTCATTTTCATTCATGTAAAAAGTTGTATGTAATATTCTTTTATTGGGGTATTTCCGGGTTGAGGAAGATGTCACCGTTGATGTATATTATTTACTTTAACGCATTAAGATAGACCCAAGGAGGGGAGCACAAGTAACCAGGTTCTAGAGTCCAGTGGGGGTCCATCTCGAGGAGTCGAGTCCGGGTCTCCTAACTCTAGATTGGTAGGGTTGCTTTCCGCTCTCCTAGGGGTCTAGGGATGTGGGTTTGCTATTCATCACAACAGTGGAATCCGTATTTTATACAGGCTTAAATTAAAACCTGAAAATCCTAGTATATCTAATATTTCATATGTTGTCTTCTGCTGCTGATATTCTGTGATGTTATCACTTTATATTATGAGATGGATACATTATAATATATATATGATATATTATAGACGTTGCTTATGTTTTTCACCCACGCTTGCCCTGCCCCGCCCTGCCGTTAGTTACCTAACCTAACGGTGCATGGCGGGATGTCGTGGCGATGCAGATGGCATAATCGTATGTTGTATTTATCTGTGATGCTTAGGTAACTTAAATTATGGGACATTCATTAATGAGATTAATGAAAGAAAATAAACCTAATGATTTTGTGGAATCGAATTTTCAAAAATAGGTAGCTCTAGTTATTGCTTTTCTTAGCGGTATTCCTTATAGAATATCCTGCACCTTATTCGATGAGGAAAGAGCAGAGATCCCTTCACCGGGAGTGACCGCTTTAGCAATAACTACCAGATGCTACAACCCTCGGTTTTGTATTTTGATTGCTTTTCTAGTTCTTGCTTTGCATAGTGATATTATGAATATCCTGCACCTTATTCGACGAGGAAAGAGCCAAGATCCCTTCACCGAGAGTGACCACTTTAGCGAAACTAGCAAAAGCCTTAAAAAAACTCCATTTTAAATCATTTGATTCTGCAATGAGATCAAGTTCAAAGCGTTAAAGGTTTTCACAAAAACCATCCGCAACCCTCCGTTATTTTAGGAAGTAGAGTACTTAGTATTCGTGTTGCTTATGTTGATCATAGTCAAGGTGCAGTGTACGGTAGCTAATTGATGTCTTCCTACATAGCATATGATGAGATTAATTTGGACAGTCATGTGATTATGTTGATTATAGTCAAGGGTCATATCGGTGGATCTAATTAATCAAGAAATGACGGGTATAACTTGACTAGTGCTTATGATATGTTGATCATAGTCAAGGTCATAAGTGCTAGGGGTAAAAACTATTATCGGGAGTTTCAAGTGTTGAAATTTGTAATGAGATTGCATACCTTCTATGTGATGGTTGGATCCTGATACCCACTGTGAGTAATTGTTACTCCTAGGAGAGTTTTGCACTTTACAATTAGCCAGTCAAGTAGGTGTCTAGAAAGGTGTCAATGGGGTAATGTCCCTGGGAAAACGAGATTTATTTTAATTAGGTCTGTGCAAAAGCACGGGGAACCTCCCTTAAAGTACCGGCGCTGGCCTGACTGAAAGATTGGCGAACTTGTAGGGTGTAATTAATCCCGGTTAGTCTTTCCTTTTAAGGATTGAAGGAAGATTTCATAAAAACAGTGAAAGCCATCCTGATTAGATAAAATATATAACCAATCTTATCTTGCAAAAGCGCATGCAGAGTGTTTTATTCTCTCTCTCTCTCTTAGGTAGCGACCATGTCACGCCTTAATCAAGATAATAATATGGATGTATCCACCGAACCTGTTTGTTATACTGAGCTGAGGATCGTTGGTCTCGCTCCAACTTATAATTGTTATAAGACCGAGCAGGAAATGGCGGAATACCAGGATTCCCATGCCGCCCAAACGAAGAAAGTGCATGTTAGTCGCATCGTCTTCGGGTGTGTTCGTTACAGAGAAATTTTTCTTAGTATCCTCTACGTCCTTGGTATTTGATACCGGATCAGGATCCCGCATATGTAATATATTACATGGGCTACGGATAGGTAGAGAACTGAGAATAGATTGATATGTCTCAAAGTATAGAGATTGGTGCAATTGTTGCAGCCAAATCAGTTGGCAAATATCACCTTTTATTACCAAATACATTGATTCTGAACAAATGTTATTAGATACCGAACCTGATATGCAACATTATATCAGTCTCTTTATTTACTAAAGAAGGATATAATTTTGTATTCTTGGATAATGTTTTGAACATTTCCTATATCAAGAGTTGATCAGATCAGGCACGTAATCTAATAGCATATACGTTCTAAATCAAACCACAGTTCTTAACTTACAGAACACACACAAAAGGAAGAGTTCAGAAATGAATGAATCCTACTTATGGCATTGTAGACTAGGTCATATCAATGCGACCCGACTAGCTAAGTTACATTAAGATGCATATTTAAATAAGTTTGAATTTACATATTGTGAAACTTGCCATTCATATCACAAAGATAAGATGACCATACCTCCGTTTACTTGAAACAGAAAAAGGGTTAGTAAACTCCTGGGACTCATACATGATGATGTATGTGGTCCCCTATCTGAACATGCCAGGACTGGTTCATTGTACTTCATTATATTCACTGATGATCTCTAAGGATTCGGACATGTGTTCCTGTTGAAACACAAGCCTGACTCTTTTGAGAAATTCAATGAATATAAATCCAAAGTAGCGAACCATAATGGGTATAAGTATTGTGTCCTTTGATGGGATCAGGGAGGAGAATACTTGTGCATGGAATTCTTGGACTATTCTAAAGGAGAATGAAATTCTCTCTCAGCATTACTCCTCCTTATACGCCACAGCACAACGGTGTATCGGGGAGGAGCAACAGCACCGTATTTGATATGGTGCGCTCTATGATGAGTACTACTGAGTTACCTATTTCATTTTAGGAGTTATGCACTTGAGAAGCTGCATACCTATTGAATTGGATTCCAACTAAATCAGGTTCCTACCACTCCATGTGAGATATGGTATGGGAAGAGCCCATCACTTAAGCTTGTTAAGATTTGGGGTTGTCCAGTCTATGTCTAAAAGCAAAATCCGGACAAGCACGAGGCAAGGTCAGTTCTGTAGAAATTTGTTGGATATACCAAGCATTTGCAAGGGAATATCTTCTACCACACCGAGAAACAAAATATGTTTTGTTTATCGGCATGCCACCCTTTTAGAACAGGAATTTACTTTAGAAAGAAATTTATGGTCATGAGGTAGAACTCGAATAGGTTCCAGCTATACAAACTTCAGATGATGATTTGATAGAACCGGAGGAATCAATAGTTCCCGACGAACCTTAGCCTCTCCGCCTATCTGGTAGGGTTCCTCATCCGCCTGAGAGATACTTCGGTTTCTCGATGATAGTGGGAGCGAGGATTGCATCATGTGAGATGATGACCCAACTAGTTTCGAGCAGGCCATCAGGAGTGGGGACTCAGTAAGAATGACTGGATGCTAAGCGATCTGAGATGGAATCTATATACAACAACAAAGTATGGACTTTGGTTGCAATATCTGAAGGGTTAAATCCCCATCAGAAGCAAATATATCTTGAGAAGATTACTTGGTGTAGATGAGAAGTTGAGACTTTCAAATCTAGACTTGTTGCAAAAGGTTCTCGTTATCGACCAGGCGTGGATGATGATGAAACCTTTTCTCCAGTGGCTAATCTTAAGTCCATCCGGATCCTACTTGCCATTGCTACATACCATGACTACGATATCTTGTGGTTAAGTGTCATGACTGCTTTTCTAAATAATGATTTAGAAGAGTGCGTCTAAAAGTATACAGCCAGATGGTTTCATAGACAATGGGAGCAACGCTATAGTGTGCATGTTGCTTTACGGGTTAATGCAGGCATCGCGGAGTTGGAATATCTGTTTTGATGTGGTAGTCAAAGTGTTTGACTTCTTCAAAATAGTAGATGAACCTTGTATATATAAAAAAGCAGTAGAGAGTATGGTGGTCATTCTCGTATTGCACGTGGATGACGTACACTTGATAGGGAAGGTGTTTCCTATGCTACACTCGGTCAATCTCGTCTTATCACATCGATTCTCCATATAGGATCTAGGTGATACCTTCTAAATCCTAGGTTTTGGATCTATGAGATATATCTAAGTGGATGTTTGGATTCTCACTAGGTGTAGTGAGATGGTATCAATCGATCCTGGGAAGAATCACTGGATAGCATCTAAGGTGGTAAGAACGACCGAATGTCAGTCACATGCATTGTCTTTACCCTTAGTAGTGGGACGGTATGTTAGAAGAGTTCCAAGCTAGATACTGTGGCAAACTAGACAATAAAGGCTGGTGGCATCGCTATCAAACATACTACTAAAGAGACAATTTGGGTGTATATTTGTTCATAAGATGAGCTAGGTTCCTACCATTGTGGGACAATGGAGGTGTGGTTTTGGCCTAGGAACCCTGGTCCCATCACTGACCCAGACATATTCTAAGGCAGTATCACCTTGTAACATTTTAAAAAATAAAATATTATTTTTGGGAATTTTTATGATTAAATAATAAATATTATGAATATTTTATGATGCGGTATAATTAAAAATCGATAAATTGGAAAATATTTGGAAAATTATAGAAATTACTGAAATAAGGGTGCGTTATGTGATTTAGGCAAATTAAGAATTTTTATAATTAATTATATTCCATTTTAATGCTAATCGCGATTAAATATCGCTAATCTTGCATTAATCCAGTTTTGTGCATATGACATGCACCATGTCATATTTCACCTTGTTACATTTTCCTACACGGTCTTTTCTTTATTCATGCATGGTTTTTTTTTAAAGAAAACAAAAGATAAGCAAAAGAAAAAAAAAGAAAACAAAAAGAAAATGGATTAGAATAATGGAGTATGGGCATGAGAGAGAAAGGAGAGAGATGTGAGGGGGTCAACCTTGGACTATGGCTTTGTTCCCTCCATCATTTTCCTTCGTCATTTTTCCCTCGCCCTCTCTCATGGTTGCCCCCTCTCCCTTCTCCACAAAACACATCACTTCATCATCAAAAACACATCAAAAGTTCATCTCCATTTTATTAAAAATGTGCACATGCTCACTACAAACACTTTGGACCAAGAATAATCGGATTTTGAGCACTTGGGCCAACTCAAGAATTTTATTGAGTTTCCAAATAAGATAATTTCTACACCATTAGTATTGTATTTCAATTTCTTTATCACCCATATAAGTTTAGAAGTGTGTTAATGCGGTTTAGTGAACTTTGAAAATTCCTAGAAAGGGTTAGGGTTCGGTTTGAATCCAAAGGTGTAATTGAGCCTTTATAGTGACCTTAAACCTCTGTAGGGATTGTATCATGGACTAAAACCATGGACTAAACACCGAAACATAAATTTAGAAACCCCGACATTTGAAATTTCTGGAAATTGTGATGGTATTTTTGCACTCACAGTGAGACAAGCAGGCACTCAGGAAGCAAACCCCAAGACCCAAGCACCAACCACCAAGAAGTGGTAGCAGATTTAATCTTCCTGGCCCTAATTTGCAGCCAGGCTAGGGATGTGTGCTTCAGTGTTTGGTTCATGGCTCCAGTACCTGTAAATTAGACCCTTCCAATGTGCAAAATTGGCAGATTTGACCTTGGGTAAAATCTGGGGCCATTTTCAAGAGTTGCTGCCGTGTATTTCATGACGTTTTTGAATTGAAGTTTTGATATTCATGTTTTTATCTGTCGATTCACGTTTGTACGTCAATCGTCGAGAGTTGTTGGTTATTCTTGCATGCGTAGTCCGTAGGTTCTAACCTATAGACTTTTAGATTGTCGTTTTGGTTTTGAATTGGATGTTAATGCGACACGATATGTTATGACAGGTAGGTACCCCCACGTGGACTTCGAGACGACGAGGATGAGCGTGGCATCATCGACTCCAGCAAGCGAGGATCAAGGTGAGTAGATATATATCTACGGGGGAAGTCTGGTGGATGGCGTATAGCACCCTCGCAGTTCGTAGTGTAGTATATGAATACGTATACATACATACATATATATATATATGTTTGTTATGAGACTAGATGATTATCTAGATAGAATTTAGGAGTTCATGGATAAACTTTAGTGTAATTGAGTGATAGTGTCGATAGTTAGTTTTAGTCGCGAACCCTAGATTAATGATTTGTATACACGCACACACATACACTTGCATACATTTTACTACTTGTGCGTATATGGGGATATGTATGTATATATAAATACACATAGGTATGGGACTATGTGTGTGTGTGTATATATATACGTATACATAAACCTAGATGATGAGGATAGTAAATGATATTTGCAGAAGAGTCGATGATATTGGGTATGATGCCATGAGATCGGTGATGTGACGTGGTACGTATTTGAGATACGACATGATATTATAGCGGGTTTATGGGGCGTTGTGTTTTCATACACATGCACATATACATGTAGATGGTATCAGTATGTACTAGACGTTATATCAGAACCCAGATCATGATATGATGATAAGGATACCAGTTGAATAATGAGATAAATGTGATATTGACCCGTACCCAGTTTGGGATGCCGTACGATGGATTTACCGCACGAGCTATTTATATTTATGATAGATCTGCATTCTTGACTCGAGAATGTCATATGATATATTGTATCGTATGCGATACTATTGAGGAGGGATCACCGACTATTATATATATATATCAACTCAGTTTTAGGCGGTTTCCTTACCTTTTCGATTAGCCTGTTAGTTTAGTCCTGTAGTTTACTTGTAGACGTTAGACTAGACTCGAGTCATACCTATTTCAAAACTAACGAATCATGAGTATCTTAAAGACAGGGCAAGGGATTCTACGGACATTTCAAAGGACGTACCTTTTCTTAAAAACACCATAGTCCCTATTTTTTAACACACGATTCGGGTTATTTCAAATGGCAAAACTGCATGACTCATATTTATATAATTGCAGATTCTTTATTATTGCGTTATTATTCATGTTCTGCATATTCATGCTGTTCGCATCGCATATTTATATTGTGTTTCTCGTTAGTAATTATCAAAATCATGGTGTCAGGACACCGGCACCATTACCGATAATGTGTATGCTCCACGTACACCTGCTAGCCGGCTCACACACATCATCATCGGTAACTGCCATGTCACGCACACCTTAGAGAATATTGATTCATTGATATCGCTTGTTAGCTGATAGTTTCGACATGATACTAGTGAGCCTGCCATTATATGATAGTTTAGACATTGCATTTATTTACTGCGTTACCTCCTGCATAAATATTCATATATTCATTGCCATGTAATAATTTGGGTCAGTCAGGATTGCCGGAGCCCAGTATTCATTATTTATTTATATCGTGATTTATGATTTCGGTTTTCCATGAGATTTCTGGATTTAGAGAAACCGGAAAGATTTATAAATTGTTTATCACTTTCAAAAGATAAAAGTGCGGTTTTCTCATGATATGATTGAGATATGTTCACCATGAGTTTTCTTGGCTCTTGAGCGATATCATACACCTGATTCGAGGAGGAGGAGAAACCGTCTGTGGCTGCATGGTGGACGCGGTGTGGTACCCCAGGGTGATAAGGTCACAGATTATGGCATTGAGCCTGTGACAGGGGCGCACTACTGACCGGTGATTGTATTGTAACTCGACGGATATCCGGAGGATACCGATCGGAGTATAGGCCAGTCCGGATAGCCGGAGACTGAAGTTTTGAGATTTGATGATATGGGCCAGTCCGGATAGCTGGAGCCCTAGATATTGAGATTTGAGGTTGCGGCCCAGTCCGGATTGCCGGAGTTTGAGATATTGGGATTTAAGTTTTGTGTCAATACTTGACACTGACTTCATGTTGATTTTATTGATGATACCTCGATTTATAAATATACAGAAATCTCACTAAATAAAGAAAACAGTTGTCACATTCATGATGCATTCTGTTTTCATTTTATTGCATTCTTACTTCATATTTATATTATGTTGCTACCTGAGGCACTGACACGAGCACTTGGTATTACACTTATGTATAGATGTTTACCCATGCCACCGTATCATGCTTCAGGCTTTATTGTTTTGAGAAATTATATTATGATCGTATTGACCTAGGATTGAGTCATACATACGATTTCTGCTCGGTGATGTTTTCTACTCACGAGTTAGCAACTCACACCCGTTGTGCCACAGTTTCTTGCAGGTTATGCCGTACAGGTTTCGTTACGGCTTGGCTGGCATATTGTTCCCTTTCGGGTGATTGCTTTAGTTAGTGGATTCACTCGCATCATGACCACCCTTGTACATTTATTATTTTAAGTTGTATCTAGTAACTTCATCAACCAGACTTGTATATTATTTCTGACATATTATTTCGACCTTAGAGTCGCGCGTTGTATTATATGGGTTTTCTTGATGATTTTGAGTTTCCTTTTGAGTTTTGATCCTCGCCCTTGGCGTTGTATATTATATTTGCTTGCGTGGTTGTGACCGTCAATTGACAAAGAGCTAAGCTCTTGGGGATGCCTTTATTCATATTATGCATGTTGTACCCTTTTGGGGTCAGTATTTACAAAGGAAACTCTACCAAAATTTTTAGAAAAGACTTGAGATTTTAAAATTTCATATTCGGCTTATGTTATTAAAACTACTTGCTTTAAAATATGTTTTCTTCACTTCTTTCTTAAAATGGTTTAGATTTCTGGGATTTCTTGGCTTACTTGAATTAGATAGGGTCCTATAGACTTCATATGATTCAAGTGCCAGTCACGTGCCATTTCGGCTCGTGACAAAATTGATATCAGAGCAATAGGTTAACCTTGGTTCGAGTCTATGTTTGACTATGCGGAGCCTTGGGCGTTTGTATATATACGGAATCTAGGTTTGACCTTATAGAACGTAGACTTAGTCGAAGGGGTATTAGATCCGAACTTTCATCGTATAGGTTGACCTTTGTTGATGGAGTAGGCGACTTAAGTAGAGTGACGTACCGTGGGTATGTTCCGCGGCATATTTACGATACGCTACTCCGCTTAAGAAGCCTTTGGATGTACATTTCCTTGCACAGCATTTGTAGGGTTCCTAGGCACTCCCAAGAGGTCTCACAAGGCATCAACCATGCCAATTTCAAAATTTACGGTGCCGAGAAACCCTAAACTACGGATCGTTGGCTAGATGTCTAGGCGAAAAAGAAACTAGTTAACAACTTAACTATAAAGAATACGGAAATACAACCTTTGTAGATCCGGTGCTCCACCTCCATAGCTCCGCAACGAAGTCCTTTGCTGTCCAAAAGGAATCCGGGCTCTAGCGTCGGCTTCATCGGAAAATAGGCGAGCTAGGTCGTCGATGTCCATGCCGAAGATGATCTACGTCGAGGCATCGCTAAATCAAGCTCCACCTTCACCAAGCCATGAAAACTTGTGAAGGAAACACACTCTACTACTTTGCAAGAGGTAGAGGATAAAGAAATAGGAAGTGGGTAGACTTTAGAATTGGATTTCTCACTCATTTCCATCAATCAACATTGATGGAGCTTGCTTTCTTCACTTGAAGAAAAGAAGAAGAAGAAGAAGCTAATTATGATAAGTTATTTAATAATAGAAAAAGAATTATACTTATCATAACTTAAACCAAGGTTAGATGTAGAGAGTTAACTCAAGTTAGATGAATGGCTAGGGTTTTAATAAGAAGACAAAAAGGTTACATAAGTCAAAGTTGCATGAAGCTACAAGAAGCTTCATGTAAGAAAGCAACCTTTTTATTTTCTTTTCACTTTTTCTTTTAAACCAAATTAAAAGATAATTGCATGAATAAATGAATAAAAACCTTAACCATTTATTTAACCAAGGTATTAACTCTTTACACAAACCCTAGCTATCATATATCATCATACATGATACAAGCATGTGCACAAAACTATATCGAATATACAATGTGCACATCCGAGCGAGAAAATCCATTTAAAGTGAACCGATACTAGTTAATGCAAAGTAATATATCAAATATATAATTATACATTAAATCATTAAATCAACACTTGATTTAACGATCCGGTCATACCGCATATAACCGACTAGTATCCTATATATCGGCTTATCGAATCAATCCTTAATTCGATAACTAGGTTATATCGCATACAACCATTCGACAAATTCATCGTGAGAATAAAATACGGTATCACATACACGCATTATTCTCGGTCCCGCACATATCTCATATGCGCTCCTATTTCGTTTTGCTTGAGCCAGGAAACCTCTGTGTAGGACTCTAAAGACTCGTCAATACGCCGGCAGCAGGTGATGATCATATCAAGCACCCACAAGCCGCAAGCGGTCTGCTAAACGTAACGGCCACCCGGGTAATGAGCGATCAGAAGATCGACGAGCAAGCCCGCTCATACTCCTGTGAATCCAACCAGTAACACTACCGTACAGTCCGGTCTGATCGTCTGATATGTCGCATATCTCGCCTAGGGGTGGTAAACGTCAGACCCCAATAGCTCGATAAGTCGTGTCGATATGAGGTCTATAACAATTCGAGAAACTACTGGTAACACTTACCAGTAAATCTCAGCAACCCTGGCCAGGGATTTCCTGTTATAGCCAATCGAACACAGCGCAACATTAACTCCCTATACCGGGAGAGACGAATCCCCTCCTATCGCTCATTGCCTCCATATGACTCGGGACTGTACCCAAAAACCACCGTTTTGCACGCCCTCTTGGACGTGGTAAGGTGGAAATCAAAGCACAGTGGGAACCACACAAGACTCTATGACGATCTAGGGTCAACAGACTAACCTGTACCAGTGTCACCAGAGAACTGGCATCTGACGTGAGGTATAATACCATCTGGGAGTTCTCGGCGAGTCCGTCCAGTGTACCCAGTCTCCACTGAGCACCCGTATATCATCTCTGATGTCAAACACCAATGGATATGGGATCATCCATCGCCCATCTGTATGGGTCGAGAAGGTATACGCTAGTCTACTCTGGTATATCGATGCCCCGTCTCGATACACCCACGACTAGGGACCTTGAAGGATGTACTTATGGACCACCATGTCCCCACTAGTATGATCCGCATCATAGTCCAGGTAGTCAAGTACACATCCTAAGGGCTTTACCAACATGTAACAGAGAGACAATCAGTGTACACGTTAAGGTAAAGAGTAACCAGATAGCATACTATCATGTCGAGCGAGAAAGTCCTCACTATATATGTCCCAGCATCCTATACAATATACATCCTATGTATAGTAATGGCCTCTAGGGCATACATATAACTAACAATCTCCCACTTGTACTAGGGCCATCTGTAGCAGTGGTTGCAGTATCTCATACTCAACCATCCCATGAAAGTCTCTCTCTGGGAAAAGGCCTTCGTGAGTGGATCTGCCGTGTTATCCTCTGAGTCTACTCTCCTATCCTCGATCACCGTGGAGATCAACCATCTCCATGATCAGGTGATACTGCCTTAGAATATGTCTGGATCACTGATGGGACGGACGTTCCTTGGCATAAGCCACAACTCCATTGTCACACAATGGAAGGAACTAAGTTCATCTCATGAACAGATATACACCCAGACGCCTCTTTGGTAGCATCTTAAGTAGCGATGTATCCAGCCTTTATCGTCTAGTATGTCACGGTATCTAGCTTGGAACTCTTCCAACATACCGTCCCTCCACTGAGGGTAAAGACAATGCCTGTGACTGACATTCAGTCGTCTTTATCACCCTGGAACCCTTCCAGTGATTCTCCCCAGGATCGGTTGATACCTTCTCACTACAACTAGTGAGAACCCTAACATCCAATTAGATCTATCTCATAGATCCAAAACCAGGATTTAGGAGGTATCACTTTGATCCTATTATGGAGAATTCTTGTGATAACCGGAGATTGACCGAGCGTAGCATAGGAAACTTCTTCCCTATCAAGAGTATGTCATCCACGTACTCTACGAGGATCGTTACTATACTCCCTACTACCTTTTTGTATATACAAGGTTCATCTACCATTTTGATGATGTCAAACTCTTTGACTAACACATCAAAACAGATGTTCCAACTCCGCGATACCTGCTTTATCCTATAAAGCATCTTGCACACGTTTCCGCTGCTCCCACTGTCTACGAGGCTCTGTGGCTGTGTACTTATAGACGCACTCTTCTAAAACATCATTTAGAAAAGCAGTCATGACACCCAACCACCAGATATCGTAGTCATGGTATGTAGCCGTGGTAAGTAGGATCTGGATGGATTTAAGCATAGCTACTTGAAAAGGTTTCATCATTATCCACGCCTGGTCGATGACGAAAAGCTTTAACAAGTCTAGCTTTGAAAGTCTCAACTTTTCCGTCTACACCAAGTAATCTTCTCAAGATATACTTGCTCCTGATGGGGATTTAACCCTTCAGATATAGCAACCAAAGTCCATACATTGTTGGTGCATAAGGATTCCATCTCAGATCGCTAAGCATCCAGCCATTCTAACAGAGTCTCACTCCTGATGGCCAGCTCCAAACTAGTTGGGTCATCATCTCATGATGCAGTCCTCGCTCCCACTGTCATAGAGAAACCGAAGTATCTCTCAGGTGGGTGAGGAACCCTACTAGATCGGTGGAGAGGCTGAGGTTCGTTGGTAACTATTGAATCATTTGGTTTTACCAAATCATCTGCTGTAGTTTGTATAGCTGGAACCTTTCCAGTTCTACATAACAGATCTTGCCTCGAGCTTGTCCGGATTTTGCTTTTAGACATAGGCCGGACAACCCCAAATCTTAACTAGCTTAAGACATGGGCTCTTCCCATACCATATCTCATATGGAGCGGTAGGCAACTGATTTGATTTGAACCCTATTCAATAGGTATGCAGCTTCTCAAGTGCATAACTCCCAAAAGGAAATAGGTAACTCAGTAGTACTCATCATAGAGCACACCATATCATATAGGGTGTGATCGCTCCGCCCCGATATACCATCGTGCTATGGTGTATACGGAGGAGTAATGCTGAGAGAGAATCTCATTCTCCTTTAGAAAAGTCCAAGAATTTCGTGCCCAAGTATTCTCCTCCTTGATCTCGTCAAATGACATAATACTTATACCCGTGTTTTGGTTCTCTACTTCTAGCTTATATTCTGTGAATATCTCAAAAGGTTCGGACTCATGTTTCAACAGGAACATATGACTGAATCTTGAGAGATTATCAGAGAATATAATGAAGTATAAAGAACCGGTCTTGGCATGTGTAGACAGGGGACCTACATACATCAACATGTATCATCCCAAGAGTTCATTAACTCTTTCTCTGTTTCCAGTAAACGGAGCTATGGTCATCTTATCTTTGTGACATGACTAGCGAGTTTCACAAGATGTAAATTCAAACTGATTTAAATATGCATATACATGTAACTACAGCCAGTCGGGTCGCATAGATATGACCTAGTCTATAATGCCTTAAGAAGGATTCGTTCATTTCTGAACTTATCCTCTTGTGTGTGTTCCGTATACTAAGAACTGTAGTTTGATTTAGAACATCAATGCTTTTAGATAACGTGCATGAACCGATCAACTTTTGATATAGGAAATGTTCAAAACATTATCCAACAATACAAAATTTTATCATTTCTTTACTAATAAAGAGAGTGATATGATTTTGTATATCAGGTTCGGTATCTAATGACATTCGTTCAGAATCAATGTATTGGTAATACAGGGTGACAGTGACCAACAGACTTGGATGCAACACTTGCCCCGTTTTCTGCCTCATGAAACTTATCACCCGTTCTCAGTCCTCTACCTTTCTGTGGCCCTATGTAACAGATTACATATCTGGGATCCTGATCTGGTATCACAAACCCAGGACGTAGAGGATACTGAGAAACAGTTCTGTATAATGAACATACCCGAAGATGATGCATCAGCATGCACTCTCTTCGTTTGGGCGGCACGGGAATTCTGGTAATCCCCTATTTCCTGCTCTGTCTTATAACAATTATAAGTTGGAGCGGGACCAACGTTCCCCAGCTCAGTATAACAAGCGGGTTCGGTCAATATTCCGTATTATTATCTTGATTAAGGCGTGATATGGTCGCTACCTGAAGAGAGAGAGAAGAAAACACTCAGCGTGCGCTCTGTCAAGAATAAATTGGTTTTAATTTTATCTAATCAGGATGGCTCCCACTGCTTTTTATCAAATCTTCCTTCAAACCCTAAAAGGAAAGACTAGCCGGGATTAATTGCACACTACAAGTTCGCCAATCTTTCAGCCAGGCCAGTGTCGGTACTTTGAGGGAGGTCCCCCGTGCTTTCGCACGAACCTAATTAATGTAAACCTCGTTTTCCCAGAGGCGTAACCCCGTTGACACCTTTCTAGACACCTACTTGATCGGCTAATTGTAATGTGTAAAACTCTCCCAGGAGTAACTCTTACTCGCAGCGGGTATCGGGATCCAACTATCTCATAGAAGGTATGCAATCTTATTGCAAATTTCAACACTTGAAATTCCCGATAATATTTTGCCCCTAGCAGCTATATGACCTTAACATAGTCAACAAATCATAAGTGCTAGTCAAGTTCAACCCGTCATTTCCCGATTGAATTAAACCCACCCGCACGACCCTTAACATAGTCAACAAAGTCGCACGACTACCCTAATCCAATCACATCATATGCTTATGCAGATAAGCACTAATTAGCTACCGCACACTACGCCTTAACATAGTCAACAAACGTAGCACGAACACTAACCAGTACTTATCTGAAATGACGGAGGGCTACGACAGGTTTTTCTGAAAACCTATTGCGTAATGAACTTGATATCGTTGTAGAATCAAATGATTTTAAAAATGGAGTGCTTTTGAGGCTTTTCTAGTTTTGCTAAAGGAGTCACTCCCGGTGAAGGGATCGTCGGTCCTTTCCTCGTCGAATGAGGTGTGGGATATATCATATATATCACTGTGCAAAGCAAAAACACTTAAAAGCTATCAAAAGACAAACCGAGTGTGTAGCATCTGCCAGTTATTGCTAAAGGAGTCACTCCCGGTGAAAGGATCTCGGTCCTTTCCTCATCGAATAAAGTGCAGGATATATCATATATACCGCTGTGCAAAGCAAGAACTGTAGCTACCTGTTTTATTTTGAAATTCGATTCTACAACATCTTAGGTTTCTTTTATTTCATTAATCACATTAATGAAGTCCCATCATTTAAGTACCTAAACATCACAGATAAATACGACGTACACTTATGCCATCCGCATTCGCCTCGATGTCCCCTCATGCACCGTTAGGTTAGGTAACTAACGGCAGAGCGGGGCAGGGCTAGCGCGGGTGTAAAACATAAGTAACATCTATATAATATATCATATATACTATATACTGTATCTATCACAGAACATCACATGATCACATCACAGATATCGCAGCAGAAGAAACATATGAAATATTGGATATACTAGGACGTCCGTGTTTTCAATACGAGCCAGTATAAAACACGGATTCCACGGTCGCGATGAATAGCCAAACCCACACCCCTAGACCCCTACGAGAGCGGCAAGCAACCCTACCAATTCTAGAGTTAGGAGACCCGGACTCGACTCCTCGAGTTGGTCTCCCACTGGACTCCAGAACCCGGTTACTTGTGCTCCCCTCCTTGGGTCTATCCTAGTGCGGAAAAGTAAATAATATACAAACGGTGACATCTTCCGCAACCTGGAAGTGCCCCAATAAAAGAATATTACATACAAGTTTTTCAAGAATGAAAATGAAAAACACTCATCTCACAAAAAAAAACCCGGCTATTCAAACACGACGATCCAATATAACATATCCAGCAACACATAACATCACATGTCATCAACGTAAGTAAATATGCGAATCCTAATTGTCAGCAACGAAACCGGCGATATCACATATTACACTTATGGTCACAGAAAAGAAAGTGTAAAACTACAACAGTTGGAATCCGCAACCACCTCAGACATCGCATGCCTGACCAAATGAATTACTTAGACATCGCATGCCTAACAATTATAAACCTCGCATTTTAGTCTCATCATTGAAAACACTTTTCAATATTTAGTCGGGTAATTCAACAAGATTCCCGACATCCTGATCGAATGCTCGTCGCAAACTACAGTAGACGGCTGCACCCCCGATACCGTCGACGAAGTGCACTAAGGCGGAACACCGCTACTGCGAGCACCCGAACGGATGCTTTCGGCGACGGGGTTCTCCTACAGTCACTTGGTCGGGGCTATGGAGTGAGGCTGTCTATTAAGTTTACCCGGCGAGTATCCGCGTACGCTACGTGATTGCGACGGACTTTTGATCACATCAAAATTCCGTGGCAACCGATCAAGTGAGACTAAACTGCTATGTTTATAACATTCATTCAGTTATCTCATAGCTATTGTGAATTCCAATTATTGTATCCCATTCCAGATAAATAGAAAATGTTAAACTTTTCGATCGAACAGTCAAACACCCAAGTTTTCCCGATACAGATCAACACATGAAACAAGTCTAACAACATTCAGTTCGTGCCTCAGTACCAACGGTCCAGCCATAGAAGGGTCAAGCCAACGCCTCACATGTGGCACGCCGTACTCCCCCAAACCCGAAGGTTCAAAGGGCAGTTCAAGACGGTCACATAATCGAGTTAAGGTTTGTTGTCTTCTAGAGGGTCCATCGAGTTACTTGCACTACTTAGAACGTCTTTAAACTACGGAAAAATCCAACACTTGGAAATTTCCCGACAGGAGAAAAATTGGGTATTTGTATCCGGTCGAACTTTTAACATATTCTAAAATTTATCCGGAAAGCCACGCAGACAAAATTTGATACTCCGATCGAAACACCGAATCCCCAAAACAAACCCAGAAAATTCAACTCTTGAATAAAAATTAAAAATTCCCAGAAAATCCAGCATAATTTATCAGGAATTACTGTGCAAACAATGAGGGCTGACGTCACCAGATAGCCGCGGAACCGCCGCAGAAGCTAGGCTTCTGCCGCGGTTCCGCCGCAATAAACACTGTTCATCGAAAAAATTTTGCATCGTAATTCTTATTTTTCCCTGCTGAATTTTTTAGCAATTTTTAATTTGGAAAAATCCCAGTTTTTGAAAAAAGGACAGAGAGCAATTTTGAAATGGGTTTTCGGGTTCGTTCGGACTTCAAACTCCGTCTAGACTTCGTCTAAGGCTCTAGCTTGGCTCCGATACCACTGTAGGGTTCTAGGCACTCCCAAGAGGTCTCACAAGGCATCAACCATGCCAATTTCAAAATTTACGGTGCCGAGAAACCCTAAACTACGGATCGTTGGCTAGATGTCTAGGCGAAAAAGAAACTAGTTAACAACTTAACTATAAAGAATACGGAAATACAACCTTTGTAGATCCGGTGCTCCACCTCCATAGCTCCGCAACGAAGTCCTTTGCTGTCCAAAAGGAATCCGGGCTCTAGCGTCGGCTTCATCAGAAAATAGGCGAGCTAGGTCGTCGATGTCCATGCCGAAGATGATCTACGTCGAGGCATCGCTAAATCGAGCTCCACCTTCACCAAGCCATGAAAACTTGTGAAGGAAACACACTCTACTACTTTGCAAGAGGTAGAGGATGAAGAAATAGGAAGTGGGTAGACTTTAGAATTGGATTTCTCACTCATTTCCATCAATCACCATTGATGGAGCTTGCTTTCTTCACTTGAAGAAAAGAAGAAGAAGAAGAAGCTAATTATGATAAGTTATTTAATAATAGAAAAAGAATTATACTTATCATAACTTAAACCAAGGTTAGATGTAGAGAGTTAACTCAAGTTAGATGAATGGTTAGGGTTTTAATAAGAAGACAAAAAGGTTACATAAGTCAAAGTTGCATGAAGCTACAAGAAGCTTCATGTAAGAAAGCAACCTTTTTATTTTCTTTTCACTTTTTCTTTTAATCTAAATTAAAAGATAATTGCATGAATAGATGAATAAAAACCTTAACCATTTATTTAACCAAGGTATTAACTCTTTACACAAACCCTAGCTATCATATATCATCATACATGATACAAGCATGTGCACAAAACTATATCGAATATACAATGTGCACATCCGAGCGAGAAAATCCATTTAAAGTGAACCGATACTAGTTAATGCAAAGTAATATATCAAATATATAATTATACATTAAATCATTAAATCAACACTTGATTTAACAATCCGGTCATACCGCATATAACCGACTAGTATCCTATATGTCGGCTTATCGAATCAATCCTTAATTCGATAACTAGGTTATATCGCATACAACCATTCGACACATTCATCGCGAGAATAAAATACGGTATCACATACACGCATTATTCTCGGTCCCGCACATATCTCATATGCGCTCCTATTTCGTTTTGCTTGAGCCAGGAAACCTCTGTGTAGGACTCTAAAGACTCGTCAATACGCCGGCAGCAGGTGATGATCATATCAAGCACCCACAAGACGCAAGCGGTCTGCTAAACGTAACGGCCACCCGGGTATTGAGCGATCAGAAGATCGACGAGCAAGCCCGCTCATACTCCTGTGAATCCAACCAGTAACACTACCGTACAGTCTGGTCTGATCGTCTGATATGTCGCATATCTCGCCTAGGGGTGGTAAACGTCAGACCCCAATAGCTCGATAAGTCGTGTCGATATGAGGTCTATAACAATTCGAGAAACTACTGGTAACACTTACCAGTAAATCTCAGCAACCCTGGCCAGGGATTTCCTGTTATAGCCAATCGAACACAGCGCAACATCAACTCCCTATACCGGGAGAGACGAATCCCCTCCTATCGCTCATTGCCTCCATATGACTCGGGACTGTACCCAAAAACCACCGTTTTGCACGCCCTCTTGGACGTGGTAAGGTGGAAATCAAAGCACAGTGGGAACCACACAAGACTCTATGACGATCTCGGGTCAACATACTAACCTGTACCAGTGTCACCAGAGAACTGCCATCTGACGTGAGGTATAATACCATCTGGGAGTTCTCGGCGAGTCCGTCCAGTGTACCCAGTCTCCACTGAGCACCCGTATATCATCTCTGATGTCAAACACCAATGGATATGGGATCATCCATCGCCCATCTGTATGGGTCGAGAAGGTATACGCTAGTCTACTCTGGTATATCGATGCCCCGTCTCGATACACCCACGACTAGGGACCTTGAAGGATGTACTTATGGACCACCATGTCCCCACTAGTATGATCCGCATCATAGTCCAGGTAGTCAAGTACACATCTTAAGGGCTTTACCAACATGTAACAGAGAGATAATCATTGTACACGTTAAGGTAAAGAGTAACCAGATAGCATACTATCATGTCGAGCGAGAAAGTCCTCCCTATATATGTCCCAGCATCCACTACAATATACATCCTATGTATAGTAATGGCCTCTAGGGCATACATATAACTAACAGCATTATATTCATTCATATGATCTATCCTCATCGAAACTGGTTTATGGTTTTTGCTACCACGATTACACGGGCAGAGAGAGCTACGGCTAGGGATGCGTCAGCAAGAGCTCGTCACGGACGAGGACTGACCAGGGTGTGATTCCAGGGACATACGATTTGCATAGATGCGTCGATATTGTGTTTTCGCGCAATGAGCGTTTGATGTATCGCTTTTCCGAGATTTCTCGGACGTGCAGATCAGCACCGGAGGATCAGGCTACTGCTAGAGTACAGAAAGAATGTGATGACCATCAATGCATCGATTACTTGATGATTGAGGCTCTGTTCAACGTGCGGACGAATGAGCCAGTTGTTGCTGCGAATAACAAGATATCGCCCCATATGTTGAAGCTAATGCCGCACGAGTATACTTAGAGATATGATAGATGATCGCTAGTCACCCAAGGAGGAATGACTAGGACATGTGATTCAATTGCTTACCCCGATGTGAGGTCATCACACTGATTGATTCCAGCTAGAGACGACTTCACGCATGTACGTTGGGAGTCGATAGAAGACGATCAAATGTCAGAAACCCATTTTCCAAGTTTAATGTATTCGGAAAAATATGCAAGTAATTCTATGGACCCTCTAGAAGAATGAAACCCTAACTCGATATAAAGACCATGAGAACGCTCTGAAACCTTAGGGTTTACAGAAGTTCAGCGGTGCCATTGATGAGGCTTGGGTTTACCCTACTACGGTTGGTCCACAGGTGCTATGGCATGTACTGGAATACTATTAAACTTTACCGAAGATGTTGAGCTCTTGGGGGATTATGGAACTTTGACAAATCGATCGAAAAGTTTGATGCCGTTCGGATATCATGTGATATGATACATTGCTTAGGAGAATCCAGATATGAGTATAGCCATTGGAGCGTAGTCCATGCAGCCACGAAGAAATGAGTCCGAATCAATCGACATTAGAGAAAAGTGGAGTAAGAGGTTCATACGAGATCTTGATGAGATGACGTTCCACTCCGCTGACATCAGAGATGTGATACGCATGGAGAGACGTTGTATATGGATATATCTTCTAGAAGGAGTCGCGATGAGTATGCAGCCATTCCAGAACAAGAAACCGATTTAGTAAAGGTGATAATTTCCGGGCAGTTCGACAGAAATGAGATTCGGGAGAGACCCCGACAAGATCTTTCTGGAACACTATACGAGAAGACTTGGACCCAGGATCGGTCATATTACGCACACCCAACAGGCCAGAGTTCGGCATCGTCGACGAGACGTATTATGAGTGACCATGACAGTTGGCCAAAGATCTTTAGAGGATGTGCTAGAGCGGGACAGTTTCCGCCATCTTTGATTTCGGTATTTTGGACGATTTATTTGCATGATTGAGATTTGTGCACTACAGTTGCACTTGACTTCAATTTGATGTCATTCGAGATGTTGATTTTGATTTCATACCTAAGGTATGCATATGATTTGACTTATGCTGTCGGCATAGTTTTCATGCACCTTTAGTATTTTGATTCGATTTTGTGCACACTCATGCATATGGTTGAGAGATTATATACTACGGTGTACCTTATTTGGATTGAGATATGCTGTATACCGTCGAATTCAATTGTGATATTCGATATTTGTTTTCTTGCACCTTGATTTGGATTCTTGCGCACTTGATTTAGATTCTTGCGCATACTTGACGCGCTTGATGCGATTTTGGTGCAAGCCAGATGCACTAAATCGAGATTCTTCGTGCATATCAGATGCACCTGATATTGTTGTCAGGCACACACTATTGCCCTTGACAGGTGTTTTCGTACACACCCATTGCACTTAGATTTTGTTTTTGTGTACATTAATGGCACATTCATGGATTTCGATTTCCGTGCGCACCAGATGCATGTGGCATTCTTATATACATTTGGGATTGATTTCCTTTGAGCAGAATTCTCTTATGATATTTACTATTTAGTATAGTGACTGAGCAGGGTTAGTCAGAGGACAGTACCTGAATATAATTTTGCATGCATTGTTAGTTATCGAAGCGATTTCTAAAAAGGAGCTATAGTCTCAGTATTTACCTACGTGTCCGAGATGACACGAGACATTTTACCAAGGAAACCATTCTAAATTATATTTTCAAACGGCAGGACATGTATGTTAAATAAAGGGTATATATACATATAGTTATTTTCTTACAATAAACGTCCTCCACTGTGCAGTGATATGCGCATCACACAGCAACTTGAAAAGGTCTGGCATGCATTTCTTTCAGATGTTTTAATGATGTTTACATGTATAGTTTGATGTATCTCATGTTGGTTTTCTTATTGGGCTTTGACATTGGTGTCTTCGCTATAACTACGATGATTGCGGGTTGCTTGACGGAGTTTTGATTTTGAGTTATATGCTCATTTTTCTTGCGCATGCATTGCGCTACGATATGTTTTATGTCTTGATGATTTTGGAGCCCCGATGACTGGATCATTTTACTGAAATGTTTTAGTATTTGAGGGGTTTAAATTTAAATTCGGGGACCGAATTTCTTTAAGGTGGAAGATAGTAACATTTCAGAAAAATAAAATATTATTTTTGCGACTTTTTCTAATTAAATAATAAATATTATGAATATTTTGATGATGCGGTATAATTAAATACCGATAAATTGGAAAATATTTAGAAAATTATAGAAATTACTGAAATAAGGATGCTTTTATGTAATTTAGGAAAATTATGAATTTTTATAATTAATTATATTCCATTTTAATGCTAATCGCGATTAAATATCGCTAATCTTACATTAATCCAGTTTTGTGCACATGGCATGCACCATGTCATATTTCACCTTGTTACATTTTCCTACATGTTCTTTTCTTTATTCAGCATGGTTTTGTTTTTAAAGAAAAGAAAAGATAAGCAAAAGAAAACAAAACAAAACAAAATGAAAATGGATTAGAATAATGGAGTATACGCATGAGAGAGAAAGGAGCCTTGCACCATGGCTTTGTTCCAACCATCATTTTTCTTCATCATTTTTCCCTCTCCCTCTCCCATGGCTGCCCTCTCTCCCTCCTCCACAAAACACATCACTTCATCATAAAAAAACTCATCAAAATTTCATCTCCATTTCATTAAAAATGTGCACAAGCTCACCACAAACACTTTGGACCAAAAAAAATCGGATTTTGAGCACTTGGGGCAACTCAAGAATTTTCTTGATTTGCTAAATGAGCTAATTTCTACACCATTAGTATTGTATTTCAATTTCTTTATCACTCATATAAGTTAAGAAGTGTGTTAATGCGGTTTAGTGAACTTTGAAAATTCCTAGAACGGGTTAGGTTTTGGTTTGAATCCAAAGGTGTAATTGAGCCTTTATAGTGACCTTAAACACTTGTAGGGATTGTATCATGGTCTGAAACCATAGACTAAACCCCGAAACATAAATTTAGAAACCCCGACATTTGAAATTTCGGGAAATTGTGATTGTAAATTGATATTTGCTATGACTCGGGGACCTGGAAAATTATTTTTGCACTCACAGTGTGACAAGCAGGCACTAAGGAAGCTAACCCCAAGACCCGAGCCCCAACCACCAAGAAGTGGACGCAGATTTAATCTTCCTGGCCGCAATTTACGACCAGGCTAGGGATGTATGCCTCAGTGTTTGGTTCATGGCTCCAGTACTTGTAAATTAGACCCTTCCAATGTGCAAAATTGGCAGATTTAATATAGGGTAAAATCTGGCGCCATTTTCATAAGTTGATGCCTTGTATTTCGTGACGTTTTTGAATTGATGTTTTGATATTCATGTTTTTATCGGTCGATTCACATTTGTACGTCAATCGTCGAGAGTTGTTGGTTATTCTTGCATGCGTAGTCCGTCGGTTCTAACCTAAAGACTTTTAGCGTGTCGTTTTGGTTTTGAATTGGATGTTAATGCGACATGATATGTTATGACATGTAGGTACCCCCATGTGGACTTCGAGATGACGAGGATGAGCGTGGCGTCATCGACTCCAGCAACCGAGGATCAAGGTGGGTAGATATATATCTACGCGGGATGTCGTGTGGATGGCGTATAGCACCCCCGCAGTTCGTAGTGTATTATACAAATACGCGCATACACACGCACACACACACACATATATATGTTTGTTATGAGAGTAGATGATTATCTAGATAGACTTTAGGAGTTCGTGGAGAAACTTTAGAGTAATTGGATGATAGTGTTGATAGTTACTTTTAGTCAGGAACCGTAGATTAATGATTTGTATACACGCACACACATACACTTGCATACATTTTATTACTTGTGCATATATAGGGATATATAAGTATATATAAATACACATAGGTATGGGACTATTTGTGTGTGTACGTGTGTGTGTGTGTATACGTATACATATACATGGATGATGAGGATAGTGCATGATATTTGTAGATGAGTCGATGAGATTGGGCAAGATGCCATGAGATCGGTGATGTGACGTGGTTCGTATTTGAGATACGACATGATTTTATAGCGGGTCTTTGGGGCGTTGTGTTTTCATACACATGCACATATACTTGTAGATGGTATTAGTATGTATTAGACGATAGATCAGTACCCAGATCATGATATGATGATAAGGATACCAGTTGAATAATGAGATAAATGTGATATTGAACCATACCCAGTTTGGGATGCTGTATGATGGATTTACCGTACGAGCTATTTATATTGATGATAGATCCGCACTCTTGACTCGAGGATGTCATATGATATATTGTATCGTACGTGATACTATTGAGGTGGGATCACCGACTATTTTATATATATATATATATATATATATATATATATATATATATCGACTCAGTTTTAGGCGGTTTCCTTACCTTTTCGATTAGCCTGTTAATTTAGTCATGTAGTTTACTTGTAGATGTTAGACTAGACTCGAGTCATAACTATTTCAAAACTAATGAATCATGAGTATTTTAAAGTTAGGGCAAGGGATTCTACAGACATTTCAAAGAACGTACCTTTTCTTAAAAACACCGTTGTCCCTATTTTATAACACACGATTCGGATTATTTCAAATGGCAAAACTGTATGACTCATATTTATATAAATGCAGATTCTTTATTATTGCGTTATTATTCATGTTTTGCATATTCATGCTGTTCGCATCGCATTGCATGTTTATATTGTGTTTTTCGTTAGTTATTATAAAATTTTGCTGTCAGGACACCAGCACCATTACCGATGATGCGTATGATCCACATACACCTGCTTGCCGACTCATACACATCATCATCGGTAATTGTCATGTCACGCACACTTTAGAGGATATTGATTCATTGATATCGCTTGTTAGCTGATAGTTTCGACATGATACTAGTGAGCCTGCCATTATATGATAGTTTAGACATTGCATTTATTTTTTGCGTTACCTCCTGCATATATATTCATATATTCATTGCCATGCAATAATTTCGGTCAGTCTGGATTGCCGGAGCCCTGTATTCATTATTTATTTATATCGTGATTTATGATTTCGGATTTCCATGAGATTTCTGGATTTAGAGAAACCGCAAAGATTTATAAATTGTTTATCACTTTCAAAAGATAAAAGTGCGGTTTTCTCATAATATGATTGAGATATATCCTCCTTGAGTTTTCTCGGCTCTTGAGCGATATCATACACCCGATTCGAGGAGGAGGAGGAACAGTTTGTGGGTGCATGGTGGACCCGTTGCGGTATCCCGGGGCGAGAAGGTCGCAGATGATGGCGTTGAGCCTGTGACAGGGGAGCACTACTGACCGGTGATTGTATTGTGACTCGACGTATATCCGGAGGATAACGATCGGATTACAGGCCAGTCCGGATAGCCGGAGATGAGGTTTTGAGATTCGATGATATGGGCCAGTCCGGATAGCCGGAGCCCTAGATATTGAGATTTGAGGTTGCAAGCCAGTCCGGATTGCCGGAGCCTGAGATATTGCGATATTGAGATATTGGGATTTATGTTTTGTGTCGATACTTGACACTAACTTCATGTTATTTCATTGATGATACCTCGATTTATAAATATACAGAAATCTCACTAAATAAAGAAAACAGTTGTCACATTCATGATGCATTCTGTTTTCATTATATTGCATTCATAATTCGTATTTATAATTTGCTGCTACTTGAGGCACTGACACGAGCACTTGGTATTACACTTATGTATAGATGTTTACCCATGCCTCCTGATCATACTTCAGGCTTTATCATTTTGAGGATTTATATTATGATCGTATTGACCTAGGATTGAGTCATACATACGATTTCTACTCGGTGATGTTTTCTACTCCCGAGTTGGCAACTCACCCCCGTTGTGCCACAGTTTCTTGCAGGTTATGCCGTACAGGTTTCGTTGTGGCTTGGCTGACACAGTGTTCCCTTTCTGGTGATTGCTTTGGTAGGTGGATTCACTCACATCGTGACCGCCCTTGTACATTTATTATTTTCTGTTGTATCTAGTAACTCCATCAATCAGACTTGTATATTATTTCTGACTTAGAGAACCAGTTGTTATTATTTCGACTTTCGAGTCGCGCGTTGTATTATTATGGGTTTTCTTGATGCTTTTGTGTTTCCTTTTGAGTTTTGATCCTCACCCTTGGCGTTGTGTATTATATTTGCTTGCGTGGTTGTGACCGTCAATTGACGAAAAGCTAGCTCCCGCTTGGGGATGCCTTTATTCATATTATGCATGTTGTATCCTTTTGGGGTCAATATTTACAAAGGAAACTCTGCCGAAATTTTTAGAAATGACATGAGATTTTAAAATTTCATATTCGGCTTATGTTATTAAAACCACTTGCTTTAAAACATGTTTTCTTCACTTCTTTCTTAAAATGGTTTAGATTTCTAGGATTTCTTGGCTTACTTGAATTAGATGGGGTCCTATATACTTCATATGAGTCAAGTGCCAGTCACGTGCCATTTCGGGTCGTGACACACCTGATCATGGAGATGGTTGATCTCCAAGAGATCGAGATTAGGAGAGTAGACTCAGAGATCAACATGGCGGATCAACTCACGGAGGCCTTTCCTGTGAGAGACTTTTATAGGATGTTGGGTATGTTGGATATAGTGCCCTCAAAGTCAATTATTGGATCGCAGGCACGTGATTACAATGATTGAGGGAGGACCTATACCAGCGGGACAGTCTTACTCGAGATGATAGTGTGCTATCTGGTTTATCTTTATCAAACGTGTACTGCTTTAGGTGACATGATATATCACTATTGCACGTTGATAGAGCCCATAGGATTCTTCCTTGACTACCAACAGTATGATGGCGATCATATACGTGAGAGTTGGGTAGTCTATAAGCACATCCTTAAAAGTGGTCCCTAGTCGCGGGAGTTTCGAGATAGAGCATCGATACTCCGGAGTAGACCAGTGTATACAGTCGAGACCCCGACGAGAGGCGGTGGCCGGTCTCACAAGCCATTGGTGTCAGTTGGTTCACCTAAGATGTATACTGGTGCTCATTGGGTTATGAGTACACCGGACAGGACTCGCCGGGAACATGCTAGCTGGTTATTAAAACCTGTCGTTTGAAAGCAATTCCAAGGTGACATGTGTAAAGGATAGTCTATCGACCTGAGATCGTCATTTGTATCGTCTGAGTTCCCACTGTGCTTTGATTATTACACTACCACGGCTCAAAGGAGTCGTACAAACAGGTTTTAGTTGGGTACAGTCCTGACCTACATGGAGGCAGTGAATCGGCAGGGGATTCGTCTCTCCCAAAGTTGGGGGTGTGATCGTGCTGTGTCTGGAGAGCCATTACACAAAGTCCATTGCCATGGCAAGCGAGATTTACTGGTAGGTATTCCAGTAGTATCTAAGGGTGTTCTGGGATGCACTCTGACACGACTTATACCGCTTTTGGGGTCTGACGTTTACCAGCTCTCTAGGCCCGATATGCGAACTCATAGACGAACGGACCAGACTGTATGGATATTGTCACACATAGGCTCAGTAGGGTTCCAGGATGAGTTCGCTCATCGGAATCCCTTTCACTCAGTACATGGGCAGCCGTTACGTATGCTAGTACCACTGACGGCTTATGGTTAAACCCACTGCCAGAGTATTGATGAGTCCTTAGAGTCCCCGACAGAAAGTTTCCCAGTTCGGGCGAAACGTTGTAGAGGCCGTATGGTTTTATGGCAGGGTTCGAACATACACGTTAACTTGTGCACGTTTCGTGTTTCGGACGGATAATACTAGCGGGCTTTGGTTTATGCCGGATCCTAGTATTATACTGTGTAGATTTTGTCTCATTGCATTTGTATTCAGTAAGAATACAAATGCGGGTATGTATATACAGTTGTGGGGTTATCCTGTAATTTATTACAGGATCGGTTTTTGAAGTTGCCAGTTTGCATTCCGTTTCGGCCATTTTTCTTTCATTCCTTCTTTAGCTGAATTTTGCATAAGTAGGGGGGTTCTTTGCAAAGTGGGTTTTATAAAGTGGGTGGGTTTGTGGTGGGGGGCTCCAGCAGTTTGTAGAGCTTTCTAGGCTTGCATGAATTATTATTAGCATTAATTGGTTTTGGAAGGTTTAGGATATTTGTGTTGTGATATTTGCATGTGATCACCATAGTTCATCCTTGTGCTCACCTCCTCCTCAATCATTTTGATTCCCTGGCCGAGCTCATTAAAAAAGGCAGAGCCTCATTTTGTGAAGGGGTAAGAATGATTTTTCCATTTCATTACAAAGAAAAATCCCTAGCTCAAACTCCATAGCTCATTTCCTCCTCATTCCAAAAGGCAACTTCGATTAACCCTCGAGACAAAGTATTCTACACTATCTCTACTTCAACCTTGGACACGTCGGCTAGCAAACTTCGTGTCCAAGTTGCCTCGGTTCAGAGGCGGGAGCCTATATAAAGATTCGTTGACGTGGCGCAGTTTTTGGCGAGGAGGAGACAGTACATAGAGCGAGATCGGGGAGCGAAGTTCGTCGGCGCATCCGCAACAAGCTTGGGGAAGAGATTAAAGACCGAAGGACATGGTTCGATTGGTATAATTTCTAAAACTTCTTTTCACAGAATACTAGTTTACGATTAATAGAACGATCTGGATTTTAAGTTTGCGTTAGCGCCAATTCGTAAACAGTTTTTGTTTCTCATTTGGCCTCGGAAAGACAGCCGGGGCGCTGGCGTGGACTTACATTAGTATCAGAGCCAAACTATTAACCGTCGACTAGTTGGTTTAAATAATGTTAAAGTATCGAAACCGGAACGAAACCCTAACGACCCCATGGAATCATTAGTTCTCTGTTGTTTTTAAAAAGGTCCAGAAATTTTTTTAAAATATGTGCAGAGGACTACTGGGGAGACCACATGAATACAGCCTAAACACGAACCCATAGCATCAAAATTTGGCCGGCCACCTACATCTTTTTTCCGGCCAGGCCAGCCCAGTTAAGGCCTATTGAGTTGGTGTTTGAGGTGTGCTCTGGTCTCTAGGAATTTGATCCTGTAATGTTGTTTATTTGGCCTAATTTGGATATAGTTTTATCAGTGTATTTGGGCTATATTAGGGTTATTTCGGAGTAGATATTTTCTAAAATTGTTTAAAGTTTTGCAGTGCTTTACATTATTATCTGTGATCGTGAATGTCATTCGATCGGTAAATCTTGTCTAATTGCCATAGCTATTTTAGACGGATTTGCGAACGTGACATTCACGTTGATGTTCTGTGTTGTGCTGTGATGTTGCGGATTTATCGTGGTGGATAGTTCCTGTGCAATGGTAGAGCCGTTTAGATTTATTTGTACATTTGATATTGCGGGGCGAGTGTCCGACATGTGGACTGTCGTCACTGCCTGTTTGTATATTATTCTTTTGGGTCACGAACGGATTGAGGTCGATGTACCCGTTCTACATATTTTTCTTTTCTGTACTAGGATTACCCCGCGGTGGAGTGCATGGATAGCCGGGTTCTGGAGGGAAACGAGTCCGCATCTTATGGCTTTGAGAGGGAGGGGACCTCACTTTAGGATTGGCGGGCTATTCGCCGCACTCGTAGGGGGTACAGGTTGACCTACGGTGGGGTGCTCAAGTTACTGGATTCTGTGAAGTGCTGGGCGGTCCATTCACGATGCTGAAGGGGGCTGCCTCGCTTCTGGTTTTGGCGGGTACCTTGCCGCACTCATAGGGGTCTAGGTTTTGATTGCACAGGATATCCACACGACAGGGGAACGTCGGGTTTCATTTGTGGCTCTATGAAACCCGGGGATCCCAGTATATCTGTATTGTTCTGTGATACTTATTAATTTTCTATAATGTTGCATTTTATCATGCCTTGAGCGATTATTGTATATTGCTATATATACTAGTAGATGTTGTATATGTTTCACACCCGCGCTAGTCCAGTCCCCGCTCTGTCGTTAGTTAAGTAACCTAACGGGTGACGACGGGACCCAGTGGCGAATGCGGATGGCATATACGCACATCATATTTTCGTTCATTATTGGAGTGATTAATTGATGGGACTGCGTTGATTCGTATCAATGCAAAGGAAAACATACCTATACAGATGTTGTTGGAACATTTTTCAAAAAGCTGTTATTGCAAGGACGTTCTCTTTTGTTTTGCATAGCGGTATTCGGTTATGAATATCCAGCACCTCATTCGACGGGGCAAGGGCCCAGATCCCTTCATCGGGAGTAACCCCTTGGACAGAGGATTACGTTAGGGTAATAACTTCAGTATAGTCGATTACTTTTTGCTTTGCATCGTGGTATTCAGTTGGAATATCCTGCACCTCATTCTACGGGGAAAGAGCCGAGAACACTTCACCGGGAGTGACCTCTTTAGCAAGGTTTTCGCCACAATATTTTTATAAAAAGCTATTTGGTTCCTTCGACGATATCATGTTCATTACGTTAAAGGTTTTTCGCCAAAAACTATTCGTAGCCCTCCCTCATTTCAGACGGGTAGCACTTAGTATTCATGCTATGTTTGTTGTCCTTCGTCAAGGCATAGTGTATGGTAGCTGCTTGTTACCTTTCTGTTGCATAGATAGATGCGTTGGTTTGGGACAGTCGTATAGCCTTGTTGACCTTCGTCAAGGGCTTGTACGGGTGAGTTCAAATTAACCTGGACAATGACGGGTAGAACTTGACATGTGACTTATGATTTGTTTACCTTCGTCAAGGTCATAAGAGCATGGGGTAAAAAGCACATCGGGTGTTTCTAAAGAAACTGAAACTTGCCAGGCATGCGCATACCATCTGGAGTGTGATAACGTGAGTGGATCCTATCACATTATCATGCGATGATAGTTGGAACTCGATTCCCACTGATGAGTTGGTTTACTCCTCGGATCATCCCGACTAATTCTTCTTTCAGGTTTGGAGAAGAATTTAGGGATACAGTGGTTGGTTTCCTTATTAGATAAAGTGATAACCATTCTGATCTAGGTTAGAGTGCACGCAGAGCGTTTCTTTTCTCTCTCTCTTTGGCAGCGACCATGGCCCGACCCTAGACTATGACTCATTAACCAAGTGAACCGAACTTTCTTAAAACACAGGCTTTTGGATTGTCTGAGTTGCATACACCATTGCCACTCCTTCTTTTACCCTTTGCATTTCTCCAGAACACCTCGTATCACTACGGACATCCACTTCCATTGGATAAATCCATCGTATGGTTATATACGAACTCGAAGGAACATGTTCCATATTCGAGGATGGATTCTGGTTCTGGAGAGATTTAATAGGACTATTCAGTTGTCTTTTCCTTTCACCTTCTCCCAGGTTGTGAGTACTCCTAGGATTAGGATAGGGTACACCTATTATGCTTATTGGATAGTCTTCTTACAAACCATAGGCAGGTGCCGAAAGGTAGGGAATGAATAAAACCAATTAGTCTAACGGTGGTGTACAGAAGGTAATACGTAAAGACATATGAAGGGATCAGAAAAAGGGTAATGTAAATTGCAACTGCTATTCACGACCAAACCAAGTATTCATCGCCACTCCTACATCACCTTTGAATTTCTCCAGAACACCCCGTATCACTACGAAGATCCACAGTTATTTGGATAATCCATCGTATTGTTTTATACGAACTCGATGGAACTTGTTCCATTTCAGGGATGGATTCTGGTTCAGGAGAAATAAAATAATGGTTTATTCAGTTGTCCTTTATCATAAGCTTCTCTCAGTTTGCGAGTACTCCTAGGATTAGGAGAGTACACCAATTATGCTTTTTGGATAGTCTTCCAAACCATAGGCTGGTGCCCAATGGTATGGAAGGAAGAAAACCATTAAGCCTAACTATGGTGTACAGAAGGTAATGAGTAAAGACAAATAAAGGATTTGGAGAGATGGCAAAGGAAATATACGGTTACAGTTATGAATCTGGATAATGGAAGTGGCATTACTAGCAGTACCCGGATACCCCTTCGAAACATATTCATGTTTCAGTTTCACTGTGTATTCTTAATAGAAAACTGATTTCCCAATTAGCCCTTGCTCCAGGGTCTGTATTTACCAGGTATGATTCTCACATCTGTATGGTTTTGCAGATGATGAGTGGGAGTAAGTTATTTGAAATTAGGTGATCATCCTCATTATATCGGAATTCGTTGTAATTGGTGATATTTGAGGAAATCGTCTGGGTACAGTTTTTCAACCTACGACGCACAGGGTTTGACTTATTAAACTCAGGGGACTTATACAAAGTATTGTATGTTGTCCAGTGCCCATTAGGACAAAGGGGTAGGTCCTCGTACTATATTCTGTTTACTTGTGACTTCTCTCGTTTTAGACATGAGTTTCATAGAAATACAATGTCCGATTTTGAGAAGTTATAGGTATAAGAATAAAGTAGAGAACAAGGTGTAGCAAGTATCGGGATTCTTCAAGGTGATCGAAAATGTAGATACTTATGGTTGGTATTCAGATAATAGTAATGTTTTAGAGAACTTGCTTCTCTTTCAGGTTACTCATAATTGGATGCACTTCTAAGTTGAGTAATGCTGATCGGCCTCTTTCCATTTAGTTGACTTACACTGGAGACAGATGCATGATTTGAATCTTGTTCCAATTAAATTAGTGCCTCTGTTTCTATATTGTATATAGAATGGATCATATCTTAACGATGTTAAGGTATATGGAGTTTTCCGGCTTATGCTTAAAACAAGACTATGTATAACTCAAGGCACGTTTCTGTAATGGCAGTTTGTGGGTTGAACCGGGTTTTGACGATGGTTGATTTTCTACCATCTGGAAGATTAATAGTGATATTGTTCTTCACTCGCCACAGTTTTAGTAAAATGGATTTTTTCATAAAACAGAAGTGGGAGTATGGTAGAACTGGAAGAGATTCCAGAACCGCAAATGATTACGGAAAATTTAATAGAACCTAAAGATTCAATCAGGCTTGACATTCCATTAGGCACTCCGCAGATACGGTGGGTAACCTCAGGCACCTGAGAGGTACTCCGGTAGCCTCAAGGACGTTGATAGGGAGGTTCTTGTTTACCCAGACTTGCCATTACTGCTGTTCTAGACTATGAGAGCTGGCAGGAGGATAAGTATAGCGTCTTTCTAAACTAGTTTTTGAAGTGCACGTGTATACCATTCTGCCAGTGGGTTGTCATAGTCAGTGGGAGCAGCGGAAGCATAGTGGACAAGAAGCTTGTATCTATTTATAGACTAAATCGGATATAGCGAAGATAGATCATCTATTTTTGATGTGACAGTCATGGACTTTGACTTCATCAGAATAGAGGATGGATCAGTTAAGAAAGTAGCAAGGTGTGATGCCCTGGAATTTGGATTACATATACAGAGTATGAAGTAAAATTCCTGTACTATGATCGGTTATACTTAGGTTGTCACACAGTGGTTTCTCCACACAGGATATGGATATTATATTAGACATTCTGGTTACTAGATCTATGGTTTTAGATCTAGATTTGGGTAGCTTGCCAATCTGGGTACTCAGACTGCATTCTAAAGGTATTTAGAATGGACGACTCCTGGCATGGTTGTGTACCAGCAGGTGATAGAGTCACACTCTCTAAAGGTGTCTTACAGACTAAAGGGGAGAGGGATATGCATGATTGGCAGATCACTTGCTTAGGCAATTGAGTTGATCAAGAGATGTCAAGTACCACACCAGATGTTGTTTTTGCACCAGATGCAATAAGTTGATATTGATCCAATCCTGGAGGAACGTTCGGAGGCAGCATTGGAACATAAGTGGATGTTCTAAGGATTTGATAATGATAGCCTCCTTCGAGAGACGGTTATCATTCCAGGCTTCCAAAGTGACCTGGATGACAGAGTGACTGTCAGAGTTTTAGTTTTCCCTCCGAGGAGGGGCAGTAGTTTGAACAGGTGGTCCAAGCGGAGACTGAGGGAGGAATGACGCAGGATACTGATTAAGTTCAGTTGACGATACTGTCTAAGAAGTTCGGATTTGGAGTTCATTCCTGAACAAGGTCCCATCAAATATCCAGACATATTCTAAGACAGGTATTACTCTTTTCGGGAGATGGGTTTCTCTGCGAACATAAGATATAGAGAGACATAGAAAGAAACATCAGAGCGGATCCACTCACTGAGGCTATTTCTCGAAAACAATAGTTTTACAAACAAGCTTTGTGAGACTGATCAGTAGAGGTGTTGGGTGTTCGGTATCACACGGGCTGTGAGTATGCGACATCGCAATAATTAGCCTTAAGTGCAAGTGGGAGATTATTGGATATAGTGCCCTCAAAGTCAATTATTAGATCGCAGGCACGTGATTGAAATGATTGAGGGAGGACCTATACCGGTAGGACAGTCTTACTCGAGATGATAGTATGCTATCTGGTTTATCTTTATCAAACGTGTACTGCTTTAGGTGACATGATATATCACTATTGCACGTTGATAGAGTCCATAGAATTCTTGCTTGACTACCAACAGTATGATGGCGATCATATACGTGAGAGTTGGGTAGTCTATAAGCACATCGTTAAAAGTGGTCCCTAGTCACGGGAGTTTCGAGATAGGGCATCGATACTCCGGAGTAGACTAGTGTATACAGTCGAGACCCCAACGAGGGGCGGTGGCCGGTCTTACAAGCCATTGGTGTCAGTTGGTTCACCTAAGATGTATACAGGTGCTCATTTGGTTATGAGTACACCGGACAGGACTCGCCGGGAACATGCTAGCTGGTTATTAAAACCTATCGTCTTATAGCAATTCCCAAGTGACATGTGTACAGGTTAGTCTATCAACCTGAGATCGTCATTTGTCTCGTGTGAGTTCCTACTGTGCTCTGATTATTACCCTACCACGGCTCAAAGGAGTCGTGCAAATAGGTTTTAGTTGGGTACAGTCCAGAGCCAGATGAAGGCAGTGAGCGGATCGGCAGGGGATTCGTCTCTCCCAACGTTGGGGGTGAGATCGTGCTGTGTCTGGAGAGCCATTACACAAAGTCCATGGCCATGGCAACCAAGATTTACTGGTAGGTATTCCAGTAGTATCTCAGGGTGTTCTGGGCTGCACTCCGACACGACTTATACCTCTTTTAGCGGTTTGACGTTTACTAGCTCCCTAGGCCCGATATGCGATACTCATAGACGAACGGACCGGACTGTATGGATATTGTCACGCATAGGCTCAGTAGGGTTCCAGGATGAGTTCGCTCATCGGACTCCCTTTCACTTAGTACATGGGCAGCCGTTACGTACAGCTAGTATCACTGACGGCTTGTGGTTAAACCCACTGCCAGAGTATTGACGAGTCTTTAAAGTCCCCCACAGAAAGTTTCCCAGTTCGGGCGAAACGTTGTAGAGGCCGTATGGTTTTATGGCAGGGTTCGACCATACGCGTTCACTTATGCATGTGTGGTGTTTCGGACGGATAATACTAGCGGGATTTGGTTTAAGCCGGATCCTAGTATTATACTGTGTAGATTTTGTCTCATTGCATTTGTATTCGGTCGGAATAGAAATGCGGGTATGTATATACAGTTGCGAGGTTATCCTGTAATTTATTACGGGATCGCTTTTTGAAGTTGCCAGTTTGCATTCAGTTTTGGCCATTTTTCTTTCATTCCTTCTTTCGCTGAATTTTGCATAAGTGGGGGGGGGGTTTCTTTGCAAAGTGGGTTTTATAAAGTGGGTTTTTTTTGTGGCGGGTGGGCTCCAGCAGTTTGTAGAGCTTTCTAGGCTTGCATGAGTTATTGTTAGCATTAATTAGTTTTGGAGGGTTTAGGATATTTGTGTTGTGATATTTGCATGTGGTCACCATAGTTCCTCCTTGTGCTCACCTCCTCCTCAATCATTTTGATTCCCTGGTCGAGCTCATTAAAATGGGCAGAGCCTCATTTTTGTGAAGGGTAAGAATGATTTTTCCATTTCCATACAAAGAAAAATCCCTAGCTCAAACTCCATAGCTCATTTCCTGCTCATTCCAAAAGGCAACTTCGATTAACCCTCGAGAAAAAGTATTCTACACTATCTCTACTTCAACCTTGGACACGTCGGCTAGCAAACTTTGTGTCTAAGTTGCCTCAGTTCAGAGGCGGGAGCCCGTATAAAGATTCGTTGACGTGGCGCAGTTTTTGGCGAGGAGGAGACAGTAGATCGAGCGATATCGGGGAGCGAAGTTCATCGGCGCATTTGCAACAAGCTAGGGGAAGAGATTAAAGACCGAAGGACACGGATCGATCGGTATAATTTCTAAAACCCCTTTTTACAGAATACTAGTTTACAGTTAATAGAACAATCCGGATTTTAAGTTTGCGTTAGCGCCAGTTCGTAAAAAGTTTTTGTTCCGCATTTGGCCTCTGAAAGACATTCGGGACGCTGGCGTGGACTTACAGGGTATGCTATACTGCAACAACTGGCCTTAGTGCAAGTAAGAGATTGTTAGTTGTATGTATGCCCTAGAGGTCATTATTGTACATGAGATGTATATTATAGTGGATGCTGGGACATATAAAGGGAGGACTTTCTTGCTCGACATGATAGTACACTATCTGGTTGCTCTTTATCTTAACATGTACATTTTCTGTCTCTCTGTTACATGTTGGTAAAGCCCTTAAGATGTGTAATTGACTTCCAGGATTATGACGTAGATCATACTAGTGGGGCCTGGGTAGTCCATGAGTTCATCCTTCAATGTTCCTAGTCGTGGAAATATCGATACCGGGCATCGATATTCCAGAGTAGACTAGCGTATATCTTCTCGACCCATGTGATGGGCGATGGATGATCCCTTATCCATTGGTGTTTGACATCAGAGATGGTATACGGGTGGTCATAGAAGACTAGGTACACTGAACGGACTCGCCGAGAACTCCTAGATGGTATTATATCTCACGACAGAGAGCAATTCTTTAGTGACACTGGTACAAGTTAGTCTGTCGACCCGAGATCGTCATAGAGTCTTGTGTGTCTCCCACTGTGCTTTGATTTCCACCCTACCACGGCTCTACTGAGTCGTGCAAACAGGTAGTTTTTGGTTACAGTGCCGAGTCACATGGAGGCAATAAGGGATAGGAGGGGATTCGTCTCTCCCGGTATTTTGGGTTGATATTGTGCTATGCTTGTTTGGCCATAACTGAATTCCCTGGCCTGGGTAGATGTGATTTACTGGTATGTGTTATCAGTAGTTTCACGCCCGTTGTGGACCTTACATCGGCATGACTTTTCAAGCTATTGGGCCTGACGTTTACCACCCCTAGGCGAGATATGCGACATATCAGACGAAGAGACCGGACTGTACGGTAAGTGTTACAGATTGGATTCGCAGGAGTATGAGCAAGCCTACTTTTTGATCTTCTGATCGCTCAATACCCGGGTGGCCGTTACGTTTGGCAGACCTCTTGTGGCTTTTGGGTGTTTGATATGATCATTACCTACTGCCGGCGTAGTGATGAGTCTTCAGAGTCTTACACAGAGGTTTCCTGGCTCAGGCGAAATGGTGTAGGAGCACATATGTGATATGTGCGGGACTGAGATTAATACGTGTATGTGATACCGTATTCTATTCTCGCGATTTGTATCATCGGTCGGTTATATGCAATATAGCCGGGTTATCGAATCAAGAGTTGATTCGATAAATTGATACATATGATATTAGTCGGTTATTTATGATATAGCCGGATTATTAAATCAAGTGTTGATTTAATAATCTAATGTATAATTGTATATTTGGTGTGTGTGTGACTTACACCATGCTAATTAAAATCTGATGGTTTTTTATTTATCTTAATAATTCAAAATTAGTGAGAATTTTGTTATGCTTGGAAGCTTGGAGAAGCTTGAAGCATCTTTGACAAAGTCCATATGTTTTGTCTCACTTAAGATATTTATTAACATAACCATTTCAATTAGCCATGGTTTAGTCTCTACAATGGTTAGTATATGATACTAACTCACCCATGGTTGCATAATTCACCACTTGATTTATTCTTGAGTTCATTCTTCTTCTTCTTCTTCTCAACTCAAAACTTTTTAGGTTTTTGATAAATGGTGAAAATGAGTGAGAAAATAAAATCTAAAGTGAGTCCACTTCCTACTTCATCATCCTATATACCTGCTTGGGTAGTAAAGGGCGTTCTCTTCACAATGTTCTTGACCTAGTTAAGAGGTAGCTTGGGTTTGAGTCTCCTCGATGTAGATCATCGGTCTCGAAGACTTCGAGCAAGCTTGTTTATTTCTCCAAGGGAACCCACACTAGAGTTCAGGAGATCACTACTTGCAGCGATCGCAGCGAAGGGACTTCTACACGGAGCTTTGGAAGTGAAGGATCGGTCTACAAAGGTTGTATTCCTTGTTCACTACTTGTAATGGTTGATTACATGTTTGGTTTTGTCTATTTACTCTAGCTTGATCCTAGCTTAGGACTGATTAGCACCTTAGAATTTTTGAATTTGGCATGGTAGTTGCTGTGATAACCCAGTAGGGTGCTAAGGAATCCCAACAGGCGGGACTAGCGCGGGTGCAAAACATAAGCAGCGTTTATTATATATCGTATATATAATAATAAAGCATTCGTCTCAAGCATATAAAGTGATCACATCACAGAATATCAGCAGCAGAAGATAACATATGAAATATTAGATATACTAGGAATCCATGTTTTAAATTAACCCAGTATAAAACATGGATTCCACGGTCGCGATGAATATCCAAACCCACATCCCTAGACCCCTACGAGAGCGGCAAGCAACCCTACCAATTATATAGTTAGGAGTCCCGGACTCGATTCCCCGAGATGGTCTCCTATTTCACTATAGAACCAGCTAACTTGTGCTTCCCGCCTTGGGTCTATCCTAATGCTGAAAAGTAAATAATATACAATAATGGTGACATCATACTCAACCCGGAAGTGCCCCAATAAAACAATATTACATACAAGTTTTTACATGAATGAAAATAAAAAAACTCTCATCTCACATGAAAACCCCGGTTATTCAAAACACGACGATCCAATTTAATATATCCCAGCAACACATAACATCACATGTCATCAACGTAAGTAAATATGCGTATCCCAATTGTCGTTGACATATAGCAACGAACCCGGTGATACACCACATATTACACTTACGGTCGCAGAAAAAGAAAATGTCAAAGTACAACATTTGGAATCCAAAATCATCTTAGGCATCATAAGCCCGAAATATCACATAATTCGGATTCCATGCCTAACAATATGAATTCCAAATATTGTATCACATTCTAGAAAAAGATAGACGATGTTAAACATTCCGATCGAATCAACAAACACCCAAAATTTCCCAAAGAGCTCAACACTTGAGCACAGTTTAAAAATACACAGAACATGCTATAATACCTATGGACCAACCATAGAAGGGCCAAACCTTGCCTCACCTATGGCGCCGCGGAACTACCGCAAACCCTGGGCTTCAGCGGCGGTTCTTACGGTCATAGAATCGAATTAGGGTTTCGTTATTCTAGAGGGTCCATCGCATTACTTGCGTGATTTTTGAATGTTCTCTAACTTTGAAATATCCAACTCTTAGAAAATTTCCAGCGAGGGTTAAAGTGGGTATTTGATATCCGTTCAAACTTTTTAACGCCGTCTAAACATCCTGAAATAAAGTTAGAATTACGACTACGAAACACTCCGAATTTCTTTTATAGAAAAATAACATCTCATGCAATTTTAGAAAGAAAAAAAAGCAACACCTGAAACACCAAAACCCAGAGACCAGAACACCAAATGAATAGTAACCCAAAAGAGCTTCATAGGTCCTGCCAGGCCGGATTTCAAGGGTGTCTTGCCGGGTCAAAACCGGTGGAATGGGTTTGTATTTGTTCAGTGTTCATGTTACATCTCATACAACATTCTGCAGTTGCTTAAAAAAATTTCGACGACTTAAAAAATTTGACAGAAACTGGGTTTGAGTTTCGAGTGTTTTGGAGTTGTTTTGGTTTCATAATTCCATAAATATTGTCTAATTGTCTAGCTTGACTCTAATACAACTGTAGGAATGCCCAGCACGACAGCAAGGTTTCGGGAGGCAACGTCCATGCCGTTTTCAAAAATTTTGCCATGCTAAATAATCCTAACCCTAGAATCTTAATTAGAGATTTAGACAATACCAAATGTAAACAACTTTACATCAAGAGAACAAGGAATACAACCTTTGTAAACCAGTCCTTCTCTTCACTTGCTCCGTGTAGTAGCCCCACGACTCCATAGGCACCTCTTGAGACTTTGAACGAGCTTCCTCCGATGACCTTCACGCCGAAGATGATCCACGCGAAGTCCCTCCAACTCAAACTACCTTTACACTAAACTCTTTAGCGTAGCAAACACGCTACACTCGATCGCTACTCAAGTGTAGGATGGTGAAGTAGGGGATGTTAAAAGATCACAAGTTTGTGTTCAAGCTTCATGGTTCACATCACATGTGAGGGTTGAAGCTTGAACCATGACATGAGGAGGAGGAAGAAGCTATGGAGCAACTATGGGAGCAACTCAAGAAAAATGGCTAATTGTTGAAAATGAGCCAGAATGAATGGCAACTCTTGACCCCTCGCTTATTCAAGCATGGAATTATGCAATATAAAATTGCTGCCATGCTTGAATAGTGAGTTAAGATGAATAAACAAAAGTAAATCCCGTGATTGCAACCATGCTCTCACTTTCCACCTCATTTCTATTTTCACAAAATAGAAATTCATATGCAATGCTTCATTATATATATATATATATATTATATATATATATATTAATATATATAATGAAGAATAATTAGTGAGCTAATGATATTAGTTAAGATATAATTATATCACATATAATATATATCACATTATTAAATCAACACTTGATTTAATAATCCGGTTATATCACTAATATCATTTATCTATATATCACATTATCAAATCAACATTTGATTCGACAATCTGGCTATATCACATATAACTGAACCGATAACAGATAATTGCCAGATTACAATACGGTATCATATACTTGTATTTAATCAGGCCCACACACATATCACATATGTGTCCCACTTCATTTCGCTTTAACCGGGGAACTTGTGTGTGGGACTCTGAAGACTCGTCAATACACCAGCAGTAGGTGATGATCACATCAGACACCTATAAGCCGTCAGCGGTACTAGCTGGACGTAACGGCTACCCGGGTATTGAGCGATATGAAGATCCATAAGAAAGATTGTCCATAGTCTCCATGAAGCCTATAAGTAACACTACCATACAGTCCGATCTCTTCGTCTGATACATCGCATATCATGTCTAGGGGTTGAAATCGTCAGACCCCAGTAACGTGATAAGTCATGCCGATGTCTGGCCTATAATAGGTCGAGAAACTACTGATAACACTTATCAGTAAATCTCGGCAGCAGCCCTGGCCAGGGAATTCCAGTTATAGCCAATCGAGCATATCGCAACATCAACCCCTAATACTGGGATAGAAGAAACCCCTCCTATCGCTCATTTCTTCCATGCGACACGGAACTGTACCTAAAATCCACCTATTTGCACGTCTCCGTGAGTGTGGTAGGGAGGAAATCAAAGCACAGTGGGAGCTGCACAAGACTCTATGACGATCTTGGTGTAAGTCCATGCTACCTCTCCCGGTACTTTCGGGAATGCGGAATATGGTAAAAAACGATTTTTACGGATGTGGTAACATGGACCTAAAACCCGGATCTTGGTTAAACATCTATCTAACATCCTAACTATGAGTTTCTAGCTACTCGGTTAGGGGGTTATACCTTGCTTGTCTTGAACTCCTTCGTCTTCAAGCTCCGATGGAGGTCCGATTGGCTTCTTCTCGTCGTCTCCGTACGCCGAAGATAGATCCACCTGAAAGCTCCAACCTTTAGCTCCTTCTTCGTTCTTTGAAGAAACTAGTTCACTTGGTTTGCTAAACCTAGTGAACTAGAATGAGTAGAGAAGAATTAGAATGGGATTTTATCTATGGTTCTTGATTCTCAACTCATGAGACAATAGAACCATAGGATCAAGAAAGGGAGCAAGAGGTTGAGGGTGAGAGCAAAAGGAGAGCTCAATAACAAGAGAGAGAATGAGCAAGAAAGAATGAGCAAGTATTTTGTCTCTCACCCTCTCATAATCCAAAGTGATCATAACTCATCATATCAAAAAAAGTCTTATGTGATGGTTGAAGCAACCATAACCATATCATTTCATGCACTCATTTTACACAAATGAGCAAGTAAACAAAAGTCTTTGCCATGAAATGATGGCTATGGTTATCATGATGGTCAACTAGTCAAGCCTAGTCAACCGGTCAACAAAGTCAACAACCATGTCACCATAATACTTAATTAATATAATAGTTAATCACATATCAAATTCTCATTAGGGTTTAGCAAAAAGTCAAATAGTCAACGGTCAACTGTCAACAACCCTAATGAGAATCCGCTGCCTCTGCCTCCCTGTCAACTGTGCATACACACCAGCATCCGCGTTCCGAGGAACACGAATGCAAACTGGATAAATCCAATCCCATAAGGTACACTAGGATCTGGCTTAAACCAAAGCCCGCTAGTGTAAACTGTCCGGACACTGTACGCGCACAAGTGCACGGATGTGACCGAACCCTGTCGCAAAACCATGCGACCTGTCGCAATACCATGCGACCTCTACTCTTTTGCCTAAAGGCGAAAAGCTTTCTGTGTGGGACTCTAAAGACTCGACACTACGCTGGCAGTGGGTTTAACCACAGACCGCAAGCGGCACTAGCTGTGCGTAACGGTCCCCAGGTAATGCCGACAAGAAGACCGACGAGGCGAAACCCATCTGAACTCCTACTGAGCCTGAGTGTGACATTCTCCGTAGAGTCCGGTCTGTTCTTCTGATACATCGCATGGCGGGCCTAGGGGGCGGTAAACGTCAGTCCCCCAATAGCGGTACAAGTCGTGCCGGAGCGAAGCCCAAAACACCCTGAGATAGCACTGGAAACCTACCAGTATATCTCGTTTGCCCTGGCCAGGGACTACTCGTGTAATGGCTCTCCTAGACACAGCGCGATGTCAACCCCCAATACCGGGAGAGACGAATCCTGTCTAACCGTCACTGCCTCCAAGTGCTTCGGGACTGCACCTAACCACTACCTGTTTGCACGACTCCTTTGAGCCGTGGTAGGGTAGTGATCAAAGTACAGTGGGAACACACTCGAGGCGAAGTGACAGTGTCAAGTCAGCGGACTAAGCTGTACTCATGTCACCTGGGAACTGATAACTGACGATAGGTATAATACCAACTAGTCAGTTCCCGACGAGTCCTGTCCAGTGTACCCGTAACCTAACGAGCACCCGCATACTATCTCAAGTACGACGTACTGACGGCTGTGGGACAGACCGTCTCCCATACTGGGATGAGAAGCGCATGCGCTGGTCTACTCCGGAGTATCGATGCCCTGTCTCGATAGTCCTGCGACCAGGGACCTGCATAAGGATGTGCTTATAGATTACCCAGCCCCACTAGTGTGACGGCCATCACATCGCTGGTAATCAAGCAAAGATCCTAAGTGCTCTACTAATGTGTATAGGCGATATACAAAAATAAACACATGTACACATTGAAGTAGAAACAAACCAAGTAGCATACTACTATTTTGAGCAAGATTGTATATACAAGGTGAATATCCCAAGCTTCCATTAAGTAATATACAAACTAGTATGATACAGTAATGGCCTCTAGGGCATATACACTAACAATCTCCCACTTGCACTAAGGCCATGTACTGGCGTATCGAAGACCTATCATCTCGATCAGCCGCTCGAACTGAGTCTGGGGCAGGGCCTTGGTGAATGGATCTGCAGTGTTATCTTCTGAAGCGACTCTCCGAACCTCGATCTCCTGGCGATCCACGATCTCCCTGATCAGGTGATACCGCCTTAAGATGTGCCTGGATCTCTGATGGGACCTGGGTTCCTTCGCTAAAGCTATAGCCCCGTTGTTGTCGCAATACAGAGGTATTGGATCAACAATGGATGGAACCACCTGAAGTTCTTTCAAGAACTTCCTCATCCAGACAGCTTCTTTTGCGGCATCAGATGCAGCGATGTATTCCGCTTCCATCGTCGAGTCTGCAACGGTTTCTTGTTTGGAACTCTTCCAACACACCGCCCCTCCATTGAGGGTAAAGACAAAACCCGACATGGACTTGGAATCATCCTTGTCACTCTGGAAGCTGGAGTCAGCAAAGGCCTCGATCTGGAGGTCTTTTCCGCCATACACCAAGAACATCTCCTTAGTCCTTCTCAGGTACTTGAGAATGTTCTTTACCGCTATCCAGTGTTTCTCCCCAGGGTTTGACTGATACCGGCTTACCACACTCAGTGCATAAGCTACATCCGGTCTGGTACACAACATCGCATACATTATAGAGCCTACCGCAGAAGCGTAGGGTATAATAGACATGCGATCCATCTCCAAATCAGTCTTGGGAGACATCTCTTTAGAGAGGGTGATCCCGTGACAAGCCGGTAGGTTACCGCGCTTGGAATCTTCCATACTGAATCTCTTCAGTATGGTGTCGATGTACCTGGACTGAGAAAGTCCTAATATCCTCATGGATCTGTCATGGTAGATCCGGATACCCAGAATGTACGAGGCATCACCCAGGTCTTTCATGGAGAACTTGTGTGACAAGAACCCCTTGACAGATTGTAGCATAGGAATGTCATTTCCTATTAAGAGAATGTCATCCACGTATAAAACGAGGAATACTACAGTTCTCGCTACAAATCTACTATAGATGCATGGTTCATCTGGATTTTTGATAAAGCCAAATTCTTTGACCGTCTCATCAAAGCAGATGTTCCAACTCCGCGACGCCTGCTTTAGTCCATAGATGGACTTAAGCAACTTGCACACCTTTCCGCTGCTCCCACTCTGAATGAAACCCTCTGGCTGGTCCATATAGACACACTCCTCTAAATTTCCATTTAGAAAAGCTGTCTTTACGTCCATTTGCCAGATCTCATAATCGTGGAAGGCAGCAATGGCAAGAAGGATCCGAATGGATTTCAGCATGGCTACTGGAGAAAAGGTTTCGTCGTAGTCCAAGCCAGGTCTTTGACGAAAACCCTTTGCTACCAGCCTAGCTTTATGGGTCTCAACCTGTCCATCTACACCAATCTTCCTTTTGAAGATCCACTTGCATCCTACGGGTTTTACCCCGTCTGGAGCAATGTCCAACGTCCATACCTTGTTGGTGTACATGGACTCCATTTCGGTCCGCATTGCATCCAGCCATTTCACTAAGTCAACGCTCTGAACGGCCTGCTGGAAGCTAGTAGGCTCATCATAATCTATGATGCAATCCTCTCTATCCCCGTCTATGAGAAAGCCGTAGTATCTCTCGGGCGGATGAGTCTGCCTACTACTCCTGCGGAGCGGCGTAGGAATGTCCTGTTCTTCCGAACCCTCTGGTTCCACTAAACTTTCAGTAATAGTCCGTGGTTCTGGAATTTCTTCCAGTTCTACTGTGCTCCCACTTATCTGGGTTTCCAAAAACTCAGTTTCCAAGAAGTAGGCATGACGAGAAACAAGAACTTTTTGTTCCTCTTCACAGTAGAAGAAATATCCTTTGGAGTTCTTCGGATACCCCACAAACTTGCACTGTACCGAGCGAGCCTCGAGCTTGTCCGCATGCTGCTTTTTGACAAAAGCTGGACATCCCTATGTCTTAATGTGCTTAAGATAGGGTCTCTTCCCACACCACATCTCATATGGTGTAGTAGGCACGGTCTTAGTGGGAACTCGGTTCAAAAGGTATGCTGCTGATTCTAGCGCAATATCCCCAGAATGATCGCGGCAACTCAGCGTTACTCATCATGGACCGCACCATATCCAATAGGGTGCGGTTCCGTCTCTCCGATACACCGTTATGTTGCGGTGTGTGGAGGAGTAAGCTGAGAGAGAATTCCGTTCTCTTTTAAATAGTCCAGGAACTCGGCACTTAAGTATTCTCCACCTCGATCCGATCTTAGAATCTTAATACTTTTGCCGGTCTGTTTCTCTACTTCATTCTTATACTCCTGGAATTTTCCAAAGGCCTCGGACTTATGTTTCATTAAGAAGACATAACCGTACCTTGAGAAGTCATCCGTAAAAGTAATGAAGTAAGAATGTCCGCTTCGGGCATGTGTAGACATTGGACCGCACACGTCACTGTGTACGAGTCCCAAGAGCTCGCTCGCTCTTACTCCATGTCCAGTAAACGGAGTCTTTGTCATCTTTCCTTTGAGACAAGATTGACAAGTGGCATACGATTGATATTCGAACGCATTCAAATATCCTTCTGTATGTAACTTAGTCAACCTTCTCTCATTGATGTGACCCAATCTACAATGCCATAAGAAAGTCTGATTTATTTCTGGAGACTTTCTTTTGTGTGTATTCTGGACATTGAAAATCTGTGGTTGGTTTAACACGTATATACCATTACTCAATGTACCTGACCCAATCAAAACTTGATTAAGGTGAATGTTTACAACATTACTTACAAACGCAAATTCATAACCTTCTTTAGAAACTAAAGATACAGAAATGATATTACAAGTTGCGTTGGGTACAAAAAAGCAATTACGCAAAACCAAAACATGTCCATCTGACATTCCCAGGTGATAGTCCCCCACGGCTTTAGCATCCATGCTAGCTCCGTTCGCAACTCTGAGGGTCATGTCACCTGCCTTCAAAACCCTACGGTTTCTCAATGCCTGCAAAGAATTACAGATATGAGATCCTGATCCGGTATCCAATACCCAGGAAGTAGAGTTTATTGAAAAACAGTTTTCAATAACATACACACCTGAAGCTGAAGCTGCAACCTGCTTCAATTCCTGTGTTCTGGCCTTCCAGGCCCTGCAATCATTCTTCCAGTGTCCTTTCTTATGACAATAGAAGCATTCTTCCTTATCCACAAGCTTCCCCGCTATCTTTGTTGCTTTTGCTTTTCCCTTCATATCCACTTTACTAACACCGCCCCTTGGTTTGGCGGGGGCTTTCTTCTTCTTTCCCTTGGCTTTCGCCTTGGACCTAGAAGAAGATGATCCACCTACAAACAAAGTGGATGTTTCCCTACCTTTCTGTAGGGAGCCCTCTGCGCTCCTCAGCATGTTGAGGAGCTCTGAAAGTTCAACCTCTTTTTCTTGTAAGTTGAAGTTCAGTATAAACTGGGCGTAAGTGGAAGGAAGGGACTGGAGAACTATATCCGTATATAGCTCACTCTCCAATGTGATCCCTAGGTCAGCGAGCTCCTCAATGTAGCCGATCATCTTTAGCACGTGCTCGGCTACTGATGATCCGACGGCCATTCTTGTCGAAAATAACTTTTTCGACGCTTCGTATCTTGCGATACGAGATTGCTCTCCATACAGTTCTTTTGTATGAAGCAATATGGACTCCATGTCCATATTCTCGTGCCTCCTCTGATGTTCGTTGTCCATCGAGGCAAGCAGGAGGCATTTGGCCTTCGCGCTATCAATCTCCCAAGTCTTGCGGATTTCCTTATCCGCGACGCTGGAAGTTGGACCAGGGACAGGGGGAGCTTTGGTGGTAAGAAGATACCCCAGCTTGTCGTAAGTGATTGCTATCTTGACATTCCTGAGCCAATCTTTGTAATTTGGCCCTGTCAGTTTGTTTTTATCTAGGAGTAACTTAAGTCCAGTCATGTCGATTGGTCGCTGCAATTAGGAGAGAGAAGAAGAAACACTCAGCATGATGCTCTTGCAAGTTTAGAGTGGTTTTTAGTTTGTCTAAAGAGGATGGCTCCCACTGTTTCTCGAATCCCTCCTCAAACCATAAAGGAAGAATTAGTCAGGATCAATCCCACCGTACAATACTTGCTTAACCGTTCAGCCAGGCCGGTGTTGGTACTTCGAGGGAGGTTTTCCAACGCTTTCGCGAAGTTCCTTAATTAAAGAACCTCTTTTCCCTGGAGGCGTAGCCCCGCTAACACCTTTCTAGGCACCTACTAGGTTTATAGCATTGATCGTTAAGTGAGAAATTTCCCGAGGAGTAGCATATACTCACAGTAGGATCGGGATCCAAATATCATCGCGTGACGAAACTGAAGGAATCCTACCAGAATCATCACACTCCAAATGGTATGCAAATCTAGCAAGTTTCAGTACTTATGAAACTCCCGATGTGGATTTTTGCCCCATGCTCTTATGACCTTGACTTTGGCCAACAAATCATAAGTCACATGTCAAGTTCTGCCCGTCGTTCTCCAGGTTAATTTGAATCCACCCGCACCTACCCTTGACTTTGGCCAACAAGGCAGTACGACTGTTCCAAACCAACGCATCTATCTATGCTGCACATGAATACCCAATAGCTACCAATCACTGTGCCTTGACTTTGGCCAACAAACACAGCTTGAATACTATTGACTATTCATGTGAAACGACGGAGGGCTACGGATGGTTTTGGCAAAACCGTGAACGTAGTGAACTTGATTTGGTCGATGGAACGAGATAGCTTTTAAAAGGAGTGGCTCAAGCTCCGCATTTAAAAGTTGTTTTTGAAAAGAACCGAGTGGTTTTTCGAAAGTGTTCCAACGACTTTAACTTGGTTTATTTTCTTGCATTAGTTCTTTTAATGCGTGATATTCTTGCATTAGTTCTTTTAATGCGTCCCATCATTTAATCCTACCATTGCAGAAAACAACCAAAATATGACGTACGCTTATGCCATTCGCATTCGCCACGGGGCCCCGTCATTACCCGTTAGGTTACTTAACTAACGACAGAGCGGGGGCTGGGCTAGCGCGTCTGTAAAACATAAGCAACGCCTAAATAATATCATATATAGATATACTGCAATGATAAACATTTCAGATCACAGATGAATACATTGGATATACTAGGAATCTGTAATTCGTACGAGCCTGTAACGAAAGACAAATTACACGGTCGCGGTGAATAGCCAAAACCCCACCCAAGACCCCTACGGGTGCGGCAAACTACCCGCCAAGTACCCGAAGGGTAGTAATCTCCCTCATCTCCATGAGTAGGCCACTCGACACTTCGGCATACCCGGTAGTTTGTGCACCCCCTCCATGGGTCTATCCTAGGAGCAAAAACAGTAAAAAGAAATTATACAATGACGGCTACAACCCCGACCCGGTTGTGCGGCCATACAAATAATTATTACATCAATTTACAAATTTACATGAATTGAAAGAAAAGAAAACTCTCGTCTCACAACCCCCGGCTATTCACCCGCGACAATCCAACATATTCATATACACATTCCAGCACATCACAGATCACAGATTTGTATAACCCCCACTAATCGACATATAGCGATTAGTAGACGTTCAATACAAATATCACATTACAGAAAAACCCGTTAGCTTAAGTCTTTTAGAAGTTCGATCAAAAATACGGATTTTCGGGACCCCAAAATAAAATTTTCGTTCTGGAAATTCTGGGTTGAAAATATATATACTAAAAATCCCAAAATACCCCCAGAATAACACTGCACCAAAGATTGACCTCGGCCGAGTCAACTCGGCCGCGGATCCGCGGCTCTTTGACTCGATCGTGGGTCCATCTTTGGTGGTTATTCACAGAAAAGCCTGAGCCGATTTTTGGTGTAAAAATAATCAATTTTTGAACAGTAAAAAAATCGACAGAAACTGCAAATTTTCGGGGATCGTTTTTGGGACTTTTTCTTTGATCGATCTTCTAGTTACTTGATAACATGCTAGATAGAGTTTAACTAGGCTCTGATACCACTGTAAGTCCATGCTACCTCTCCCGGTACTTTCGGGAATGCGGAATATGGTAAAAAACGATTTTTACGGATGTGGTAACATGGACCTAAAACCCGGATCTTGGTTAAACATCTATCTAACATCCTAACTATGAGTTTCTAGCTACTCGGTTAGGGGGTTATACCTTGCTTGTCTTGAACTCCTTCGTCTTCAAGCTCCGATGGAGGTCCGATTGGCTTCTTCTCGTCGTCTCCGTACGCCGAAGATAGATCCACCTGAAAGCTCCAACATTTAGCTCCTTCTTCGTTCTTTGAAGATACTAGTTCACTTGGTTTGCTAAACCTAGTGAACTAGAATGAGTAGAGAAGAATTAGAATGGGATTTTATCTATGGTTCTTGATTCTCAACTCATGAGAGAATAGAACCATAGGATCAAGAGAGGGAGCAAGAGGTTGAGGGTGAGAGCAAAAGGAGAGCTCAAGAACAAGAGAGAGAATGAGCAAGAAAGAATGAGCAAGTATTTTTTCTCTCACCCTCTCATAATCCAAAGTGATCATAAATCATCATATCAAAAAAAGTCTTATGTGATGGTTGAAGCAACCATAACCATATCATTTCATGCACTCATTTTACACAAATGAGCATGTAAACAAAAGTCTTTGCCATGAAATGATGGCTATGGTTATCATGATGGTCAACTAGTCAAGCCTAGTCAACCGGTCAACAAAGTCAACAACCATGTCACCATAATACTTAATTAATATAATAGTTAATCACATATCAAATTCTCATTAGGGTTGAGCAAAAAGTCAAATAGTCAACGGTCAACTGTCAACAACCCTAATGAGAATCCGCTGCCTCCGCCTCCCTGTCAACTGTGCATACACACCCGCATCCGCGTTCCGAGGAACACGAATGCAAACTGGATAAATCCAATCCCATAAGGTACACTAGGATCTGGCTTAAACCAAAGCCCGCTAGTGTAAACTGTCCGGACACTGTACGCGCACAAGTGCACGGATGTGACCGAACCCTGTCGCAAAACCATGCGACCTGTCGCAATACCATGCGACCTCTACTCTTTTGCCTAAAGGCGAAAAGCTTTCTGTGTGGGACTCTAAAGACTCGACACTACGCTGGCAGTGGGTTTAACCACAGACCGCAAGCGGCACTAGCTGTGCGTAACGGTCCCCAGGTAATGCCGACAAGAAGACCGACGAGGCGAAACCCATCTGAACTCCTACTGAGCCTGAGTGTGACATTCTCCGTACAGTCCGTTCTGTTCGTCTGATACATCACATGGCGGGCCTAGGGGGCGGTAAACGTCAGTCCCCCAATAGCGGTACAAGTCGTGCCGGAGCGAAGCCCAAAACACCCTGAGATAACACTGGAAACCTACCAGTATATCGCGTTTGCCCTGGCCAGGGACTACTCGTGTAATGGCTCTCCTAGACACAGCGCGATGTCAACCCCCAATACCGGGAGAGACGAATCCTGTCTAACCGTCACTGCCTCCAAGTGCTTCGGGACTGCACCCAACCACTACCTGTTTGCACGACTCATTTGAGCCGTGGTATGGTAGTGATCAAAGTACAGTGGGAACACACTCGAGGAGAAGTGACAGTGTCAAGTCAGCGGACTAAGCTGTACTCATGTCACCTGGGAACTGATAACTGACGATAGGTATAATACCAACTAGTCAGTTCCCGACGAGTCCTGTCCAGTGTACCCGTAACCTAACGAGCACCCGCATACTATCTCAAGTACGACGTACTGACGGCTGTGGGACAGACCGTCTCCCACACTGGGATGAGAAGCGCATGCGCTGGTCTACTCCGGAGTATCGATGCCCTGTCTCGATAGTCCTGCGACCAGGGACCTGCATAAGGATGTGCTTATAGATTACCCAGCCCCACTAGTGTGACGGCCATCACATCGCTGGTAATCAAGCAAAGATCCTAAGGGCTCTACTAATGTGTATAGGCGATATACAAAAGTAAACACATGTACACATTGAAATAGAAACAAACCAAGTAGCATACTACTATTTTGAGCAAGATTGTATATACAAGGTGAATATCCCAAGCTTCCATTAAGTAATATACAAACTAGTATGATACAGTAATGGCCTCTAGGGCATATACACTAACACTTGGGTCTACAGACTAACCTGTACCAGCGTCACTAGAGGATTGCTATCTGACAATAGGTATACTACCACATAGGAGTCCTCGGCGAGTCCTGTTCAGAGTACCCAGTCTCCACTGAGCACCCGTATACCATCTTTGATGTCAAACACTAATGGACGAGGGATCATCCATCGCTCATCATATGGTTCGAGAAGCGTATACGCTAGTCTACTAGAGAATATCGATGCCCTGTCTTGATATTCCCTCAACTAGGAACAATTAAAGGATGAACTTGTGGACTATCCTAGCCCCACTAGTATGATCTCCATCATAGTCCTGGTAGTCAAGTACACATTCTAAGAGCTTTATCAATATGTGAGAGCAAGACAGTATCACAATAGAAGTCTACATGTTAAGATAAAGAATAACCAGATAGCATACTATCATGTTGAGCAATAAAGTCCTCTCTATATATGTCCAAGAATCCACTATAATATACATCATATGTACAATAATGGCTTCCAGGGCTTACATATAACTAACAAACTCCCACTTGCACTAAGGCCATGTGTTGTAGTATCTCATAGCCAAAATCCCAAAAAGTCTCTCAAATTGTATCTGGGGGATGGCCTCGGTAAATGGATCCGCTGTGTTATCCTCTATGTCAACTCTCCTGAAATCATTCTCCTGGACATCAATTATCTCCCTGATCAGGTGATACTGTCTAAGAATATGTCTGGATAGCTGACGGGACCGGGGTTCCTAGGCCAAAGCCACAGCTCCATTGTCATCCCAATACATAGGTATTGGATGCCCAATGGTAGGAACCTAGTTCATCTCATGAACTCTAATTATCCAGACAACCTCTTTGGCAGCATCGTTGGTAGCGATGTAATTAACCTCTATCAACGAGTCTGCTACGGTACATATTTTGGAACCCTTCCAACATACCGTCCCTCCACTAAGGGTGAAGACAAAAACCCAAGATTGACTTTCAGTCGTCCTTATCACTCTGGAAGCTCGAATCGGTAAAGGACTCAATCTGGAGTTCACCGTTACCTTACACCAAGAACATCTCTTTAGTCCTTCTCAAGCACTTAAGAATGTTCTTCAGCTTTCCAGCGGTTTTCCCAAAGATCTTTTCTATATTAGTCACTATACCTAGTGAGTAAGCTTCATCTGGTCTGGTACATAACATCGCATACATGATTGACCCATCTTCCAAAGCATAGGGCATTCTTTACATGCGAGCCCTCTCCAAATTAGTCTCGAGAGACTTCTCTTTTGAGAGAGTGATTCCTGAACAAGCGGGTACATTACCAAGATTAGAATCATCCATACTAAACCCCTTTAGTATGGTGTCTATGTACATGGATTGGGACAATCCCAAATCCATTTAGATCTATCTCTATAGATCTATATACCTAGGATATAGGAGGCATCAGTTAGATCTTTCATGGAGAACCTGTGTGATAAGAGGTGCTTGACCGAGTGCAGCAGAGGAACACCCTTTCCTATCAAGAGTATGTCATCTACGTACAATACGAGGAAGAAAACCATACTCACAACAACCTTCTTATTTTTACATGGTTCATCTACCTTTTTGATGAAGTCAAACTCTTTGAAAGCTTCATTAAACAGATGTTCCATCACCGTGATGTTAGTTGTATATATGCCCTAGAGGCCATTGTTGAACATATGATGTATATTATTGTGGATGCTTGGATATATATAGAGAGGACTTTCTTGCTCGACATGATCGTATGTTATTTGGTTTCACTTTGTCTTAACATGTTGACTCGTATTGGTTTACTATCTTGCTCTCACATGTTGATAAAGCGCTTATGATATGTACTCGACTACTGGGACTATGATGTAGATCATACTAGTAGGGCCAGGGTTGTTGGATATGTATGCCCTAGAGGCCATTATTGTATAGTACTAGTTTGTATAATACATTTTGGAAGATTGGGATATATACACGGATTTATGACAGTCTTGCTCGATATAGTAGTATGCTACTTGGTTTGTATCTATCTTAATATGTGTATATGTTTCTTTTAACATATCGCTAATACATATTGATGGAGCCCCTGGGATCTTTGCTTGACTACCGGCGTTGTGATAGCGATCACACTAGTGGGGGCAGGGTATTCTATAAGCACATCCTTATACAGGTCCCTGGTCGTAGGATTATCCAGACAGGGCATCGATACTCCAGAGTAGACTGGTGCATACGCTTCTCATCCCAGCAGGGTAGATGGTCTGTCCCACAGCCATCAGTACGTCGTAATGGAGATAGTATGCAGGTGCTCGTTGGGTTACGAGTACACTGGACATGACTCGTCGGGAACTGTTTGTTGGTATTATACCTATCGTCAGGTAGAAAGTTCCAGGTGACATGAGTACAGCTTATTCCATTGACTTGACACTACTACTTCGCCTAAAGTGTGTTCCCACTGTTCTTTGATTGCTACCCTACCACGGCTCTATTGAGTCGTGCAAATAGGTAGTAGTTGGGTGCAGTCCCGAAGCACTTAGAGGCAGTGGCGGCAAGACAGGATTCGTCTCTCCCAGTATTAGGGGTTGATATCGCGCTGTGTCTAGGAGAGCCATTACACAATGTCCCTGGCCAGGGCAAGCGAGATTTACTGGTAGTGTTTCCAGTAGTTTCTCAGGGTGTTCTGGGCTACACTCCGACATGACTTGTACCACTATTAGGGGTCTGACGTTTACCACCCCCTAGGCCCAACATGCGATACTTTTAGACGAACAGACCGGACTGTACGGAGATTGTCACATTCAGGCTCAGTAGGAGTTCGGATGGGTTCACCTCATCGGTCTTTTTATCGGCATCTAGCTGGGGACCATTATGTACAGCTAGTACTGCTTGTGGCCTGTGGTTAAACCTACTGCCAGTGTAGTGTCGAGTCTTTAGTGTCCCACACAGAGGGTTGTTCACCTTTGGGCTAAACGAGTAGAGGTCGTATGGTTTTACGACAGGGTTCGTTCACATATGCGTATTTGTGCGTGTTCGGTGTTCGGGCAGTTGAGACTAGTGGGCTTTGATTTAAGCCAGATCCTTGTATCTGGTTTTGGGTTGGTTCGGTCTCTTTGTATTTGTGTTCCTCGGAACACGGATGCGGGTATGTATACATAGATGACAGAGGCAGAAGAACCTCATTAGGGTTTTGACCATTGACTTAATTAAAACCATAATGAGATGGAGGAAATTGATTAATGAGTTTTAATTAGAGATAATTGTATCATGCTTAATTGGTTTGACCATTTGACTAAGTTGACCCATGTTGACTTAGATATTTTTGTGAGCATGCTTAGCATTAATTGTGACAGATAATGGTCAAATCAACATCAACCATGACAATTTATCCTAATCAAAATTATCATTATTCTTTTTGTTCATATGAGAGCTATCCCTTCTCATTCTATCATAGACATTCTCTCTCTTGCAAGCTCTCTCCTCTTCCTCTCTCAAAGCTCTCTTGTTTCATGAGTTGAAAATCAAGAGCTTGTAAGATCTAACCACTAAAAAAACTCTCTACTCACTCTATGTTTCTTAGTCTAGCAAGCAAAGCACTCTAGTTACTTCATGGTTGAGGTAGGAGCTCAAGGTAGAGACCTTAGGGTGGATCTTCATCGATATAGAGAAGCCGGTGAGGAGGAGCCATCTAGATCATTCCAAGGAGCTCACAACAAGGAGAAGAAGGAGTTCACGTTTAAGGTATAACTTTCTATCATAGTAGATAGAACTCTATTCTTTTGCTAGTTTGGTTTATGTTAAATATCCGGGTTTTAGTGTTATTCTAGCACCAAGTTTATGTTCGTCGTAAAATTTTTGTTCCGCATTTGGCCACGGAAGTTGGCCGGGGCGCTAATGTAACCATTCATGGTATCATAGCCTACCTATAAACCCTACAAGCTAATTTGCACAAGGTTAAAATCTCGATTGACAAATATTTCCGAATTACGAATCTATGTTCATGAGCTTGCTGTCGATTTTCGAAGTTGTCCGAAAATTTTTCTGAGTATCTTAGAATTACATGCAGGCGAAAATATAGCTACAGAAAAAATTTGGGGGCCTAACTCCAAAATTCCGCCGTGGAAAGTGAGCAGAATGGCGTATTTGGCGGCGCTTTTTGGGCTACAGTACCCAAAAAGTTTTCTGGGCTCTATTTCATGAAAATATGATATTTATGATATATAGTTTTGGCCCAGGTTTATTTGAGTGCTGGATTTGCTTTTGGGGCCTATTTGGAAAAGTTTAGTCGATCGAAATTTTAAATGTATATTTTATAGTACATTCACTTTTATCTGCGACCGGGAATCTCACTCGATCGGTAAAACTCGTCTGATTGCTATATGTTCTTTTAGACAGGTTTTGCGAACGTGACATTCGCGTTGATGTTGTGTGCTTGTTCTGTAATGTTGGTTGGATAGTCGTGATGGATAGCATGTGGTGCAATGTTAGTAGTACAGTTCATATTCATTTGTACATTTGTTATTGCGGAACGAGCGTCCGACATGTGGACTGCCGTCTTTGCCGGGTTGTATATTATTTTGGGGCACGACCGGGTTGAGGTCGATGTCACCATTTGTGCATATTATTTTCTTTTTCTGTACTAGGATTACCCCGCGTTGGAGTGCACGAATAGCCGGGTTCTAGAAGGTAACAAGCCCGCATCTCATGGCATTGAGACAGAGGGGGCTTTATTCTAGAATTGGCGGGCTATTCGTCGCACTCGTAGGGCGTATAGAATGGCCCATGGAGGGGCGCCCAAGTTACCGGATTCCGTGAAGTGCTGGGTGACCCATTCACTTTGTTGAAGGGGGCAGCCTCACTTTTGGAATTGAAGGGTAACTTGCCGCGCTCGTAGGGGTCCAGGTTTTCATTGCACAGGCTATCCACACGACAGGGAACGTCGGGTTTTATTTGCGGCTCAAATAAAACTCAGGGCTCCAAGATTATCCACCATTCTATATTGTTGGCTGAGATTCTATGATGTTGATTATTATCATGCCTGGGACGAACGTTGTATATACTTATATATATACTAGTAGATGTTGTATATGTTTTGCACCCGTGCTAGTCCAGCCCTCGCTCTGTCGTTAGTTAAGTAACCTAACGGGTGATGACAGGGCCCAGTGGCGAATGCGGAAGGCATATACGTATATCATATTTTCGTTCTTTTCTGGTGTGATAGGTTATATTGATGGGACCGCATTAATTTTGATTAATGCAAGAAAATAAACCTAAAAGATGTTGTTGGAACAATTTTCAAAAAGCTGTTATTGCAAGGACGTTCTTTTTTGTTTTGTACAGAGGTATTCGGTTATGAATACCCAGCACCTCATTTGACGAGGCAAGGGCCGAGATCCCTTCATCGGGAGTGACCCCTTGGACAGAAGTTTGCGTCAGGGTAATAACTTCACTATAGTCGATTACTTTTTGCTTTGCATCATGGTATTCAGTTAGAATATCCTGCACCTCATTCTACGAGGAAAGATCCGAGATCCCTTCACCGGGAGTGACCTCTTTAGCAAAAGTTTTCGCCACTATATATTTGTAAAACCACTCAGGTTCCTTCAATGATATCAAGTTCATTACGTTAACGGGTTTTTCGCCAATAATCCAGCCGTAGCTCTCCGTCATTTCTTACAAGTAACACTTAGTATTCGTGCTGCGTTTGTTGACTCCGTCAAGGCGTAGTCTATGGTAGCTGAGTGGTGCTTGTTTGTAGCACTATATGGGATTGGTTAGGACAGTCGTATAACCTTGTTGACTCCTTCAAGGGTTATGCGGGTGGGTTTAATGCAATCCAGATAATGACGGGTTGAACTTGACTAGGACTCTTTGATTTGTTGACTCCGTCAAGGTCACTAGGGTCCTATGGGTAAAAACCACATTGGGAGTTTTAAACATACAGGAAACTTGCAGATTTTGCATACCTTCTGGAGTTTGGTGACTATAGTGGATTCCATCTTGGTCATCACACAATGATAGTTGGATCCCGATCCCACTGATCAGTTGGATTACTCTCGGGAGATTATTTCACTTAACAATCAATCCTATAAACCAAGTAGGTATCTAGAACGGTGTTAGCGGGGCCACACCTTCAAGGAAAAGAGCTTATATAATTAAGGAAATTCGCAAAAGCATTAGAAAACCTGCCTTGAAGTACCAGCACTAGCGTGGCTGAAAGGTTAAGCAAGTATTGTGACGTGCGATTAATCCTGACTCATTCTTCTTTTAAAGGTTTGAAGAAGAATTTGAGGAAACAGTGGGAGCCATCCTGATTAGATAAATTAATAACCAATCTAATTTTGCAAAAGCGCACGCTGAGTGTTTCTTTTCTCTTTCTCCAGGTAGCAACCATTTCACGCCCTAATCATGATAATAAAATGTATCGCTTGACCGATCCGAAATCTTATTCGGGGCTGGGGAATATCGGTTCGACTCTAACTTACGACAGCATTCATAAGTGTGAGCAAGGGAAAGAGGATTGTATTGATTCCAAGGAGACCCAGTTGAAGAGGAAGCATAATATTGCATCTACTTCAGGTGTTCTTGTAATTGAGAACTGTTTTTCGGTGAGTCCCACCTCCTGGGTACTAGATACCGGATCAGGATCTCATATCTGTAATTTATTGCAGGGACTGATAAAAAGTAGGAAAGTTGCACCTGGTGATATGTCCCTCAGAGTAGGAAACGGAGCACAAGTTAATGCTGCAGCTGTCGGTGAATATCACCTAGTGTTCCCAAATGACAATACTATGATTTTGAACAATTGCTACTATGTACCTTCCGTGGTTTGCAACATCATATCAGTTTCTTTACTCTATAAAGATGGATATAACTTTGTTCTTGATAGAAATATCATGAACATTTATCTTGATAAGGTACTGGTTGCAGAAGGTACACTGTGTAATGGTATCTATGTTCTAAATCAGAATACAGTTCTCAATGTACAAAACACACGCAAAAGGAAGAGTTCAGATACGAACGAATCCTATTTGTGGCATTGTAGGCTTGGTCATATCGGAGAGAAAAGACTAAGTAAGTTACATAAAGTTGGACTCTTGAATACATTCGAATATTCATCTTATGAAAACTTGTCAGTCTTGTCTCAAAGGAAAGATGACCAAATCTCCTTTCACCGGACATGGAGAAAGAGCAGCAGAGCTCTTGGGACTCATACACAGTGATGTGTGTGGTCCGATGTCTATACATGTAAGGGGTGGGTTCTTGTACTTCATCACATTCACTGACGATCGCTCTAGATTCGGATATGTGTATCTTATGAAACCCAAATCTGAAGCTTTTGAGAAATTCAAGGAATTCAGAAACGAAATAGAGAACCAGACTGGCAAAAGTATCAAGATCCTACGATCGGATAGGGGTGGGGAGTACTTAAGCATGGAATTTCTAGATTACTTAAAAGAGAATGGAATTCTCTCTCAGCTTACTCCTCCTTATACACTACAACACAACGGTGTATCGGAGCGGAGGAATCGTACCATGTTGGATATAGTTCGCTCCATGATGAGTAGTGCAGAGGTGCCTCTTTCATTCTGGGGACATGCGCTTCAGACAGCGGCATACCTACTGAACTACGTTCCATCCAAATCTGTTCCTAAGACTCCATATAATGTATGGAGTGGACGAAATCCATATCTTAAGTGATTTAAGATATGGGGTTGTCCATCCTATGTGAAAATACAGAAACCGGAAAAGCTAGAAGCACGGTCAGTTCTATGTAAATTTTTGGGATATCCTAAAGATTCACTAGGATATCTGTTCTACCACACTGAGGAACAGAAGGTTTTTGTATCTCTGTTAGTCCACGGTAGCGACTCGACCATCTAACAGACGCCAATATGCGGAACAAAACTTTTACGACTGGCGCTATCGTGTACTATAACCCGGATATGCCATTAAAGCTAAACTAACAAATTGTAAAGAGGGTAGCATTGTTATACCTAACGATCCGAGTCCTTCGGTCTTCAGCCATCATCCCACGCTTTGTTGCAGCGGCTTCGATCTTCTGAAACTCCAGTCTCATCATCCAGGTGGCACCACATCGACGGATCTTTAAACGGGCTCCCGCCTCTGAACCGAGGCAACTCGGTCATCAAGTTTGCGAAAAGAGACGACCAAGATGTTGTAGAGAATGAGAAGAACACTTTGTCTCATTACGTCTAAGGCTATGGAAGAACGGTTACTGAAGTTGCTAATTGGAATCGGGTAAATGGAAATTGGGCTATGAAATTTCCATACACTAAACTATCATAATCTTTTCTCACAAAATCAAAATGAAAAATCTTGCATCCTCACAAAGAGGGGGCCGGCCATAAATAGGAGAGGGGGGTGAGTGTAGGAGCTAGGAGAGTGATCATAAGGAAAAATATCAAGGATATTTATCATGAAGAAAGAAAGTGTCATGAAAACCCATGTATGAACACATTAAATGAATTAAGCCACCTCACTTAACACCTCACCTCACAATTAATGCAAATGATGAGTCACTAATCCTAGTCACCATTTCTAGAATCTTCTAGAACCATGACTCGCCCAAAAGACGAAAAGATAAATCCGCATTTAACCGAATGTTAAATACGGATGATAGAAAACAGGAAACTGGCAACTTCCAAAAGTGATCCTGAAACGAATTTCAGGATAACCCCGTAACAGTATAAACATACCCGCATTTGTATTACAACCGAATACAAATACAACTGAGACAAAGATATTATATCTACATAGTATAATACTGGGATCCGGCTTAAACCAAAGCCTACCAGTATTATCCGCCCGAAAAATGACACGTGCGAAAACGCACGTGCATTTTCCGAACCCTACCATAATACCATACGGCATCTGATTGTTAGCGATTCTGCGTGTTCAAGTTTTAGTTAAATACAGCAATCAAGAGGGTTTCGCTTGTAGCTAGCCGGTTGAGTACGGGTCGTCCGCAGGGAGATGGGAATCTTTTTCTATGTGCTTTAACGAGTTAAGTCCAGTTTTTCAGATTTTGTGGTGATTAGTTAAGCGGTAAAATGATATGTAAAGAGAGCTTGTTAGGGTTAGGATTAGGTTAGTTTGAGTTAGGAGTCTCCCACATCTTTCATTGCCCCTCTTAATATCGGTGTTACGGTAATCGGCAACAACGGGGATTAGCACGACTAGGAAGGAACTTGCGCGTATAAGCTAGGCTTTCCAACGCATAAGTTCTTCCTTTTGGTGCTTGTCCGTCCGTTCTTGGCTCTTAGCCATAACCTCTGGTTAATTCAACCACAACCGGTCTCACTACGGAATCACCGCTATCATGTAGGATAGGGTGCCGTAAGGAGCGGATTGTGGTTCAATTAACGGGAGTCGAATTAAGCTGTTGGGCAAGGAAAGAGTGAGAGAGATTTCCTTCTCTCAAACTTCCCTTATCCTACCCTAATAAGTATTAAACTACTCACACATCATGATACGGAAAAATAAAACAAAACAAAAGAGGAAGATAGAAAGAAGGAGATTAGAAGATAACAACTAGCTATTTGCGACCTCACCTTGGCAAGGATCAAGCGTAAGCATCATGGTTGTTTTAATGATAAAGGAAAAGAGAAGAGAAAGAAACAACAAGAAATAACAACAACTAGTTAACAAATGAAAATTACAACAATTAACAAGATAATAAGACAAGCAAAATAATAAACGGTTCTTCTTTATTCATCATTCTTCACTCACAAGGTCACTACAAGTTTTAATGGAGAAGAGATGAGAAGAGGAAGAAGAAACACAACTAAACCTTACAAAAGAGAATACAAGATTATGGAGCCCTTCCTTCTCAAAGTTCTGGGCTATTTATAGGCTGGAGAATGGAAATCTAGGGCAACCACCAGAACACAAACAAAAAGACCAAAACACCCTCAAAAATTGGCCACCTGCCGCATGCTTAGGCCGCGGTTCCGCGGCCTAATAGAGGAGTTGGCTCCTCTCTTTTCTTGTGCTCCCTTGGTTTGATGTCCCCTCTTGTCTGGCACATGTATTTTCTAATAATCTTTCCACATTTCTTCCAGAATTTCTGTTGAGGGAAAGGTGGACTTTTTGTGGATGTTTTTGTCATGATTGCCTCGAGCTCCGCGTAGATTTCTTGGATCTTGTGCTGCCATTGAGCCTTGCGCATGAAAACGACATTGATTTGCCATTTTGTCTTCCTAAACTGGTATCTGGCAACATACGGATGAAGACCGGAGACCGTGTTTCCTCAGTGGTTTGGCAGGAACCCGGATTTTGTCGTGTTTTCCATGAATTTCACCGTTTTTAGAACCGAGAACCTGTATCCTGCAATTGACTAGCAAACACGGCTCAAGAGTATCTACCGATATGCAATGTGATAAAAATTGGGCGGTATGAAAATGCAAAAATCTGATATGAACAAATACCCCCAAACTTATCATTTGCTCGTCCCGAGCAAAACCAATTTATTCACAAAAAATTTCCTAACCTCACTTTCGCAGGGAACGCGGTTGCACTGAGCATGTGCAACAAGCCGTTAAACCTCTAGGTGTCCCTAGTAGGAGGAGTGTTGTTTCCTGAGGGTTTTCAGCGGATACTACCCACAAAATCCGGTCAAGTTGGTTTTGTAAAATAACTAAGATTCGAACCCTAAAGTTGTGTTTTAGAAAATAACAATTCTATAATCCTAAGTCTGGATCATCGAGCCTTTATTTTTCACACCTCACTTCTTATTTAACTACAGATTTTATATGTCTTTACGTGTAGTGCAAATAGTGTCGCTAAGTTCCAGAAGGATCGATTAAAGTCATCATGTCGCACAATAAAGCCCAGATAACAATTTTAAAAGGATCACATAAGTTTTATAAAGAGTTAAGCATTTTTCAAGTTTCGTTTTCCAGTAAGGTTTCAACTTCAGAATTTCTATCTTCCTTAACAGGAAACTAAGTCATATTTTTCACTCCACCTTTTTCTTGTTTTCATTTCATACACACCTCTGTGAACGTGCAATAGTCTTTATCATAGAATAAAACCTTCATATCTCCGTTAATTTTTTTTTTATAAAAGCCTGTCTTTTATCAAGATTATTCTCACACAAAGAACCGTTAGGAATTTTAACTCGGAGAGAACACTTGCTTGACTTTTTTTTAATCTGGACTTTCTAGGCTTCTTAGCGAGCTTTGGGCCAATGCACCCAAACCAGTTGGTTTTAGGGCATTAGGTGTAGAAACACCCCAGCGGACTTAATTACTCAAGTTACCTAGGTCCAAAAACAAAAGACAGTTTGGCGTGAAAATCAGATGATTTAATACGAACGGAGATATAACCGGCAGTTCAATTAATTTTTTGGATAAAAGACGTGTTTAGTGGGTTTTGGTGTGTAATCATTCCAATCAAGTTTCGGATGGGTTATTTTTCAGACTTAGTTCCAATTACGGCATCAATAACATTCCTTCATATTTGCTTTACTTCATAGACTATTATTGACATTACTTATTCCAGAACAAACCTATTTGATCCTCAGAAAATCATTTATCTGTTTAAAAGTTTTTAAACATAAAAGACTTGTCATCTAATTCCCAAAAACTCACGACACGTGTAGTGTGACGTAAAGACGTATATCAGCTATAGTTAACTTCAAAGGAGAGTTATCTTTCAGGTTTTCAAAATCTAAACATAAGATTTAGTTATTCCTATTTTTTCCAACAAAAACCGTCGAAAGGTTGAATCAGAGTTCTTCCACAAGCTAACTTGACAGAAAAGTTTTTATGTTTTTAGAAAATTTTCAGATTTTTATGGATTTTATGGATTTTAATATGCAGATGCAAAATATACATATGAATGCGAAGGTAAGAAATGCGTACCGAGCGTACCCCCAAACTTAAACTGGACAGTGTCCTCACTGTCAGTGCATGAAGAGATCATTTGAAGGGGCAAAATTGTCGGTTAGCGATACACAATTTTTTTTTGTTTTTGTTTTTGAAGAAAAGAAAAAGAAAAAGAATATACAAAAATATATACAAAATGGTTTATACATACCCCCAAACTTATTTGGAACAGTGTCCACTGTTCTTGGCTGGATAACCGAAGTTTGGAGGTAGGCAGAGGAAGATCATTCAGGGTAAACCGGCTCCTGTAAGAACAGGAGCTCCTCTGTTGGTTCGGCGCTAAGGTACGGTTTGCATCGGTGTCCGTTTACTTTGAAAAGTGAACCGTCCTTTGGATTTTCCAAATCCACAGCGCCCTGCGGATACACATTCCGCACAAAATACGGCCCTTTCCAGCGAGATCTGAGCTTTCCTGGATGGAAGTGAAGTCGGGTGTCGTAAAGCAGTACCTGCTGACCAGACACGAAGGTTTTGCGCAAAAGGTGTTTATCATGAAACACCTTCGTTCGATTCTTAACGACAACCGCGTTATCGTAAGCCTCATCCCTAAGCTCGCTCAATTCGTTCAGTTGCAGCTTCCGATGGCTGCCCGCATCCTCGAGAGACAGATTCAGCTCCTTTATCCCCCAAAATGCGTGATGCTCTATTTCGACAGGTAGGTGGCAGGCTTTTCCGTACACAAGCCGATAGGGAGACATGCCAAGGTCGGTCTTATAAGCGGTTCGAAATGCCCAAAGGGCATCAGTGAGTTTCAGCGACCAATCCTTACGGTTCTTGGAAACTGTCTTCTCCAGTATCTGCTTGATTTGCCGATTTGAAACTTCGGCCTGCCCGCAGGTTTGGGGGTGGTAGGGCGTAGAGAGCTTATGATTAATGGAGTATTTCCGCATCAAGGCTTCGAAAGTTTTATTGCAGAAATCACTTCCATTGTCGCTAATGATCGCTCGGGGGTGCCCAAACCGGGAGAAAATGTTTTCTTTAAGGAACCTAACAACAACCTTGTTGTCGTTAGTTCGGCTGGGCACAGCCTCGACCCATTTTGAGACGTAATCAACAGCGAGAAGGATGTACAAGTTCCCAAAAGAGCTGGGAAAAGGCCCCATGAAATCGATCCCCCAAACATCGAAAATCTCCACAACCAAGATTGGTTGGAGTGGCATCTCATTCCTCCGGGATATCCGGCCCATGTGTTGGCACTGGGAGCAACTCTTGCAATAGTCATGAGCGTCTTTGAAGAGTTGTGGCCAGTAGAAACCACATTGCAAGATCTTCTCAGCTGTCTTTCTGGGCCCAAAATGCCCGCCACATGCTTGATCGTGGCAAAATGACAGCACACTCTTGAATTCCTCGTCAGGGACACATCGATGAATAATCTAGTCGGGACAGTACTTGAACAAGTAGGGTTCGTCCCAGTAAAAGTGTTTTACTTGGGATAAGAAGCGAAGTCTGTCCTGACTTGACCATTCGGTCGGTAGTAATCCTGTGGCCAAATAGTTCACAATATCTGCGAACCAGGGTTCGCACGATGCTGTCAAGAGCTGTTCATCCGGGAAAACGTCGTTGATTGGAATTGGAAGCGAAGGCGAAGAAGGAAGTCGTGAGAGATGGTCGGCAACTACGTTTTCACATCCTCGTTTGTCTTTAATGACAAGGTCAAACTCTTGAAGCAAGAGGATCCAACGTATTAACTAAGATTTAGCATCTTTCTTCGCAAAAAGATGGCGCAGAGCAGAATGGTCAGTGTAGACAATGACTGGAGAGCCGATGAGGTAGGGCCTGAACTTTTCTGAAGCAAATACAACAGCTAAGAATTCCTTCTCAATTGTTGTATAGTTGAGTTGGGCGTCGTTCAGGGTTCGGCTCGCATAATAGATTACGTGCGGCATCTTGTTGATGTGTTGTCCAAGGACAGCACCAATGGCAAAGTCGGATGCATCGCACATTATCTCGAATGGGTGCGTCCAGTCAGGTGAAGAAAGAACGGGAGCAAAAGTGAGTGAGCGTTTCAATGACTCGAATGCTGTCACACAGCTCGAGTTGAAGTCGAATGGCGTGTCCTTGGCCAGCAAAAGAGTCAAGGGCCTAGAAATCTTGCTAAAGTCCTTGATGAACCGTCTATAGAAACCGGCATGGCCAAGGAAGGCTCGGATATCTCTGACGCATCGGGGATGAGGCAGATTGGAAATGACCTCAATCTTTGCTTTGTCAACCTCTATGCCATTTTGAGAGATGACATGTCCTAAGACAATACCTTCGCGCACCATGAAGTGGCATTTCTCCCAGTTCAAAGTGAGATTCTTGTCCTTACATCGGGTAAGGACAGCGTCAAGATGCAGCAAACACTCGTTGAAGGAATCGCCGAAGATGGAGAAGTCATCCATGAAAATCTCCAGAAATTTTTCCACCATGTCTGAGAAGATACCCATCATACACCGCTGGAAGGTAGCGGGCGCATTGCATAACCCAAAGGGCATGCGTCGATATGCAAACGTGCCGAAAGGACAAGTGAAAGTGGTCTTGTCCTGGTCTTTTTCGGCGATGGGAATTTGATTATAGCCGGAGTAGCCATCAAGAAAGCAGTAGTACTCGTGTCCGGCCAATCGTTCAAGCATCTGGTCAATGAAGGGTAGCGGAAAGTGGTCTTTCCGTGTTGCGGCGTTGAGTTTTCTGTAATCAATGCATACTCGCCACACAGTTTGGGTGCGAGTAGGGATTAACTCGTTTGCCTCGTTAGTGATGACCGTGATGCCCGACTTCTTGGGGACAACATGAATGGGGCTAACCCACTGGCTATCAGAGATAGGGTAAATGATACCACTATCTAGATATTTTACGATCTCCTTCTTCACAGCCTCTTTCATGACTGGATTGAGACGTCTTTGTGGATCCCGGGCTGGTTTGGTATCATCCATCAGATGAATGTGATGCTCAACAATTAGGGGACTAATCTCCTTGATGTCCGCCATGGACCAGCCAAAAGCTTGCCTGTTGCTGTGCAAGACCGCGAGAAGGGCTTTCTCTTGCTCGGGAGCTAGAGAAGCCGAATTGATGACAGGGAGGGTCTCGTTCTCACCTAAGTAAGCATACTTTAGGTGAGACGGCAAAGGCTTGAGTTCGAGCGTTGGAGGTGAAACGGTGGAAGGCGAGATTGGTGCAATGGTCTCGAACTCAAAGGACTCCAGCAAAGGTTCAAAACGAGTGTAGGCAACCGAGTTGGACGGCTCAGGTAACTCATCCGGAAAGTCGAAGGATTCAAACTCGGGTTGTGCGCGGCTAAGATCGTTCGAGAACGTGAAACACTCGTAGTCGTTGTCGGGCGCAGAAACAGCAGCAGGTTCGACGAGAAACGCACTAGTGGCGTCAAGATTATCGTGATCAAACAGAAACTCCTCGAATTCACACTCTTCTGGGGTGATCTCCTGGATCGAGCAGACGTCCAGTATATGAGCATTAGGTTCGGCGGGCTGATTCCCCAACCTAAAAATGTTGAGTTCAATCGTCATATTTCCAAAAGAGAGGTTCATCGAACCATTGCGACAATTGATCATAGCATTTGAGGTTGCGAGAAATGGGCGACCGAGTATCACCGGAATTTGATTCCGGGGGTTAGCTACAGGCTGTGTATCTAAGACAATGAAGTCAACGGGGAATATGAAGTCCCCCACTTTTATTAACACATCCTCTAGCTCACCCCTAGGATGGGTGATCGATCGGTCGGCCATTTGGAGAGTGCAGTGTGTGGGTTTCAACTCTCCGACGCCTAATTGCTCGTATACTGAATACGGAAGCAGGTTAACACTGGCACCAAGATCTAATAGTGCGCGGTTGATGTTCTTATCCCCAATGGTAATTGAAATCGTAGGACAGCCAGGGTCCTTCCGTTTTTGTGGTAAAGATTGGGTAAGGGCATCACTCACAGCACTAGCCAAGAAAACTTTCTTGGGTACCTGAGACTTCCTCTTTTTTGTGCACAAGTCCTTTAAGATTTTCGCGTAGGACGGGACTTGTTGGACAGCATCTAAAAGAGGAATGTTAATGTTAACCTGCTTAAATAACTCCAGAATCTTCTCCATTTGTGGATTTTGTTTGTTAGACCTCAACCGGTTTGGAAATGGAACATTTTGAAAATTGGTTGAGTCTAATACTGGAGGAGGAGATTGTGGAGTTGGAACGGATCCCAGAATAGGTGTCTTCGTGGAGTGAGAAGTGGGTCCGTTCAGAGCAGAAGAAGAGGAAGGGGAGCCTTGTGAAGAACGGAGAATAGGCTCAGAAGACGAAGAAGAAGAAGAAGAAGAAGCAGCGGCCGGGGTGTCATCGTTGATTCGTTTGCCAATGTTGTTTTGCAGCATCCTTCCCGATCTCAATGTGGTCACGGCACTCACATTATGGTTCTGTTGTTCAAGAGCAACATGTGCATTATGTGGGTGACCGGGATTTGGTAGTGGTTGGGACGGGAGCTTCCCCTTCTCTCGCTCGCTTAAGGCCGCGTTCAGCTGTGCAATCTGGGCCTCGATTGTCTTGATGCTTTGCCCGTGTGCGGAAGTGTGTTGCACTAAGGATTGAATGGAGGACTGGATGTTGGCGGTGGATTGAGTCGATTGTTTAACGAATGCCTCCAGACTTCGTTCGAGCGAGGAAACCTTATCGTTGTTTGACGGAACAAAGTTGTTTGGTGGAAAAGAATTGTTGGGTGCAAAGTTGTTCTTCTGATTCTGAAAAGGTTGGGGTTGGAAAAGCTGCTGACATTGATGTTGAGTTTGTTGTTGCGCTTGTTGTTGCGGTGGAGGGGCCCTTTGGAAATTGTTGCCTTGGAATTGATTCTGATTCTGATTCCAGGAGAAATTGGGGTGGTTCCTCCAACCGGGATTGTAGGTGGAAGAGTATGGATCATTTCTCGGTCTTTGCTGAAATGCAGCATTGACCTGATCCTGTCCTTGCGAGGGTGGATTATAAGGACACTCTTCGGTCAAGTGAGAAGGATCGGAACAACAATCGCAAATGGTACGAAGGGGAAGAACAGGGGTAGGAGCAGGAGAAGAAAATTTGCTCTCTATCGCTTCAAGCTTTCTTGTTATTGCAGCCATTTCAGCTTTCATCGCGATCGAGACATCGAGTTGGTGGATTCCTACCCTAGACTGACCGGTAGAAGTGGAGGTAGAAGAAGACGAAGTCGGTCTGGTGCTCTCCCATTGTAGCGTTTACTCCGCAAGGTCGTCAAAAAACTGCCACGCTTCCTCGTCAGATTTCGATAGGAAGTGGCCCTGACAGATGGTTTCCAACAACTGCTTCGTTGCTGGGTTCAGGCCCTCGTATAAGGTTTGGCAAAGCTGCCATTTCTCTATACCGTGGTGAGGACACTGAACAAGAAGGTCTTTGTACCGGTCAAAGCACTTCCAGAATGGTTCGGAAGGAAGCTGAGAGAATTGGTTGATTTCATTTCGAATCCTTGCGGTTTTATGATTCGGATAGAATTTTTTTAGAAACGCTTTAATAAACTTGTCCCAACTGGTTATGGAATGGGAAGCGGTGCTATACAGCCATTTTTCAGCAAGATCGCATAAAGTGAACGGAATGACCCGTAGACGTATAGCATCGTCCAACAGTTGGGTAGTTTTCATCATGGCACAGACGTTTTGAAATTTATTGATGAAGATATAGGCATCTTCAGATTCAAGCCCATGAAAGCGTGGAAGCATGTTGATGAAATGGGGCTTAATTTCAAAGTTGTCCCCATTGGCCGGAGGAAGAGAAAGGCAGGTGGGAAGTGCAGAACGGGTGGGATAGAAACGATCCTGGAGCGCGATTCGCTGCGGCGCTACAACAGGCGGTGGTGGTGGGATATTGGTCTCCGTAGGAGGTGGAGCCAATCCAGGGGTGGTCAAAGAGATGTTCGGATTAAATCCTGACATCGCGGAAGAAGAGGTTGGTGAAGGTGAAGGTGAAGATGTATGAACAGAATTCCGGTCAACGTCGGAGTTGGCCGGCAAAGGAAGGGGTGAAAGAGGAGTGGACGGAGTATCGACGTCTGAGTCGATCGCGTAGTCGGTAGCGACTAACGTAACGCGGACTAGACGGGCGCTAGTGTCCCGAGTCCAAGCAGACATACACTAAACGAGTTTAGTATAGTCAAAGCGGAGAAGGTGAGGGTAAGAAAACGTCAATGGAGAAAGGTGATGGGTGGTGGGTGAAAAATGGATTTGGCGACAAAGGGCAAGTTTTTATAAAAGTTTTTGATTTTTTTCTTTTTTGTTTGTTTGTTTTGTTTTTAGAAAGAGATTTACAGAAGTATGTACGGATATACGGCTTAAGTAATCACAAACAAGATATGCACAATCACACCTAGATCTAGGGTAACCTAGGTCTACTAGACCTGCTCCTGAACTTGATTGTCGAAGTTAAACAGTGTCGAGAAACGGGCTTAAAAATACACTGATCACGAGGCCAGGTAAGTGCAGAGATAAGGGGAGGTTGTCCAACGCTTTCGCGAAGTTCCTTAATTAAATAACCCTTTCTCTTTTGGCGGTTGCGCCGTTAACACTTTCCTAGACACCCCGTAAACAATATACCGTTAAGCGAGGTTCTAAACACGGTTTATCTTCTCCTAATGAGCGCGAAGTCCTTAGGGCTGAAGTCTAGCATTTTTTAATTTACAATGGACAATGCATATGCTTTTGTGATTTTTAGGGTCCTGGGAAGGGTGATGAAATCCCCACCCAATCTGGATTGGTTTCAAGCCCCTTAAGTCCGTATTAAAGAATGCAAAGCGGTAACAAATCAACTGCAAACAATTTTTTTATTTGCGGCGCAAAGAATCCTGCACAAGAACAGTTTATTGGAAGGGGGAGAAGAATTTGCGCAAAGAAGGCTGCAGAAAACACAATTCAATGGAGTCCAGAGGAGTGGAGAGGAGAACAGGGACTTACAGAGAGATTTTGGCAGCCCAAAGGCACCAAGTGGCCGCGGATCCGCGGCCTAAGCCCTCTATTGCCGCGGTTCCGCGGCAGTAACAGGGAGTTGGGCCTTCAGTTTTTGTGTGGATGCTGGTATGGGTCTCCTCTGCTTGTCTGGATCTTCTGAATTTTTATTTGCTCACTGTACCTGCTCCAGATCTTGACAGTAGACCGTTTGTTCCGTTTTTGATCCGTCGCGGTGTAGCCGCGAAATGTGCGTCTATCTTCCCACGTCTTTGGCACTGTACTTGAACTCCGTCTTATCCGACGTCTTTGGCGTCGATCTTGAACTTCGTATTTTCCTGCACACTTGCACAAAAGCTAATCAAAAACAACAAGATGGTTTTTTTTTACAATGTATATTTTTTTGTTTTGTTTTTCGGTTATATTCACAAGTTAACCCGAAATTACACAAGGAAATAAACTACCGTCTCCCCGGCAACGGCGCCATTTGATTGTCAGCGATTCTGCGTGTTCAAGTTTTAGTTAAATACCGCAATCAAGACGATTTTGCTTGTAGCTAGCCGGTTGAGTACGGGTCGTCCGCAGGGAGATGGGAATCTTTTTCTATGTGCATTAACGAGTTAAGTCCAGTTTTTCAGATTTTGTGGTGATTAGTTAAGCGGTAAAATGATATGTAAAGAGAGCTTGTTAGGGTTAGGATTAGGTTAGTTTGAGTTAAGAGTCTCCCACATCTTTCATTGCCCCTCTTAATATCGGTTTTACGGTAATCGGCAACAACGGGGATTAGCACGACTAGGAAGGAACTTGCGAGTATAAGCTAGGCTTTCCAACGCATAAGTTCTTCCTTTTGGTGCTTGTCCGTCCGTTCTTGGCTCTTGGCCATAACCTCCGGTTAATTCAACCACAACCGGTCTCACTACGGAATCACCGCTATCATGTAGGATAGGGTGCCGTAAAGAGCGGATTGTGGTTCAATTAACGGGAGTCGAATTAAGCTGTTGGGCATGGAAAGAGTGAGAGAGATTTCCTTCTCTCAAACTTCCCTTATCCTACCCTAACAAGTATTAAACTACTCTCACATCATGATACGGAAAAATGAAACAAAACAAAAGAGGAAGATAGAAAGAAGGAGGTTAGAAGATAACAACTAGCTATTTGCAACCTCACCTTGGCAAGGATCAAGCGTAAGCATCATGGTTGTTTTAATGATGAAGGAAAAGAGAAGAGAAAGAAACAACAAGAAATAACAACAACTAGTTAACAAATGAAAATTACAACAATTAACAAGATAATAAGACAAGCAAAATAATAAACGGTTCTTCTTTATTCATCATTCTTCACTCACAAGCTCACTACAAGTTTTAATGGAGAAGAGATGAGAAGAGGAAGAAGAAACACAACTAAACCTTACAAAAGAGAATACAAGATTATGGAGCCCTTCCTTCTCAAAGTTCTGGGCTATTTATAGGCTGGAGAATGGAAATCTAAGGCAACCACCAGAACACAAACAAAAAGACCAAAACACCCTCAAAAATTGGCCACCTGCCACCACCATACGGCCGCGGATCCGCGGCCTAATAGAGGAGTTGGCTCCTCTCTTTTCTTGTGCTCCCCTGGTTTGATGTCCCCTCTTGTCTGGTACATGTATTTTCTGATAATCTTTCCACATTTCTTTCAGAATTTCTGTTGAGGGAAAGGTGGACTTTTTGTGGATGTTTTTGTCATGATTGCCTCGAGCTTCGCGTAGATTTCTTGGATCTTGTGCTGCCATTGAGCCTTGTGCATGAAAACGACATTGATTTGCCATTTTGTCTTCCTAAACTGGTATCTGGCAACATACGGATGAAGAGCGGAGACCGTGTTTCCTCAGTGGTTTGGCAGGAAACCGGATTTTGTCGTGTTTTTCATGAATTTCACCGTTTTTAGAACCGAGAACCTGTATCCTGCAACTGACTAGCAAACACGGCTCAAGAGTATCTACCGATATGCAATGTGATAAAAATTGGGCGGTATGAAAATGCAAAAATCTGATATGAACGGCATCTACAACGTTTCGCCAGAACTTGGGAAAGTGTCTGTGGGGGACTCTAATGACTCATTAATACACTGGCACAGGGTATAACCCCTAGCACGTCAGAAGTACAAGCTGTACGTAATGGTTTTCCTATGTATTGATTGGAAGGGAAGCTAACGAGCGAACTCATCTATAAACCCTATTGAGCCTGACAGTGACAATATCCATACAGTCCGGAACATTCGTCTTATGAGTATCGCATATTAGGCCTAGGGGGCCGATAAACGTCAGACCCCCAATAGCTGCATAAGTAATGTCAGAGAGCATCCCAGAACACCCTGAGATACTATTGGTATACCTACCAGTATATCTCGATTACCCTGGACAGGGATTTCGTGTAATGGCTCTCCTAAACACAGCGCGATCTCACCCTCAATACCGGGAGAGATGAATCCCCGATGATCTGCTCACTGCCTCCATGTGGCTCGGGACTGTACCCAAAATATACCTGTTTGCACGTCTCCTTTGAGCGTGGTAGGGTATAAATCAAAGCACAGTAGGAACTAACACGAGACAAATGACGACCTCAGGTCGATGAACTAACCTGTACACATGTCACCAGGGAACTTCTATCTAACGCTAGGTATAATACCAACCAGCAAGTTCCCGGCGAGTCCTGTCCGGTGTACTCATAACCTAATGAGCACCTGTATACATCTTAGGTGATCCAACTGACACCAGTAGCTTGTGAGACCGGCCACCGCCCCTCGTTGGGGTCTCGACTGTATACACTAGTCTACTCTGGAGTATCGATGCCCTGTCTCAAAACTCCCACGACTAGGGACACTTTAAGGATGTGCTTATAGACCCCAGCTCCCACATATATGATCGCCATCATACTGCTGGTAGTCAAGCACGAATCCTATGGGCTCTATCAACATCTACATGATGATAAAGACAAACCGGATAGCATACTATCATCTCGAGTAAGACTGTTCTATCGCTATAGGTCATCTCTCAATCATTGCAATCACGTACCTGCGATCCAATAATTGACTTGGAGGGCACTATATCCAACAATCTCCCACTTGCACTTAAGGCTAATTATTGCGATGTCGCATACTCACATCTCGTGTGATACCGAACATACAACTCCTCTACAAATCAGTTTCACAAAACTCGTTTGCAAAACTATTGTGTTAAAAGAAATAGCCTCAGTGAGTTCATCCACCCTGATGTTTCTTTCTATGTCTCTTTTATAATCAAGTTCGTGGAGAAAACCATCTCCCGAATCGAGTAATATCTGTCTTAGAATATGTCTGGATATCTGATGGTACTTAGTTCATAAATGAACTCCAAATCCAGACTTCTTAGACTGTATCGATAACTGAAACTAATCAGTGTCCAGAACTATGCCTCCCACAGTATCCTCTTGGACCACTTGTCCATAATACTGTCCTTCGTCTGAGGGAAAACTATAACTCAGACAATCACCATGTCATCCAGGTCACCTGTGAAGCCTGGAATAATAACCGTCTCCCGAAGGAGGCTGCAGTCATCAAATCCGTAGAACATGTGCTTATGTTCTATAATTGCCTTCGTATGTTTCTTCAGGATTGGATTAATATAAACTTATCGCATCTAGTGCAAAAACGACATCTGGTGTGGTACTTGACATCTCACGATTGACTCAATTGCCTAAGCAAGTGATCTGTCAATCATGTACGTCCCTCTCCCCTTTAGTCTGTAAGACACCTTTAAAGAGGGTGACTCCATCACCTGCAGGTACACCACCATGCCAAGAGTTATCTATTCTAAAATACTATTAGAATACTGTCAAAGTACCAACATTGGGAAACTACCTAAATCTAGATCTAAAGCCATAGATCTAGTAACCAGAATGTCAGATATTATATCCATGTCCATTGTGGAGAAACAACTGTGTGATGACCACAGTACAACCAATCGTAGTATAGGAATTTTACTTCCTACTCTGTGTATGTCATCCAAATACCAAGACATCACACCCTATTACCTTCTTAACAGATCCATCCCCTATTCTGATGAAGTCAAACCCATGGCTGTCATATCAAAATTAGATGATCTATCTCCGCTGTAATTGCTCAAGTCTATAAATAGACACTAGCTACTTGCCCACTATGCTTCCGCTGCTCCCACTGACTACAACAACCCTCTGGCAGAATAATATATACGTGTACTTCTAAAACTAGTTTAGAACGACGCTATATATATCCTCCTGCCGGGTCTTACAGTCTGGAACAACAGTAGTGTTAAGTCTGGGTAAACAAGAACCTCCGTGTCACCGTCCTTGAGGCTACCAGAGTACCTCTCGGGTGTCTGAGGTTACCCACCATATCTGCGGAGTGGCTAATGGAATGTCAAGCCTGATTGAATATATAGGTCCTATTAAACTTTCCGTAATCGTTTGTGGTTCTGGATTCACATCCAGTTCTACCATACTCCCACTATTGTTTTCTGAAAAAATCCATTTTATTAAAACTGTGGCGAGTCAAGAACAATATCACTATTGATCTCCCAGATGGTAGAAAATCAACCCTCGTCAAAGCCAGGGTCAACCCACAAACTGCCATTATAGAAACGTGCCTCGAGTTATCCAGTGTCTGGTTTTAAGCCGGACAACTCCCTGTATCTTAACATCGTTAAGATATGAACCATTCTATATCCAATATAGAAACTTTGGCACTTGTTTAATTGGAACCAGATTCAAATCATACAGCTGTCTCAAGTGCATATCATCTTAATGGAGAGAGGCTAATCAGCATTACTCAACTTAGGAATCCATCCATTTATGAGTAACCTGAAAGAGAAACAAGTTTCTCAAAACTATTACTATCAACTGAATACCAATCACAAGTATCTACATCTTTGATTTCTTTGAAGAATCCCGATACTTGCGACACCTGGTTCTCTACTTTATTCTTATATCCGCAACTTCTCAATACTTAGACATTCTATTTCTTCGAAACACTTGTCTAAAAACTAGAGAGGTTAAAAGTAAACAGAATATAGTACGAGGACCAACCCCTTTGTCCTGATGGATACTGGACAACATACAATACTCTGTATAAGTCCGCCGAGTTAAATAACTCCAAACATGTGCATCGTAGGTTAAAAATTATGCCCAGGCGATTTCCTCAAATATCACCAATTACAATGAATTCCGATATAATGAGGATGATCATCTAATTCCCAATAACTTAGTCCCACTCATTATCTGTAAAACTATACAGATGTGAGAAGCACACCTGGTAAATACATACCCTGGAGCAAGGGTTTAATTGGGAAATCAGTTTACAATTAACAACGCACAGTGTAACTGAAACATGAAAATGTTTCAAAAGGGGTATCCTGGTATTCTTAGTAATGCATCTTCCATAATCCAATTCATGACTGTAACCGTATATTTCTTTGCCATCTTTCCAAATCCCTTTATTTGTCTTTAGTCGTTACCTTCTGTACACCATCGTTAGGCTAAATGGTTTTCTTCCTTCCCGACCGTTCGGCACCAGCCTATGGTTTGGAAGAAGACTATCCAGTAAGCATAATAGGTGTACCCTCCTAATCCTAGGAGTATTCGCAATTTGAGAGAAGGTGATGATAAAAGACAACTGAATAAACCTTATTCCTTTTTCTCCTGAACCAGAATCCATCCTCGAAAAAATATCCTTCGAGTTCGTATATAACCATACGATGGATTTATCCAATGGAATTGGATGTTCGTAGTGATACGGGTTGTTCTGGAGAAATTAAAGGTGAAGTAGTAGTGGCGATGAAATAGGTGGTTTAGTCGTGATTGTGAATAGTCGTAATTTACTTTGCCCTCTTTCTAATTCCTTTATTTGTCTTTACATATTACCTTCTGCACACCCTACTTAGGCTAATTGGTTTTCTTCATTCCCTACCTTTCGGCACCTGCCTATGGTTTGGAATAAGACTATCCAATAAGCGTAATAGGTGTACTCTCCTAAACCAAGGAGCCCTCGCAACCTGAGAGAAGGTGATAATAGAAGACAACTGAATAAACAAATTCTATTTCTCCTGAACCTGGATCCATCCTCGAAGAAATCCCTCCGAGTTCGTATATATCCATACGATGGATCTATCCAATGGAATTGGATGTTTGTAGTAATACGGGGTGTTCTGAGAAATACAAAGGGTAAAAGAGGGAGCGACAATGACTTATGCAACTAGGACAACTAAAAGCCAGTATATTAAGAAGGTTCGGACAACTTGGTCACTGAGTCATAGTCTACGGTCGGTCAAAAGTCGCTGCCAAAGAGAGAGAGAGAAAAGAAACACTCTGCGTGCACTCTAACCTAAATCAGAATGGTTATCACTTTATCTAATTAGGAAACCTCCTACTGTAATCTCAAATTCTCCTCCAAACTTGAAAGAAGAATTAGTCGGGATCACCCGAGGAGTAAACCAACTCATCAGTGGGAATCGGGATCTAACTATCATCGCATGATAACTTGATGGAAGCCTCTCAAGTTAACACACTCCAGAAGGTATGCACAAGTCTGGTAATTTTCCTGTATGTTTGAAACTCCCGATATAATTTTTATCCCATGCACTTATTGTAAGTCTACGCTAGCGCCCCGGCCGTCTACAGACGCCAAATGCGGAACAAAAACTTTTTATCTGGCGCTATCGTATACTTTAACCCGGATCTTCCATTATTGGTAAACTAACAAACTGTAAAGAGTGTAGAAAGGTTATACCGAACGATCCGAGTCCTTCGTTCTTTAACCATCATCCCACGCTCCGTTGCGGCTGCTCCGATCTCGTCGATCTCCGATCTGCTCGTCCAAGTGGCACCACATCACTGATTCTTTAAACGGGCTCCCGCCTCTGACTCGAGGCAACTCCGTCGTCAAGTTTGCTAAAAGAGACGACCAAGATTGATGTAGAGAATGAGTAGATGACTTTGTCTCACTTCGTCCAAGTCCGTGGACGATCGGTTAATGAAGTTGCCGAAGGAATCGGGTGATGGAATGAAATGGACTGTGAAATTCCATACACCGATAAAACCTATCATAATCTTTTTCTAGCAAATGAAAAACTCCAAGTGAGAGAGTGAGGAGGGGCCGGCCATATATAGGTGGAGGGAGGTGAGTGTAGGAGAGGGGAGAGTAACCTTAAGCAAATATCATAATGTGAACACATGAAAATATCTTAAGGAAAACAAAACCTCATTGAAATCAAAGCATGAGTCATTAACCTTGTCATCAAAGTTTAGAACCTTCTAGAACATTCTAGAAGCATGACTCACCCTCATCCAAGAAATGATAAATCCGTCTTTAACCGAATGTTAAAAGACGGCTGATAGAAAACTGGAAACTGGTAACTTCCAAAAGTGATCCTGAAACGAATTTCAGGACAACCCCGTAACTGTATAAATATACCCGCATTTGTATTACGACCGAATACAAATGCAACTGAGACAAAGATATTATACCTACTCAATATAATACTCGGATCCGGCTTAAACCAAAGCCGACCAGTATCATCTGCCCGAAAACTGACACGTGCGTAAACGCACGTGCATTTTCCGAACCCTGCCATAAAACCATACGGCCTCTACAACGTTTCGCCCGAACTTGGGAAACTGTCTGTGGGGAACTCTAATGACTCGTCAATACCCTGGCAGTGGGTTTAACCACAAACCGTCAGCAGCACTAGCTATGCGTAACGGCTGCCCATGGACTGACCTTAAGGGAGGCCGATAAGCGAACTCAAGGGAGGCCGATGAGCGAATTCATCCGAAAACCCTACTGAGCCTAACAGTGACAATGTATATACAGTCCGGTCCGTTCGTCTATGAGTATCTCATATCCGCCCAGGGGGCTAGTAACGTCAGACCCCCAGAAGCAGTATAAGTCGTGTCGGAGTGTAGCCCAATAACACCCTGAGATACTACTGGAGTACCTACCAGTAAATCTCCTGCCATGGACATGGACTATGTGTAATGGCTCTCCTAGACACAGCACGACCTCGCCCCCAATACCGGGAGAGACGAATCCCCTGCCGATCCTCTCACGTGCCTCCATATGGCTCGGGACTGTACCCAAAAGCTACCTGTTTGCACGACTCCTTTGAGCCGTGGTAGGGTAGAAATCAAAGCACAGTGGGAACTCAAACGAGACAAATGACGACCTCAGGTCGATGAACTAACCTGTACACATGTCACCAGGGAACTGCTATCTGACGATAGGTATAGTACTAACTAGCAGATTCCCGGCGAGTCCTGTCCGGTGTTCTCATAACCCAATGAGCACCTGTATACATCTTAGGTGATCCAACTAACACCAGTGGCTTGTGAGACCGGCCACCGCCCCTCGTCGGGGTCTCGACTGTATACACTATTCTACTCCGGAGTATCGATGCCCTGTCTCGAAACTCCCACGACTAGGGACCACAATTAAGGATTTGCATATAAACTACCCAACTCTCACGTATATGATCGCCATCATACTGTTGGTAGTAAAGCAAGATCCTATGGGCTCTATCAAAGTGTAACATGCAATCAGACACCTGAACATGTACACGACTGATAAAGGCAAACCAGATAGCATACTATCATCTCGAGTAAGACTGTCCTACCGGTATAGGTCCTCCGCAATCATTGCAATCACGTACCTGCGATCCAATAATTGACTATGAGGGCACTATCTCCAACAATCTCCCACTTGCACTCAAGGCTAATTATTGCGATGTCGACTACTCACAGCCCGTGTGAAACCGAACATCCAACTCCTCTACTAATCAGTTTCACAAAGCCCGTTTGTAAAACTAATGTGTTCGAGAAATAGCCTCAGTGAGTGGATCCGCCTAGATGTTTCTTTCAATATCTCTCTAAATCTCAAGTTCGCGGAGAAAGCCATCTCCCGAATTGAGTAATACCTGTCTTAGAATATGTCTGGATATCTGATGGGACCTAGTTCATAAATGAACTCCGAATCCAAACTTCTTAGACTGTATCGATCACTGAACCTAATCAGTATCAAGCACCATGCCACCCACAGTATCCTCTTGAACCACCTGTCCATAATACTGTCCCTCTTCGTCAGAGGGAAAACTATAACTCTGACAATCACTCTGTCAACCATGTCACCTTTGAAGCCTGGAATGATAACCGTCTCCCGTAGGAGGCTGCCGTCATCAAATCCGTAGAACATACACCTATGTTCTAAAACTGCTTCCTTATGTTTCTCCAGGATTGGATTAATACAAACTCATTGCATCTAGTGCAAAAACAACATCTGGTGTGGTACTTGACATTTCATGATTGACTCAATTGCCTAAGCAAGTGATCTGCCAATCATGCACTTCCCTCTCCCCTTTAGTCTATACGACACCTTTAGAGAGGGTGACTCCATCACCTGCAGGTACACCACCATGCTAGGAGTCAACTATTCTAAAAACCATTAGAATATCTGTCAAAGTACCCACATTGGGAAACTACCTAAATCCAGATCTAAAACCATAGATCTAGAAACCATAATGTCAAATATTATATCCATATCCTGTCTGGAGAAACAACTGTGTGACGACCACAGTACAACCGATCGTAGTATAGGAATTTTACTTCCTACTCTGTGTATGTCATCCAAATACCATGACATCACACCCTACTACCTTCTTAACAGATCCATCCCCTATTCTGATTGAAGTCAAACCCATGACTGTCACATCAAAATTAGATGATCTATCTCCGCTATAACTGCTCTAGTCTATAAATAGACATAAGCTACTTGCCCACTGTACTTCCGATGCTCCCACTGACTACGACAAACCTCCCACCGGGTCTCATAACCTGGAACAACAGTAGTGTCAAGTCTGGGTAGATAAGAACCTCCCTGTCACCGTCCTTGAGGCTACCGAAGTACCTCTCGGGTGTCTGAGGTTACCCACCATATCTGCGGAGTGGCTATTGGAATGTCAAACCTGATTGAATATATAGGTCCTATTAAATTTTCCGTAATCGTTCGCGGTTCTGGAATCACTTCCAGTTCTACCATACTCCCACTACTGTTTTCTGAAAAAGATCCATTTTACTAAAACTGTGGCGAGTCAAGAACAATATCACTATTGATCTTCCAAATGGTAGAATATCAACCCTCGTCACAGCCAGGGTCAACCCACAAACAGCCATTACAGAAACGTGCCCTGAGTTATCCAGTGTCTAGTTTTAAGCATAAGCTGGAAAACTCCCCATACCTTAATATCTTTTAAGGTACGACCCATTCTATATCCAATATAGAAACTTTGGCACTTATTTAATTGGAACCATATTCAAATCATGCACCTGTCTCCAGTGCATATTATCTTAATGGAAAGAGGCTAATCAGCATTACTCAACTTAGGAATCCATCCAATTATGAGTAACCTGAAAGAGAAACACGTTTCTCAAAACCATTACTATCATCTGAATACCTTTCACAAGAATCTACATCTTCGATCTCTTTGAAGAATCCCGATACTTGTGATACCTGGTTCTCTACTTTATTCTTATACCCACAACTTCTCAAAACATAGACCTTGTATTTCTACGAAACACTTGTCTAAATAACTAGAGAAGTTATAAGTAAACAGAACATAGTACGAGGACCTACCCCTTTGTCCTGATGGACACTGGACAACATACAATACTCTGTATAAGTCCGCTGAGTTTTAGCAACTCAATACCTGTGCGTCGTAGGTTAAAAATTGTACCCTGGCGATTTCCTCAAATATCACCAATTACAACGAATTCCGATATAATGAGGATAATCACCTAATTCCCAATAACTTACTCCCACTCATCATCTGTAAAACCATACAGATATGAAAATGAAACCTGGTAAATACATACCCTTGGAGTAAGTGTCCAATCAGGAAAACAGTTTTCCTTTAACAATGCACTGAAACATGAAAATGTTTCGTAGGGGTATCCTGGTATTCATATCAATGCCTCTTCCATAATCCAATTCATGACTTTAACCGTATATCTCTTCGCCATCTCTCCAAATCCCTTTATTTGTCTTTAGTCGTTACCTTCTGTACACCATCGTTAGGCTAAATGGTTTTCTTCCTTCCCTACCGTTCGGCACCAGCCTATGGTTTGGAAGAAGACTATCAAGTATGCATAATAGGTGTACCCTCCTAAACCAAGGAGTACTCGTATCTTGAGAGAAGGTGATGATAAAAGACAACTGAATAATAACTTATTCTTTTAAAAGTGAAATAGGAGTGGCGATGAAGTACGCGGTTTGGTCGTGAATGATAACAGTCGCAATTTACTTTGCCCTCTTTCTAATCCCTTTATTTTGTCTTTACATATTACCTTCTGCACACCCTACTTAGGCAAATTGGTTTTCTTCATTCCCTACCTTTCGGCACCGGCCTATGGTTTGGAATAAGACTATCCAATAAGCGTAATAGGTGTACTCTCCTAAACCAAGGAGCTCTCGCAACCTGAGAGAAGGTGATAATAAAAGACAACTGAATAAACCAATTCTTTTTCTCCTGAACCTGGATCCATCCTCGAAAAAGTCCCTTCGAGTTCGTATATAACCATACGATGGATCTATCTAATGGAAGTGGATATCCGTAGTAATACGGGTGTTCTGAGAAATTCAAAGGGTAGAAGAAGGAGTGGCAATGACTTATGCAACAAAGACAATCCAAAAGCCAGTATTTTAAGAAGGTTCGGTCAACTTGGTCACTGAGTCATAGTCTAGGGTCGGTCAAAGGTCGCTGCCAAAGAGAGAGAGAGAAAAGAAACACTCTACGTGCACTCTAACCTAGATCAGAATGGTTATCACTTTATCTAATCCGGAAACCTCCCACTGTCCGGTCAAATTCTCCTCCAAACCTAAAAGAAGAATCAATCGGGATCACCCGAAGAGTAAACCAACTCATCAGTGGGAATCGGGATCCAACTCTCATCGCATGATAACGTGATGGAATCCACTCGCGTTATCACACTCCAGAAGGTATGCGCATGCCTGGCAAGTTTCAGTTTCTTTAGAAACTCCCGATATGATTTTTACCCCATGCTCTTATGATCGTGACTAAGGGCCAGCCCATCATAAGTCACATGTCAAGTTCTTCCCATCATTATCTTGTTAATTTGAACCCACCCGTACTCGCCCTTGACTAAGGGCCAACAAGGCTGTACGACTGTCCCAAACCAACGCATCTATCTATGCAACATGTGAATACCCCAGCAGCTACCAATCACTATGTCCTTGCTAAGGGCCAGACCAACATAGCTTGAATACTACCGACCATTCATATGAAATGACGGAGGGCTACGGCTGGTTTTTGGTGAAAAAACCTTTAGCGTAACGAACTTGATATCGCTGAAGGAACCTGATAGCTTTTTAAAATATAGTGGCGAAAAACTTTTGCTAAAGAGGTCATTCCCGGTGAAGGGATCTCGGCTCTTTCCTCGTGGAATGAGGTGCAGGATATTCCACTGAATACCGCGATGCAAAGCAACTTATAATCGACTATAGTGAAGTTATTACCCTGACGCAAACTTCTGCCCAAGGGGTCAGTCCCGGTGAGGGGATATCGGCCCTTTCCCCGTCGAATGAGGTGCAGGATATTCCACTGAATACCGCTATGCAAAACAAAAGGAAACGTCTTTGTAATAACACTTTTTAAATTTGTTCCAACAACTGAAAACAGGTTTGTTTAACTTTTTGCATTGATCAGAATCAACGCAGTCCCATCAATCAATCACACCAGAAAAGAACGAAAATAAAATGTACGTATATGCCATCCGCATTCGTCACTGGGTCCCGTCATCACCCGTTAGGTTACTTAACTAACGACAGAGAGGGGACTGGACTAGCGCGGGTGTAAAACATATACAACATCTAATAGTATATAAACCAATATACAATAATCGCTCCAGGCGTGATAATATGCAACATTACAGAAAAGTAATAAGCATCACAGAACAATACAGATAATCTGGGATCCCCGAGTTTCACAGAGCCGCTGCTGAAACCCGACGTTCCCCTGTCGTGTGGATAGCCTGTGCAATGAAACCTAGACCCCTACGGGTGCGGCAAGTTACCCGCCAAAACCTGAAGCGAGGTAGTCCCCACCAGCATAGTGAATGGAACACCCGGTACTTCACGGAATCCGGTAATCTTGGGCACCCCTCCTTGGGTCAACCTGTACCCCCTACGAGTGCGGCGAATAGTCTGCCAATTCTAGAGTGGGACCCCTCTGCCTCTCAAAGCCATGAGATGCGGACCCGTTGCCCCCCAGAACCCGGCTATCCGTGCACTCCGTCGGGGGCAAAACCTAGTACAGTAATGAAAAATAGTACAACAGGTACATCGACCGCAACCTGGTCGTGCCCCAAAAGAATATTATACAACAGGAAGTGACGGCAGTCCACATGTTGGACGCTCGCCCCGCAATATCAAATGTACAAATAAACTCAAACTGTACTACCATTGCACACTGCTATCCACCACGACAAATCCGCAACATCACAGCACAACACAGAACATCAACGCGAATGTCACGTTCGCAAACCCGTCTAAAATAACTATAGCAATCAGACGCGGTTTACCGATCAAATGACATTCCCGGTCGGAGATATAATGTAAGCACTGTAAACTAACGTGTTTAAATTTCGATCGACAAGATATCACAAAGTGGGCCCCACGCAAATCTGTAGAACAGTAACAAAACCTGGGCCCAAAAGATATATACCAAAAACCCCAATTTCCAGAGAAGAACCCACTGAGCAAATTTGGGGGCATGATGACACAGAATGGCCGCGGATACGCGGCAGTTTTGTCGAATCATGATCTTAAATTTGTACGTCGTTCTTAAAAAACCCTGCACAGTTTTCTGAGATGTGTGAAATATTTTTAGGACACCGTTTAAAATCAACAGAAACTGTCAAGTTGAAAAATATGATTTTTGATTTCCGGTTCGATCGATATTTTAAACGCGTTAGCATAAGTTAGTATAGCAAAATGGTGAGGCTCTGATACCACTGTAAGTCTACGCTAGCGCCCCGGCCGTCTACAGACGCCAAATGCGGAACAAAAACTTTTTATCCGGCGCTATCGTATACTTTAACCCGGATCTTCCATTATTGCTAAACTAATAAACTGTAAAGAGTGTAGAAAGGTTATACCGAACGATCCGACTCCTTCGTTCTTTAACCATCATCCCACGCTCCGTTGCAGCTGCTCCGATCTCGTCGATCTCCGATCTGCTCGTCCAAGTGGCACCACATCACTGATTCTTTAAACGGGCTCCCGCCTCTGACTCGAGGCAACTCGGTCGTCAAGTTTGCTAAAAGAGACGACCAAGATTGATGTAGAGAATGAGTAGATGACTTTGTCTCACTTCGTCGAAATCCGTGGACGATCGGTTAATGAAGTTGCCGAAGGAATCGGGTGATGGAATGAAATGGACTGTGAAATTCCATACACCGATAAAACCTATCATAATCTTTTTCTAGCAAATGAAAAACTCCAAGTGAGAGAGTGAGGAGGGGCCGGCCATATATAGGTGGAGGGAGGTGAGTGTAGGAGAGGGGAGAGTAACCTTAAGCAAATATCATAATGTGAACACATGAAAATATCTTAAGGAAAACAAAACCTCATTGAAATCAAAGCATGAGTCATTAACCTTGTCATCAAATTCTAGAACCTTCTAGAACCTTCTAGAAGCATGACTCACCCTCATCCAAGAAAAGATAAATCCGTCTTTAACCGAATGTTAAAAGACGGCTGATAGAAAACTGGAAACTGGCAACTTCCAAAAGTGATCCTGAAACGAATTTCAGGACAACCCCGTAACTGTATAAATATACCCGCATTTGTATTACGACCGAATACAAATGCAACTGAGACAAAGATATTATACCTACTCAATATAATACTCGGATCCGGCTTAAACCAAAGCCGACCAGTATCATCTGCCCGAAAACTGACACGTGCGTAAACGCACGTGCATTTTCCGAACCCTGCCATAAAACCATACGGCCTCTACAACGTTTCGCCCGAACTTAGGAAACTGTCTGTGGGGAACTCTAATGACTCGTCAGTACCCTGGCAGTGGGTTTAACCACAAACCGTCAGCGGCACTAGCTATGCGTAACGGCTGCCCATGGACTGACCTTAAGGGAGGCCGATGAGCGAACTCAAGGGATGCCGATGAGCGAACCATCCGAAAACCCTACTGAGCCTAACAGTGACAATGTATATACAGTCCGGTCCGTTCGTCTATGAGTATCGTATATCCGCCTAGGGGGCTAGTAACGTCAGACCCCCAGAAGCAGTATAAGTCGTGTCGGAGTGTAGCCCAATAACACCCTGAGATACTACTGGAGTACCTACCAGTAAATCTCCTGCCATGGCCATGGACTGTAGGGTTCCTAAGCACTCTAAGGTAGTCTCACAAGCCATCAACCATGGCAATTTAAAGAAATCTAGGTGCCGAGAAGCCCGACTACGGATCGTTGGCTAGAAAACTAGGCGAAATAGAAGCTAGTTAACACTTAACTACAAGATAACGGAAATACAACCTTTGTAGATCCGGTGCTCCACCTCCACGGCTCCGAGATGAGGTCCTCTCCGCTGTCGAAATCAAATCCGGGCTCTAGTGTCGGCTTCATTGGAGAACGAGCGGGCAAGGTCGTCAGCTTCGTGCCGAAGATGATCTACGTCGAGGCATCGCTAGATCAAGCTCCACCTTCACCAAACCATGATAACTTGTGAAGGAAACACCCTATACTTCTTGGCAAGAGGTAGAGGATGAAGAAATAGGAGTTGGGTTCACTTTAGAATTGGATTTCTCACTCATTTTCACATTCCACCATTGTTGGTAGAAAGCTTTCTTCAAGGTTGAAGATGAAGAAGAAGAAGATAAAATGATATGATAAGTTAATTAAAATTAAAAAAGAAATGAATACTTATCATATTAGAACCATGGTTAAGTGTAGAGAGAGAACTATAGTTAAGTGGAGTGGTTAGGTTTGAACATGAGACAAAAATGGTGACTTCATGAAAGCTTCATGAAGCTTCATGTACATACAAAGAAAAGCCACCATTTTCTCACTCATTTTCTTTTTCCAAATGAATAAATAAATTAAAATAAATGAATAAGAAAATAATAAACCCTAACCACTCATAAAACCATGGTTCAATTTTTACACAAACCCAAGTTTGCATGCATCATCAAACATGATACAAGCAAATGCACAAAATCATATCGCATATGCAATGCGCACATCCGAGCGAGAAAATCCATTTAAAGTGAACCGATACTAGTTAATGCAAAGTAATATATCAAATATATTATTATACATTAAATCATTAAATCAACACTTGATTTAACGATCCGGTCATATCGCATATAACCGGCTAGTATCCAATGTATCGGCTTATCGAATCAATCCTTGATTCGACAACTAGGTTCTATCGCATACAACCATTCGACACATTCATCGCGAGAATGAAATACGGTATCACATACACGCATTATTCTCGGTCCCGCACATATCTCATATGCGCTCCTATTTCGTTTCGCTTGAGCCAGGAAACCTCTGTGTAGGACTCTAAAGACTCGTCAATACGCCGGCAGCAGGTGATGATCATATCAAACACCCATAAGCCGCAAGCGGTCTGCTAAACGTAACGGCCACCCGGGTATTGAGCGATCTGAAGATCGACGAGCAAGCCCGCTCACACTCCAGTGAATCCGACCAGTAACACTACCGTACAGTCCGGTCTGATCGTCTGATATGTCGCATATCTCGCCTAGGGGTGGTAAACGTCAGACCCCAATAGCTCGATAAGTCGTGTCGATATGAGGTCTAGAACTGTTCGAGAAACTACTGGTAACACTTACCAGTAAATCTCAGCAACCATGGCCAGGGATTTCCTGTTATAGCCAATCGAACACAGCGCAACATCAACCCCCTATACCGGGAGAGACGAATCCCCTCCTGTCGCTCATTGCCTCCATGTGACTCGGGACTGTACCCAAAAACCACCGTTTTGCATGCCCTCTTAGACGTGGTAAGATGGAAATCAAAGCACAGTGGGAACCACACAAGACTCTATGACGATCTCGGGTCAACAGACTACTCTGTACCAGTGTCACCAGAGAACTGCCATTTGACGTGAGGTATAATACCATCTGGGAGTTCTCGGCGAGTCCGTCCAGTGTACCCAGTCTCTACTGAGCACCCGTATATCATCTCTGATGTCAAACACCAATGGATATGGGATCATCCATCGCCCATCTGTATGGGTCGAGAAGGTATACGCTAGTCTACTCTGGTATATCGATGCCCCGTCTCGATATACCCACGACTAGGGACCTTGAAGGATGTACTTATGGACTACCATGTCCCCACTAGTATGATCCGCATCATAGTCCAGGTAGTCAAGTACATATCCTAAGGGCTTTACCAACATGTAACAGAGAGACAATCAGCATACACGTTAAGGTAAAGGGTAACCAGATAGCATACTATCATGTCGAGCAAGAAAGTCCTCCCTATATATGTCCCAGCATCCACTACAATATACATCCAATGTACAGTAATGGCCTCTAAGGCATACATATAACTAACATTCTCCCACTTGCACTGGGGCTATCTGTAGCAGTGGTTGCAGTATCTCATACTCAACCATCCCATAAAAATCTCTCTCTGGGAACAGGCCTTTGTGAGTGGATCCGCTGTGTTGTCCTCTGAGTCTACTCTCCTAACCTTGATCTCCCTGGAGATCAACTATCTCCATGATCAGGTGATACTGCCTTAGAATATGTCTGGATCACTGATGGGACCTGCGTTCCTTGGCATAAGCCACAACTCCATTGTCACACAATGGGAGGAACATAGTTCATCTCATGAACCAATATACACCCAAACAGCCTCTTTGGTAGCATCTTAAGTAGCTATGTATCGTGCCTTTATCGTCTAGTATGTCACGGTATCTAGCTTGGAACTCTTCCAACATACCGTCCCTTTACTGAGGGTAAAGACAATGCCTGCGACTGACATTCAGTCGTCTTTATCACCCTGGAACCTTTCCAGTGATTTTCCCCAGAATCGTTTGATATCATCTCACTACAACTAGTGAGAATCCTAACATCCAATTAAATCTATCTCATAGATCCAAAATTTAGGATTTAGGAGGTATCAATTTGATCCTACATGGAGAATCTTTGTGATAAACGGAGATTGATCGAGCGTAGCATAAGAAACTCCTTTCTTATCAAGAGTATGTCATCCACGTACTCTACGAGGATCACCACCATACTCCCTACTACCTTTTTGTTTATACAAGGTTCATCTACCATTTTGATGATGTCAAACTCTTTGACTAATCCATCAAAACAGATGTTCCAACTCCGCGATGCCTGCTTTAATCGTATAAAGCATCTTACTCACGTTTCCGCTGCTCCCACTGTCTACGAAGCCCTCTGGCTGTGTACTTACAGACGTTCTCTTCTAAATCAATATTTAGAAAAGCAGTCATGGCACCCAACCGCCAGATATCGTAGTCATGGTATGTAGCCGTGGCAAGTAGTATCTGGATGGACTTAAGCATAGATATTGGAAAAAGGTTTCATCATTATCCACGCCTGGTTGATGACGAAAACCTTTAACAAGTCTAGCTTTGAAAGTCTCAACTTTTCCATCTAAACCAAGTAATCTTCTCATGATATACTTGCTCCTGATGGGGATTTAACCCTTCAGATATAGCAGCTAAAGTCCATACTTTGCTGGTGTACATGGATTCCATCTCAGATCGCTAAGCATCCAGCCATTCTTACAGAGTCCCTACTCTCGATGGCCTGCTCGAAACTATTTAGGTCATCATCTCATGATGCAATCCTTGCTCCCACTGTCATAGAGAAACCGAAGTATCTCTCAGGTGGGTGAGGAACCCTACTAGATCGGCGGAGAGGCTGAGGTTCGTTGGAATCTAATGAATCCTTTGGCTCTATCAAATCATCTGCTGCAGTTTGTATAGCTGGAACATTTCTAGTTCTACATAACAGACCTTGCCTCGAGCTTGTCCGGATTTTGCTTTTAGACATAGGCCGGACAACCCCAAATCTTAACTAACATAAGATATGGGCTCTTCCCTTTCCATATCTCATATGAAGTGGTAGGCACTGATTTGATTCAAACCCTATTCAATAGGTATGCAGCTTCATAAGTGCATAACTCCCTAAAGGAAATAGGTAACTCAGTAGTACTCATCATAGAGCACACCATATCAAATAGGGTGTATCTGCTCCGCCCCGACATACCATCTTGCAATGGTGTATACGGAGGAGTAATGCTGAGAGAGAATCTCATTCTCCTTTAGAATAATCCAGGAATTCCGTGCTCAAGTATTCTCCTCCTTGATCTCATCATAGGACATAATACTTATACCCATATTTTGGTCCTCTACTTCTAACTTATATTCTGTGAATATCTCAAAAGGTTCGGACTTGTGTTTCAACAAGAACATATGTCGGAATCTAAAGAGATCATCAGAGAACGTAATGAAGTATAAAGAACCAGTCCTGGCATGTGTAGACAGGGGACCTACATACATCAACATGTATCATCCCAAGAGTTTACTAACTCTTTCTCTGTTTCCAGTAAACGGAGCTACGGTCATCTTATCTTTGTGACATGACTGGCGAGTTTCACAAGATGTAAGTTCAAACTAATTTAAATATGCATCTTTATGTAACTCTAGCTAGTCGGGTCGCATTGATATGACCTAGTCTACAATACCTCAAGAAGAATCCGTTCATTTCTGAACTCTTCCTCTTGTGTGTGTTCCATATACTAAGAACTGTAGTTTGATTTAGAACATCAATGCTTTTAGATAACGTGCCTGAACCGATCAACTTTTGATATAGGAAATGTTCAAAACATTATCCATCAATACAAAATTATATCCTTTCTTTACTAATAAAGAGACTGATATGATTTTGTATATCAGGTTCGGTATCTAATAGCATTTGTTCAGAATCAATGTATTCGTAATACAGGGTGACAATGACCAACAGACTTGGCTGCAACACTTGCCCCGGTTTCTGTCTCATGAAACTTATCACCCGTTCTCAGTTTTTCTACCTTTTTGTAGCCCTATGTAACAGATTACATATCTGGGATCCTGATCCGGTATCATATACCAGGATGCGGAGGATACTGAGAAACAGTTCTGTATAATGAACATACCCGAAGATGATGCATCAGTATGCACTCTCTTCGTTTGGGCGGCACGGGAAATCTGGTATTCCCCAATTTCCTGCTCTGCCTTATAACAATTATAAGTTGGAGCGGGACCAACGTTCCCCAGCTCAGTATAACAAGAGGGTTCGGTCAATAATCCGTATTATTATCTTGATTAAGGCGTGATATGGTCGCTACCTGGAGAGAGAGAGAAGAAAACACTCAGCGTGCGCTCTTGCAAGAATAGATTGGTTATCATTTTATCTAATCAGGATGGCTCCCACTGCTTTTTATCAAATCTTCCTTCAAACCCTAAAAGGAAAGACTAGCCGGGATTAATTACACACTACAAGTTCGCCAATCTTTCAGCCAGGCCAGTGTCAGTACTTTGAGGGAGGTCCCCCGTGCTTTCGTACGAACCTAATTACTGTAAACCTCGTTTTCCCAGAGGCGTAACCCCGTTGACACCTTTCTAGACACCTACTTGATCAGCTAATTGCAATGTGTAAAACTCTCCCAGGAGTAACTCTTACTCGCAGCGGGTATCGGGATCCAACTATCTCATAGAAGGTATGCAATCTCATTGCAAATTTCAAAACTTGAAATTCCCGATAATATTTTGCCCCTAACGTGCTATGACCTTGACGAAAGCCAACAAACCATAGCCCGCTAGTCAAGTTCAACCCGTACATTTCTTGATCGAATTAAACCCACCCGCACGACCCTTGACGAAAGCCAACAAAGCTGCACGACTACCCTAATCCAATCGCATCGTATGCTAGCAGATAAGCAGCATATAGCTACCGCACACTGCACCTTGACGAAAGCCAACAAATGCAGCACGAATACTATATACAACTTATCTGAAATGACGGAGGGCTACGACAGGTTTTTCTGAAAACCTATTGCGTAATGAACTTGATATCGTTGTAGAATCAAATGATTTTAAAATGGAGTGCTTTTGAGGCTTTTCTAGTTTTGCTAAAGGAGTCACTCCCGGTGAAGGGATCGTCGGTTCTTTCCTCGTCGAATGAGATGCGGGATATATCACATATATCACTGTGCAAAGCAAAAACACTTAAAAGCAATCAAAAGACAAACCGAGTGTGTAGCATCTGCCAGTTATTGCTAAAGGAGTCACTCCCGGTGAAGGGATCTCGGTCCTTTCCTTATCGAATAAGGTGCAGGATATATCATATATACCGCTGTGCAAAGCAAGAACTGTAGCTACCTGTTTTATTTTGAAATTCGATTCCACAACATCAATTAGGTTTATTTTCTTTCATTAATCTCATTAATGAATATCCCATCATTTAAATTACCTAAACATCACAGATAGATATGACGTACACTTATGCCATCCGCATTCGCCTCGATGTCCCCTCATGCACCGTTAGGTTAGGTAACTAACGGCAGAGCGGGGCAGGGCTAGCGCGGGTGTAAAACATAAGTAACATCTATATAATATATCATATATACTATAATATCTGTCACAGAGCACAAAACATCGCATGATCACAGATAAAACACAGCAGAAGAAACATATGAAATATTGGATATACTAGGACGTCCGTGTTTTCAATACGAGCCAGTATAAAACACGGATTCCACGGTCGTGATGAATAGCCAATCCCACACCCCTAGACCCCTACGAGAGCGGCAAGCAACCCTACCAATTCTAGGGTTAGGAGACCCGGACTCGACTCCTCGAGTTGGTCTCCCACTAGACCCCAGAACCCGGTTACTTGTGCTCCCCTCCTTGGGTCTATCCTAGTGCAGAAAAGTAAATAATATACAAGTGGTGACAACATCCGCAACCTGGAAGTGCCCCAATAAAAGAATATTACATACAAGTTTTTACATGAATGAAAATGAAAAACACTGATCTCACATAAAAATCCCCCCGGCTATTCAAACACGACGATCCAATATAACATATCCAGCAACACATAACATCACATGTCATCAACGTAAGTAAATATGTGCATCCCAATTGTCGTTGACATATAGCAACGAAACCGGCGACATCACATATTACACTTACGGTCACAGAAAAGAAAGTGTAAAACTACAGCAGTTGGAATCCGCAACCACCTCAGACATCGCATGCCTGACCAAATGAATTCTTTAGACATCGCATGCCTAACAATTATAAACCCCGCATTTTAGTCTCATTATCGAAAACACTTTTCAATATCAAGTCGGGCAATTCAACAAGATTCCCGACATTCTGATCGAATGCTCGTCGCAAACTTTAGTAGAAGACCGCACCCCCGAAACCGTCGACGAAGTGCACCAAGGCGGAACACCGCTACCGCGAGCACCCGAATGGATGCTTTCGGCGACGGGGTTATCCTACAGTCACTTGGTCGGGGCAATGGAGTGAGGCTGTCTATTAAGTTTACCCGGCGAGTATCCGCGTACGCTACGTGGTTGCTACGGACTTTTGATCACATCAAAATTCCGTGGCAACCGATCAAGTGAGACTAAACTGCTATGTTTATAATCATTCATTCAGTTATCACATAACTTTTTGTGAATTCCAATTATTGTATCACATTCCGGATAAACAGAAAATGCTAAACTTTTCGATCGAACAATCGAACACCCAAGTTTTCCCGATACTACTCAACACATGAAATAAGTCTTACAACATTCAGTTCGTGCCTCAGTAGCAACGGTCCAGCCGTAGAAGGGTCAAGCCAACGCCTCACATGTGGCACGCCGTACTGTCCCAAACCCGAAGGTTCAAAGGGCAGTTCAAGACGGTCACATAATCGAGTTAAGGTTTGTTGTCTTCTAGAGGGTCCATCGCGTTACTTGCACTACTTAGAACGTCCTTAAACTACGGAAAGATCCAACACTTGGAAATTTCCCGACAGGGGAAAAATTGGGTATTTATATCCGGTCGAACTTTTTAACATATTCTAAAATTTATCCGGAAAGCCACACAGACAAAATTTGATAATCCGATCGAACATTCGAATCCCCAAAACAACTCCAGAAAATTCAACTCTTGAATTAATATTAAAAATTCCCAGAAAATCCAGAATAATTAATTAGGAGTTACTGTGTAAAAGATATTAAATAAGGTATCCGTACGGCCGCGGAACCGCCGCACGAGCCATGCTCGTGCCGCGGATCCGCGGCAGTTCAATGGACTTAGGAACTCGAATTTCACAGAAACTCTTAAAATCACCTGCTGAATTTTCTGCATATTTTTAATGTTGAAAAATCCACAATTTTCAAAAAAGGACAGAGAGCAAGTTTGGTTTGGGGTTTCGGGTTCGTTCGGACTTCAAATTCCGTCTGGACTTCGCCTAAGGCTCTAGCTAGTCTCTGATACCACTGTAGGGTTCCTAGGCACTCTAAGGTAGTCTCACAAGCCATCAACCATGGCAATTTAAAGAAATCTAGGTGCCGAGAAGCCCGACTACGGATCGTTGGCTAGAAAACTAGGCGAAATAGAAGCTAGTTAACACTTAACTACAAGATAACGGAAATACAACCTTTGTAGATCCGGTGCTCCACCTCCACGGCTCCGAGATGAGGTCCTCTCCGCTGTCCAAATCAAATCCGGGCTCTAGTGTCGGCTTCATCGGAGAACGAGCGGGCAAGGTCGTCAGCTTCGTGCCGAAGATGATCTACGTCGAGGCATCGCTAGATCAAGCTCCACCTTCACCAAACCATGATAACTTGTGAAGGAAACACCCTATACTTCTTGGCAAGAGGTAGAGGATGAAGAAATAGGAGTTGGGTTCACTTTAGAATTGGATTTCTCACTCATTTTCACATTCCACCATTGTTGGTAGAAAGCTTTCTTCAAGGTTGAAGATGAAGAAGAAGAAGATAAAATGATATGATAAGTTAACTAAAATTAAAAAAGAAATGAATACTTATCATATTAGAACCATGGTTAAGTGTAGAGAGAGAACTATAGTTAAGTGGAGTGGTTAGGTTTGAACATGAGACAAAAATGGTGACTTCATGAAAGCTTCATGATGCTTCATGTACATACAAAGAAAAGCCACCATTTTCTCACTCATTTTCTTTTTCCAAATGAATAACTAAATTAAAATAAATGAATAAGAAAATAATAAACCCTAACCACTCATAAAACCATGGTTCAATTTTTACACAAACCCAAGTTTGCATGCATCATCAAACATGATACAAGCAAATGCACAAAATCATATCGCATATGCAATGCGCACATCTGAGCGAGAAAATCCATTTAAAGTGAACCGATACTAGTTAATGCAAAGTAATATATCAAATATATTATTATACATTAAATCATTAAATCAACACTTGATTTAACGATCCGGTCATATCTCATATAACCGGCTAGTATCCAATGTATCGGCTTATCGAATCAATCCTTGATTCGACAACTAGGTTCTATCGCATACAACCATTCGACACATTCATCGTGAGAATGAAATACGGTATCACATACACGCATTATTCTCGGTCCCGCACATATCTCATATGCGCTCCTATTTCGTTTCGCTTGAGCCAGGAAACCTCTGTGTAGGACTCTAAAGACTCGTCAATACGCCGGCAGCAGGTGATGATCATATCAAACACCCACAAGCCGCAAGCGGTCTGCTAAACGTAACGGCCACCCGGGTATTGAGCGATCTGAAGATCGACGAGCAAGCCCGCTCACACTCCAGTGAATCCGACCAGTAACACTACCGTACAGTCCGGTCTGATCGTCTGATATGTCGCATATCTCGCTTAGGGGTGGTAAACGTCAGACCCCAATAGCTCGATAAGTCGTGTCGATATGAGGTCTATAACTGTTCGAGAAACTACTGGTAACACTTACCAGTAAATCTCAGCAACCCTGGCCAGGGATTTCCTGTTATAGCCAATCGAACACAGTGCAACATCAACCCCCTATACCGGGAGAGACGAATCCCCTCCTATCGCTCATTGCCTCCATGTGACTCGGGACTGTACCCAAAAACCACCGTTTTGCACGCCCTCTTGGACGTGGTAAGATGGAAATCAAAGCACAGTGGGAACCACACAAGACTCTATGACGATCTCGGGTCAACAGACTACTCTGTACCAGTGTCACCAGAGAACTGCCATCTGACGTGAGGTATAATACCATCTGGGAGTTCTCGGCGAGTCCGTCCAGTGTACCCAGTCTCTACTGAGCACCCGTATATCATCTCTGATTTCAAACACCAATGGATATGGGATCATCCATCGCCCATCTGTATGGGTCGAGAAGGTATACGCTAGTCTACTCTGGTATATCGATGCCCCGTCTCGATATACCCACGACTAGGGACCTTGAAGGATGTACTTATGGACTACCATGTCCCCACTAGTATGATCCGCATCATAGTCCAGGTAGTCAAGTACATATCCTAAGGGCTTTACCAACATGTAACAGAGAGACAATCAGCATACACGTTAAGGTAAAGGGTAACCAGATAGCATACTATCATGTCGAGCAAGAAAGTCCTCCCTATATATGTCCCAGCATCCACTACAATATACATCCTATGTACAGTAATGGCCTCTAGGGCATACATATAACTAACATGGACTCTGTGTAATGGCTCTCCTAGACACAGCACGACCTCGCCCCCAATACCGAGAGAGACGAATCCCCTGCCGATCCGCTCACGTGCCTCCATATGGCTCGGGACTGTACCCAAAAGCTACCTATTTGCACGACTCCTTTGAGCCGTGGTAGGGTAGAAATCAAAGCACAGTGGGAACTCACACGAGACAAATGACGACCTCAGGTCGATGAACTAACCTATACACATGTCACCAGGGAACTGCTATCTGACGATAGGTATAGTACTAACTAGCAGATTCCCGGCGAGTCCTGTCCGGTGTACTCATAACCCAATGAGCACCTGTATACATCTTAGGTGATCCAACTGACACCGGTGGCTTGTGAGACCGGCCACCGCCCCTCGTCGGGGTCTCGAATGTATACACTAGTCTACTCCGGAGTATCGATGCCCTGTCTCGAAACTCCCACGACTAGGGACCACAATTTAGGATATGCAGATAAACTACCCAACTCTCACGTATATGATCACCATCATACTGTTGGTAGTAAAGCAAGATCATAAGGGCTCTATCAAAGTGTAACATGCAATCAGTCACCTGAACATGTACACGACTGATAAAGGCAAACCAGATAGCATACTATCATCTCGAGTAAGACTGTCCTACCGGTATAGGTCCTCCGCAATCATTGCAATCACGTACCTGCGATCCAATAATTGACTATGAGGGCACTATCTCCAACACTTATGACCTTGACGTAGGCCAACAAATCATAAGCCACATGTCAAGTTCTTCCCGTCGTTGTCCTGATTAATTTAGGTCATCGTACATGCCCTTGACGTAGGCCAACAAGGCTGTACGTCTGTCCTAAACTAATGCATCTATCTGTGCAACAAATGAATACCCAGCAGCTACCAAACACTACGCCTTAACGTAGGCCAACAAACATAGCTTGAATACTACTGACCGTCCATAAGAAACGACGGAGGATTACGGCTGGTTTTTGGCAAAAAACCTTTAACGTAATGAGCTTGATCTCGTTGAAGGAATCTGATAGAATTTTTTTATAAAAATATAGTAGCGAAAACCATTTGCTTAATGAAGTCACTCCCGGTGAAGGGATCTCGGCTCTTTCCTCGTAGAATGAGGTGCAGGATTTTCCAACTGAATACCGCGATGCAAAGCAACTTCTAATCGATTATATAGAAGTTATTACCCTGATGCAAACTTCTGCCCAAGGGGTCACTCCCGGTGAAGGGATCTCGGCCCTTGCCTCGTCGAATGAGGTGCAGGATATTCTAACTGAATATCACTATGCAAAACAAAAGGAAACGTCTTTGTAATAACTCCTTTTAAAATTTGTTCCAACAACATCAAATATAATTTTGTTTTATCCTTGCATTAATAAGAATCAATGTAGTCCCATGAATCAATCAAACCAGAAAAGAACAAAAAAAATGTACGTATATGCCATCCGCATTGGTCACTGGGTCCCGTCATCACCCGTTAGGTTACTTAACTAACGACAGAGCGGGGGCTGGACTAGCGCGGGTGTAAAACATATACAACATCTAATAGTAAATATACTAATATACAATAATCGCTCCAGGCGTGATAATATGCAACAATACAGAAAAGTAATAAGCATCACATAACAATACAGATAAACTGGGATCCCCGGGTTTCACAGAGCCGCTACTGATACCCGACGTTCCCCTGGTCGTGTGGATAGCCTGTGCAATGAAACCTAGACCCCTACGGGTGCGGCAAGTTTCCCACCAAAACCAGAAGCGAGGTAGTCCCCACAACATAGTGAATGGAACACCCGGCAGTTCACGGAATCCGTTAAATTGAGCACCCCTCCTTGGGTCAACCTGTACCCCCTACAAGTGCGGCGATTAGTCTGTCAATTCTAGAGTGAGGTCTCTTTACCTCTCAAAGCCATGAGATACGGACCTGTTACCCTTTAGAACCCGGCTATCCGTGCACTCCTTCGCGGGATAAACCTAGTACAGAAATAAAAATATGTACAACGGGTACATCGACCTCAACCCGGTCGTGCCCCAAAAGAATATTATACAACAGACAGTGACGGCAGTCCACATGTTGGACGCTCGCCCCGCAATATCAAATGTACAAAGAAATTCAAATATCACTACCATTGCACATTGCTACCCACCACGACAAATCCGCAATATCACAGCACAACACAAAACATCAACGCGAATATCACGTTCGCAAACCCGTCTAAAAGAACTATAGCAATCAGACGCGGTTTACTGATCAAATGACATTCCCGGTCGGAGATATAAAGTAAATACTGTAAAATAACAAGTTTAAAATTTCGATCGAATAAATTTCCCGAAGTGGGCCCCACAAACATCTGCTGTATAGTAACAAAAACTGGGCCCAAAAGAACAGTTCCAGAAACTACAATTCCCTGTGTAAAAGCCCCTGTACAATTTTGGAGCACCGTTCCTACTAAACCGCCGCGGAAGCACGGTCAAACCCTAGGTTTGACCGCGGTTCCGCGGTGGTTCTAAGGGATCACGTGACCAAATTTGTACGGATAACTTCAAAAAGCCTGCTTGTAATTCTGTGATGGGAAAAATAATTTTTAGAACAATTTAAAAAACAACAGAAACTTTTTTGTACAGAAAAATGTAGTTTCTGAAATTCCGTTCGATCGAACTTTTAAACGCGTTAGCACAAGTTAGTATAGCTTAATGGTGAGGCTCTGATACCACTGTAAGTCCACGGTAGCGCCTCGGACTTCTATCAGACGCCAATATGCGGAACAAAACTTTTACGACTGGTGCTATCGCGTACTATAACCCGGATCTGCCATTAAAGCTAAACTAACAAATTGTAAAGAGAGTAGAATTGTTATACCGAACGATCCAAGTTCTTCGGTCTTCAACCGTCATCCCACGCTTTGTTGCGGCGGCTTTGATCTTCTGAAACTCCAGTCTCGTCATTCAGGTGGCACCACATCGACGGATCTTTAAATGGGCTCCCGCCTCTGAACCGAGGCAACTCGGTCGTCAAGTTTGCCAAAAGAGACGACCAAGATGTTGTAAAGAATGATTAGAACACTTTTTCGCGTTACGTCCAAGGCTATGGACGAACGGTTAATGAAGTTGCCAATTGCAATCGTGTAAATGGAAATTGGGCTATGAAATTTCCATACACTAAACTATCATAATCTTTTCTCACAAAATCAAAATGAAAAATCATGCATCCTCACAAAGAGGGGGCCGGCCATAAATAGGAGAGGGGGGATGAGTGTAAGAGCTAGGAGAGTGATCATAAGGAAAAATATCAAGGATATTTATCATGAAGAAAGAATGAGTCATGAAAACCCATGTATGAACACATTAAATGAATTAAGCCACCTCACTTAACACCTCACCTCACAATTAATGCAAATGATGAGTCACTAATCCTAGTCACCATTTCTAGAATCTTCTAGAACCATGACTCACCAAAAAGACGAAAAGATAAATCCTCATTTAACCAAATGTTAAATACGGCTGATAGAAAACTTGAAACTGGCAACTTCCAAAAGTGTTCCTGAAACGAATTTCAGGATAACCCCGTAACAGTATAAACATACCCGCATTTGTATTACAACCGAATACAAATGCAACTGAGACAAAGGTATTATATCTACACAGTATAATACTGGGATTCGGCTGAAACCAAAGCCTACCAGTATTATCTGCCCGAAAAATGACACGTGCGAAAACGCACGTGCATTTTCCGAACCCTGCCATAATACCATACGGTATCTACAACGTTTCGCCCGAACTTGGGAAAGTGTCTGTGGGGCACTCTAATGACTCATCAATACACTGGCACTGGGTATAACCCCTAGCACGTCAGAGGTACAAGCTGTACGTAACAGTTTGCCTATGTATTGATTGGAAAGGAAGATGACGAGCGAAATCATCTATAAACCCTACTGAGCCTGACAGTGACAATATCCGTACAGTCCGGAACATTCGTCTTATGAGTATCGCATATTAGGCCTAGGGGGCCGGTAAACGTCAGACCCCCAATAGCTGCATAAGTCGTGTCAGAGAGCAGCCAAGAACACCCTGAGATACTACTGGTATACCTACCGGTATATCTCGATTAACCTGGCCAAGGATTTCGTATAATGGCTCTCCTAAACACAGCGCGGTCTCACCCCAATACCCGGAGAGACGAATCCCCGATGATCTGGTCACTGCCTCCAAGTGGCTCGGGACTGTACCCAAAATATACCTGTTTGCACGTCTCCTTTGAGCTTGGTAGGGTATAAATCAAAGCACAGTGGGAACTCACACAAGACAAATGACGACCTCAAGTCAATGAACTAACCTATACACATGTCACCAGGGAACTGCTATCTGACGCTAGGTATAATACCAATCAGCAAGTTCCCGGCGAGTCCTGTCCGGTGTACTCATAACCTAATGAGCACCTGTATACATCTTAGGTGATCCAACTGACACCAGTGGCTTGTGATACCGGCCACCGCCCCTCGTCGGGATCTCGTCTGTATACACTAGTCTACTTTGGAGTATCGATGCCCTGTCTCGAAACTCCCACGACTAGGGACACTTTAAGGATGTGCTTATAGACCCCAGCTCCCACATATATGATTGCCATCATACTGCTGGTAGTGAAGCACGAATCCTATGGGCTCTATCAACATCTACATGATGATAAAGACAAACCAGATAGCATACTATCATCTCGAGTAAGACTGTTCTATCGGTATAGGTCCTCCCTCAATCATTGCAATCACGTACCTGCGATCCAATAAATGACTTTGAGGGCACTATATCCAACAATCTCGCCATGTTACCTTTTTAGAAAAGGAGTTTCTTGCAAAAGAAACTAGTGGGTGTTCGGTAGAACTGGGAGAAATCCATGAACCACAAAATGTAACTGAAGATTTAGAGGAACCACTGGATTCAATAACCCCAGATGAACCTCAGCCAATCCGCAGATCTGGTAAGATTTCTCATCCGCCGAGAGATACTACGGTTTTCTCATAGACGGTGATCGAGAGGATTGCATCTTGGAAGATGATGATTCTACCAGTTTCAAGAAGGCCATTATCAGTAGGGACTCTGATAAGTGGATGGATGCTATGCGATCTAAAATGGAGTCCATTTACACCAATAAAGTGTGGACCTTGGATATTGCTCCACCTTGGGTAAAACCCGTTAGATGCAAATGGATCTACAAAAGGAAACTTGATGTAGATGGGCAGGTGGAAACCTATAAGGCTAGACTCGTTGCAAAAGGTTTTCGTCAAAGACCTGGTTTGGACTATGACAAAACTTTTTCTCCAGTGGCTATGCTCAAATCCATTCGAATCCTACTTGCCATTGCTGCCTTCCATGACTATGAGATCTGGAAGATGGACGTAAAAACGGCTTTTCTAAATGGAAGTTTGGAAGAGTGCGCTTATATGGATCAGCCAGAAGGTTTTGTAGACAGTGGGAGCAGCGGGAAGGTGTGCAAGTTGCTTAAATCCAATTATGAATTAAAGCAGGTAACGCGGAGCTAGAACATCTGTTTTGATAAAGCAATCAAGGAATTTGATTTCATCAAGAACGAAGATGAACCTTGTAACTATAAGAAGATTATAGGACGATCTGTCGTGTTCCTAGTGTAGGGTTCCTAGGCACTCTAGTTAAGTCTCACAAGTGATCGAACACGCTAATTTCTAAAAATTATGGTGCCGAGAAAACCTAGAACGGATCGTTAACTAGATATTTAGGCAAAGCATGCAAGTAAACAGAAATATAGAAATAGGGAAGGGTCTACAACCTTTGTAGATCCGGTCCACCACCTCCTAGGCTCCGTGATGAAGTCCCCTCGCTGTCCAAATTGTATCATGGGCTCTAGCGTCGGCTTCATCGGAGGAAAAACGAGCTAGGTCATCGACGACGTGCCGAAGATGATCTACGTCGAGGCATCGCTAGAACAAGCTCCAACTTCACCAAGTCGGGAAAACTTGTGAAGGAAACACCCTATACTACTTGGCAAGAGGTAGAGGATGAAGAAATAGGAGTTGGGTTCACTTTAGAATTGGATTTCTCACTCAAATACATCAATCACCATTGATGAAGAGAGCTTTTTTCTTGTGAGGAAGAAGAAGAAGAAGATAAGTGTTATGATAAGAATTAAATTAAAATAGAAAAGAAAATTCATTCTTATCATAACTCTTACCATGGTTAAATGTAGAGAGAGAACTATAGTTAAGGGGAGTGGTTAGGTTTAAACATGAGACAAAAATGGTGACTTCATGAAAGCTTCATGAAGCTTCATATACAAACAAAGAAAAGCCACCATTTTCTCACTCTTTATCTTTTTCCAAATGAATAACTAAATAGAATAAATGAATGAGAAAATAATAAACCCTAACCACTCATAAAACCATGGTTCAATCTTTACACAAACCCAATTTTGCATGCATCATCAAACATGATACAAGCAAGTGCACAAAATCATATCGCATATGCAATGCGCACATCCGAGCGAGAAAATCCATTTAAAGTGAACCAATACTAGTTAACGCAAAGTAATATATCAAATATATAAATATGCACTAAATCATTAAATCAACACTTGATTTAACGATCCGGTCATATCGGATATAACCGACTAGTATCTTATGTATCGGCTTATCGAATCAATCCTTAATTCGATAACCAGGTTATATCGCATATAACCAATCGATACATAGATTGCGAGAATGTAATATGGTATCGCATACTCGAATTATTCTCGTTCCCGCACATATCTCATATGCGCTCCTATTTCGTTTCGCTTGAGCTAGGAAACCTCTGTGTAGGACTCTAAAGACTCGTCAATACGCCGGCAGCAGATGATGATCATATCAAACACCCACAAGCCGCAAGCGGTCTGCTAAACGTAACGGCCACCCGGGTATTAAGCGATCAGAAGATCGACGAGCAAGCCCGCTTACACTCCTGTGAATCCAACCAGTAACACTTACCGTACAGTCCGGTCTGATCGTCTGATATGTCGCATATCTCGCCTAGGGGTGGTAAACGTCAGACCCCAATAGCTCGATAAGTCATGCCGACGTAAGGTCCATAACATTCGTGAAACTACTGATAACTCTTACCAGTATATCACTGCAACCCTGGCCAGGGATTTCCTGTTATGGCCAGTCGAGCATTGCGCAACATCAACCCCCAATACCGGGAGAGACGAATCCCCTCCTATCGCTCATTGCCTCCATGTGAATCGGGACTGTACCCAAAAACCACCTGTTTGCACAACTCAGTAGAGCCGTGGTAGGGTGGAAATCAAAGCACGGTGGGAGACACACAAAACTCTATGACGATCTCGGGTCAACAGACTAAGCTTTACCAGTGTCACCAGAGAACTGCCATCTGACGTGAGGTATAATACCATCTGGGAGTTCTCGACGAGTCCGTTCAGTGTACCCAGTCTCCACTGAGCTCCCGCATACCATCTTCGATGTCAAACACCAATGGATATGGGATCATCCATCGCCCATCGCATGGGTCGAGAAGATATGCGCTAGTCTACTCTGGAATATCGATGCCCCGTCTCGATATTCCCTCGACTAGGAACATTTCAAGGATGTACTCATGGACTACCCAGGCCCCACTAGTATGATCTTCATCATAGTCCTGAAAGTCGAGTACACATCCTATGGGCTTTATCAACATGTAATCAGAGAGACAGAAAGTATACATGTTAAGATAAAGTGCAACCAGATAGCGTACTATCATGTCGAGCAAGAAAGTCCTACCTATATATGTCCCAGCATCCATTACAATATACATCCAATGTACAGTAATGGCCTCTAGGGCATACATATAACTAACAATCTCCCACTTGCACTAGGGCCATCTATAGCAGTGGTTGCAGTATCACATACTCAACCATCCCATAAAAATCTCTCTTTGGGAAAAGGCCTTCGTGAGTGGATCCGCCGTGTTGTCCTCTGAATCTACTCTCCTAACCTCGATCAATCTGGAGATTAACTATCTCCATGATCAGGTGATGCTGCCTCAGAATATGTCTGGGTCACTGATGGGACCAGGGTTCCAGGGTCGAAGCCACGCTTCCATTGTCATACAATGGCAGGAACCTAGTTCATCTTATGAACCAATATACACCCAAACTTCCTCTTTGGTAGTATCTTTAATAGCGATGTTACCAGCCTTTATCGTCTAGTTTGCCCCGGTATCTAGCTTGGAACTCTTCCAACATACCGTCCCTTTACTGAGGGTAAAGACAGTGCCTGTGACTGACATTCAGTCGTCTTTATCACCCTGGAACACTTCCAGTGATTCTCCCCAGGATCGATTGATACAATCTCACTATACCTAGTGAGAACCCTAATATCCTTTTAGATCTATCTCATAGGTCCAAATCTCAGGATTTAGGAGGTATCACTTTGATCCTATTTGGGGAATCCTAGTGATAATAGGAGATTGACCGATTGTAGTATAGGAAACTCTTTTCCTATCAAGAGTATGTTGTCTACGTACAATACGAAGATGACCACCTTACTCTCTACTACCCTTTTGTATATACAAGGTTCATCTACCATTTTGATGAAGTCAAACACTTTGACTATCACATCAAAACAGACGTTCCAACTCCGCGATGCCTGCTTCATTATGTAAAGCAACTTGCACACGTTTCCGCTGCTCCCACTGTTTACGAAGACCTCTGGCTGTGTTCTTATAGTCGTTCTCTTCTAAATCAGTATTTAGAAAAGCAGTCATGGCACCCAACCGCCAGATATCGTAGTCATGGTATGTAGCCGTGGTAAGTAGGATCTGGACAGACTTAAGCATAGCTACTGGAAAAAGGTTTCATCATTATCCACGACTGGTTGATGACGAAAACCTTTAACAAGTCTAGCTTTGAAAGTCTCAACTTTTCCATCTACACCAAGTAATCTTCTCCAGATATACTTGCTCCTGATGGGGATTTAACCCTTCAGTTATAGCAACCAAAGTCCATACTTTGTTGGTGTATAAGGATTCCATCTCAGATCACTAAGCATCCAGCCATTCTTACAGAGTCCCTACTCTCGATGGCCTGTTCGAAACTCGTTGGGTCATCATCTCATGATGCAATCCTCGCTCCCACTGTCATCGAGAAACTGAGGTATCTCTCAGGTGGGTAAGGAACCCTACCAGATCGGCGGAGAGGCTGAGGTTCGTCGGGGACTATAGAATCCTTTGGTTCTGTCAAATCATCTGCTGTAGTTTGTATAGCTGGAACCTTTCCAGTTCTACATTACAGCCCTTGCCTCGAGCTTGTCCGGATTTTGCTTTTGACATAGGACGGACAATCCCAAATCTTAACTTAATTAAGAGATAGGATCTTCCCACACCATATCTTATATGGAGTTGTAGGCACTGATTTGATTCGAACCTAATTCAATAGGTATGCAGCTTCTCAAGTGCATAACTCCCAAAAGGAAATAGGTAACTCAGTAATACTCATCATAGAGCACACGATATCTAATATTGTGTGATTGCTCCGCCCCGATACACCGTTGTGCTGTGGTGTATTCAGAGGAGTAATACTGAGAGAGAATCTCATTTTCCTTTAGAATAGTCCAAGGATTCCATGCACAAGTATTCTCCTCCCTGATCTCATCATAGGACATAATACTTATACCCGGTTATTGGTTCTCTACTTCTAACTTATATTCTGTGAATACCTCAAAAGGTTCGGACTTATGTTTCAACAGCAACATATGACTGAATCTTGAGAGATTATCAGAGAATATAATGAAGTAAAAAGAACCATTCTTGGCATGTTTAGACAGGAGACCTTACATACATCATCATGTACCAGTCCCAAGAGTTTACTAACTCTTTCTCTATTTCCAGTAAACAGAGCTGGTGTCATTATATCTTTGTGACATGACTGGCAAGTTTCACAAGATGTAAATTCAAACTGATTTAAATATGCATCTAAATGTAACTTCAGCTAGTCGGGTCGCACTGATATGACCTAGTCTACAATACCTCAAGAAGAATTCGTTCATTTCTGAACTCTTCCTCTTGTGTGTGTTCTGTATACGAGGAACTGTAGTTTGATTTAGAACGTCAATGCTTTTAGATAACGTGCCTGAACCGATCAACTTTTGATATTGGAAATGTTCAAAACATTATCCATCAATACAAAATTATATCCTTTCTTTACTAATAAAGAGACTGATATGATTTTGTACATCAGGTTCGGTATCTAATAGCATTTGTTCAGAATCAATGTATTCGTAATACAGGGTGACAGTGACCAACAGACTTGGCTGCAACACTTGCCCCGTTTTCTGTCTCATGAAACTTATCACCCGTACTCAGTTTTTCTACCCTTTTGTAGCCCTATGTAACAGATTACATATCTGGGATCCTGATCCGGTATCATATACCCAGGATGCAGAGGATACTGAGAAACAGTTCTTTGTAATGAACACACCCGAAGGAGATGCATCATATGCACTTTCTTCGTTTGGGCGGCATAGGAATTCTGGTATTCCCCAATTTCCTGCTCTGTCTTATAACAATTATAAGTTGGAGCAGGACCAACGTTCCCCAGCTCAGTATAACAAGCGGGTTCGGTCAATACATCTATTTTATTATCTTGATTAAGGCGTGATATGGTCGCTACCAGGAGAGAGAGAGAAGAAAACACTCTGCGTGCGCTCTTGCAAGATCAGATTGGTTATATATTTTATCTAATCAGGATGGCTCCCACTGTTTTTATCAAATCTTCCTTCAAACCCTAAAAGGAAAAACTAGCCGGGATTAATTACACTCTACAAGTTCGCCAATCTTTTAGCCAGGCCAGTGTCGGTACTTTGAGGGAGGTTCCCCGTTCTTTCGCACGGACCTAATTACTGTAAACCTCGTTTTCCCAGAGGCATAACCCCGTTGACACCTTTCTAGTCACCTACTTGATCGGCTAATTGTAAAGTGCAAAACTCTCCCAGGAGTAACAATTACTCGTAGTGGGTATCGGGATCCAACTATCACATAGAAGGTATGCAATCTCGTTGCAAGTTTCAACACTTGAAACTCCCGATAAAGGTTTTTACCCCTAGCACCTATGACCTTAACTATGGTCAACAAATCATAAGTACTAGTCAAGTTCTACCCGTCATTTCGTGATTAATTAGACCCACCCACATGACCCTTAACTAAGGTCAACAAAGTCACGCGACTGTCCTAACTAATCGCATCATATGCGGTGTAGGAAGACATCACTTAGCTACCGTACACTGTGCCTTGACTATGGTCAACAAACACAGCACGAATACTAAGTACTCTACTTCCTAAAATGACGGAGGGTTGCGGCTGGTTTTTGTGAAAACCTTTAACGCTTTGAACTTGATCTCGTTGCGGAATCAAATGGTTTTTAAATGGAATGTTTTCGAGGCTTTTCTAGTTTTGCTAAAGGGGTCACTCCCGGTGAAGGGATCGTCGGCCCTTTCCTCGTCGAATGAGGTGCGGGATATATCATATATATCACTGGGCAAAGCGGAAACTATAGAAGCGATCAAAGACAAAACGAGGGTTGTAGCATCTGCCAGTTATTGCTAAAGGAGTCACACCCGGTGAAGGGATCTCGGTCCTTTCCTCATCGAATAAGGTGCAGGATGTTCTATAATGAACACCGCGATGCAAAGCAAGAACTGTAGTTACCTGTTTTATTTTGAAATTCGATTCCACAACATCAATTAGGTTTATTTTCTTTCATTAATCTTATTAATGAGTATCCCATCATTTAAGTGCACCTAACCATCACAGATAAATATAACGTACGCTTATGCCATCCGCATTCGCTTCGATGTCCCGTCTGCACCGTTAGGTTAGGTAACTAACGGCAGAGCGGGGCAGGGCTAGCGCGGGTGTAAAACATAAGTAACGTCTATATAATATATCATATATACTATAATATCTGTCACAGAGCACAGAACATCGCATGATCACATCACAGATAACGCAGCAGAAAATATCATATGAAATATTGGATATACTAGGACGTCCGTGTTTTCAATACGAGCCAGTATAAAACACGGATTCCACGGTCGTGATGAATAGCCAAACCCACACCCCAAGACCCCTACGAGAGCGGCAAGCAACCCTACCAATTCTAGAGTTAGGAGACCCGGACTCGACTCCTCGAGTTGGTCTCCCACTGGACTCCAGAACCCGGTTACTTGTGCCCTCCTCCTTGGGTCTATCCTAGTGCAGAAAAGTAAATAATATACAAACGGTGACTACTTCCGCAACCTGGAAGTGCCCCAATAAAAGAATATTACATACAACTTTTTACATGAATGAAAATGAAAAACACTCATCTCACATAAAAACCCCGGCTATTCAAACACGACGATCTAATATAACATATCCAGCAACACATAACATCACATGTCATCAACGTAAGTAAATATGCGCATCCCAATTGTCGTTGACATATAGCAACGAAATCGGCGATATCACATATTACACTTACGGTCACAGAAAAGAAAATGTAAAACTACAACAGTTGGAATCCGCAACCTCCTCAGACATCGCATGCCTGACCAAATGAATTACTTAGACATCGCATGCCTAACAATTATAAACCCCGCATTTTAGTCTCATTATCGAAAACTCTTTTCAATATCAAGTCGGGCAATTCAACAGGATTCCCGACATTCTGATCGAATGCTCGTCGCAAACTTTAGTAGGCGGCCGCACCCCCGATACCGTCGACGAAGTGCACCAAGGCGGAACACCGCTGCCGCGAGCACCCGACCGGATGCTTTCGGCCACGGTGTTCTCCTACAGTCACTTGGTCGGGGCTATGGAGTGAGGCTGTCTATTAAGTTTACCCGGCGAGTATCCGCGTACGTTACGTGATTGCGACGGACTTTTGATCACATCAAAATTCCATGGCAACCGATCAAGTGAGACTAAACCGCTAGATTTATAACATTCATTCCGTTATCTCATAACTATTTGTGAATTCCAATTATTGTATCACATTCCGGATAAATAGAAAATGCTAAACTTTTCGATCGAACAATCGAACACCCAAGTTTTCCCGATACAGCTCAACACATGAAATAAGTCTAACAACATTCAGTTCGTGCCTCAGTACCAACGGTCCAGCCGTAGAAGGGTCAAGCCAACGCCTCACATGTGGCACGCCGTACTGCCCCAAACCCGATGGTTCAAAGGGCAGTTCAAGACGGTCACATAATCGAGTTAAGGTTTGTTATCTTCTAGAGGGTCCATCGCGTTACTTGCACTACTTAGAACGTCGTTAAACTACGGAAAAATCCAACAATTGGAAATTTCCCGGCAGGGGAAAAAGTGGGTATTTATATCCGGTCGAACTTTTTAACATATTCTAAAATTAGCCGGAAAGCCACACCGACAAAATTAGACAGTCCGATCGAATATACAGAGTTCCCAATACAAGCCAGAAAATAAAACTCTGGAATAAATATTAAAATATTCCCAGGAAAACCAACACCAGAAACTAGGAGTTACTGTGCAAACAGTATTGGGCATTGTCACTGTACTGCCGCGGAGAAGCCATGCTTCTGCCGCGGTTCCGCCGCACTCTTGTCGAATCATGGACACGTGTTGCACAGTAATTCTTAGGATTCCCTGCTGATTTTTCTGGATATTTTTAATTTCGAAAAATCCACATTTTACAGAAAAGTCCATAGAGCAATTTTCAAGGTCGGGTTTTGGGTCGATCGGACTTCTGATTCCGTCGGGACTTCGTCTAAGGCTCTAGCTAGGCTTTGATACCACTGTAGGGTTCCTAGGCACTCTAGTTAAGTCTCACAAGTGATCGAACACGCTAATTTCTAAAAATTACGGTGCCGAGAAAACCTAGAACGGATCGTTAACTAGATATTTAGGCAAAGCATGCAAGTAAACGGAAATATAGAAATAGGGAAGGGGCTACAACCTTTGTAGATCCGGTCCACCACCTCCTAGGCTCCGTGATGATGTCCCCTCGCTGTCCAAATTGTATCATGGGCTCTAGCGTCGGCTTCATCGGAGGAAAAACGAGCTAGGTCATCGACGACGTGCCGAAGATGATCTACGTCGAGGCATCGCTAGAACAAGCTCCAACTTCACCAAGTCCGGAAAACTTGTGAAGGAAACACCCTATACTACTTGGCAAGAGGTAGAGGATGAAGAAATAGGAGTTGGCTTCACTTTAGAATTGGATTTCTCACTCAAATACATCAATCACCATTGATGAAGAGAGCTTTTTTCTTGTGAGGAAGAAGAAGAAGAAGATAAGTGTTATGGTAAGAATTAAATTAAAATAGAAAAGAAAATTCATTCTTATCATAACTCTTACCATGGTTAAATGTAGAGAGAGAACTATAGTTAAGGGGAGTGGTTAGGTTTAAACATGAGACAAAAATGGTGACTTCATGAAAGCTTCATGAAGCTTCATATACAAACAAAGAAAAGCCACCATTTTCTCACTCTTTATCTTTTTCCAAATGAATAACTAAATAGAATAAATGAATGAGAAAATAATAAACCCTAACCACTCATAAAACCATGGTTCAATCTTTACACAAACCCAATTTTGCATGCATCATCAAACATGATACAAGCAAGTGCACAAAATCATATCGCATATGCAATGCGCACATCCGAGCGAGAAAATCCATTTAAAGGAACCAATACTAGTTAACGCAAAGTAATATATCAAATATATAAATATGCACTAAATCATTAAATCAATACATGATTTAACGATCCGGTCATATCGGATATAACCGACTAGTATCTTATGTATCGGCTTATCGAATCAATCCTTGATTCGATAACCAGGTTATATCGCATATAACCAATCGATACATAGATCGCGAGAATGTAATACGGTATCGCATACTCGAATTATTCTCGGTCCCGCACATATCTCATATCCGCTCCTGTTTCGTTTCGCTTGAGCTAGGAAACCTCTGTGTAGTACTCTAAAGACTCGTCAATACGCCGGCAGCAGATGATGATCATATTAAACACCCACAAGCCGCAAGCGGTCTGCTAAACATAACGGCCACCCGGGTATTGAGCGATCAGAAGATCGACGAGCAAGTCCGCTCACACTCCTGTGAATCCAACCAGTAACACTTACCGTACAGTCCGGTCTGATCGTCTGATATGTCGCATATCTCGCCTAGGGGTGGTAAACGTCAGACCCCAATAGCTCGATAAGTCATGCCGACGTAAGGTCCATAACATTCGTGAAACTACTGATAACTCTTACCAGTATATCACTGCAACCCTGGCCAGGGATTTCCTGTTATGGCCAGTCGAGCATTGCGCAACATCAACCCCCAATACCGGGAGAGACGAATCCCCTCCTATCGCTCATTGCCTCCATGTGAATCGGGAATGTACCCAAAAACCACCTGTTTGCACAACTCAGTAGAGCCGTGGTAGGGTGGAAATCAAAGCACAGTGGGAGACACACAAAACTCTATGACGATCTCGGGTCAACAGACTAAGCTGTACCAGTGTCACCAGAGAACTGCCATCTGACGTGAGGTATAATGCCATCTGGGAGTTCTCGGCGAGTCCGTTCAGTGTACCCAGTCTCCACTGAGCACCCGCATACCATCTTCGATGTCAAACACCAATGGATATGGGATCATCCATCGCCCATCGCATGGGTCGAGAAGATATGCGCTAGTCTACTCTGGAATATCGATGCCCCATCTCGATATTCCCTCGACTAGGAACATTTCAAGGATGTACTCATGGACTACCCAGGCCCCACTAGTATGATCTTCATCATAGTCCTGAAAGTCGAGTACACATCCTATGGGCTTTATCAACATGTAATCAGAGAGACAGAAAGTATACATGTTAAGATAAAGTGCAACCAGATAGCGTACTATCATGTCGAGCAAGAAAGTCCTACCTATATATGTCCCAGCATCCACTACAATATACATCCAATGTACAGTAATGGCCTCTAGGGCATACATATAACTAACACCTACTCTTGTACGTGGACGACATTCTTTTGATAGGAAATGATGTTCCTATGCTACAATTGGTCAAGCTATTCTTGTCACAACGGTTCTCCATGAAGGACCTGGGTGATGCCACATGCATACTGGGGATCAGGATCTACATAGATAGATCCAAGAGATTACTGGGACTTTCGCAGTCCAGGTACATAGAGACTATACTAATGAGATTTAGTATGTAAGATTCCAAACGCGGTAATATACCAGCATTGCACGGAATCACCCTCTCCAAGAAGATGTCTCACAAGATTGACGAGGAGAGGGTTCGCATGAGCACTATACCCTACGCTTCGGAGGTAGGATCTATAATGTATACGATACTATATACAAGACCAGATGTAGCTTACGCGCTGAGCGTGGTGAGCCGGTATCAGTCAAACTCAGGTGAGAACCACTGGACGGCAGTGAAGAACATTCTCAAGTACCTGAGAAGGACTAAGGAGATGTTCCTGGTTTACGGTAATGGAGACCTCAGGGTCGAGTCCTTTATCGATTCAAGCTTCCATAGTGACAAGGATGACAGCAAGTCTGTCTCGGGTTTTGTGTTTACCCTCAACAGAGAGGTGTTGTGTTGGAGGAGTTCCAAACAGGATACCGTCGCAGACTCGACGATGGAGGCTTAATACATTGCTGCAAGCGATGCCACAAAAGAGGCGGTCTGGATGAAGAAGTTCATTACTGAACTTCAGGTGGTTTCGTCCATTGTTCACCCAATACCTTTGTATTGCGATAACAATGGGTCTATAACTTTAGCGAAGGAACCAAGGTCCTATCAGAAGTCCAGACACATCTTAAGGCGGTATAACCTGATCAGGGAGATCATTGATCGCCAGGAGATCGAGGTACGGAGAGTGGACACTAAAGACAACACGGCGGATTCATTCACAAAGGACCTCCCTCAAACACAGTTCGAGCGACTTTTTGAGCTATTGGGTATGCGGTACGCCAGCAGCTGGCTTTAGTGCAGACGTTGGGTATGCGGTACACCAATTACTGGCCTTTAGTGCAAGTGGGGGATTGTTGGATATGTATGCCCTAGAGGCCATTATTGTATAGTACTAGTTTGTATAATACATTTTGGAAGCTTGGGATATATACACGGATTTACGACAGTCTTGCTCGATATAGTAGTATGCTACTTGGTTTGTATCTATCCTAATATGTGTATATATTTCTTTTAACATGTCGCTAATACATATTGATGGAGCCCCTGGGATCTTTGCTTGACTACCGGCATTGTGATGGCGATCACACTAGTTGGGGCTGGGTAGTCTATAAGCACATCCTTATATAAGTCCCTAGTCATAGGATTATCGAGACAAGGCATCGATACTCCAGCATAGACTGGTGCATACGCTTCTCATCCCAGCAGGGGAGATGGTCTGTCCCACAGCCATCAGTACGTCGTACTGGAGATAGTATGCAGGTGCTCGTTGGGTTACGAGTACACTGGACAGGACTCGTCGAGAACTGTTGGTTGGTATTATACCTATCGTCAGGTAGCAGTTCCCAGGTGACATGAGTACAACTTAGTTTGTTGACATGACACTGCTACTTCGCCTCAAGTGTTTTCCCACTGTTCTTTGATTGCTACCCTACCACAGCTCTATTGAGTCGTGCAAACAGGTAGTAGTTGGGTGCAGTCCCAAAGCACTTGGAGGCAGTGGCGGATAGACAGGATTCGTCTCTCCCAGTATTGGGGGTTGATATCGCGCTGTGTCTAGGAGAGCCATTACAAAAATTCTCTGGCCATGGCAAGCGAGATTTACTGGTACTGTTTCCAGTAGTTTCTCAGGGTGTTCTGGGCTACACTCCGACACGACTTGTACCGCTATTAGGGGTCTGACGTTTACCGCCCCCTAGGCCCGACATGCGATATACTTAGACGAACAGACTGGACTGTACGGAGATTGTCACATTCAGGCTCAGTAGGAGTTCGGATGGATGCACCTCATCGGTCTTCTTATCGGCATCTACCTGGGGACCGTTGTGTACAACTAGTACCGCTTGCGGCCTGTGGTTAAACCCACTGCCAGCGTATTGTCGAGTCTTTAGAGTCCTACACAGAGGGTTGTTCACCTTTGGGCGAAACGAGTAGAGGTCGTATGGTTTTACGACAGGGTTCGTTTACATATGCGTACTTGTGCGTGTTCGGTGTTCGGGCAGTTGATACTAGTGGGCTTTGGTTTAAGAAAGATCCAAGTATCAGGTTTCGGGTTGGTTAGGTCTCTTTGTATTCGTGTTCCTTGGAACTCGGATGCGGGTGTGTATACACAGTTGACAGAGGCAGAGGAACCTCATTAGGGTTTTGACCATTGACTTGATTAAAACCATAATGAGATGGAAGGAATTGATTAATGAGTTTTAATAAGAGATAATTGTATCATGGTTAATTGGTTTGACCATTTGACTAAGTTGACCCATATTGACTTAGATATTTTTTTGATCATGCTTAGCATTAATTGTGACATGATAATGGTCAAATCAACATCAACCATGACAATTTATCCTAATTAAAATTATCGTTATTCCTTTTGTTCATATCAGAGCTATATCTTCTCATTCTATCAAAGACATTCTCTCTCTTGCAAGCTCTCTCCTCTTCCTCTCTCAAAGCTCTCTTGTTTCATGAGTTGAAAATCAAGAGCTTTGTGAGATCTAACCACTAAAACAACTTTCTACTCACTTTAGGTTTCTTTGTCTAAAAAGGAAAGCACTTTAGTTACTTCATGGTTGAGGTAGGAGCTCAAGGTAGAGACCTTCGGGTGGATCTTCTTCGATATAGAGAAGCCGGTTAGGAGGAGCCACCTAGATCATTTCAAGGAGCTCACAATAAGGAGAATAAGGAGTTCAAGTTTAAGGTATAACTTTCTATCATAGTAGAGAGAACTCTATTCCTTTGCTTGTTAGGTTTATGGTAATGATCCGGGTTTTAGTGTTATTTAGCGCCAAGATTATGTTCGTCGTAAAATTTTTGTTCTGCATTTGGCCACGGATGTTGGCCGGGGCGCTAGTGTAACCCTTCAAGGGTAGTCTAAGAGTACATCCTATAACTGTTCCTAGTCGAGGGTGTATCGAGACATGGCATCAATACTCCAGAGTAGACTAGAGTATATGCTTGGCGACCCATATGATGGGCGATGGATGATCCCATATCCATTTGTGTTTGACATCAGAGAAGGTATACAGGTGCTCAGTGAAGACTGGGTACACTGAACGGACTCGCCGAGAACTCATCAATAGTATTATACCTATCGTCAGATAGCAGTTCTCTGGTGACACTGGTTCAGATTAGTCTGTAGACCTAAGATCGTCACAGTGTCTTGTGTGATTACCTCTGTGCTTTGATTTCTACCTTACCACGTTCATGAGAACGTGCAAAACGGTGCTTTTGGATACAGTCCTGAATCACATGGAGGCAATGAGCGATAGGAGGGGTTTTGTCTATCCTGATATTGGGAGTTGATGTTGCGCTGTGTTCGATTGGCTATAACAGGGAGTCCCTGGCCAGGGCTGATATGGAGTGCTACTGGTAAGTGTTATCAGTAGTTTCTTGACCCGTTATGAGCCTCACATTGACACGATTTATCGGTTACTAGGGTCTGACGTTTACCACCCCTAGACTGGATATCCGACATATCAGACGAAGAGACCGGACTGTATGGTAGTGTTACTAATTGGATTCACAGGAGTATGTACAGGCTTGCTTGTGGATCTTCTAATCGCTCAACACCCGAGTGGCTGTTACGTTTAGCTGACCGCTTGCAGCTTGTGAGTGTTTGATATGATCATCACCTACTACAGGCGTATTGACGTTTCTTTAGAGTCCTACACAGAGGTTTCCTGGTTCGGCAAAATGGAGTAGGAGCACATATATGATATGTGAGGGACCGAGATTAATACGATATGAGATACTGGATTTTATTCTCGCGATTTGTGATATCGACCGGGTATATGTGATAAAGCCGGGTTATCGGATCAAGACTTGATTCGATAAAATGATACATGTTATATTAGTCGGTTATATTTAATATACCCGGATTATCGGATCAAGTGTTCATTCGATAATTTAATGTATAATTATATATGTGATATATTACATTACATTAACTAATATAAGCTCACTTAAATGATTCTTTTTCTCACTTTATAATACATTGATATATATGTGATATATGCTAATTGTATTATTTCTTTTGTTACATTATATATTATATATATGATATATACTATTGTAACTTGTTAGGGCTACAATTGTAACTAGGGTTTTGAGATTAAACCATGCTAGAGTTTGGATTAGGGTTAATGTTTTGTTTTGGGTTTATACAAAATTGAGGAGATATTTTCTTTTGTTGACCTTATCAAACCTTCTTAATATTTACTTAATATTTATTAACCCAACCCTAACCCTAACCTATGGTTTAGTCTCTACAAGGGTTAAGCATGACATGCTTAACCCTAGGTTGCATTTCTAACCAAGACAACAATTCATTTTCATCACACTCTATCTTCTTCATCTTCTTCAAGATTTTGAAAAAGCTTGCTTGATTTTTGATTTGTGATGAAACAAAGTGAGAAATAGAAAAAAAAAAGAGAGCAAAATTCTTACTTCATCATCCTCATCTATTCTAGCCACTTAGATTAGGGTGTTCACTTCACTAATACTTTCATTAGAGAAGTGTGAGCTTGGGTTAGTGTTTCTTCAAGGCAAATCATCTTAGAAAGTGAAGACTTTAAGCAAGACGCCTCATTCACCTCATGGAGCCTCTCTAATGTCCGGGTTCTTGATGATCGCAGCGAAGGGACCTCAACTCGGAGCTTATGAAGCGAAGGAACGGACTACAAAGGTTGTAATCCCTAACTCTTACAAGTTAAGTTGTTAACATATAGTTTGTGTTTGATTCTCTAGTTAAAGATCTAGGGTTAGGGTTATCTAAAATGGAAATTTTTTTAATTTGGCATGGATGATGCCTCCCTGAACCTTTCTGCCATTGAAGGTAACCCAACAGTTGTATCAGATCCTAGCTAGAGAATTAAACCGATAAGTGTAGGATTAGGAAACCGAAACAACTCCGAAACACCCGACGTAAAACCCTAGTTTCTGTAAAGTTTTTCAGAGTGTCAAAAAATATTCCAAACAGTTGCAGAGTGATGTATGTGATACAATATGAACACCGTACAAATTTTAGCCCATTCCCTAAAAATTTGCCCGAGCACATCAGTACCAAAACCGGCCACTTTGGGCAGTTCGGGGCTGAAATTTGCACAGTGTTTAAGGCTCTAGGTTTTGATACTTTAGAAGTTGTTTGTGTTTGCTAATTTTGCATGTGATGTTATCTTTTAGCAAAGGAAATTCGGAGTGTTTCGTATTCGTAATTCTAGTTTTGTTTTGGTTATTTTAGACGGAGTTAAAAAGTTCGATCGGATATCAAATGCCCACTTTAACCCTAGGTGGAAAATTTTTCAAGAGTTGGATCTTTTTCATAGTTAAAGAACATTCAAATAGCATGCAAGTGATGTGGTAGACCCTCTAGAAGAACGAAACCTTAACTCGATTATCTGACCGTCAGAACCGCTTCTAAACCTTAGGGTTTGTGGTAGTTCTGCATTGCCATATGTGAGGCGTTGGTTTGACCCTTCTATGGCCGGTCCGTTGGTACTGTGGCATGTGATGGATACTTTTAAACTACGCTGAAGTGTTGAGCATTTAGGGAAATTTTGGGTGTTTGTTGATTTGATCGGAATGTTTAACGTCGTCTAGCTTTTTCTGGAATGTGATACAATATGTGGAATTCACATAGCTAGGCATGAAATCCATAATATGTGATATTTTAGGTTTACGATGTCTAAAGTGATTGTGGAATCCAAATGTTGTAGTTTTTCACTTTCTTTTCTGCGACCGTAAGTGTAATATGTGGTGTATCACCGGTTTCGTTGCTATACATCAACGACAATTGGGATACGCATATTTACTTATGTTGATGACATGTGATGTTATGTGTTGCTGTGATATGTTATATTGGATCGCCGTGTTTTGAATAGCCGGGGGTTTTGGGTGAGATGAGCGTTTTCATTTTCATTCATGTAAAATTCATTGTATGTAATATTCTTTTATTGGGGCACTTCCGGGTTGAGGATGATGTCACTATTGTATATAATTTACTTTTCCGCGTTAGGATAGACCCAAGGAGGAGAGCACAAGTAGCAGGGTTCTAGGGTCCAGTGGTTGGCCATCTCGAGGAGTCGAGACCGGGCCGCCTAACCCTAGAATTGGGAGGGTTGCTTCCTACTCTCATAGGGGTCTAGGGATGCGGGTTTTGCTATTCATCGTGACCGTGGAATCCGTGTTTTATACAGGCTCAAAATAAAACACGAACCACCTAGTATATCCAATATTTCATATGTTTCTTCTGCTGATGATATACTGTGATGTGATCATTTTATATGCCTGAGACGAATGTTTTATTATTGTATATATGATATATAATAAACGTTGCTTATGTTTTGCACCCGCTCTAGTCCCGCCCCGGTATGCCGTTAGTTAAGTAACCTAACGGTGCTTAACGGGACACTGTGGATAATGCGGATGGCATAAGCGTACGTTGTATTTCCGTTTCTTCTGTGATGCTTAGGAAGCTTAAATGATGGGATTCATTAATGAGATTAATGAAAGAAAAAGGAACCTAAAAGATGTTGCAGAATCAAATTTATAAAAAGGGTAGCTCTAGTTATTGCTTTGCATAGTGGTATTCCTTGTAGAATATCCAGTACCTTATTCGATAAGGAAAGAGCCGAGATCCCTTCACCGGGAGTGACCTCTTTAGCGAAACTAGCAGATGGTACAAACTCACGTTTTAGTTTTTGATTGCTTCTATAGTTCTTAATTTGCATAGTGGTATTTGTGAAATATCCTGCACCTTATTCGATAAGGAAAGAGCCGAGATCCCTTCACCGGGAGTGACCTCTTTAGCAAAGCTAGAAAAAGCCTCAAAAACACACCTTTTTCAAAAACACTTTCTTCTACAACGATATCAAGTTCATTACGCTCGTGGTTTTCTGAAAAACCTGCGTAGCACTCCGACATTTCAGATAAGTAGTATTCGTGCTGCGTTTGTTGGCTTTCGTCATGGCGTAGTGTGCCGTAGCTAACTAGTGCTTATCTGCAACATAAGATGAGATTAGATTAGGGTAGTCGTACGGCTTTGTTGGCTTTCATCAAGAGTTGAGCAGGTGGGTTTAATTCAATCAAGAAATGCACGGGTTGAACTTGACTACACACTATGGTTTGTTGGCTTTCGTCATGGTCATAGCACGTTAGGGGCAAAAGCATTATCGTGAATTTCAAGAGTTGAAATTTGCAATGAGATTGCATACCTTCTATGAGATAGTTGGATCCTGATACCCACTGCGAGTAATAGTTACTCCTGGGAGAGTTTTACACATGACAATTAGCAGATCAAGTAGGTGTCTAGAGAGGTCTCAACGGGGTTATGCCTATGGGAAAATGAGGTTTATTTTAATTAGGTCCGTGCGAAAGAACGGGGAACCTCCCTCAAAGTACCAACACTAACCTGGCTGAAAGATTGGCGAACTTATAAGGTGTAATTAATCCTGGCTAGTCTTACCTTTTAGGGTTTTAAGGAAGATTTTATAAAAACCAGTATGAGCCATCCTGATTAGATAAGATAATAACTAATATAATCTTCCAAGAGCATACGCTAATGTGTTTTCTTCTCTCTCTCTCCAGGTAGTGACCATGTCAAGCCTTAATCAAGATAATAATATAGATGTATTGACCGAACACGCATATTATACTGAACAGGGGAACGTTGGTCCCGTTCTTTTTTATAAATGTTATAAGACTGAACAGAAAATAGGTGAATATCCAGATTCTCATGCCACCCAAATGAAGAACAGGCATGCTGATGCATCTACTTCGGGTGTGTTACTTATCAAGAACTGTTTCTCAGTTCACTCTACGTCCTTGGTATTAGATACCGGATCGGGATCCCATATATGTAATATGTTACATGGGCTACGGAAAGGTAGGGAACTGGGAGAGGGTGATCATTCCATAAGAGTAGGGAATGGTGCAAATGTTGCAGCTAAAGCAGTTGGCGAATATCACCTTGTATTATCAAATAGTAATACATTGATTCTGAACGAATGCTATTACATTCCGACCCTGATATGCAATCTTATATCAGTTTCTTTTTTGAGTAAAGAAGGATATAATTTTTTAGTACAGGATAATGTTATGAACAACTTCCTAAATCAAAAGTTGATTAGATCAGGCTCGTTAAATAATGGCATATACGTTCTGAATCAAACTACAGTCCTTAATGTACAAAACACACACAAGAGGAAAAGTTCAGAAATGAACGAATTCTTCATGTGGCATTGTAGACTTAGTCATCTCAATGCGACACGACTAGATAAGTTGCATAAGGATGGATATTTGAATCCGTTCGAATTTTCATCTTATGACACTTGCCAGTCATGTCTCGAAGGAAAAATGACCAAAACTCCGTTTAATGGACACGGAGAAAGAGTTACTGAACTCTTGGGGCTGATACATAGTAATGTATGTTGTCCCATATCTATACATGCCAGGAACGGTTCTTCATACTTCATTACATTCACTGACGATCTCTCAAGATACGGACATGTGTTCCTGTTGAAACACAAGTCTGAAGCTTTTGAGAAATTCAGTGAATATAAGAACGAAGTCGAGAACCAAATAGGAAAAAGTATTAAGATCTTTCGATCCGATCGAGGAGGAGAATACTTGAGCAACGAGTTCCTGGACTATCAAAAAGAGAATGGGATTCTCTCTCAGCTTACTCCTCCTTATACACCACAGCACAAAGGTTTATCGGAACGGAGGAATCGCACCCTATTAGATATGGTGTGCTCTATGATGAGCACTGCTGAGTTGCCTATTTTCTTCTGGGGCTATGGGCTTGAGACAGCCATACACCTATTGAATATGGTTCCTACCAAATCAATGACTACCACTCCATATGAGATATGGAAGGGGAAGAGACCATCTCTTAATTATGTTAAGATATAGGTTTGTCCGGCCTATGTCAAAAGGCACAATCCAGACAAACTCGAAGAAAGGTCTGTCCTGTGCAAGTTTGTAGGATATCCCAAAACTCATAAGGGTATATCTTCTACCATATCGAGGAACAAAAGGTGTTTGTTTCTCGACATGCCACCTTTCTAGAAAAGGAATTTCTTGAAAAAGAAATTAGTGGCAAGGAGGTAGAACTGGAAAAGGTTCCAGCTATACAAAGTACGGCGGAAGATTTGGTTGAACCAGAGGATTCAGTAGTTCCCGACGAACCTCAGCCGCTCCGCCGATCTAGTAGGGTTCCTCATCCACCAGAGAGATACAATGGTTTTCTCATCCATGGTGGGAACGAGGATTGCATCATGGAAGATGATGACCTGACTAGCTTCAAGCAGGCCACCACGAGTGGAGACCCTGTGAAATGGCTCGATGCAATGCGATCTGAGATGGAATCCCTGTACACTAACAAAGTATGGACTTTGGAAGTTTCTCCTGAAGGGGTAAAACCCATTGGGAGCAAATGGATCTTTAAGAAGAACTTGGTGTAGATGGAAAAGTTGAGACTTTCAAAGCTAGACTTGTTGCAATGGGTTTTCGTCAACGACCAGGTGTAGATTATGACGAAACCTTTTCTCCAGTGGCTATGCTAAAGTCCATCTGGATCCTGCTTGCCATTGCTGCATACCATGAGTACGTAATCTGGCAGATGGATGTTAAGTCTGCCTTTCTAAATGGTGATTTAGAGGAGTGCGTGTACATAACTTAGGCAGAGGGCTTCGTAGATAGTGGGAGCAGCGGAATGGTGAGCAAGCTGCTTAAATCTATCTACGGGTTAAAGCAGGCATCGCAGAGTGGGAACATCTGTTTTGATGTAGTAGTCAAAGAGTTTGACTTCATCAAAAACATATATGAACCATGTATTTACAAGAAGGTTGCAGAGAGTAATGTTGCTTTCCTCGTATTATACATAGACGACATACTCTTGATAGGGAATGATGTTCCTATGCTGCACTCGGTCAAGCTCTTCTTATCACATAGATTCTCAATGAAAGTTCTAGGTGATGCTTCCAGCATTTTGGGGATTATGATCTATAGAGATAGATCTAAAAGGATACTGGGATTGTCCCAATCCAAGTACATTGACACGATACTAAAGTGGTTTAGTGTGGAAAAATCCAAGCGTGGTAACCAACCCACGATCTCTGGACTCAGTTTCTCCAAAGAAATGTCTTCTAAGGCTGATTTGGAGAGAGCTCGCATGCAAGGGATACCTTATGCTTCGGCAGTAGGCTCTATCATGTACGTGATGCTATATACCAGACCCGATGTAGCATACTCACTAAGTTTAGTGAGTAGGTATCAAGAAGATCTAGGAGAGAGTCACTAGACAGCTGTGAAGAACATTCTCAAGTACTTGAGAAGGACTAAGGAAATGTTCTTGGTGTATGGTAACGGAGAACTCCAGGTAGAGTCCTTTAACGATTCGAGCTACCAAAGTGATTAGGACGACTATAAGTCGCACTCGGGATTTGTCTTTAACCTAAATGGGGGGCGGTTTGTTGGAAGAGTTCCAAGCAAGAAACCGTGGCAGACTCGACGATGGAGGCTGAATACATCGCTGCCAACGATGCTGCCAAAGAGGCTGTCTGGATGAAGAAGTTCATCACTGAACTTGGTGTGGTTCCGTCCATTGTGCATCCAATACCTTTGTATTATGATAACAATGGAGCTGTGGCTTTGGCCAAGGAACCCAGATCCAATCAGAGATCCAGACATATTCTGAGGCGGTATCACCTAATCCGGGAGATAGTTGATCGCCAAGAGATCGAGGTCAGGAGAGTTGACACGAAGGACAACACAGCGGATCCACTCATGAAGGCCATACCCTAGATACAATTTGAGAGACTCTTCGGGATGTTGGGTATAACATACTACAATAGCTGGCCTTAGTGCAAGTGGGAGATTGTTAGTTGTATATATGCCTTAGAGGCCATTGTTGTACATATGATGTATATTATAGTGGATGCTTGGATATATATAGAGAGGACTTTCTTGCTCGACAAGATAATATGCTATTTGGTTTCACTTTGTCTTAACATGTTGACTCGTATTGGTTTACTGTCTTGCTCTCTCATGTTGATAAAGCCCTTAGGATATGTACTCGACTACTGGGACTATGATGCAGATCATACTAGTGTGTAAGTGTACGGCAGCGCCCCGGCCGTCTGTACGAGGCCAAAATGCGGAATACAAAACTTTTCTATAAACTAGAACCGGCGCTACCGCTGACTATAAACCCAGATCGGGCCATTAATCTAATGCTAGCATACTAGACAATGGGTAGAGGGCTATACCGAGCATCCGTGTCCTTCTGTCTTCGGCCTCCGTCCCGATCTCCTCACGGAATCTCCGGTCTTCATCACCTCGTCGGAAAGGGCACCACATCACCGGGTTCTTTTATGGGCTCCCACCTCTGGACCGAGGCAACTCGGGCACGAAGTTGGTGAGTCGACGTATCCAAGAATGCTGTAGGATAGTATAGAACTCTTTTGTCCCAACGGGGTTAAGGAAGTTGCCATTTTGTGAAGGTGGAGAAATAGACTTTTGGAGATGGAGCTATAGGATTTTTGCAAGCAAAAATGAAACCAAAACTCATCACTAAAAAAAATTGGGACAGCCCCTTCTTGCTTGTTGCCGGCCATCATCTAAGGAAGAGGGGGTGGAGGTTGAATAATGTAAGAAAGATAATGAGTGCTAATCATGAAGAATAATCATCACCACCAAAGTCCAATCCTCATCAACCATCTCATCAGGCAAAAGTCAAGCAATGATGAATAAAGAAGTCAAATGATGGTTGAACCATCATGAAGCAACAATTTACTAAGGCCACCTTCCACAATGCTAATTTGCATGCTTGCAAATAACCCCCTCTCCACCGAAATTCGGCCAATGAAAGGAACAATGGAAAATGGCCGAAACCGGAATGCAAACGTGCAACTTCAGAAAACTGAACCCGTAATAAATTACAGGAAAACCACGCGACTGTATATACATACCCGCATTTGTATTCCGACCGAATACAAATGCAATGAGACAAAATCTACACTGTACGATACTAGGATCTGGCTTAAACCAAAGCCCGCTAGTATTATCCGTCCGATCATGATCTGTGCAATACTGCACGTATACGATCGAACCCTGCCATATCTCCATACGGCCTCTTTAGCCTTTCGTCCGAAACTTGAGAAACTGTCTGTGGGGGACTCTAAAGACCCGTCAATACATTGGCTGTGGATTTAACTACTGGCACGTGAGAGATATTAGCCATACGTAACGGGCTACCAGGTATTGACCAAAAGGGACGTCGATGAGCGAACTCATCCTGACACCCTAATGAGCCTGTCAATGACAATATCTGTACAGTCCGGTCCATTCGTCTATGAGCATCGCATGGCGGGCCTAGGGGGTTGGTAAAAGTCAGACCCCCAAAAGCGGTACAAGTCGCGTCGGAGTGTAGCCCAGAACACCCTGAGATACTACCGGAATACCTACCAGTAAATCTTCTGCCTTGGCCAAGGACTTCGTGTAATGGCTTTCTTAGACACAGCGCGACCTCACCCCCAATACTGGGGGAGACGTACCCCTGCAGATCCGCTCACTGCCTCCATATGGCTCGGGATTGTACCCAACTAAAACCTGTTTGCACGACTCCTTTGAGCCGTGGTAGGGTAGTAATCAAAGTACAGTGGGAAGTCACATGAGACAAATGACGAACTCGGGTCGATGAACTAACCTGTACACATGTCACCAGGGAACTGCTATCTGACGTCAGGTATAAGACCAACCAGCAGGTTCCCGGCGAGTCATCTTCGGTGTACTCATAACCCAATGAGCACCTGTATACATCTTAGGTGAACCCACTGACACCAGTGGCTTGTGAGACCGGCCACCGCCCCTCGTCGGGGTCTCGACTCTATACACTAGTCTACTCTGGAGTATCGGTGCCCTGTCTCGAAACTCCCACGACTAGGGACCTTTTAAGGATGTGCTTATAGACCCCAGCTCCCACGTATATGATCGCCATCATACTGATGGCCGTCAAGCAAGAATCCTAAGGGCTCTATCAACGCGAAATAGTGACATGTAAGGTCACTTAAAGCAGTAAACGATGATAAAGATAAACCAGATAGCATACCATCATCTTGAGTAAGACTGTCCTACCGGCATAAGTCCTCCCTCAATCATTGCAATCACGTGCCTGTGATCCAATAATTGACTCTGAGGGCACTATCTCCAACAATCTCCCACTTGCACTCAAGGTTAATTATTGCGATGTCGCATACTCACAGCCCGTGCGATACCGAACACCCAACTCCTCTACTAATCAGTCTCACAAAACCCGTTTGCGAAACTAATGCGTTCGAGGAATAGGCTCAGTGAGTCGATCCGCTCTAATGTTTCTTTCTATGTCTCTCTTTATCTCATGTTCGCGGAGAAGCCATCTCCCAAAATGAGCAATACCTGCCTTAGAATATGTCTGGATATCTAATGGGACCTAGCTCATAAATGAACTCCAAATCCAAACTTCTTAGACTGTATCCTCAACTGAACTTAATCAGTATCCTGCGCCACGCCTTCCTCAGTATCCGCCTGGACCACCTGTCCAAAATACTGCCCCTCGTTAGAGAGAAAACTATAACTCTGATTGTCACTCTGTCATCCAGGTCACCATGGAAGCCTGGAATGATAACCGTCTCCAGAAAGAGGCTGTTGTTACCATATCCCTAGAATATCCACTTGTGTTCTAAAACTGCTCCCGATCGTTTCTCCAGGATTCGGTCAATATCAAGTTATTGCATCTCGTGTAAAAACAATATCTAGTGTGGTACTTGACATCTCATGATCAACTCAATTGCCTAAGCAAGTGATATGCCGATCATGCACATCCCTCTCCCCTTTATTCTGTAAGACACCTTTAGAGAGGGTGACTCCGTACACTACCGTACCAGGAGTCGTCCATTCTAAAACACCTTTAGAATGCTGTCTAAGTACCCTAATTGGGACACTTCCCAAATCTAGATCTAAAACCATAGCTCTAGTAACCAGAATGTCTCATATAATATCCAATTCCTATGTGGAGAAACTACTGTGTGACAACCAAAGTATAACCGACCGTAGTATAGGAATTTCACTTCCTACTCTGTGTATGACATCCAAATACCAGGACATCACACCCTATTACCTTCTTAACTGATCCATCCCCTATTCTGATGATGTAAAACCTATGACTGTCACATCAGAAATAGATGATCTATCTCCGCTAAATCTGCTTTAGTCCATAAATAGACAAAAGCAACCTGTCCACTATGTTTCCGATGCTCCCACTGACTATGATAACCCTCTGGCAGAGTCATATAGACGTGCACTTCTAAAGCCAGTTCAGAACGACGCTATATTTATCCTCCTTCCAGGTCTCACAGTCTAGGACAACAGCAATGGCAAGTCTGGGTAAATAAGAACCTCGCTGTCACCGTCTTTGAGCATACCGAAGTACCTCTCGAGTGCCTGAGGTTACCCACCTTATCTGTGGAGTGGCCAATGGAATGTCAAACCAGATTTAATCTTTAGGTTCTTATCAAATCTTCAGTAGTCGTTTGCGGTTCTTGAATTACTTCCAGTTCTACCATACTTCCACTACTATTTTCTGAAAATATCCATTTTTATTAAAACTGTGGCGAGTATAGAACAATATCACTATTGATCTTCCAGATGGTAGAAAGTCAACCCTCGTCATAGCCCGGGTCAACCCACAAACAGTCATTACAGAAACATGCCTTGAGTTATCCAGAGTCTGGTTTTAAGCATAAGCTGGACAACTCACCGTACCTTAACATCGTCAAGATATGAACTGTTCTATATCCAATACAGAAATAGCGACACTGATTTAATTAGAACCAGATTCAAATCATGCAGCTATCTCCAGTGCATGTCAACTAAATGGAAAGAGGCCGATCAGCGTTTCTCAACTTAGGAGTGCTTCCAATTATGAGTAACCTAAAAGAGAAACAAGTTTCTCAAAACCATTACTATTAACTGAATACCATACACAAGTATCTACATCTTCGATCACCTTGAAGAATCCCGATACTTGCAATACCTGGTTCTCTACTTTACTCTTATACCTATAACTTCTCAAAACTCAGACCTTGTGTTTCTACGAAACACTTGTCTATGAACTAGAGAAGTCATAAGTAAACAGAATATAGTACAAGGACCAACCCCTCTGTCTTAATAGACAACATACAATACTCTGTATAAGTAACCTGAGTCTAATAACTCAAACTCTGTGTGTCGTATGTTGAAAACTGTACTTATGGTTAAGAAGAATTACACCGCTGTTTAATGCTCCTTACCTAACTATCCACTGATATAGGTAAATGTCATGGACATAATTTCAAAAAGATATATCTCACTCTATAAATATAGACGTACAGATGTATCAATTTGAAATTGGTGCATAACAGCGGATATTCAAAACCAAATATTTGCCGTCCGGCAAACTACCCAGGCGATTTCCTCAAATATCACCAATTACAACGAATTCCGATATAATGAGGATGATCACCTAATTCCCAATAACTTACTCCCACACATCATCTGTAAAACCATACAGATGTGAGAATCATACCTGGTAAATACATACCCTGGAGCAAGTGTCTAATTGGGAAATCAGTTTTCTTTTAACAGTACACAGCGAAACTAAAACATGTAAATGTTTCGAAGGGGTATCCGGGTATTCCTAGTAATTCCTCTTCCATTATCCAGATTCACAACTATAACCGTATATTTCTATGTCATCCCTTCATATGTCTTTAGTCATTACCTTCTGCATACCCCTTTAGGCCAACTGGTTTTCTTCCTTCCCTACCGTTCGGCACCAGCCTATGGTTTGGAAGAAGACTATCCAATAAGTATAATAGGTGTACTGTCCTAATCCTAGGAGCACTCGCAATGCGAGAGAAGGTGAAGATAAAAGACAACCGAATAAACCTTATTCCTATTTCTCCTGAACCAGAATCCATCCCCGAATTGGAACAAGTTCCTTTCGAGTTCGTATATAACCATACGATGGAGTATCCAAATAACTGTGGATCTTCGTAATGATACGGAGTGTTCTGGAGAAATAAAAATGCGAAGTGGGAGTGGTAATGAAATACTTGGTTTGGTTGTGAATAGCTGTAGCAATTTACTTTGCCCTCCTTCTAATCCCTTTATTTGTCTTAACTTAATATCTTCTGTACACCACACTTAGGCTAATCGGCTTTCTTCATTCCCTACCGTTCGGCACCAGCCTAAGGTTTGGAAGAAGACTATCCAATAGGCGTAACGGGTGTACTATCCCCTAATCCAAGGAGCACTCGCAACCTGAGAGAAGGTAAAAGGAAAAGACAACTGAATAGTCCTATTCGTTTTCTCCAGAACAGGAAACCATCCACGAATCTGGAACAAATTCCTTCGAGTTCGTATATAACCATACGATGGTTTTATCCAATGGAAGTGGACATTCGTAGTAATACGGGGTGTTCTGGAGAAAAGGGTAAAAGTAGGAGTGGCAATGAAGTATGCAACTCTGACAATCCAAAAGCCAGTGTTATAAGAAGGTTCGGTCAACTTGGTCACTGAGTCATAGTCTAGGGTCGGGCCATGGTCGCTGCCAAAGATAGAGAGAAAAGAAACACTCAGCGTGCACTGTAACCAGGATCAGAATGGTTATCAATTTATCTAATCAGGAAACCTCTCACTGTAACGTCAAATTCTCCTCCAAACCTGAAAGGAGAATTAGTCGGGATCACCCGAGGAGTAAACCAACTCATCTGTAGGAATCGAGATCCAACTATCATCGCATGATAACATGATGGAATCCACTAACGTTATCACACTCCAGAAGGTATGCGCATATCTGGCAAGTTTCAGTTTCTTTAGAAACTCCCGATGTGATTTTTGCCCCATGCACTTATGACCTTGACGAAGGCCAACAAATCATAAGTCACATGTCAAGTTCTACCCGTCATTGTCCAGGTTAATTTGAACCCTCCCGTACAAGCCCTTGACTTTGGCCAACAAGGCTATACGACTGTCCCAAACCAACGTATCTATCTATGCAGCAGAAAGGTAACAAGCAGCTAACATACACTATGCCTTGACGAAGGCTAACAAACATAGCATGAATACTACGTACTACCCGTCTGAAATGACGGAGGGCTACAAATGGATTTTGGTGAAAAAGCTTTAACGTAATGAACTTGATATCGTTGAAGGAACTGGATAGCTTTTTATAAAAATATAGTGACGAAAACCTTTGCTAAAAAGGGCACTCCCGGTGAAGGGATCTCGGCTCTTTCCCCGTAGAATGAGGTGCAGGATATTCCAGCTGAATACCATGATGCAAAGCAAAAGTAATCGACTATAGTGATGTTATAGCCCTGACGCAAACTTTTGTCCAAAGGGTCACTCCCGGTGAAGGGATCTCGGCCCTTGCCTCGTTGACTGAGGTGCTGGATATTCATAACCGAATACTACTGTGCAAAACAAAAGTGAACGTCCTTGCAATAACAGCTTTTTGAAAAATGTTCCAACAACATCAGAATAGGTTTTTTTATCTTGCATTGATCCGAATCAACGCAGTCCCATCAATTGATCACACCAATAAAGAACGAAAATAATGATGTACGTATATGCCACCCGCATTCGCCACTGGGTCCCGTCATTACCCGTTAGGTTACTTAACTAACGACAGAGCGGGGACTAGACTAGCGCGGATGCAAAACATATACAACATCTACTAGTATATATATCAATATATAATATTCGCTCAAGGCGTGATAAATTGGAACATCACAGAAATGTAATAAGCATCACAGAACAATACAGATATCTGTGATCCCCGGGTTTCATAGAGCCGCTACTGAAACCCGGCGTTCCCCTGGTCGTGTGGATAGCCTGTGCAATGAAATCCTAGACCCCTACGGACGCGGCAAGTTACCCGCCAAAACCTGAAGTGAAGCAGCCCCCTTCAACAACGTGAATGGACCACCCAGCACTTCACAGAATCTGGTAACTTGGACACCCCTCCTTGGGTCAACCTGTACCCCCTACGAGTGCGGCGAATAGCTCGCCAATTCTATAGTGAAGCCCCCTCCGTCTCAACGCCACGATATGCGGGCCCGTTGCCCTCTAGAACCCGGCTATCCGTGCACTCCTCCGTGGGGTAATCCTAGTACAGAAAGTAAAATATACATACAACGGGTACATCGACCTCAGGTCGGTCGTGCCCCAAAAGAATAATATACAAACAGGCAGTGACGGCAGTCCACATGTCGGACGCTCGCCCTGCACTATCAAATGTACATAATAATACCAAAACTTTAATAATATTGCATCCAGGCTATCCACTATAAGTCCGCGGGGGCGCCCCGGCCGTCTATCCGACGCCGGAAACGCGGAAACAAAAACTTTGCAAAACTTGCAACCGGCACCACCGCGCACTTTTCATCCGGATTGGGCCATTAACCTAGCAACTAGCAAAGTAAAATACGAGTAGAGAAGTATACCAAGCGATCCGTGCCCTTCGGTCTTCATCTCCACTCGAATCTTTCACGGAAACTCCGTCCATCACCTCCTCGTCGGAAAGGGCACCACGTAGCCGGAATCTTTTACGGGCTCCCACCTCTAGAACGAGGCAACTCGAGCGCGAAGTTGGCTAGCCGATGCGTCCAAGGTTTGCTGTAGACTAGTGTAGAAACTTGTCTCTTTTGGGGTTATAGAAGTTGCCTTGGATGTTGGTTAAGGTGGAGAATGAAACATTTGGAGAGGTGAGGAATTTGTAGTAAGCTAGAATGTGATGAAGGATTTTTGCCACACCAAAAAATGAATTCCTCTCTCCCTCTCAAGAATGGCCGGCCCCATGATCCTCGCATGGTGGAGGGAAAAATGAATGGAATATCTCAAGTGGGAAAAAAAAGAATTGATAAAGATAAGGTCACACCAAACTCTCTCTCACAATCATTTCATTTCCCTTCTCAAATAAATGCAAGGAATGACAAGAAAAGAATCTAATCATGAAGCTACCATATATGCAATAAAGCCCTCCACAAAAGAGTTATTTGCAAACTGCAAATAACCCCCTCCATCAAACGGAAAGTCCGGTCGGGAAGGAACAAAGAAAAACCGGCCGGAACGGAATGCAAACTGGCAACTTCAGAAAAGCTGATCCCGTAATAAATTACAGGAAAACCCCGCGGCTGCATATACATGCCCGCATTTGTATTCCCACTGAACACAAATGCAAAGAGACAAAACTACACTATCTAATACTAGAATCCGGCTTAAGCCAAAGCCGGCTAGTAAAAACCGTCCGATCACGATCCGTGCAATACCGCACGTATCTGATCGAACCCTGCCATATCTCCATACGGCCTCTACAGCGTTTCGCCCGAAACCTGAGTAACCGAGTGTGTGGTGGACTCTAAAGACTCGTCAATACTATGGCTGTGGATTTAACCTCTAGCACGTCAGAGGTATAAGCCAATACGTGACGGGCTACCAGGTATTGACCAAAAGGGACACCGATGAGCGAACTCATCCTGACACCCTACCGAGCCTGTCGGTGACAATATCCGTACAGTCCGGTCCGTTCGTCTATGAGCATCGCATGGCGGGCCTAGGGGGTTGGTAAAAGTCAGACCCCCAAAAGCGGTACATGTCGTGTCGGAGTGTAGCCCAGAACACCCTGAGATACTACCGGAATACCTACCAGCAAATCTCCTACCTTGGCCAAGGACTTTTCATGTTCTGGCTCTCCTAGACACAGCGCGACCTCACCCCCAATACCGGGAGAGACGAACCCCTGCTGTTCCGCTCACTGCCTCCATGTGGCTCGGGACTGTACCCGACTAAAACCTGTTTGCACGACTCCTTTGAGCCGTGGTAGGGTAGTAATCAAAGCACAGTGGGAACTCACACGAGACAAACGACGATCTCAGGTCGATGAACTAACCTGTACACATGTCACCAGGGAACTACTATCTGACGTCTGGTATAATCCCAACTAGCAGGTTCCCGGCGAGTCCTGTCTGGTGTACTCATAACCCAATGAGCACCTGTATACATCTTAGGTGAACCAACTGACACCAGTTGCTTGTGAGACCGGCCACCGCCACTCGTCGGGGTCTCGACTGTATACATTACTCTACTCCGGAGTATCGATGCCCTGTCTCGAAACTCCCACGACTAGGGACCTTTTAAGGATGTGCTTATAGACTCCAGCTCTCACGTATATGATCGCCCTCATACTGCTGGCAGTCAAGCGAGAATCCTAGGGGCTCTATCAACGTGTAATAGCGACTCGTAAGGTCACCTAAAGCAGTACACGATGATAAAAGATAAACCAGATAGCATACTATCATCTCGAGTAAGACTGTCCTACTGGGACAGGTCCTCCCCTCAATCATTGCAATCACATGCCTGTGATCCAATAATTGACTCTAAGGGCACTATCTCCAACAATCTCCCACTTGCACTCAAGGCCAATTATTGCGATGTCGCATACTCACAGCCCGTGTGATACCGAACACCCAACTCCTCTACTAGTCAGTCTCACAAAGCTCGTTTGCGAAGCTATTGCGTTCGAGAAATAGCCTCAGTGAGTGGATCCGCTATGGTGTTTCTTTCTACGTCTCTCTTTATCTCAAGTTCGCGGAGAAAGCCATCTCCCGAAATGAGCAATACCTGTCTTAGAATGTGTCTGGATGTCTGATGGGACCTAGCTCATAAATGAACTCCAAATCCAAACTTCTTAGACTGTATCGTCAACTGAACTTAATCAGTATCCCGCGCCATGCCTCCCTCAGTATCCGCCTGGACCACCTGTCCAAAATACTGCCCCTCGTCAGAGGGAAAACTATAACTCTGACAGCCACTCTGCCATCCAGGTCACCTTGGTAGCCTGGAATGATAACTGTCTCCCGAAGGAGAAAACTGCTATCATATCCCTATAACATCTACTTATGTTCTAAAACTGCTTCCGACTGTTTCTCCAGGATTGGATCAATATCAACTTATTGCACCTACTGCAAGAACAACATCTGGTGTGGTACTTGACATCTCATGATTGACTCAATTGCCTAAGCAAGTGATCTGTCAATCATGCGTATCCCTCTCCCCTTTAGTCTGTAAGACACCTTTTGAGAGGGTAACTCCATCACCTGCAGGTACACCACCATGCCAGGAGTCGTCCATTCTAAATACTCATAGAATGCTGTCTAAGTACCCAGATTGGGAAACCACCCAAATCTAGATCTAATACCATAGATCCAGTAACCAGAATGTCTGATATAATATCCAAGTCCTATGTGGAGAAACTACTGTGTGACGACCATAGTATAACCGATCGTACGATAGGAATATCACTTCCTACTCTGTGTATGTCATCAAATACCAGGACATCACACCCTACTGCCTTCTCAACAGATCCATCCCCTATTCTGATGAAGTCAAACCTATGACTGTCACATCAGAAATAGATGATCTATCTCCGCTATATCTGCTCTAGTCTATAAATAGACATAAGCCTGTTGTCCACCAATGCTTCCGCTGCTCCCACTGACTGCGACAACCCTTTGGCAGAGTCATATAGGCGTACACTTCTAAAGCTAGTTTAGAACGACGCTATACTCATCCTCCTGCCGGGTCTCACAGTCTGGAACAACAACAATGGAAAGTATGGGTAAACAAGAACCTCCCTGCCACCGTCCTTGAGCATACCGAAGTACCTCTCGAGTGCCTGAGGTTACCCACCATACCTGCGGAGTGGCCAATGGAATGTCAAACCAGATTGAATCTTTAGGTTCTTTATCAAATCTTCAGTAATCGTTTGCGGTTCTGGAATCACTTTCAGTACTACCATACTCCCACTACTGTTTTCTGAAAAAGTCCATTTTTATTAAAACTGTGGCGAGTCAAGAACAATATCACTATTGATCTTCCAGATGGTAGAAAGTCAACCCTCGTCATAGCCCGGGTCAACCCACAAACAGCCATAACAGAAACCTGCCTTGAGTTATCCGGAGTCTGGTTTTAAGCATAAGCCGGACAACTCCCCGTATCTTAACAAAGTCAAGATATGGACTGTTCTATATCCAATATATGAACAGAGGCACTGATTTAATTGAACCAGATTCAAATCATGCAGCTGTCTCCAGTGCATGTCAACTAAATGGAAGGAGGCCGATCAGCGTTACTCAACTTAGGAATACTTTCAATTATGAGTAACCTGAAAGAGAAGCTAGTTCTCTTAATTATTACTATCAACTGAATACCATACACAAGTATCTACATCTTTGATCACCTTGAAGAATCCCGATACTCGCAATACCTAGTTCTCTACTTTATTCATATACCTATAACTTCTCAAAGCTCAGACCCTGTGTTTCTACGAAACACCTGTCTAAGAACTAAAGAAGTCACAAGTAAACAGAATATAGTACGAGGACCTACCCCTCTGTCCTAATGGACACTGGACAACATACAATACTCTGTATAAGTCCGCTGAGTCTAACAACTCATTCACCGTGTGTTGTAGGTTGAAAACTGTATTTATGGTTAAGAAGAATTACACCGCTGTTCAATGCTCCTTACCTAACCATCCACTGATATAGGTAAATGTCATAGACATAATTTCAAAAAGGTATATCTCACTCTATAAAAATAGACGTACAGATATATCAATTTGAAATTGGTGCATAACAACGGATATTCAAAACCAAATATTTTCCGACCGGCAAACAACCCAGGTGACTTCCTCAAATATCACCAATTATAACGAATCCCGATATAATGAGGATGGTCACCTAATTCCCAATAACTTACTCCCACTCATCATCTGTAAAACCATACAGATGTGAGAATCATACCTGGTAAATACATACCCTGGAGTAAGTGTCTAATTGGGAAATCAGTTTTCTTTTAACAGTACACAGTGAATCTGAAACATTGAAATGTTTCGATGGGGTATCCTGGTATTCATAGTAATGCCTCTTCCATTATCCGATTCACAACTATAACCGTATAATTCTTTGCCACCTCTCCAAATCCCTTTATATGTCTTTAGTCATTACCTTCTGTACACCCCTTTAGGCCAAATGGTTTTCTTCCTTCCTTACCGTTCGGCACCAGCCTATGGTTTGGAATAAGACTATCCAATAAGCATAATGGGTGTACTGTCCTAATCCTAGGAGCACTCGCAATGCGAGAGAAGGTGAGGATAAAAGACAACCGAATGAATTTAATTCCTATTTCTCCTGAACTGGGATCCATCCCCGAACTGGAACAAGTTCCTTTCGAGTTCGTATATAACCATACGATGGATTATCCAATAAACTGGGATCTTCGTAGTGAGACGGAGTGTCCTGGAGAAATACAAAGGTGATTTAGGATTGGCGAAGAAATACTTGGTTTGGTCGTGAATATCAGTCGCTATTTACTTTGCCCTCTTACTAATCCCTTGCTTTGTCTGAACTTAATACCTTCTGTGCACCGTTTAGGCTAATTGACTTTCTTCATTCCCTACCGGCCGGCACCAGCCTAAGGTCCGGAAGAAGACTATCCAATTTGCGTAATAGGTGTACTATCTCCTAAACCAAGGAGTACTCGCAACCTGAGAGAAGGTAAAAGGAAAAGACAACTGAATATTCCTATTCCTTTTCTCCCGGACCAGAAACCATCCTCGAATTCCTTCGAGTTCGTATATAACCATACGATGGTTTTGTCCAATGGAAGTGGACGTTCGTAGTAATACGGGGTGTCCTAGAGAAAAGGGTAAAAGCAGGAGTGGCAAAGAGGTCTGCAACTCTGACAATCCAAAAGCCAGTGTTAAGAAGGTTCGGTCAACTTGGTCACTGAGTCATAGTCTAGGGTCGGGTCAATGGTCGCTGCCAAAGAGAGAGAGAAAAGAAACACTCAGCGTGCACTCTAACCTAGATCAGAATGGTTATCACTTTATCTAATCTGGAAACCTCCCACTGTAACGTCAAATTCTTCCACAAACCTAAAAGAAGAATTAGCCGGGATCACCCGAGGAGTAAACCAACTCATCAGTTGGAATCGGGATCCAACTATCATCGCATGATAACGTGACGGAATCCGCTCACGCTATCACACTCCAGAAGGTATGCGCATATCTGGCAAGTTTCAGTTCTTTTGAAACTCCCGATGAGGATTTTTGCCCCATGCTCTTATGACCTTGACGAAGGCCAACAAATCATAAGTCACATGTCAAGTTCTACCCGTCATTGTCCAGGTTGATTTGAACCCACCCGTACAAGCCCTTGACGAAGGCCAACAAGGCTATACGACTGTCCCAAACCAACGCATCTATCTATGCAGCAGAAAGGCAACAAGCAGCTACCATACACTATGCCTTGACGAAGGCCAACAAACATAGCATGAATACTACGTGCTACCCATCTGAAACGACGGAGGGCTACCAATGGTTTCTGGGGAAAACCTTTAACGTAATGAACTTGATATCGTTGAAGGAACTGATAGCTTTATAAAAAATATAGTGACGAAAACCTTTGCTAAAGAGGTCACTCCCGGTGAAGGGATCTCGGCTCTTTCCCCGTAGAATGAGGTGCAGGATATTCCAACTGAATACCATGATGCAAAGCAAAAGTTATCGGCTATAGTGAAGTTATTGCCCTGACGCAAGCTTTTGTCCAAGGGCTCACTCCCGGTGAAGGGATCTCGGCCCTTGCCTAGTCGACTGAGTATCAGGATATTCCAACTGAATACCACGATGCAAAACAAAAAAGAACGCCTATGCAATAACAGCTTTTGAAAAATGTTCCAACAAAATCAGAATAGGTTTGTTTATCTTACATTGATCCGAATCAACGCAGTCCCATCAATTGATCACACCACAAAAGAACGAAAATAATGATGTACGTATATGCCATCCGCATTCGCCACTGGGTCCCGTCATCACCCGTTAGGTTACTTAACTAACGACAGAGCGGGGACTGGACTAGCGCGGATGCAAAACATATACAACATCTACTAGTATATATATAATATATAATTTTCGCTCAAGGCGTGATAAAATGCAACAACACAGAAATGTATAGCAACACAGAACAATACAGATATCTGGGATCCCCGGGTTTCATAGAGCCGCTACTGAAACCCGACGTTCCCCTGGTCGTGTGGATAGCCTGTACAATGAAAATACTAGACCCCTACGGGCTCGGCAAGTTACCCGCCAAAACCTGAAGCGAGGCAGCCCCCTTCAGCAACGTGAATGGACCACCCAGCACTTCACGGAATCCGGTAACTTGGGCACCCCTCCTGGGTCAACCTGTACCCCCTACGAGTGCGGCGAATAGCCCGCCAATTCTAGAGTAAAGCCCCCTCCGTCTCAACTCCATGAGATGCGGGCTCGTTTCCCTCTAGAACCCGGCTATCCGTGCACCCCTCCTTGGGGTAATCCTAGTACAGAAAGTGAAATATACATACAACGGGTACATCGACTGCAACCTGGTCGTGCCCCAAAATAATAATACAAAAAGGCAGTGACGGCAGTCCACAGGTCGGACGCTCGCCCCGCAATAACAAATGTACATAATACAACAAAACTGTACTACCACTGCAACCAGGCTATCCCCACGACCGATCCGCAACATCACAGCACAACACAGAACATCAACGTGAATGTCACGTTCGCAAATCCGTTTAACCGGGCTATAGCAGTTAGGCAGGATTTACCGATCGAGTGACATTCACGGTCGCAGATATAATGTAAATACTGTGAACTAATGTGTTTAAAATATTTCGATCGATCAAATTTATCGAAGTGGGACCCAAGCATTACTGTAGCACTTAAAGAGAGTCTAGGCCCAAAAAGAATATTCCAAAAACCCCATTTTCAACCCAGGAGCTCACCGCAAAAATTTGGTCCAATGAATAGTAAAAATGGCCGCGGAACCGCCGCAAATACGTGGGTTTGGCCGCGGTTCCGCGGTGGAATAGTGAGATCACGCTACCAAATTTTCACAGAATGCTTAGAATTCCCTGCACATGTCACTGCAATGTACTGAAAAATTTTTGGAGGCAAAAAAATTTCGAGACTCCATGTGGCTCGGGACTGTACCCAACTAAAACCTGTTTGCACGACTCCTTTGAGCCGTGGTAGGGTAGTAATCAAAGCACAGTGGGAACTCACACGAGACAAACGACGATCTCAGGTCGATGAACTAACCTATACACATGTCACCAGGGAACTGCTATCTGACGTCTGGTATAATCCCAACTAGTAGGTTCCCGGCGAGTCCTGTCCGGTGTACTCATAACCCAATGAGCACCTGTATACATCTTAGGTGAACCAACTGACACCAGTGGCTTATGAGACCGGCCACCGCCCCTCGTCGGGGTCTCGACTGTATACACTAGTCTACTCCGGAGTATCGATGCCCTGTCTCGAAACTCCCACGACTAGGGACCTTTTAAGGATGTGCTTATAGACTCCAGCTCTCACGTATATGATCGCCCTCATACTGCTGGCAGTCAAGCGAGAATCCTAGGGGCTCTATCAACGTGTAATAGCGACTCGTAAGGTCACCTAAAACAGTACACGATGATAAAAGATAAACCAGATAGCATACTATCATCTCGAGTAAGACTGTCCTACTGGGACAGGTCCTCCCCTCAATCATTGCAATCATATGCCTGTGATCCAATAATTGACTCTGAGGGCACTATCTCCAACATCCACCACGACAAATCCGCAACATCACAGCACAACACAGAACATCAACGTGAATGTCACGTTCGCAAATCCGTCTAAAGGGGCTATAGCAGTTAGACAGGATTTACCGACCAAGTGTCATTCAATGTCGCAGATATAATGTAAATACTGTGAACTAACATGTTTAAAATTTTCGATCGACCAAAATTCCCGAAGTGGGCGCCAAGCACAACTGTAGCACTCAAAGAAAATCTGGGCCCAAATAGAATATACCAAAAACCCTATTTCCATGTCAGAGAGCCACTGTAAGATTTGGTGCAACAAGGACGTATAAAGGCCGCGGAACCGCTGCCAAAGAATTGGTTTGGCCGCGGTTCCACGGTGGAACAGTGATATTAGGCCACCAAATTTTTACAGATTCCATAAAAAACCCTGCACGTATTTTTACAATATACCAAATAATTTTTTTAGCACTGCAAAAATTCGACAGAAACTGAACATGAAAACGCGGTTTTTTGAAAATCCATTCGATCGAACTTATAAACACGTTAGAGCAAGCTAGACTAGGTTAATGGCGTGGCTCTGATACCAGTGTAAGTGCACGGCAGCACCCCGGCCGTCTGTACGATGCCAAAATGCGGAATACAAAACTTTTCTATAAACTAGAACCGGCGCTACCGCGGACTATAAAACCAGATCAGGCCATTAATCTAATGCTAGCATACTAGAGAATGGGTAGAGGGCTCTACCGAGCGATCCGTGTCTTTCAGTCTTCGGCCTCCGTCCCGATCTCCTTGGGGAATCTCCGGTCTTCATCTCCTCGTCGGAAATGGCACCACATCGTCGGGTTCTTTTACGGGCTGCCACCTCTGGACCGAGACAACTCGGGCATGAAGTTGGCGAGTCGACGTGTCCAAGAATGTTGTAGGATTGTGTAGAACTCTTTTGTCTCAACGGAGTTAAGGAAGTTGCCATTTTGTGTAGGTGGAGGATTAGACTTTTGGAGAAGGACCTATAGGATTTTTGCAAGCAAAAATGAGACCAAAACTCATCACCAAAAAAAATTGGGACAGCCCCTTCTTTCTTGTGGCCGGCCATCATATAAGGAAGAGGGGGTGGAGGTTGAATAATATAAGAAAGATAATGAGTGCTAATCATGAAGAATAATCATCACCACCAAAGTCCAATCCTCATCAACCATCTCATCAAGCAAAAGTCAAGCAATGAGGAATAAAGAAGTCAAATGGTGGTTGAACCATCATGAAGCAACAATTTACAAAGACCACCCTCCACAATGCTAATTTGCATGCTTGCAAATAACCCCTTCTCCACCAAAATTCAGCCAAAGAAAAGAACAAAGGAAAATGGCCGAAACCGGAATTCAAACTGGCAACTTCAGAAAACTGATCCCGTAATAAATTACAGGAAAACCCCACGACTGTATATACATACCCGCATTTGTATACTGACCGAATACAAATGCAATGAGACAAAATCTACACTGTACAATACTAGGATCTGGCTTAAACCAAAGCCCGCTAGTATTATCCATCCGATCATGATCCGTGCAATACTGCACGTAAACGATCGAACCCTGCAATATCTCCATACGGCCTCTACAGTCTTTCGCCCGAAACTTGAGAAACTTTCTGTGGGGGACTCTAAAGACTCGTCAATACTTTGGTTATGGATTTAACCTCTGGCACGTCAGAGGTATTAGCCATACGTAACGGGCTACCAGGTATTGACCAAAAGGGACATCGATGAGCGAACTCATCCTGACACCCTACTGAGCCTGTCAGTGACAATATCCGTACAGTCCGGTCCGTTCGTCTATGAGCATCACATGGCGGGCCTAGGGGGTTGGTAAAAGTCAGACCCCCAAAAGCGGTACAAGTCGTGTCGGAGTGTAGCCCAGAACACCCTGAGATACTACCGGAATACCTACCAGTATATCTCCTGCCTTGGCCAAGGACTTCGTCTAATGGCTCTCCTAGACACAGCATGACCTCACCCCCAATACCGGGAGCGACGTACCCCTGCAGATCCGCTCACTGCCTCCATGTGGCTCAGGACTGTACCCAACTACAACCTGTTTGCACGACTCCTTTGAGCTATGGTAGGGAAGTAATCAAAGTTCAGTGGGAACTCACATGAGAAAAATGACGATCTCGGGTCGATGAACAAACCTGTACACATGTCACCAGGGAACTGCTATCTGACGTCAGGTATAAGACCAACCAGCAGGTTCCCGGCTAGTCCTGTCCGGTGTACTCATAACCCAATGAGCACCTGTATACATCTTAGGTGAACCAACTGACACCAGTGGCTTGTGAGACCGGCCACCGCCCCTCATCGGGGTCTCGACTGTATACACTAGTCTACTCTGGAGTATCGATGCCCTGTCTCGAAACTCCAATGACTAGGGACCTTTTAAGGATTTGCATATAGACCCCAGCTCCCACGTGCCATCATACTGCTGGCCGTCAAGCAAGAATCCTAAGGGCTCTATCAATGCGCAATAGTGACCTGTAAGGTCACCTAAAGCAATACACGATGATAAAGATAAACCAGATAGTATACTATCATCTTGAGTAACACTGTCCTACCGGCATAGCTCATCCCTCAATCATTGCAATCACGTTCCTGTGATCCAATAATTGACTCTGAGGGCACTATCTCCAACATAGTGGGGCCAGGGTAGTCCAAGAGTATATCCTATAACTATTCCTAGTCGAGGGTGTATCGAGACAGGGCATCGATACTCCAGAGTAGACTAGCATATACGCTTCTCGACCAATATGATGGGCGATGGATGATCCCATATCCATTGGTGTTTAAAATCAGAGAACGTATACGGGTGCTCAGTAGAGACTGGGTACACTGAACGGACTCGCTGAGAATTCCCAGATGGTATTATACCTATCGTCAGATAGCAGTTCTCTGGTGACACTGGTACAGGTTAGTCTGTAGACCCGAGATCGTCATAGAGTCTTGTGTGATTCCCACCGCGCTTTGATTTCCACCTTACCACGTTCATGAGACTGTGCAAAACGGGGGTTTTTGGGTACAGTCCCGAATCACATGGAGGCAATGAGCGATAGGAGGGGTTTCGTCTCTCCCGGTATTGGGGGTTGATGTTGCGCTGTGTTCGATTTGCTATAACTGGAAGTCCCTAGCCACGGCTGATATGGAGTGCTACTGGTAAGTGTTATCAGTAGTTTCTCGATCCGTTATGAGCCTTACATCGACACGATTTATCGGTTACTGAGGTCTGACGTTTACCAACCCTAGACTGGATATGCGACATATCAGACGAAGATACCGGAATGTACGGTAGTGTTTCTGATTGGATTCACAGAAGTATGTACAAGCTTGCTTGTTGATCTTCTGATCGCTCAACACCCGGGTGGCTGTTACGTTTTGCTGACCGCTTGCAACTTGTGGGTGTTTGAAATGATCGTCACCTACTGCCGGCATATTGACGATTCTTTAGAGTCCTAGGCAGAGGTTTCCTCGCTCTGGCAAAACGGAGTAGGAGCACATATGTGATATGTGCGGGACCGAGATTAATACGTATGAGATACCGTATTCTATTCTCGCGATTTGTGATACCAACCGCGTATATGTGATATAGCCGGGTTATCGGATCAAGGGTTGATTCGATAAAATGATACATGTTATATTAGTCGGTTATATATAATATAGCCGGATTATCGGATTAAGTGTTCATTCGATAATTTAATGTATAATTATATATGTGATATATTACATTACATTAACTAATATAAGCTCACTTAAATGATTCGTTTTCTCACTTTGTAATACATTGATATATATGTGATATATGTTAATTGTATTATTTTCTTTTGGTACATTATATATTATATATGTGATATATAATATTGTAACTTGTTAGGGTTACAAATGCAACTGAGGTTTTGAGATTAAACCATGCTAGGGTTTGGATTAGGGTTAATGTTTTGTTTTGGGTTTATACCAAATTGATGAGATATTTTCTTTTGTTAACTTTGTCAAACCTTCTTGATATTTACTTGATATTTATTAACCCAACCCTAACCCTAACCTATGGTTTTGTCTCTACAAGGGTTAAGCATCACATGCTTAACCCTAGGTTCCATTTCTAACCAAGACAATAATTCATTTTCATCACACTCTTTCTTCTTCATCTTCTTCAAGCTCTTAAAAAAGCTTGCTTGATTTTTGATCTGTGATGAAATAAATTGAGAAATAGAAAACAAAAGAGAGAAAAATTCCTGCTTCATCATCCTCATCTATTCTTGCCACTTAGATTAGGGTGTTCATGTTAGTTATATGTATGCCCTAGAGGCCATTGTTGTACATATGATGTATATTATAGTGGATGCTTGGATATATATAGAGAGGACTTTCTTGCTCGATATCATAGTATTCTGTCTGGTTTCACTTTATCTAAACATGTTAACGAATGCTGTTTTGTGATCACGTATTGATAAAGCCTTTGTGATATGTACTTGACTACTAGGACTATGATGAGATCATACTAGTAGGGCCAGGGTAGTCAACGAGTACATCCTATAACAGTTCCTACTCGAGGGTGTATCGAGACAGGGCATCGATACTCCAGAGTAGACTAGCGCATGCGCATCTTGACCCATATGATGGGCGATGGATGATCCCATATCCATTGATGTTGGACATCAAAGATAGTATACGGGTGCTCAGTGGAGACTGGGTACACTGAACAGACTCGCCGAGAACTCCTGGATGGTATTATACCTATCGTCAGATAGCAGTTCTTCGGTGACACTGGTACAGGTTAGTCTGTAGACCCGAGATCGTCATAGAGTCTCGTGTGATTCCCACTGTACTTTGATTTCCACATTTCCACGTCCAAGAGGGCGTGCAAAACGGTGTCTTTTGGGTACAGTCCCGAATCACATGGAGGCAATGAGCGATAGGAGGGGTTTCGTCTCTCTCGGTATAGGGAGCTGATGTTGTGCTGTGTTCGATTGGCTATAACTGGAAGTCCCTAGCCAGGGCTGATATGGAGATTTACTGGTAAGAGTTATCAGTAGTTTCTCGACCCGTTATGAGCCTTACATCGACACGAGTTATCGGTTACTGGGGTCTGACGTTACCACCCCTAGACTAGATATGCAACATATCAGACGAAGAGATCGGACTGTACGGTAGTGTTTACTGATTGGATTTGCAAGAGAATGTACAGCCTTGCTTGTTGATCTTCTGATTGCTCAATACACGGGTGGCTGTTACATTTAGCTGACCGCTTGCAGCTTGTGGATGTTTGATATGATCATCGCCCACTGCCGGCGTATTGACGATTCTTTAGAGTCCTCCATAGAGGTTTCCTGGCTCAGGCAAAACGGAGTAGGAGCACATATCTGATATGTGCGGGATCGACAATAATACGATATGAGATACCGTATTCTATTCTCAGCATATATGATATCGGCCGGGTATATGTGATATAGCCGGGTCATCGGATCAAGTGTTGATTCGATGAATCAGCACATGTTATATTAGTCGGTTATATGCTATATAGCCGGATTGTCGGATTAAGTATTGATTCAACAATTTAATATGTGATATATTACATTACGTTAACTAATATAAGCTCGCTTTATTGATTCATTTTCTAACCGGGTAATACATTGATATATATGCGATATATGTTAATTGTATTATTTTCTTTTGTTACAAAAAATATATTATATATGTGATATATAATATTGTAACAAGTTAGGTTTACAAATGCAACATGATTTGTGGAGATTAAAAAAGTTAGGGTTTGATTTGGGTTAGCATTTGGGTTCGCTTTTTCATGAAGCTTCATGAAGCTTTCTTTTGTTTTTAGCTAAGATATTTTGTGTAGATATTATTTAACCCAACCCAAACCCTTAACTCTAGTTCATTCTATACATGAGTTAAAGCCTTGATATTATTAACTCATGGTTGTCATTTGTAACCATAAGAATATTCATTATTCATCACAAAAGCTTTCTTCTTCTTCTTCTTCCTTGAAAAAGCTTCCTAGTTTTTTGTGAAGTAATGATTTAAAGTGAGAAATTGAAAACAAAAGAGTGTAAAATTCCTACTTCATCATCCTCATCTATTCTAGCCACTTACATTAGGGTGTTCACTTCACTAATACTTGATTAGAGAAGTGAGAGCTTGAGTTTGAGATTCTTCAATGTAGATCATCTTCGAAAAGAATGGATCATTCGACTTGTGGAGCCTCTCTTGAGACCGGGAGATCACGGATCATGCCAAAGGGACTACTACTCTGAGCTTATGAAGTGAAGGAACGGACTACAAAGTTTGTAATCCCTCTCTCTTAGATGTAAATTTGTTTACATGCATAGTTAACCCTAATTCTCTAGTTAAGATCTTGGTTAGGGTTTTTTTAGCACCCCAAAAATTTTAAAGTAGCATGATCGATGCTTGCCAAAACCTTCACAAGGTGCTAATCTAACCCATCGGTGGTATCAGAATCAAGCTAAAGCATTAGGCGTTGTCTAGACGAAGTTAGAAGTCCGATCGAACCCCGAAACACCGAGAATTGACCCCTTGCTGGAAATTTTTTCAAAAGTTGAAAATTTTCATATTAATAATACTCAGAAAATCTTGAAGGGAATTTTATGGACCCACCTGAAGAAAGGATCCCTAACTTGCTATAGTGACCGCGTAACCACGGCCAAAACCTGGTTTTGGTGGCGGTTCCGTGGCGCCACTGTGGAGGCTTGGGACGGGCACTTCAGCGACGGTCCATAGGTGTTGGGACATGCTACTGGGAATTTTTATTTTCTGCTCAAGTGTTGAGCTCACTAGGGTATTTTGGGAATTCGTTGTGTCTGTCGAATTATCTAACTTCGCCTACTTATGTGTGATGTTTATGTATTGCGGTGATATGTTATATTGGATCGTTGTGTATTGAATAGCCGGGGGGTTTTATGTAAGATGAGAGTTTTCTTTATCATTCATGTAAAATTCATTTGTATGTAATATTCTTTTATTGGGGCACTTCTGGGTTGAGGATGATGTCACCATTGTATATTATTTACTTTTCCGCATTAGGATAGACCCAAGGCGGAGAGCACAGGTAACCGGGTTCTAGGGTCCAGTGGGAGGCCATCTCGAGGAGTCGAGACCGGGTCTCCTAACCATAAAATTGGCAGGGTTACTTGCCGCTCTCGTAGGGGTCTAGGGATGTGGGTTTGGCTATTCATCACGACTGTGGAATCTGTGTTTTATACAGGCTCAAAATAAAACACGGACATCCTAGTATATCCAATATTTCATATGTTGACTTCTACTGCAATATTCTATGATGAGATCATATTACTGCCTGAGACGAATGCTTATACTATATGTATGTGTTGATATATATAAATTACTGCTTTCGTTTCTTCTGTGATGCTTAGGAACCTTAATATGATGGGTTTTATTAATGAGATTAATGAAAGAAAAGAAACCTAAAAGATGTTGTAGAATCAATTTTTCAAAATGGGTTGCTATAGTTTTTGCTTTGCATAGCGGTATTCCTTGTAGAATATCCAGCACCTTATTCTATAAGGAAAGGGCCGAGATCCCTTCACCGGGTGTGACCTCTTATGCAAAACTGGCAGATGCTACAAACTCACGGTTTAGTTTTTGATTGCTTCTATAGTTCTCACTTTGCACAGCGGTATTTATGAAATATCCTGCACCTTATTCGATGAGGAAAGAGCCGAGATCCCTTCACCGGGAGTGACCTCTTTAGCGAAACTAGAAAAGCCTCAAAAACATTCCTTTTCAAAATCATATGTTTCTACCACGATATCAAGTTCATTACGCTTATGGTTTTCTGAAAAACCGCCGTAGCCCTCCGTCATTTCAGATATATCCTACTTAGTATTCGTGCTGCGTTTGTTGACCTTGTCAAGACGCAGTGTACGGTAGCTAATTAGTATTTATCTGCTAAAACATGAGATGTGATTGGATTAGGGTATTCGTACGGCCTTGTTGACCTTGTCAAGGGTCATGCGGGTGGGTTTAATTCAATCGGGAAATGATGGGTTGAACTTGACTTGCGATTTATGGTTTGTTGACCTTGCCAAGGTCATAGATCGCTAGGGGTAGAATATTATCGAGAATTTCAAATGTTGAAATTTGCAATGAGATTGCATACCTTCTATAAGATAGAAGGATCCGATACCCACTGCGAGTAAGAGTTACTCGTGGGAGAGTTTTACACATGACAATTACCCGATCAAGTAGGTGTCTAGAAAGGTGTTATCGGGGTTATGCCTCTGGAAAAACGAGATTTATTTTAATTAGGTCCGTGCGAAAGCACGGGGAACCTCCCTCAAAGTACCAACACTGATCTGGCTGAAAGCTTGGCGAACTTGTAGGGTGTAATTAATCCCGGCTAATCTTACCTTTTAGGGTTTGAAGGAAGATTTGATTAATACAGTGCAAGCCATCCTTATTAGATAAGTTAATAACCAATCTAATCTTGCAAGAGTGCACTCTAAAGTGTTTCGTTCTCTCTCTCTTCAGGTAGCGACCATGTCAGGTCTTAATCAAGATAATAATATGGATGTATTTACCAAACCAGCTCGTTATACTGAGCAGGGGAACGTTGGTTCCGTTCTTTCTTATAACTATTATAAGACTGAACAGGAACTAGAAGAATACCAGAATTCACACGCCGCCCAAACGATGAATAAACACGTTGATGTATCTTCTTCGGATGTGTTAGTTACCGAGAACTGTATCTCAGTTCACTCTACGTCCTGGGCATTAGATACCGGATTAGGATCCCACATATGCAATATATTACATGGGCTAAAGAAAGGTAGAGAACTAAGAATGGGCGATCATTCCGTAAGAGTAGGGAATGGTGCAAATGTTGCAGCCAAAGCAGTTGGCGAATATCACCTTGTATTACCAAGTGATAATACATTGATTCTGAACGAATGCTATTATATACCGAACATGATATGCAATAGTATATCAGTTTCTTTATGTAACGTTTCAAAGTATTAAATTATTAATTTTGGGGAATTTTTATAATTTAATATTATTTTAATGAATATTTTAATTTTCCGGTATAATTAAATACAAATAAATGGGGAAAATTATGGAAAATTCTAAAATAGGGTATTTTATTGAATTATGCCATTTAAAAATTTTTATAATTTGTTTAACACTAATTTAGTGTTAATCGCGATTAAAAATCACTAATCGGATTTTTTGCATTTTTGTGCAAAACATGCACATATCTTTCTCTACACTTGTGTTACATTTTTATTACCATGGCTTTTCTTTGGGTTTACTATTCTAGTGAGAAGGATTTAAAAAGGAAAAGGAAAATGGAAAGTAATATAATATGAGGGTTGGTAAGAGAGAGAGAGAGAGGTATGGGTTATTTTGACCAAGACATAGTCATTTTTCCTCTTCAACCTTCACTCATTTCTCTCCCTCTCCCTCTTGTTGCTGCTGAGTTGCCACTCTCTCTTCTCCCTCCCCTTTTCAAGCCCCAAAATCACCATGAAATCAACCCCAAAACCCCATCTTCCCTTCACTAAAAAGGTGCACGAGCTCGAGAGGAACGCATTGGACTAAGGAAGAGTGGATCTTGAGGATTTTGAGCAACTCAAGAATTTTCTTCAGTTGCCAATGGAGGTAATTCCTGTACCTACTAGAGTAGTATTTCATTTCTTGTTCATCCATACTAGTTTCATATCGATATGGTGCCGTTTGGTGGATTTGTTAAACATCAAGTTAGGGTTTAGGGTTTGATCTGAAATCAAAGTGAAATTGAGGCTTGTTGTGACCTTAGAACCCTTGTGTGATGTTAAATTTGACCCAAACCTGAACTTGAAACCAGAACACGGATTATGGAATTGATATCGGGGGAATAACTGTAATTCTAGGAGGGTATTTTGTAATCTGCTATCACCCCGAGAACCCTAAAATAAAATTGAGTTGACAGTGAGATGTGCAGACACCCTGGAACCACCACCCCAAACCCTAGCCCCCAACTCCAAACCCAGGCCGCCAATTAATTCCTTCTGGCCGCAATTTGCGGCTAGAGCAGGAGGAAACCGTCTCGATTTTGGTGCATGGCCCTATTTCCGTTAGTCTTGACCCTGGGTATGTCTAGTTTTGACTGATTCCAGTTTGGGTAAAATCTGGGTTGATTTTCTTGAGTTGGCGTATGATTTACGACTTGTTTTAGCATGGATTTTGGTATTTGGTTATTCGTTTCTGTCGGGTGGCGTTTGGACGTCAACGACAAGTGGATATTGAACGTGTTTACATGCGAGACGATAGGTTTTTACCTATGCGAGTAGCGTGTGCTATTTTGGTTTCCGATGTGATTTTCATGTGCTTTAGCGTTGTGATATACTTGTAGGTACCCTACGTGACGTTGAGGCGATGAAGATGAATATGGCGACATTGGCATCGGCACACGAGAAGCAAGGTGAGTAGATTTATATATACGGGGAGAAGTCGGGTGGATGGCATACAGCACCCCCGCAGTCCGTGGTTGTATATGAATACGTATACACCCCTATATTTATTATGTGTTGTTAGGATTATTGATGGTGATAATGGAATTATTGATGATAAGGATGTATTGGTGTAGTATAGGGCGAAACCCTAGAGTAGTGGTTGCACTCACACATTCACGTACACATATACTTGCATACATTCTTTCATTAATCTGTGCGCATTTGGAGGCTTGTATATCTAGACATGGGTATGGGACTATGTGTTCATATACGGGATTTGAGGATGATACGTGGGATTACGATGAGTCGATGAGGTTTGATTGAGGCCGTGAGATTCGGCGATATGACTGAGTTCGTATTTGAGATGTGATATGATGGTAGTGATACCTGTTATGTGATGAGATAATGTGATATTGACTCAGATTTAGGTGGTTTTCATACCCCTCCCGATTGACTGATAGTTGGGTCTGTAGTTCGCATAGTAGGTGTTAAACTAGACCCGAGTCATACCTATTTCAAAAACTAACGAATCGGGAATATTTTAAAGATAGGCAAAAAGGGATTTTACAGATATTTTCAAATGACGCATCTTTTCTTAAAACCCCGTAGCCCTTATTTTAACAAAAACCCCGATTCGTCTTATTTCAAAAGGCAAGGCTGCATGATCTATTTATTGAGGCAGGTTCTTTACTGTTGCGTTGATTATTCGATTCCGCATATTCCTTCTATTTGCATTGCATGGCTTGTCTTTATTGATATATTACAGTCATGCTGTTAGGACACCAGCACCATTATCGATGATGCGTATGTTCCACATACACTTGTTTGCCGGCTCACACACTTCATCATCGATAATTGCCATGTCACTACACTGTAATACTGTTGTATTCGGTATATGATTCTTGCATGACAGATTGATATGCTTACATTTCTTTTACATGTCATATACATTATGCTTTCTGATTATACGCATTGAGAGTTGCTATTTCCATGATATTTCTGGATTTTGGAACCGTGGGTATTTCAAAAGAGAATATGTCATTGCTTTAAAAACCCGGTTACCCTTGATATGATATTTCAGTGCGTCCACCATGTGTTTTCTCGGTGCTGAGAGCGATATGTGAAACCCGATTCGAGGAGTGGATAAGCCGATTGCGGGCACATGGTGGACCCGGTATGGTTCCGCTCGGCAAGATGATCGAAGGATTTTGCCGATTGAGCCTGGAGGCGGGCGAGTACCTACCGGTGATTGATTGGACCTGGCGGTTATCCGGAGGATACCGACCAGAGTCGATAGATGGATATGGGCGTCCTGTTGGGGCCGAGGGCCGATTCCGCAGATGGAGCCCGATATATGAGGATTTATGTGCCGATGCTGGGCACAGTTTTCATGATGTTTTCGAGTGTCGATGCTGAGCACTCCGGTTCCATGATTTTGACGTGTCGCGAGGGACACAGGTGGGTTATATCCTCATATTTCCATGCATACGCTGATGATATTTACATGCATGATGGTTATTGTCATTGGGTGACGAGTGGACGGGATCCACGTACATGCAGATTGATTTCATTGATTATACCTCACATTTATGATATGCTATTTCCTGAGGCACTGGAACGAGCACTTGGCACTACACTCATGTATAGAGATTACATTGCCAGTTTAGCATGCTTCAGACTTGTTCATATTGAGGTTTATATATATTTCTGATCGTATTGACCTAGGATGGGTCATACATTCGATCTCTGCTTGTAGATATTTTCTATTCACGAGTTGGCAACTCACCCCCGTTGTGCCACAGTTCTTGCAGGTTTTTGCCGTACAGGTTCTATAGCGGCATTTCTTGCACACTGCTTCCATATGGGTGACTTGCTTGGGTAGGTGGGTTCTTTTGTATCAGAACCTCCATTGTACCTGTACTATTCATTTGTATATAGAAATTCCATCAACCAAAACTTGTATATTGTTTCAGACTTAGAGACAGTGTTGTATTATTTCGACCTTAAAGTCGCGCTTGTATTATTATACTTTTCTGGCTGTTTTTGAGTTTCATTTTCGGTTTTGATACTCGCCCTTTAGCGTTGTATATTATTATTGCTTGCGTGGTTGTGACCGTCGATTGACAAATAGCTAGCTCCCGCTTGGGGATGCATTTTTATCATTTCATATATATATTTCTTGTTGTACCCCGTTCGGGGCCAGTTTTTATAAAGGAAACTCTGCCGAAATTTTCAGAAAAAAACTACACATTTTTCATTTTGAAAATACATATTCGGCTTAGTTATTAAAAACTTTGATTTTCGAAACATGATTTCTTTACTTCTTAAAACCAGTTTTCCTTATTTACTCTTTAAATGGTTTTAGATTTCTGGGCTTTTGGCTTACTTGGATCAGATGGGGTCCTATAGATTTCATATGGTTCAAGGGCCAGTCACGTGCTCTTTCGGGTCGTGACAAAGTTGGTATCAAAGCGCTAGGTTGACCTTGGTTCGAGTCTAAGTTTGACTATGTGGAGCCTAAGGCGTTATCTATATACGGAACTTAGACTTGACCTTACGGAACTTAGACTTAGTCGAGGGGGTATTATACCCGAACTTTCGTCGCATAGGATGACCCATGGTTGATGGATTAGGTAGCTTGAGTAGAGGGACGTACCGTACGTATGTTCCATGGCATACTTACGACACGCCACTCCGCTTAAGAAACCTTAGGATGTACATTTCCTTGCACAGTATTATATTCCTTTCTATGATCTATCCTTATCGATACTGGTTATGGTTTTGCTGCCGCGATTGCACGGGCAGAGTGAGCTACGGCTCGAGTTGCATCAACATGAGCTCGTCGTGGACGAGGACTGACCACTGCGTGATTCCAGAGACATACGATTGTACATAGAGGCGTCGTCTTGTTGTGTTTTCGTGCCATGAGCGTTGGACTGATCGTTTTTACTAGATTTCTCGGGCGTACCGATAGGTGCCAGAGGATTGAGCCACTAATAGAGGCCAGCCAGGATGTGATGACCTTGGATATATCGCTTATTCATGATGATTGAGGCGCTGCTCAGCGTATGGACGAATGAGCCAGTTGTTGCTGCGAATGATGAGATATCGCCCAGGTGATTGGAGCTACTGCAGCATGAGCTTACACTTAGAGATATGATGGTGAGTCGCTAGTCACCGAGGATGAGTGACTAGGACATGTGGTTCGTTCCCTTACCCCGATGCGAGGTCATCAGGTAGATTGATTCCAGTTAGAGGCGATTTCACGCAGATTCGTTGAGAATCGATTGAGACGATCGAATGTCAGGAACCTATTTTCTATGTTTAAAGTATTCGGAAGGACATGCAAGCGATTCTATGGACCCTCTAGAAGAATGAAACCCTAACTCGACATAATGACCGTGTGAAAGCCTTTGAACCTTAGGGTTTGCGGCAGTTCCTCGGCGCCATTAGTGAGGCTTGGGTTTGCCCTTCTACGGCTGGACCACCGATGCTGTGGTATGTACTCGATACTTTTAAACTGTACCCAAGATGTTGAGCTCTCGGGGGATTGTGAGGTTCTGAAGAGTCGATCGAACGATTCGACATCATTCGGATATCATGTGATGGGACACTGCTTGGGAGACTCCAGATACGAGCATAGCCGTTGGAGCGCAGTCTGTGTAGCCACGATGAGATGAGTCCGGATCAGTCGATATCGAAGCAGAATGGAGTAAAGAGTTCGCATGAGATTTCGACGAGATAACGTTCCACTCCGCTGACATCAGGGATGTGATATGCACGCTGAGGACGTGTTCGGCTAGATTCTTCTACTGAGTGATGAAGATACCGAGTTCGTGATATCCAGTATGTGTGAGAAACTTCGGATGGACCGTAGCCGAGGGCATTGCACTGCGTAGATAGAGACAAGCGGGACAAGAAGTTCGTGCGAGATGCAGACGAGCTGTTATTACACCCCGATAAGATTAAAGGTCGGATATGCATACAGAGGCGCAGGGATGCGACCAGCTTTCGAGTAGATGCTGTACTAAGGACGCAGATGTCCAGAGAGCGAGGAAAGATTACGCCAGAGTACCAGCCTCCGTACAGTTTGGCTTAGGCGAGATCAGAAGAGACCTTGAGCAGGATTCCTTCCCGTACACTACTGCAATAAGATTTGCACCAGGAGCAGATGTGTGATGTGCATTCAGAGGACCCGTGGTCGGCGCCAGAGATGTGCTGCTTTACGAGCAATCATGAGGATTAACCGAGGGATGACTAGGAAAGTGCCATAACAGAATAGTTCCTGTCAACACACCTGACCGGGCCGATGAGCCGATGGATTGCGAGATTGGTAATCAACAGGGAAGATAAGGAACCAGAGGCAGAGGACGCCAGCCGCGAGTAAGAGGCAAGTAGATATCTTGCGCCGCTAGCATTGGATGTACCGGCACCTTCTCGACTTGAAGGAGGATATACCGACGACAGTATTTATGATTTATGATTTTGTGATTTGACTATCACGTATCCGTCACTTTGGATTTCGGTATTTTGGGCGATCTATTCGCATGATTTAGTCTTGATGACTGAGTTCCATGATATTTGAATTTGTGCACCATGGTTGCACCTACTGGGTATTTATACCTTGCGCATAGTTATTACTCTCGAGGTATTGATTGTGATTTCATGCCTATTTTATGCCGGTGATTTGATTTACGCTTAAAGCATAGTTTTCATGTACTTTTAGTGTTTTGATTTTATTTTTGCACGCTGATGCACGCAGTTGTGAGATTTTTCATCGCGGTACAGCTGATTTTGATTAAGCCGCATTGTATATCATTTCGTGCCTTGGCTGCACCTTCTTATGACTTCATGGATTTCATACGGTGGATTTGATGTTGTGCATATGTTACACACACGATTTGACTTTGCACTCGGTATAGCTTATATGTGCTTGTAGTGCATTGATATGTATTTTGTGCACGCAGTTGCACACCTTTATGATTTTCTTTATACCAGGGTACACTTGGTATTGCTGCTTACGCATTTGAGTTATTGCTTGATATTTGGGCAAGGGATGCACCAGTTCTATACTTCGTGTGTTTGTCGCACCAGTTTTATGTTTCTTGCGTTTATCGCATCAGATTTATATTTCGTGCCTTTGTTGCACCAGATTTATATTTTGTGCACTACGGTTGCACCTGACTTCGATTTAATGTCATGCGATATGTCGATTTTGATTCTGATATATTGATGTTGATTCTCGCACTCCGTGCTTTTGACTGGAGTTACGCATGTTCGGCGTTTGCCATTGGATTTCGTGATTCCGTGCTTGTTGAGTACGCAGGGTTTAGACTTTCATTCGTGCACGATGGATGCACCGATTTGGATTTTCGCGCATGCTGGGCGCATGTTTTGAGATACGATTTTGGTGCACACCAGATACACTAAATCGAGATTCTTCGTGCATGTCAGATGCACCTGTTTTGGCTGTCAGGCACACACATTGCCTATGACACATACTTCGTGCACACCCGTTGCACCTAGATGTTGTTTTGTGCACCTGTATGGCACATATATGGATTTTGATTTCCGTGCACACCAGACGCACAGGGTGGTGTTATATGCATTTTGGGATTTATTCCTTTTGGAGCAGTACATTTTTATGATATTTGATATTCGTTTTGTACTGAGCAGGACTAGTCAGAGGACAGTACCTGGATATATTTTGCATACATTGATAGTTATCGAAGGGATTTCCAAAAAGCAAGCTATAGTCTCCACATATATAACTACGTGTCCGATATGACACGAAACGTTTTAAAAACAAGGAAACCCCTCTAAATTGTTTTCAAAACGGCGGAACGTACCTATTAAACAAAAGATATATACATATATGGTTATTTTCTTATGAAAAATTTCCGCCACTGTGTAGTGTTACGTGCATCGCACGGCGATTTAAAAAGATTTGGCATGCATTTACATCAGCTATTCACATGTATAAACTGGATGTCTACATGTATAGTTCTGATCTACATCATATTGGTTTTGTATTGGATTTGACATTTGTGTCTTTACCATGACTCCGATGATTGCGGGATGCTTGACGGAGTTTTGCATTTGAGTTATCTACTCAGTACTCATGTGCATGCATTGCGCTATGATGTCTTATGTATTGATGATTTCGGAGCTCGATGACTTGGAATTTTGTATAAGAATATTTTAGTATTTTGGGGTTTAAATTGAAATTCGGGGACCGAATTTCTTTAAGTGGGGGTAGATTGTAACGTTTCAAAGTATTAAAATATTAATTTTGGGGAATTTTTATAATTTAATATTATTTTAATGCATATTTTAATATTCCGGTATAATTAAATAAAAATAAATGGGGAAAATTATGGATAATTCTAAAATAGGGTATTTTATTGAATTATGCCATTTTAAAGTTTTTATGATTTGTTTGACACTAATTTAGTGTTAATCGCGATTAAAAATCGCTAATCGGATTTTTGGCATTTTTGTGCAAAACATGCACATATCTTTTCTACACTTTTGTTACATTTTTATTACCATGGCTTTACTTTGGGTTTACTATTCTAGTGAGAAGGATTTAAAAAGGAAAAGGAAAATGGAAAGTAATATAATATGAGGGTTGGTGAGAGAGAGACAGGTATGGGTTATTTTGACCAAGACTTACTCATTTTTCCTTTTCAAACTTCACTCATTTCTCTCCCTCTCTCTCTTGTTGCTGCTGAGTTGCTGCTCCCTCTTCACGCTCCCCTTTTCAAGCCCCAAAATCACCATGAAATCAACCCCAAAACCCCATCTTCCCTTCACTAAAAAGGTGCACGAGCTCGCGAGGAACGCATTGGACTAAGGAAGAGTGGATCTTAAGGACTTTGAGCAACTCAAGAATTTTCTTGAGTTGCCAAAGGAGGTAATTCCTGTACCTACTAGAGTAGTATTTCATTTCTTGTTCATCCATACTAGTTTCGTATCGATATGGTGTCGTTTGGTGGATTTGTGAAACATCAAGTTAGGGTTTAGGGTTTGATCTGAAATCAAAGTGAAATTGAGGCTTGTTGTGACCTTAGAACCCTTGTGTGATGTTAAATTTGACCCAAACCTGAACTTGAAACCAGAACACGGATTATGGAATTGATATCGTGGGAAAAACTGTAATTCTGGGAGGGTATTTTGTAATCTGCTATCACCCTGAGAACCCTAAAATAAAATTGAGTTGACTGTGAGATGTGCAGACACCCTGGAACCACCACCCCAAACCCGAGCCCCCAAATCCAAACCTAGGCCGCCAATTAATTCCTTCTGGCTGTAATTTGCAGCCAGAACAGGAGGAAACCGTCTCGATTTTGGTGCATGGCCCTATTTCCATTAGTCTTGACCCTGGGAATGTCTAGTTTTGACTGATTCCAGTTTGGGTAAAATCTGGGTTGATTTTCTTGAGTTGGCGTATGATTTACCACTTGTTTTAGCGTGGATTTTGGTATTTGGTGATTCGTTTCTGTCGGGTGGCTTTGGACGTCAACGACAAGTGGATATTGAACGTGTTTACATGCGAGACGATAGGTTTAACCTATGCGAGCAGCGTGTCCTATTTTGGTTTCCGATGTGATTTTCATGTGCTTTAGCGTTGTGATATACTTGTAGGTACCCTACATGATGTTGAGGCGAAGAAGATGAATATGGCGACATCGGCATCGGCACACGAGAAGCAAGGTGAGTAGATTTATATCTACGGGGAGAAGTCGGGTGGATGGCATACAGCACCCCCGCAGTCCGTAGTGATGTATACGAATACGTATACACTCCTATATTTATTATGTGTTGTTAGGATTATTGATGGTGATAATGGAATTATTGATGATAAGGTTGTATTGGTGTAGTATAGTGCGAAACCCTAGAGTAGTGGTTGCACTCACACATATACGTACACATATACTTGCATACATTCTTTCATTTATCTGTGCGCATTTGGAGGTTTGTATATCTACACATGGTTATGGGACTATGTATTCATATACGGGATTTGAGGATGATACGTGGGATTACGATGAGTCGATGAGGTTTGATTGAGGCCGTGAGATTCGGCGATATGACTGAGTTCGTATTTGAGATGTGATATGATGGTAGTGATACCTGTTATGTGATGAGATAATGTGATATTGACTCAGATTTAGGTGGATTTCATACCCCTCCCGATTGACTGATAGTTGGGTCTGTAGTTCGCATAGTAGGCGTTAAACTAGACCCGAGTCATACCTATTTCAAAAACTGACGAATCTGGAATATTTTAAAGATAGGCAAAAAGGGATTCTATGGATATTTTCAAACGACGCATCTTTTCTTAAAACCCCGTAGCCCTTATTTTACCAAAAACCCCGATTCGTCTTATTTTAAAAGGCAAGGCTGCATGATTTATTTATTGAGGCAGGTTCTTTACTGTTGCGTTGATTATACGATTCCGCATATTCATGCTATTTGCATTACATGGCTTGTGTTTATTGATATATTACAGTCATGCTGTTTGGACACCAGCACCATTATCGATGATGCGTATGTTCCACGTACACTTGTTTGCCGGCTCACACACTTCATCATCGATAATTACCATGTCACTACACTGTAGTACTGTTGTATTCGGTATATAATTCTTGCATGACAGATTGATATGCTTACATTGCTTTTACATGTCATATACATTATGCTTTCTGATTATACGCATTGAGTGTTGCTATTTCCATGATATTTCTGGATTTAGGAACCGTGGGTATTTCAAAAGAGAATATGTCATTGCTTTAAAAACATGGTTACCCTTGATATGATATTTCAGTGCGTCCACCATGTGTTTTCTCGGTGCTGAGAGTGATATGTGAAACCCGATTCGAGGAGTAGATGAGCCGATTGCGGGTACATGGTGGACTCGGTATGGTTCCCCTCGGCAAGATGATCGAAGGATTTTGCTGATTGAGCCTGGAGGCGGGCAAGTACCTACCGGTGATTGATTGGACCTGGCGGTTATCCGGAGGATACCGATCAGAGTCGATAGATGGATATGGGCGTCCTGCTGGGGCCGAGGGCCGATTCCGCAGATGGAGCCCGATATATGAGGATTTACGTGCCGATGCTGGGTACAGTTTTCATGATGTTTTCGAGTGTCGATGCTGGGCACTCCGGTTCCATGATTTTGACGTGTCGCGAGGGACACAGGTGGGTTATATCCTCATATTTCCATGCATACGCTGATGATATTTACATGCATGATGGTTATTGTCATTGGGTGACGAGTGGACGGGATCCACGTACATGCAGATTGATTTCATTGATTATACCTCACATTTATGATATGCTATTACCTGAGGCACTGGCACGAGCACTTGGAACTACACTCATGTATAGAGATTACATTGCCAGTTTAGCATGCTTCAGACTTGTTCATATTGAGGTTTATATATATTTCTGATCGTATTGACCTAGGATGGGCCATACATTCGATCTCTGCTTGTAGATATTTTCTATTCACGAGTTGGCAACTCACCCCCGTTGTGCCACAGTTCTTGCAGGTTTTTGCCGTACAGGTTCTATAGCGGCATTTCTGGCACACTGCTTCCATATGGGTGACTTGCTTGGGTAGGTGGGTTCTTTTGTATCAGAACCGCCATTGTACCTGTACTATTCATTTGTATCTAGAAATTCCATCAACCAAAACTTGTATATTGTTTCAGACTTGGAGACAATGTTGTATTATTTCGATCTAAGAGTCGCGCTTGTATTATTATGGTTTTCTAGCTGTTTTTAAGTTTCTTTTTCGGTTTTGATCCTCGCCCTTTGGCGTTGTATATTATTATTGCTTGCGTGGTTGTGACCGTCGATTGACGAAGAGCTAGCTCCCGTTTGGGGATGCATTTTTATTATTTCATATATATATTTCTTGTTGTACCCCGTTCTGGGCCAGTTTTTATAAAGGAAACTCTGCCGAAATTTTCAGAAAAAAGCTACACATTTTTCATTTTAAAAATACATATTCGGCTTAGTTGTTTAAAAACTTTGATTTTCGAAACATGATTTCTGTACTTCTTAAAACCAGTTTTCCTTATTTACTCTTTAAATGGTTTTAGATTTCTGGGCTTTTGGCTTACTTGGATCAGATGGGGTCCTATAGACTTCATATGGTTCAAGGGCAAGTCACGTGCTCTTTCGGGTCATGACACTTTATTAAGTAAAGAAGGATATAATTTTGTAATACAGAATAATGTTATGAACATCTTCCTAAATCAAAAGTTGATTGGATCAGGGTCGTTAAATAATGGCATATGTTGGATATAGTGCCCTCAGAGTCAATTATTAGATCACAGGCACGTGATTGCATTGATTGAGGGAGGACCTATGCCGGTAGGACAGTCTTACTCGAGATGATAGTATGCTATCTGGTTTATCTTTATCATCGTGTACTGCTTTAGGTGACCTTACAGGTCACTATTCCACGTTGATAGAGCCCCTAGGATTCTTGCTTGACTACCAGCAGTATGAGGGCGATCATATACGTGGGAGCTGGGGTCGATAAGCACATCCTTAAAAGGTCCCTAGTAGTGGGAGTTTCGAGACAGGGCATCGATTCTCCAGAGTAGACTAGTGTATACAGTTGAGACCCCGACGAGGGGCGGTGGCCGGTCTCACAAGCCACTGGTGTTAGTTGGTTCACCTAAGATGTATACAGGTGCACATTGGGTTATGAGTACACCGGACAGGACTCGCCGGGAGCCTGCTAGTTGGTATTATACCTGACGTCAGGTAGCAGTTCCCTGGTGACATGTGTACAGGTTAGTTCATCGACCTGAGATCGTTATTTGTCTCGTGTGAGTTCCCACTGTGCTTTGATTACTACCCTACCACGCTCAAAGGAGACGTGCAAACAGGTTTTAGTTGGGTACAGTCCCGAGCCACATGGAGGCAGTGAGCGGATCTGCAGGGGTTTGTCTCTCCCGGTATTGGGGGTGAGGTCGCGCTGTGTCTAGGAGAGCCAGAACATGAAAGTCCTTGGCCAAGGCAGGAGATTTACTGGTAGGTATTCCAGTAGTATCTCAGGGTGTTCTGGGCTACACTCCGACACGACTTGTACCGCTTTTGGGGGTCTGACTTTACCAACCCCCTAGGCCCGCCATGCGATGTTCATAGACGAACGGACCGGACTGTACGGATATTTTCACTGACAGGCTCAGTAGGGTGTCAGGATGAGTTCGCTCATCGACGTCCCTTTTGGTCAATAGCTGGTAGCTCGTTACGTATGGCTGATACCTCTGACGTGCTAGTGGTTAAATCCACAGCCATGGTATTGACGAGTCTTTAGAGTCCCCCACATACAGTTACTCAAGTTTCGGGCAAAACACTGTAGAGGCCGTATGGAGATATGGCAGGGTTCGATCAGATACGTGCGGTATTGCGCGAATCATGATCGGACGGATTTTACTAGTCGGCTTTTGTTTAAGCCGGATCCTAGTGTTAGACAGTGTAGTTTTGTCTCTTTGCATTTGTATTCAGTGGGAATACAAATGCGGGTATGTATATACAGTCGCGGGGTTTTCCTGTAATTTATTACGGGATCATTTTTCTGAAGTTGCCAGTTTATATTCCGTTTCAGCCAGTTTTTCTTTCTTCCATTGTTTGGCTGAACTTCCGATGGAGGGGGTTATTTGCATGTTTGCAAATTTTTTATTGTGGAGGGGTTTCTTGTAAATGAGGGCTTCATGATAGATATTGAATCATGAGATTCTTTTTCCATCAATTCTCATGCATTAAATGCGAAAGGATTTCGAAAGGATGTGAGGTTGATATTGTTGTGATCTTTATTCATGTTTATCAATTCTTTTTCTCCACTTGTTTTTGGCTCCACCATTTTCTTATGAGGCCGGCCACATAGAGGGAGGGGAGAAGGATTCATTATGTGTGGGAATTTATTCATCCTCATTTTCATTCTTTGCTAGGAAAAATGAGAGCACCATTTTTCTTTCAAAACATCTTTCATTCTTCACCTCCACATCACCCAGGCAACTTCAAAACCCCAAAGAGACAAGTTTCTACACTACACCTACAGTACCCTTGGACGCGTCGGCTAGCCAACTTCGCGCCCGAGTTGCCTCGGTCCAGAGGTGGGAGCCCGTAAAAGAAATCGGCTACGTGGTGCCTTTCCGACGAGGAGGTGACGAACGGAGATTCCGCGGAAGATCGGAGTGGAGACAAAGACCGAAAGACATGGATCGCTCGGTATTTCTCTCTACCCTTCTTTTAGTTTGCTAGTAGTTAGGTTAATGGCCCGATCCAGGGTTTTACTGTGCGATGGTGCCGGTTTGCAAGTTTCGCAAAGTTTTTCGTTTCCGCATTTCCGGCGTCGGATGGACTGCCGGGGCGCCGCCGTGCACTTACATTGGTTTCAGAGCCACGCCATTAACCTAGTCTAGCTTGCTCTAATGTTTTTACAAGTTCGATCGAACAAATTTCCGAAAACCCGATTTCCATTGCATGAGTTTCTGTCGAAATTTTTTTGGGCTCTAAAAATTTTTCAGGGTGTTGCAGAAACTTGTATAGGAATTTCTAAGCAACCTGGGGAAATTTGGTGCCGTGTTGTTGCCATTCCACCGCGGAACCGCGGCCTTAACCGTACATTGGCCACGGTTCCGCCGCAGTATAGTGGGTTCACTGCACCAAATTTTTTCAGTTGGCTTCTGGTTTGGAAATAGGGGTTTTAGGATATTCTGTTTGGGCCCAGATTTTCTGTGAGCGCTACAGTAGTGTTTGGGGCCCACTTCGGTAAATTTGGTCGATCGAATATTTTAAACATGTTAGTTCATAATATTTACATTATATCTGCGACCGTGAATATCATTTGATCGGTAAATCCTGTCTAACTACTATAGCCCTTTTAGACGGATTTGCGAACGTGACATTCACATTGATGTTCTGTATTGTGCTGTGATGTTGCGGATTGGTCGTGGGGGATAGCCTGGTTGCAATGTTAGTACAGTTTTGTTTTATATGTACGTTTGATATTGTGGGGCGAGCGTCCGACATGTGGACTGCAGTCACTGCCTGTTTGTATTATTCTTTTGGGGCATGACTGGGTCGAGGTCGATGTACCCGTTGTATGTATATTTTACTTTCTGTACTAGGATTACCCCGCGAAGGGGTGCACGGATAGCTGGGTTCTAGAGGGCAACGAGCCCGCATCTCATGGCATTGAGACGGAGGGGTCTTCACTCTATAATTGGCGGGCTATTCGCCGCACTCGTAGGGGGTATAGGTTGACCCAGGAGGGGTGCCCAAGTTACCGGATTCCGTGAAGTGCTGGGTGGTCCATTCACTTTGCTGAAGGGGGCTGCCTCGCTTCAGGTTTTGGCGGGTAACTTGCCGCGCCCGTAGGGGTCTAGGTTTTCATTGCACAGGCTATCCACACGACCAGGGGAACGTCGGGTTTGAGTAGCGGCTCTATGAAACCCGGGGATCCCAGATATCTGTATTGTTCTGTGATGCTGGTTACATTTCTGTGATGTTTCTTTTTATCACGCCATGAGCGAATATTATATATTGATATATATACTAGTAGATGTTGTATATGTTTCGCATCCGCGCTAGTCCAGTCCCCGCACTGTCGTTAGTTAACTAACCAAACGGGTGATGACGGGACCCAGTGGCGAATGCGGATGGCATATACATACGTCGTTATTTTCGTTCTTTATTGGTGTGATCAATTGATGGGACTGCATTGATTCGGATCAATGCAAGTTAAACAAACCTATTCTGATGTTGTTAGAACATTTTTCAAAAAGCTGTTATTGCAAGGGCGTTCACTTTTGTTTTGCACAGTGGTATTCGATTATGAATATCCAGCTCCTCAGTCGACGAGGCAAGGGCCGAGATCCCTTCACCGGGAGTGACCCCTTGGACAGAAGTTTGCGTCAGGGTAATAACTTCACTATAGCCGATTACTTTTGCTTTGCATCGTGGTATTCAGTTGGAATATCCTGCACCTCATTCTAAGGGGAAAGAGCCGAGATCCCTTCACCGGGAGTGACCTCTTAAGCAATGGTTTTCGTCACTATATTTTTATAAAAGCTATCCCGTTCCTTCAACGATATCAAGTTCATTACGTTAAAGGTTTTCGCCAGAAACCATTCGTAGCCCTCCGACGTTTCATATGAATAGTCAATAAGTATTCAAGCTGTGTATGTTGGCCAAAGTCCAGGCACAGTGACTGGTAGCTATTGGGTATTCATATGCAGCATAGATAGATGCGTTGGTTTGGGACAGTCGTACTACTATTTTGGCCAAAGTCAAGGGTATGTACGGGTGGGTTCAAATTAACCTGGAGAATGACGGGAGAACTTGACATGTGACTTATGATATGTTGGCCCAAGTCAAGGTCATAAGTGCATGGGGCAAAAATCAAATCGGGAGTTTCAAAAGAAACTGAAACTTGCCAGATATGCGCATACCTTCTGGAGTGTGATAACGTGAGCAGATTCCGTTACGTTATCATGCAATGATAGTTGGATCCTGATTCCCACTTATGAGTTGGTTTACTCCTCGGGTGATCCCGACTAATTCTTCTTTCAGGTTTGGGGAAGAATTTGACGTTACAGTTGGAGGTTTCCAGATTAGATAAAGTGATAACCATTCTGATCTAGGCTAGAGTGCACGCTGAGTGTTTCTTTTCTCTCACTCTTTGGCAGGACCATTGACCCGACCCTAGACCATGACTCAGTGACCAAGTTGACCGAACCTTCTTATAAGACTAGCTTTTGGATTGTCAGAGTTGCATACCTCATTGCCAGTCCTACTTTTACCCTTTTCTCCAGGACACCCCGTATTACTACGAACGTCCACTTACATTGGACAAAACCATCGTATGGTTATATACAAACTCGAAGGAATTTATTCGAGGTTGGTTTCTGGTTCTGGAGAAAACGAATAGGACTATTCAGTTGTCTTTTCCTTTTACCTTCTCTCAGGTTGCGAGTGCCCCTTAGATTATGGGATAGTACACCTATTACACAAATTGGATAGTCTTCTTCCAAACCATAGGCAGGTGCCGACCAGTAGGGAATGAAGAAAACCAATTAGTCTAAACGGTGTACAGAAGATATTAAGTTAAGACAAAGAAAGGGATTAGAAGGAGGGCAAAGTAAGTTGCGACTGATATTCACGACCAAACCAAGTATTTCATTACCTCTCCCACTTCACCTTTGTATTTCTCCAGGACACTCCGTATCACTACGAATATCCACAGTTTATTTGGATACTCCATCGTATGGTTATATACGAACTCGAAAGGAACTTGTTCCAGTTCAGGGATTGATTCTGGTTCAGGAGAAATAGGAATAAGGTTTATTCGGTTGTCTTTTATATTCACCTTCTCTCGCATTACGAGTGCTCCTAGGATTAGGACAGTACACCCATTATGCTTATTGGATAGTCTTCTTCCAAACCATAGGCTGGTGCCGAACGGTAGGGAAGGAAGAAAACCATTTGGCCTAAAGAGGTGTGCAGAAGGTAATGACTAAATACATATAAAGAGATTTGGAGAGGTGGCAAAGAAATATATGGTTATAGTTGTGAATCTGGATAATGGATGAGGCATTACTAGGAATACCAGGATACCCCTACGAAACATTTCAATGTTTCAGTTTCACTGTGTACTGTTAAAAGGAAAACTGATTTCCCAATTAGACACTTGCTCCAGGGTATGTATTTACTAGGTTTGATTCTCATATCTTTATGCTTTTACAGATGATGAGTGGGAGTAAGTTATTGGAAATTAGTCGATTATCCTCATTATATCGGAATTCGTTGTAATTGGTGATATTTGAGGAAATCACCTGGGTTGTTTGCCGGACAGCAAATTTTGGTTTTGAATATCCGCTGTTATGCACCAATTTCAAGTTGATATATCTGTACGTTTATTTTCATAGAGTGAGATATACCTTTTTGAAATTATGTCCATGACATTTACCTATATCAGTGGATGGTTAGGTAAGGAGCATTAAACAGCGGTGTAATTCTTCTTAAGCATAAGTACAGTTTTCAACCTACGACACACAGTGAATGAGTCGCTAGACTCAGAGGACTTATACAGAGTATTGTATGTTGTCCAGTTTCCATCAGGACAGAGGGGTTGGTCCTCGTACTATATTCGGTTTACTTATGACTTTTCTAGCTCTTAGACAGGTGTTTCGTAGAAACACAGGGTCCAAGTTTTGAGAAGTTATAGGTATATGAATAAAGTAGAGAACCAGGTGTTGCAAGTATCGGGATTCTTCAAGGTAATCGATGATGTAGATACTTGTGTATGGTATTCAGATGATAGTAATGATTTTGAGAAACTTGTTTCTCTTTCAGGTTACTCATAATTGGAAACATTCCTAAGTTGAGTAACGCTGATCAGCCTCTCTCCATTTTGTTGACATGCACTGAAGACAGCTGCATGATTTGAATCTGGTTCAATTAAATCAAAGCCTCTGTTTCTAAATTGGATATAGAACAGTTCATATCTTGACATTGTTAAGGTACGGGGAGTTGTCCGGCTTATGCTTAAAACCAGAATCTTGATAACTCAAGGCAGGTTTCTGTAATAGTTGTTTGTGGGTTGACCCAGGCTATGACGAGGGTTGACTTTCTACCATCTGGAAGATCAATAGTGATATTGTTCTAGACTCGCCACAATTTTAAAAGAAATGGATTTTTTCAGAAAACAGTGGTGGGAGTATGGTAGAACTGGAAGTGATTCCAGAACCGCAAACGATTACTGAAAATTTGATAGGAACCTAAAGATTCAATCTGGTTTGACATTCCATTGTCCACTCCGCAGATACGGTGGGTAACCTCATGCACCCGAGAGTAGAGGTACTCCGGTAGCCTCAAGGACGGTGACAGGGAGGTTCTTGTTTACCCAGACTTGCCATTGCTGTTGTTCCAGACTGTGAGACCCGGCAGGAGGATGAATATAGCGTCGTTCTAAACTTGATTTAGAAGTGTACGTCTATATGACTCTGCCAGAGGATTGTCATAATCAAGGGGAGCAGCGGAAGCATAGTGGATAAGTAGCTTATGTCTATTTATAAACTAAAGCAGATATAGCGGAGATAGATCATCTATTTCTGATGAGACAGTCATAGGTTTGACTTCATCAGAACAGGGTATGGATCTGTTAAGAAGGTAGTAGGGTGTGTTGTCCTGGTATTTGGATGACATACACAGAGTAGGATATGATATTCCTATACTACGATCGGTTATTCTTTGGTTGTCACACAGTGGTTTCTCCACAAAAGGCTTGGATATTATATCAGACATTCTGGTTACTAGATCTATGGTTTTCGATCTAGATTTGGGAAGTGTCCCAATCTGGGTACTTAGACAATATTCTATGAGTATTTAGAATGGACGACTCCTGGCACGGTAGTATACCTGCAGGTAATGGAGTCACCCTCTCTAAAGGAGTCTTACAGACTAAAGGGGAGAGGGATGTGCATGATTGGCAGATCACTTGCTTAGGCTATTGAGTCAATCATGAGATGTCAAGTACCACACCAGATGTTGTTCTTGTAGTAGATGCAATAAGTTGATATTAATCCAATCCTGGAGAAACGATCGGAAGAAGTTTTAGGACATAAGTGCGTGTTCTAGGGATTTGATAACGGCAGCCTCCTTTAGGAGACGGTTATCATTCCAGGCTTCTAAGGTGACATGGACGACAGGGTGGTCGTCAGAGTCATAGTTTTCCCTCTGACGAGGGGCAGTATTTTGGACAGGTGGTCCAAGGGGAAACTGAGGGAGGCATGGTTCAGGATACTGATTAAGTTCAGTTGACGATACAGTCTAAGAAGTTTGGATTTGGAGTTCATTTATAAACTAGGTCCCATCAGAAATCCAGACATTCTAAGACAGGTATTGCTCATTTCGGGAGATGGCTTTCTCACCGAACTTGAGATATAGAGAGTCATAAAAAGAAACATCAAGGCGGATCCACTCACTGAGGCTATTCCTCGAACGCAATAGTTTCGCAAACAAGCTTTGTGAGACTGACTAGTAGAGGAGTTGGGGGTTCGATATCACACGGGCTGTGAGTATGCAACATCACAATAATTAGCTTTGAGTGCAAGTAGGAGATTGTTGGATATAGTGCTCTCAGAGTCAATTATTGGATCACAGGCACGTGATTGCAATGATTGAGGGAGGACCTTTGCCGGTAGGACAGTCATACTCGAGATGATAGTATGTTATCGGGTTTATCTTTATCATCGTGTACTGCTTTAGGTGACCTTGCAGGTCACTATTGCACGTTGATAGAGCCCCTAGGATTCTTGCTTGACTACCAGCAGTATGATGGCAATCATATACGTGGGAGCTGGGGTCTATAAGCACATCCTCAAAAGGTCCCTAGTCGTGGGAGTTTCGAGACAGGGCATCGATTCTCCAGAGTAGACTAGTGTATACAGTCGAGACCCCGACGTGGGGCGGTGGCCGGTCTCAAAAGCCATTGGTGTCAGTTGGTTCACCTGAGATGTATACAGGTGCTCATTGGGTTATGAGTACACCGGACAGGACTCGCCGGGAGCCTGCTAGTTGGTATTATACCTGACGTCAGATAGCAGTTCCCTGGTGACATGTGTACAGGTTAGTTCATCGACCTGAGATCGTCATTTGTCTCGTGTGAGTTCCCACTGTGCTTTGATTACTATCCTACCACGCTCAAAGGATACGTGCAAACAGGTTTTAGTTGGGTACAGTCCCGAGCCACATAGAGGAAGTGAGCGGATCTGAAGGGGTTCGTCTCTCCAGGTATTGGGGGTGAGGTCGCGCTGTGTCTAGGAGAGCCAGAACATGAAAGTCCTTGGCCAAGGCAGGAGATTTACTGGTAGGTATTCCAGTAGTATCTCAGGGTGTTCTGGGCTACACTCCAACACGACTTGTACCGCTTTTGGGGGTCTGACTTTACCAACCCCCTAGGCCCGCCAAGCGATGCTCATAGATGAACGGACCGGACTGTACGGATATTATCACTGACAGGCTCAGTAGGGTGTCAGGATGAGTTCGCTCATCGACGTCCCTTTTGGTCAATAGCTAGTAGCTCGTTATGTATGGCTGATACCTCTGACGTGCTAGTGGTTAAATCCACAGCCATTGTATTGACGAGTCTTTAGAGTCCCCCACATACAGTTACTCATGTTTAGGGCAAAACGCTGTAGAGGCCGTATGGAGGTATGGCAGGGTTCGATCAGATACGTACGGTATTGCGCGAATCAAGATCGGATAGATTTTACTAGCCGGCTTTGGTTTAAGCCGGATCCTAGTATTAGACAGTGTAGTTTTGTCTCTTTGCATTTGTATTCTGTGGGAATACAAATGCGGGTATGTATATACAGTCGCGGGGTTTTCCTGTAATTTATTACGAGATCAGTTTTCTGAAGTTGCCAGTTTATATTCCGTTTCAGCCAGTTTTTCTTTCTTCCATTCTTTGGCTGAACTTCCGATGGAGAGGGTTATTTGCAAGTTTGCAAATTTGTTATTGTGGAGGGGTTTCTTGTAAATGAGGGCTTCATGTTAGATATTGAATCATGAGATTCTTTTTCCATCAATTCTCATGCATTAAATGAGAAAGGATTTGGAAAGGATGTGAGGTTGATATTGTTGTGATCTTTATTCATGTTTATCAATTCTTCTTCGCCACTTGTTTTTGGCTCCACCATTTTCTTATGAGGCCGGCCATATAGAGGGAGGGGAGAAGGATTCATTATGTGTAGGAATTTATTCATCCTCATTTTCATTCTTTGCTAGGAAAAATGAGAGCACCATTTTTCTTTCAAAAACTCTTTCATTCTTCACCTCCACATCACCAAGGCAACTTCAAAACCCCAAAGAGACAAGTTTCTACACTATACCTACAGTACCTTTGGACGCGTCGGCTAGCCAACTTCGCGCCCGAGTTGCCTCGGTCCAGAGGTGGGAGCCCGTAAAAGAAATCGGCTACATGGTGCCTTTCCGACGAGGAGGTGACGAACGGAGATTCCGCGGGAGATCGGAGTGGATACGAAGACCAAAGGACACGGATCGCTCGGTATATCTCTCTACCCTTCTTTTAGTTTGCTAGTAGTTAGGTTAATGGCCCGATCCAGGGTTTTAGTGCGCGGTGGTGCCGGTTTGCAAGTTTCGCAAAGTTTTTCGTTTCCGCATTTCCGGCGTCGGATGGACGGCCGGGGCGCCGCCGTGCACTTACATCATATACGTTCTAAATCAAAACACGGTTCTTAATATACAGAACACACACAAGAGGAAAAGTTCAGAAATGAACGAATCCTTCTTATGGCATTGTAGACTTGGTCATATTAATGCGGCACGGCTAGCTAAGTTACATAAAGAAGGTTATTTAAATGCGTTCGAATTATCATCTTATGAAACTTGCCATTCATGTCTCAAAGGAAAAATGATCAAAACTCCGTTTAGTGGACACGGAGAAAGAGTTACAGAACTCTTGGGACTGATACATAGTGATGTATGCGGTCCCATGCCTATACATGCTAGGAATGGTTCTTCGTACTTCATTACATTCACTGACGATCTCTCAAGATACGGACATGTGTTCCTGTTGAAACACAAGTCTGAAGCTTTTGAGAAATTCAGAGAATATAAGAACGAAGTAAAGAACCAAACGGGTAAAAGTATTAAGATCCTTCGATCAGATCGAGGAGGAGAATACTTGAGCAATGAGTTCCTGGACTATTGTTCATACCATAATATTGCATTATTATATTCCCCATTCTTATTCGTTTTATATATGTTCTGGTGCTTTTGACGCATGTCTGCTACATATTACAGGTTACAGGTTCTTGGAGCAAAAACAGTGAAAAACACAAAAGACGACACAAAAAAAGGGACTTTGACCAACAAATAGAAGGATCTTAATCAAGCCTACACAAAAGATCAGTACAAGGCAACGCAAGGTCCAAGATTACAAAGCAAATGTTTAAGAGTACACTGCAATTGTTCACTTGAGATTTGGAAGAAATAGAGAAGCCAAATTGAATAAAGATCCAAAGAAATAAAAAGCCCAAGAAGCCCAGAATAAGTTCCAAAATTTCCAGACATAAAATTTTAACAAAGCTTGGAGTCTACTTTGACTATGTCTTCCTAAGGATATTTTGGCAAATGCAGACGTGCGAATCAATTGTAACCTAGGGTTTCCTATCCACTATAAATAGGAACTCTAAATCATTGTATTCTTTTCATGCCTCCCTCATGCCTCTTTTTATAAATAAAATTTAGATTTCTTTTGGAGGGCATCGATGCCTCTTTTCAATTCATCTATTCAGATCTGACAACCCTGCGTAAATGTTTGGAGAGAGCCATCTGTAAAGTAAGTAATTAATTTCAATTCTTGCCCTAGGTAATTTTTCATTCTCTGCCCTAGGTTAAATTTAATTCCTTTCCCTAGGTTAAATTTATTATCTGCCCTAGTTAGATAGTTAGATCTTTAATTCAATTGCCCTAGATTAATTTAGTTTTTAGATTTAATTAATCCATTCACACCGTTCGGAATTAACTCGCAAGAGTGATTAGGAAATTCACAACATCCCTGTGGACCGACCCGTATTCACCGGCTAGCTGCAAAGCGACGTCGTTCTTGATTGCGGTAATAGATAGTTTTTGAGATCAATCAGATGGCTCCGTTGCCGGGGATGGCGTGTTATTTCCTTTTTGCAATTTCGGGTTAATCTTAATAAAATAAAAAATCGTAAAAATCTGAAAAATCATAAAAAAATATAAAAATATATCATCTGTTATTTTTGGAAAGGTATTCTTGTTTGAATTTTTCAGGATTTACAATCGAGACGGATCGGGAAAAATCCAGAGTTCGAAACAGAAAAAGATACATCAGAACAGAAAGAGGTTGGAAAATCAGAACAGCACAATTTTTTTGGAGACCTGAAGCCTCAGTACCGCCGCCATTCCGCCGCGCAAGCGCGCTCCCGGCGCTGAACCGCCGCATCATGCTGACGTCATCGCACGAAATTTTCACTGTTTGTTTCCTTTTTCCCCCTCTGCAACCTAAAATATATCTTTTGAAAAATCTCCTGCAGGATTCTTTGCGCTTAAAAATATCTTTCTCCTTCCAAATAACAATCTTGTGCAGGATTCTTTGCGCCGCGCATAAAATAAAAATATTTGATTGCAAGTGATTTACTGTTTTGCATATCTTTAATTGGACTTTAAGGGGCTTTTTAACTAATTCAGATTGGGTGGGCATTTCATCACCCTTCCCAGGACCCCAAAAATCACATAAGGCATTTGTATTGACCAATCTTAATTAAAAATACTAGACTCAGCCCTAAGGACATCGCGCTCAATAGGACAGAGGACTAGTTATAGGCATCGGCCGTTTATCCTAATCTGACTTTGCGGTGACTAGGCAAGTGTGTCAAGGCTAGTGGTTATTAATTAGGCCCACTACTGTGGTTCCTTCCCACTTACCTGGCCGCAATTGGCGGTGAAGAGGTGGTTTGATGTCCTATTTCTAGCCCTTTGGAACAGTTAGGAGCTGTCTAGCTGACCTAGGTGACCCTAGATCTAGGCCTGATTGTGCATTTCTGGTTGATTGCATTTGTGTCTAAGCACTTTATCGAAAAAAAATTTTGCAAAAAGTTACAAATAAAAAACAAAAAGGGAAAATTTTTATAAAAAAAAACTTGCAAATTTTGTCGCTAAGAAATCCTTGCACCCCACTTACACCCACCTTCTTTTTCTTCTCATCATGGGTACCCCACATCATAAATCTCTTGCCGAACTTTGGTATCCCGAACCTAACTTTGCGTCGTACGTCAATTGTTTCGGTCGATTTAAAGACGATCCTTTCATGCCCATAATATCTTTGAAAGATCAAATAGAAGCGTCTAGGAGAAACAGTTTGACGTTGCAACCTACTTTATGTCAACCATGTCAACCTTCACCACCTTCGTACATTGACACCACTTTTCCAAGTCCTGCTGTAACTCCTAAGCCGATGTCCATTGCTGAGCATATTGCTCAATCTCGTAGCCGATCTTTCACCCCTCTCCATACATCTAGTTCTAGGGATCAACAAGTCCATTCACCTTTTTATCCACATGTTGACCCTAATCCTGTCCAACCAACCAATTCCTACCAGTCCTACCCGACTTTCCCACCGTCACTAGACATTGTTTCTACACAGCCTTTTGGGAGTTTCACATATCCAAACAATTTGGAATCTTTTACCGAAACCCCCTCACCACCCATGTCTAGTTTGGAACAGTCGTTGGAGGCTTATATCTTAGTAACAAACAAAATGATTAGGACCGTGTATGCGTCCATAGCCGTCCTTATACAACCTAGTGAACCGGTAGCTAGTTTCCAACTTGCTACAAATTCTTCAATGTATGATGGGGTGATGGGACAGAGTGAGAATTTGAGAGGAGCAAGTGAGTTCTACACATTTCCAAATCAAACCTACCCTTATCCAATTGAAACCCACAACTCCTGTTTTCCATCGATTGTCCCAAAAGATTCACAAGTTGAAAAAAGAACAAATAAAAATGAGTTGTGTGACTTTGTAGTTCTTGATTTGCCAGATTGTGAAGAACCCCTATTCGAGTGAATCCGCACCTAATCCGTTTGATCTTTACACCTCCAATCTAGAACCTGAATTGATAAATATCCATGCTTTTGAGGAGGTGTCAGAAAAAATTGATTTTCACATGATTGAGGATATAGACGCCGGGATAATTTCGGATGATGAACCAGTCGATTTGATCGAAATTTTATGTCCAAGTTATCATCCCGAGTCATTAAATGTTTCTCCCGAATTTCTTATGCGTCTTGATTTTGATGATAATGGCATGGATAAGCTAAATTTTGAGGAGACTTATGAGGATAGTATTGAGGATAATATAGAGGTTGAACCATTTTTGTTTGATGTGTCGGATTTTCCAATTCATCCTCTTGAACCTTTAACTAAATCACCCTCCCACCTTTCCATCATTCCGACCACGCCTAATATCATGCTTGAAGACTGTGAGCTTGAAAAATTTTCCTTTGAATCTTACATAGTTCTCACAGCCGATAACACGTATGAGTGTTTCACTTTTTCGGATGATGTTGATGACCCACCGCCCGATTTTGAGTCCGTTACATTTTCAGATGAGTTAGCTGAACCATCAGACTCGGTTGCTTACAGTCAGTTCGAACTATTGATGGAATTCTTCAAGTTCGAGACAGATTACTACAGTAAGAATGAGACTATCCCCAATTCACTCCCTTTCGTCCTTCCTATCATTCCGATCGTGCAAGAGACTGTTACGTTTTCATTTCCTATACCAAGTTCGGCGTACCCATGCCTTCTTGCGAATCTTGAGGGATTTGACCCCATTTCTCGACGGGTTGATAGGTTAGCACAATCGCTTTTAACACATCGGTCATTACAAATTGTGCTAATTTATGCACTCAATTTACACCCTCAAGAGCATGCTACCCTTCTTGTTGGAGATAGTGCCCTCATAGTCAATTATTGGATCACAGGCACGTGATTGCAATGATTGAGGGAGGACCTATCCCGGTAGGACAGTCTTACTCGAGATGATAGTATGTTATCTGGTTTATCTTTATCATCGTGTACTGCTTTAGGTGACCTTATGAGTCGCTATTACACGTTGATAGAGCCCCTAGGATTCTTGCTTGACTACCAGCAGTATGAGGGTGATCATATACGTGAGAGCTGGGGTCTATAAGCACATCCTTAAAAGGTCCCTAGTCGTGGGAGTTTCGAGACAGGGCATCGATACTCCAGAGTAGACTAGTGTATACAGTCAAGACCACGACGAGGGGCGGTAGCCGGTCTCACAAGCCACTGGAGTCAGTTGGTTCACCTAAGATGTATACAGGTGCTCATTGGGTTATGAGTACACCGGACAGGACTCGCCGGGAACCTGCTAGTTGGGATTATACCAGACGTCAGATAGCAGTTCCCTGGTGACATGTGTACAGGTTAGTTCATCAACCTGAGATCGTCATTTGTCTCGTGTGAGTTCCCACTGTGCTTTGATTACTACCCTACCACGCTCAAAGGAGACGTGCAAACAGGTTTTAGTTGGGTACAGTCCCGAGCCACATGGAGGCAGTGAGAGGATCTGCAGGGGTTCGTCTCTCCCGGTATTGGGGGTGAGGTCGCGCTGTGTCTAGGAGAGCCAGAACATGAAAAGTCCTTTGCCAAGGCAGGAGATTTGCTGGTAGGTATTCCAATAGTATCTTAGGGTGTTCTGGGCTGCACTCCGACACGACTTGTACCGCTTTTGAGGGTCTGACATTTACCAACCCCCTAGGCCCGCCATGCGATACTCATAGACAAACGGAACGGACTATACGGAAATTATCACTGACAGGCTCAATAGGGTGTCAGGATGAGTTCGCACATCGACGTCCCTTTAGTCAATAGCTGGTGGCCCGTCACGTATGGCTAATACCTCTGACGTGCTAGTGGTTAAATCCACAGCCATAGTATTGAAGAGTCTTTAGAGTCCACCACACTCAGTTACTCAAGTTTCGGGCGAAACGCTGTTGAGGCCGTATGGAGATATGGCAGGGTTCAATCAGATACGTACGACATTGCACGGATCGTGATCGGACGGTTTTTACTAGCCGGCTTTGGTTTAAGCCGGATTCTAGTATTAGACAGTGTAGATTTTGTCTCTTTGCATTTGTGTTCAGTGGGAATACAAATGCGGGCATGTATATACAGTAGCGGGGTTTTCCTGTAATTTATTACGGGATCAGTTTTCTGAAGTTTCCAGTTTGTATTCCGTTCCGGCCGGTTTTCCTTTGTTCCTTCACGGCCGGACTTTTCGTTGGACGGGGTTATTTGCAAGTTTGCAAATAACATTTGTGGAGGGGGTTTCTTGCATTTGTGGCATTATGATAAGTTAACCATCTTTGCTTTCTTCTTCTCATCTTGGTGCATTAAATAAGATTTAAATTGATTTGGTGTTGTTATGACATATATACCTCATTATCATCTCTTTGTTTGTGGTAACCCTCGACTTTTCCTACCATCACCTCCCTTCTTGTTTTGTTGATTCCTCCACCATTTGATCAAGGGGGGCCGGCCACTTCATGGGTGTGAGAGAGAGATTTCATTTTTGGTGAGGGTGGAAAATTATTCTCATTCTCATGTTGCATCAAAATTTCATAGCTCATTTCTCTTCTTCTCCACATCCATGGCAACTTCACAACCCTAATGAGACAAAGGTTCTACACTACAACCTACAGTACCCTTGGACGCGTCGGCTAGCCAACTTCGCGCCCGAGTTGCCTCGGTCCAGAGGTGGGAGCCCGTAAATGATATCGGCTACGTGGTGCCCTTTCCGACGAGGAGGTGACGGACGGAGATTCCGCGGGAGATCGGCGTGGAGACGAAGACCGGAGGACACGGATCGCTCGGTATAGCTTCTACCCTATTTCTTAGTTTGCTAGTAGCTTGGTTAATGGCCCGATCCGAGTTAAAAGTGCGCGGTGGTGCCTGTTTGCAAGTTTCGCAAAGTTTTTCGTTTCCGCGTTTCCGGCGTCGGATCGACGGCCGGAGCGCCGCCGTGCACTTATATTGGTATCAGAGCCACGCCGTTAACCTAGTCTAGCTTGCTCTAGTATGTTTAAAACTCAATCGATAAAAAATCCCGAAAACCCGATTTCAAGTGTATCAGTTTCTGTCGAATTTTTTTTGGCTCCAAAATTTTTTTCAGGTTGTTGCAGAATACTGTGCATGGAAATCTAAGCACTCTGTGAAAATTTGGTCGCGAGATCTCATCATATCACTGCGGAACCGCGGCGAAACCCATGCTTGGGCCGCGGTTCCGCCGCGCATTTAACTGTTCAGCGTGCCAAATTTTTCCAGAGGGCTTTAGACTTGGAAATAGGGGTTTTGGGATATTATTGTTTGGGCCCAGATTTTCTGTAGGTGCTACAGTAGTGCTTGGGGCCCACTTCGGTGAATTTGTTCGATCGGATATTTTAATCACATTAGTTCACAGTATTTACATTATATCTGCGACCGTGAATGTCACTTGATCGGTAAATCCTGTCTAATTGCTATAGTCCGGTTAGACGGATTTGCGAACGTGACATTCACGTTGATATTCTGTGTTATGCTGTGATGTTGCGGATCGGTCGTGGGGGATAGCCTGGATGCAATTTTAGTACAGTTTTGTTTTATATGTACATTTGATATTGCGGGGCGAGCGTCCGACCTGTGGACTGCCGTCACTGTCTGTTTGTATTATTCTTTTGGGGCACGACCAGGTTGCGGTCGATGTACCCATTGTATGTATATTTTACTTTCGGTACTAGGTTTACCCCATGGAGGGGTGCACGGATAGCCGTGTTCTAGAGGGCAATGAGCCCGCATCACATGGCATTGAAACGGAGGGGGCTTTACTCTAGAATTGGCGGGCTATTCGCCGCACTCGTAGAAGGTACAGGTTGACCCAGGAGGGGTGCCCAAGTTACCGGATTCCGTGAAGTGCTGGGTGGTCCATTCACGTTGCTGAAGGGGGCTGCCTCGCTTCAGGTTTTGGCGGGTAACTTGCCGTGCCTGTAGGGGTCTAGGATCTCATTGCACAGGCTATCCACATGACCAGGGGAACGTCGGGTTTCAGTAGCGGCTTTATGAAACCCGGGGATCCCAGATATCTGTATTGTTCTGTGATGCTCGTTACATTTCTGTGCTGTTGCTTTTTATCACGCCTTGAGAGAATATTATATATTGATATATATACTAGTAGATGTTGTATATGTTTTGCATCCGCGCTAGTCCAGTCCCCGCTCTGTCGTTAGTTAAGTAACCTAACGGGTGATGATGGGACCCAGTGGCGAATGCGGATGGCATATACGTACATCATTATTTTCGTTCTTTATTGGTGTGATCATATGATGGGACTGCATTGATTCGGATCAATGCAAGCTAAACAAACCTATCTGATGTTGTTGGAACAATTTTTCAAAAATCTGTTATTGCAAGGGCATTCTCTTTTGTTTTGCATCGTGGTATTCAGTTGGAATATCCTGCTCCTCAGTCGACGAGGCAAGGGCCTAGATCCATTCACCAGGAGTGACCCCTTGGACAGAAGTTTGCGTCAGGGCAATAACTTCACTATAGCCGATTACTTTTTGCTTTGCATCGTGGTATTCAGTTGGAATATCCTGCACCTCATTCTACGGGGAAAGAGCCGAGATCCCTTCACCGGGAGTGACCTCTTTAGCAAAGGGTTTTCGTCACTATACTTTTTATAAAAACTATGCAGTTCCTTCAACGATATCAAGTTCATTACGTTAAAAGTTTTTCGCCAAAAACTAGACGTAGCCCTCCGTCATTTCTTACAAGTATTACTTAGTATTCGTGCTGTGTTTGTTGACTGTGTCAAGGCGTAGTGTGCGGTAGCTAAGTAGTGTTTGTTTGTAACATATTAATGGGATTGGTTAGGATAGTCGTGCGGCCTTGTTGACTGTGTCAAGGTCTCGTACGGGTGGGTTTAATGCAATCCAGGATAATGACGGGTTGAACTTGACTAGGACTCTTTGATTTGTTGACTGTGTCAAGGTCACTTGAGTCCTAGGGGTAAAAATCACATCGGGAGTTTCTAAAGAAACTGAAACTTGCCAGGCATGCGCTTACCTTCTGGAGTATGGTGACGTGAGTGGATTCCGTCACGTTATCATGCGATGATAGTTGGATCCCGATTCCCACTGATGAGTTGGTTTACTCCTCGGGTGATCCCGACTAATTTTTCTTTCAGGTTTGGGGAAGAATTTGACGTTACAGTGGGAGGTTTCCAGATTAGATAAAGTGATAACCATTCTGATCTAGGTTAGAGTGCACGCTGAGTGTTTCTTTTCTCTCTCTCTTTGGCAGCGACCATTGACCCGAACCTAGACTATGACTCAGTGACCAAGTTGATCGAACCTTCTTTACACTGGCTTTTGGATTGTCAGAGTTGCATACCTCATTGCCACTCCTACTTTTACCCTTTTCTCCAGGACACCCCGTGTTACTACGAACGTCCACTTCTATTGGACAAAACCATCGTATGGTTATATACGAACTCGAAGGATTTTATTCGAGGATGGTTTCCGGTTCTGGAGAAAACGAATAGGATTATTCAGTTGCCTTTTCCTTTTACCTTCTCTCAGGTTTCTAGTACTCCTTGGTTTAGGAGATAGTACACCTATTACGCAAATTGGATAGTCTTCTTCCAAACCTTAGGCTGATGCTGAACGGTGGGGAATGAAGAAAACCAATTAGCATAAAGATGGTGTACAGAAGGTATTAAGTTAAGACAAAGAAAGGGATTAGTAAGAGGGCAAAGTAAATTGCGACTGCTATTCACGACCAAACCAAGTTTTTCTTCGCCAATCCTAATTCACCTTTGTATTTCTCCAGGACACTTCATATCACTACGAAGATCCCAAGTTTATTTGATAATCCATCGTATGGTTATATACGAACTCGAAAGGAACTTGTTCCAGTTCGGGGATGGATCCTGGTTCAGGAGAAATAGGAATAAGGTTTATTCGGTTGTCTTTTATCTCCACCTTTTCTCACATCGCGAGTGCTCCTAGGATTAGGACAGTACACCCATTATGCTTATTGGATAGTCTTCTTCCAAACCATAGGCTGGTGCCGAACGGTAGGGAAGGAAGAAAACCATTTGGCCTAAAGGGGTGTACAGAAGGTAATGACTAAAGACATATAAATGGATTTGGAGAGGTGGCAAAGAATTATACGGTTACAGTTGTGAATCTGGATAATGGAAGTGGCATTACTAGGAATACCAGGGTACCCCATCAAAACATTTTAATGTTTCAGTTTCACTGTGTACTGTTAAAAGAAAACTGATTTCCCAATTAGACACTTGCTCCAGGGTATGTATTTACCAGGTTTGATTCTCACATCTGTATAGTTTTACAGATGATGAGTGGGAGTAAGTTATTGGGAATTAGATAATCATCCTCATTATATCGGAATTCGTTGTAATTGGTAATATTTGAGGAAGTCACCTGGGTTGTTTGCCGGACGACAAATATTTGGTTTTGAATATATGTTGTTATGCACCAGTTTCAAATTGATATATCTGTACGTCTATTTTTATAGAGTGAGATATGACTTTTTGAAATTATGTCTATGACATTTACCTATATCAGTGGATGGTTAGGTAAGGAGCATTGAACAGCGATGTAATTCTTCATAACCATAGTACAGTTTTCAACCTATGACACACAGTGAATGAGTTATTAGACTCAAGGGACTTATACAGAGTATTGTATATTGTCCAGTGTCCATTAGGACAGAGGGGTTGGTCCTCGTACTATGTTCTGTTTACTTGTGACTTCTCACGTTCTTAGACATGTGTTTCGTAGAAACACAAGGTCCAAGTTTTGAGAAGTTATAGGTATAAGAATAAAGTAGAGAACCAGATGTTCCAAGTATCGGGATTCTTCAAAGTGATCGAAGATGTAGATACTTGTGTCTGGTATTCAGTTGATAGTAATGATTAAGAGAACTTGCTTCTCTATCAGGTTACTCATAATTGAAAGCATTCCTAAGTTGAGTAACGCTGATCGGCCTCCTTCCATTTAGTTGATATGCACTGGAGACAGCTGCATGATTTGAATCTTGTTCAATTAAATCAGTGCCTCCGTTCCTGTATTGGATATAGAACAGTTCATATCTTGACATTGTTAAGGTACGGGGAGTTGTCCGGCTTATGCTTAAAACCAGACTATGGATAACTCAAGGCACGTTTCTGTAATGGTTGTTTATGGGTTGACCCGGGCTATGACGAGGGTTGACTTTCTACCATCTGGAACATCAATAGTGATATTGTTCTTGACTCGCCACAATTTTAAAAGAAATGGAGTTTTTCAGAAAACAGTAGTGGGAGTATGGTAGAACTGGAAGTGATTCCAGAACCGTAAACGATTACTGCAAATTTGATAAGAACCTAAAGATTCAATCTGTATTGACATTCCATTGGCCACTCCGTAGATATGGTGGGTAACCTCAGGCACTCGAGAGGTACTTCGGTATCCTCAAGGACGGTGACAGGGAGGTTCTTGTTTACCCAGACTTGCCATTGCTGTTGTTCCAGACTGTGAGACCCGGCAGAAGGATGAGTATAGCGTCGTTCTAAACTTGCTTTAGAAGTGTACGTCTATATGACTCTGCCAGAGGGTTGTCGTAGTCAGTAGGAGCAGCGGAAGCATTGGTGGACATGTCGCTTATGTCTATTTATAGACTAAAGCAAATATAGCGGAGATAGATCATCTATTTCTGATGCGACAGTCATAGGTTTGACTTCATCAGAATAGGGGATGGATCTGTTAAGAAGGTAGTAGGGTGTGATGTCCTGTTATTTGGATAACATACACAGAGTAGGAAGTGAAATTCCTATAATACGATCGGTTATTCTTTGGTCGTCACACAGTGATTTCTCCACATAGCACTTGGATATTATATCATACATTCTGGTCACTAGATCTATGGTTTTAGATCTAGATTTGGGTGGTTTCCCAATCTGGGTACTTAGACAGCATTCTATGGGTATTTAGAATGGACGACTCCTGGCACGGTAGTGTACCTGCAGGTAATGGAGTCGCCCTCTCTAAAGGTGTCTTACAGACTAAAGTAGAGAGGGATGTGTATGATTGGCAAATCACTTGCTTAGGCAATTGAGTCAATCATGAAATGTCAAGTACCACACCAGATGTTGTTCTTGCTGTAGATGCAATAAGTTGATATTGATCCAATCCTGGAGAAACAATCGGAAGCAGCTTTAGGACATAAGTGGATGTTCTAGGGATATGATAACGACAGCCTACTTTAGGAGACGGTTATCATTCCAGGCTTCCAAGGTTACCTGGATGGCAGAGTGGCTGTCGGAGTTATAGTTTTCCCTCTGACGAGGGGTAGTATTTTGGACAGGTGGTCCAGGCAAATACTGAGGGAAGCATGGCGCAGGACGCTGATTAAGTTCAGTTGATGATACAGTCTAAGAAGTTTGGATTTGGAGTTCATTTATGAACTAGGTCCCCTCAGACATCCAGACATTCTAAGACAGGCATTGCTCATTTCGGGAGATGGCTTTCTCCGCGAACTTGAGATATAGAGAGACAAAGAAAGAAGCACCATAGCGGATCCACTCACTGAGGCTATTCCTCGAATGCAATAGTTTCGCAAACGAGCTTTGTGAGATTGACTAGTAGAGGAGTTGGGTGTTCGGTATCACACGGGCTGTGAGTATGCGACATCGCAATAATTAGCCTTGAGTGCAAGTGGGAGATTGTTGGAGATAGTGCCCTCAGAGTCAATTATTGGATCACAGGCACGTGATTGCAATGGTTGAGGGAGGACCTATCCCGGTAGGACAGTCTTACTCGAGATGATAGTATGCTATCTGGTTTATCTTTATCATCGTGTACTGCTTTAGGTGACCTTACGAGTCGCTATTACACGTTGATTGAGCCCCTAGGATTCTTGCTTGACTACCAGCAGTATGAGGGCGATCATATACGTGAGAGCTGGAGTCTATAAGCACATCTTTAAAAGGTCCCAAGTCGTGGGAGTTTCGAGACAGGGCATCGATACTCCAGAGTAGACTAGTGTGTACAGTCGAAACCTCGACGAGGGGCGGTGGCCGGTCTCACAAGCCACTGGTGTCAGTTGGTTCACCTAAGATGTATACAGGTGCTCATTAGGTTATGAGTACACCGGACAGGACTCACCGGGAACCTGCTAGTTGGGATTATACCAGACATCAGATAGCAGTTCCCTGGTGATATGTGTACAGGTTAGTTCATCGACCTGAGATCGTCATTTGTCTCGTGTGAGTTCCCACTGTGCTTTGATTACTACCCTACCACGCTCAAAGGAGACGTGCAAACAGGTTTTAGTTGGTTACAGTCCCGAGCCACATGGAGGCAGCGAGCGGATCTGTAGGGGTTCGTCTCTCCCGGTATTGGGGGTGAGGTCGCGCTGTGTCTAGAAGAGCCAGAACATGAAAAGTCCTTGGCCAAGGCAGGAGATTTGCTGGTAGGTATTCCAGTAGTATCTCAGGGTGTTTTGGGCTGCACTCCGACACGACTTGTACCGCTTTTGGGGGTCTGACTTTTACCAACCCACTAGGCCCGCCATGCGATACTCATAGACGAACGGACCGGACTGTACGGATATTGTCACTGACAGGCTCAGAAGGGTGTCAGGATGAGTTCGCTCATCGACGTCCCTTTTGGTCAATAGCTGGTGGCCCGTCACGTATGGCTAATACCTCTGACGTGCTAGTGGTTAAATCCACAGCCATAGTATTGACGAGTCTTTAGAGTCCACCACACTTAGTTACTCAAGTTTCGGGCGAAACGCTGTAGAGGCCGTATGGAGATATGGCAGGGTTCAATCAGATACGTGCGGTATTGCACGGATCGTGATCGGACGGTTTTTACTAGCCGGCTTTGGTTTAAGCCGGATTCTAGTATTAGATAGTGTAGATTTTGTCTCTTTGCATTTGTGTTCTGTGGGAATACAAATGCGGGCATGTATATGCAGTAGCGGGGTTTTCCTGTAATTTATTACGGGATCAGTTTTCTGAAGTTGCCAGTTTGTATTCCGTTCCGGCCGGTTTTCCTTTGTTCCTTCACGGCCGGACTTTTCGTTGGAGGGGGTTATTTGCAAGTTTGCAAATAACATTTGTGGAGGGGGTTTCTTGCATTTGTGGCATTATGATAAGTTAAGCATCATTGCTTTCTTGTTCTCATCATGGTGCATTAAATGAGATTTGAATTGATTTGGTGTTGTTGTGACATATATACCTCATTATCATCTCTTTGTTTGTGGTCACCCTCTACTTTTCCTACCATCACCTCCCTTCTTGTTTTGTTGATTCCTCCACCATTTGATCAAGGGGGGCCGGCCACTTCATGGGTGAGAGAGAGAGATTTCTTTTTTGGTGAGGGTGGAAAATTATTCTCATTCTCATGTTGCATCAAAATTTCATAGCTCATTTCTCTTCTCCTCCACATCCATGGCAACTTCACAACCCCAATGAGACAAAGGTTCTATACTACAAGCTACAGTACCCTTGGACGCGTTGGCTAGCCAACTTCGCGCCCGAGTTGCCTCGGTCCAGAGGTGGGAGCCCGTAAAAGATATCGGCTACGTGGTGCCCTTTCCGACGAGGAGGTGACGGACGGAGATTCCGCGGGAGATCGGAGTGGAGACGAAGACCGGAGGACACGGATCTCTCGGTATAGCTTCCACCCCATTTCTTAGTTTGCTAGTAGCTAGGTTAATGGCCCGATCCGGGTTAAAAGTGCGCGGTGGTGCCGGTTTGCAAGTTTCGCAAAGTTTTTCATTTCCGCCTTTCCGGCGTCGGATCGACGGCAGGGGCGCCGCCGTGCACTTACACTTCTTTCTCTTTTCCGCCCTTCTTCTCGTCTACCGAGACCATATTCCACTCTTCTTTCCATACGGTCTCGTGTGTTTCTCATTTCTTTTCTTTCCACTCCATTCTTTCACCAACTCGACCATTACCACGATAAGATTTTTGAATGGTTGGTGCTAACCTTTGGCTTGTGTAAGGCCAAGCTTGAGTTTGGGGGGAACCTTGTTGTATATATGTACATATATTTTTTGTTTTCTTTTTCTATAAAAAATATAAAAAAAATTCAAAAAAAAAATTATAAATAAATAAACAGGCGAGTGCCGGCATTTTGACCCTCTTGGTGTGGCATGACAGTGAGGACACTGTCCAATTTAAGTTTGGGGGTATGCTCGGTAAGCCTTCTTCCTTCGCATTCATGTGTATATGTAACGTTTTGAAAATCGTTTCGGTGAAATTTCGAAAAAACGGTAAAATAAGGGTGTTTTCTGTAAAAAGTCAAAATGCAAATATCTTTATTATAAAATTAAATATACATATTCTAGCTATGTAATTGCTTGTATTTGGTGTTTATTGAGCCACTGCTGAAATTTCAAATTTTCTGAAATTTTTTCCGAAATTCATTATTTTAATATTATTTTAAGCCGGTAAGAAAATACATTAAATTAGCGATAAATACAAATTTAAATGGGCTAATTTTAATATTTAAAATCATGTTAATTAAAATCTAGTTGTAATATAATTTTTTTTATTTTATTTCAAGTTTTAATTGATTTATTATATGGAAAACAAAAATATAGTTATTTTGAACTAAAACTTGCAAATATGGTATTGTGGGGGGTCTTTTTGCATAGAATTTTTTTGTAAAGTCTCTCACACTCACCCTCACTCCCCTTGGATGGGCCCACACTATTGTAGCAGCCCAAGAATTTTATTTCCCTCTTTTTGACCTTAAATCATGTGAGAAATGAGTTAAAATAAGGTTTTTATATATAGTAAAGTAGGTGGGGGTATTATGGTAATTTGGGAGGGGCTTTGACTTGGATTCTTTTCCACAACTCCCTCACACCTCTCCCCACTCCCTCCTCAGCCGAAATTCTGCTATAACAGCCCCCATCTTTTTCCCCCATTTTCCATCTCTTTTGCTTCAAAAATTGCCTCAAAATCCATCAAATAAATCCCAAAATCCAAATCCAACTCCTACCCATTTCTCATTAGCCAAACTTACATGGATCTAGGAGCATGGAAGCTACTTTTGGAGGCTAGAATTTGCATGCTAGATCCTTGATCTTGTGAGGTATAAATCAAGACCTTTTGTTAAATTGTTGTTTGAATACCTTAAATCAAGCATTATTAGTTATTAATTTGGGTTTAATTGTATGTTTGGAAAAACTTAGTAAGGGTTTATGAAATTCAAGTTAGGTTTTTGTGTATGTAATTGTGGTTGCAATTGTAGTTCTTCATATTGTGAAATGAAAAGCTAATCAAATTTCTAGTTGCAAATTGTTAGTTTGGAATTGTAATATTTAAGCTATATTGCTAGCTAGGTTTTTGTAAACCATGAATTTGATTATGAGAAAAATATAATTAGGTTTTTGCATGACTTCATTAACATTATTAAGTGTATTTTAATACTTTAGTTCATGAAAATCCAAGCTAGATTCTAGTTTGTGCATTTTGCTATAAAATTGTTAAAATTGGTTAATATTGCAAACTAGGTTTTTGAAATCGAATAAAATTGTGGGTTTAAAATTTACATAATGGTTTCTATGGTATAATTAAGATATTAAGTTATCATCTTGGTCACTAGAATTGTTAAAATATCATGTTTTGTACAAAAACGGCGAATTGTGCTTGCTAGATTTTCGGAAAAATGACTTTTTAAGTGAAATTGGGGTTTTTGTGAATTTTAACCTATTTTATATTAAAATTAGTGTTCGTGAATGTGCAAATGAGTGTGTTGGGAGTTTTCTCGATGGTTTGGCGTTTGTACGCAGACGTCGAGGGTTTTTGGATCGATTTGCGAAAGCAACCATAGGTTTTGACCTATGTGGGATTCGTGCGTCGTTTTGGTCATGAGTCGGATTTTAATGCGGTATGGTGCGTTATGATATGTAGGTACCCCATGTGGACTTCGAGACGACAAGCAAGCGCGTGGAAACGTCGGCACCGGCGAACGAGGACCAGGTGAGTAGATTTATATCTACGGGGAGAAGTCGGGTGGATGGTATATAGCACCCCCGCAGTCCGTGGTGATGTATACGGATGCGTATACACACCAACAATTAGTATATGTTATTTGAGATTAATAACGATGTTAGGATGGATATTGGTGTGTTAGATTACTTTAGTGTTGCGAACCCTAGGGTAGTGTTGCACTACACATACACACATACATACTTGCATACATTCCTTTTTATATGTGCTCATGAGATTCTTTATACTTATGTGTTCACGTGGGTATGGGACTATGTGTTCACATACGGATTTGAGGATGATACTTGGGATTGAGCTGAGTCGATGAGATTTGTTTTGTGGTTGTGATATCGGTGATATGGCAGGATTCGTACTTGAGGTACGTCCTAGTGTTATAGCGGATCTTGGGGCGGCGATACGGGTGAATAGTGTTATAAATAAAATGGTCGACATGTGATCGTGATATGAGGCATGATATGCTAGGATATTAATATTAGGCCGTATCGGGCGATGTATACCCTTGATGATGCTATGTGCTGACGGTATCGGTTTGTACGAGATTGTCGATCTGTAGTCAGATCATGGGTATATTGAGGATATTAGTATTGTACTAGACATAGGTCAGTACCCTAGACTATGATCCTGAATAAAAAGGATACCAGAGGAATGGTGTGAGGAATATGATATTGACCTGTACCCAGATTTGGGGATGCCGTACGACAGATTTACGTACGAGCTATATCTTGATGATTGATCCGCACTGTTGACTTGGGATGGCTGATTGTAGATATGGTATCGGATATGATATTATTGAGGCGGGATCACCGAATAATATATATACAGGTATGTATATGGATCGACTCAGATGTTAGGCGGTTTCCTTACCTGTAGTCCAGCTTGTTAGCTTAGCCCTTTAGTTTAGTTTAGTTGCTAGATTAGATTCGATTCTTACCTATTTCAAAAACTAACGAATCATGGGTATTTTAAAAGACAGCCCAAGGGATCCTACGGATATTTCAAAAGACGTATCTTTTCATAAAAACACCGTAGCCCCTATTTTCAAAACCCCATGATTCGTGTTATTTCAAAAGGCACCATTTGTAGGACTTATATTAGATTAATGCTGGTTAGTTACAGTTGCGTCTAGTATTCAGCTCCCGCTTATTATTGTGGTTCGCTTCGCATCGCATACTTATGTTATAATTTCTTATTGCAATGTTGATATCATATTGTTAGGACACCAGCACCATTACCGATGATGCGTATGTACCACGTACACTTACTTGCCGGCTCACACACATCTTCATCGGTAATTGCCATGTCACGTACACCTTAGAAAATATTATTTCTTGACTTAGCTTGTTAGTTAGTAATTTGACATGATATTAGTGTGCCTGCCTTATATGCCAGCTTAACATTGTAGTATTTACTTGTCACTTCATGCATACTGTTATTCATCGTTATGCCTATATTCATGGTTTTTACATGCTATTGATGATTTGGATTCGGATTTCTATGAAATTTTCTGGATTTGGGGGGAAAACCGCAAAACTTATATAAACTGATTTCTCTCTTTTTAAATAAAAAGTGCGGTTTTTCCCATGATGTATGAGTCGTCCACCATGAGTTTGCTGATGGATTTCGAGACCCGATTCGAGGAGACGGATGAACCGTTTCGGGTACATGGTGGACCCGGTAAGGTACCCCGGGGCAAGAAGCGCGTGATGATGACGATGTGAGCCTGGCAGGGGAGCACTACCTACCGGTGATTTTACCCGACGCGTCGGATATCCGGAGGATACCATCGTGGTCTTGAGATGGATGGTAGGGGCCGGTCTGGACTGACGGCGCCCTAGATATTGTGATTGAGACATTGAGATTTCGAGATATTGAGGTACAGAGACTGTGATACAAAGATATCGAGATATTGGGATTACGTTTTGTGCCGATGCTAGGCACTGTTTTATGCTGATTTCATTATGATACCTCATTTTAAAAATACAAAGGAAATCTCACTAAATTATGAAAACAGTTCTTCATTTACATGTATTCTATTTTCATGCATTCATACCTCATTCATATGATATATTGCTACTTGAAGCACTTACACGGGCACATGAGATTACACTCGGGTTAGATATTTACCTTAGCCTTGTTATAGGCTACGTGTTATTCATATATTTGAGGATATATTATGATCATTGACCTAGGTTGCGTTATTTATGCGATTTCTGTGCGTAGATATTTTTCTATTCACGAGTTGGCAACTCACCCCCGTTGTGCCCCAGTTTCTTGCAGGTTTGCCGTACAGGTTTCATTACGGCTTTGCGGGCATAGTTTCCTTCGGGTGATTTGCTAGTAGGTGGGTTTACTTGTATCGTACCCCCATTATATATCTTGTATATCATTATTCTGTTGTATCTAGAAGTTCTATCAACCAAACATGTATTTATTTGAGATAGAGACCAGTGATGTTTATTCTTTCGACCTTAGAGTCGCGCGTTGTATTTATGTGGTTTTCTTGTGGTTTTTGAGTTTCCTTTTGAATTTTGATCCTCGCCCTTGGCGTTGTATATTATATTGCTTGTGTGGTTGTGACCGTCGATTGACGAAGAGCTAGCTCCCGCTTGGGGATGCCTTTTTATTGATTTCGTATACTATTCATGTTGTATCCCATTTGGGGGCCAGTATTTTCAAAGGAGACTCTGCCGAAATTTTCGGTAAATTTTTGATGTTTTTAAAACCGCCTAATTTGGCTTATGCTATTGAAACTACTTGCTTTAAGTTGGTTTTTCCTGCACTCTACATCTTTCTTGGTTTGGATTTCTGGGTTTTCGGTTTACTTAGATTACGTACGCCTCGAGACGTTCGTAGTTTAAGTGCCGGTCATGTTCCGTACTTTCGGGTCGTGACAGTATATTTTTCCATTTGCATACTTATTTTAAAACCCATAAAAATTGAAAATTTTCAAAAATCATAAAAATTAATGTATTCAATTTTGGCCATATTTGATTTGAGTTTGAGAAATAGGTTAACTAGACAGGAACAACTAGATTTTAGATTTAGTAAATTAAAAACCCAAAAAATAACCTTCCTTAAATTTTAACGGTAGAAAGTATATGTCTTTGTAGTTTATTTAGAAATAGGCAAATTTTGAGTTCACTTTTTGGGCTAATTCGAAACAAGGGAAGAGTATTGATGTTTTTATTAAAGTATGAGTTTGAAAAATAGTTCCTAGCTTAAGTCTAAATTCTGAAAATGTATACCCTACAAATTGGATAATCACACACCTTGAAACTTGGAATAGTAGAAGAGACCTTGAAATGCTCTTGTCTAAAGTCCTTAGTACGAAGAAAATAAAAGAAAAAAAAGTGAATAAAGATAAAAAATGAACACTGGTTTTTGTGATTACTTAAGGCTGTAAAAATAGAAAAATATTCAGCGAGGGTGCTTCATCACCTGGTGCCTTAGACCAACTGGTTTGGGAGTCACTGCTAAAAGCCTTGGGTGTTTGCAAGACTAGGAATTACGCTTTATAGTGCAAACGCATCTTGTAATCAGTCGTTGGTACCTCAAGAAGTATTAACGGTCGCATGAAGGATGTGTAAGAAAAATTCATTTAAATTCCCCAATTAATAAGTACTTTGGACAATGGACAAGAGTATGATTGCTTGATTTGAATTTCCAAGTGTAGGAGTGATATATACACAAACGTAGAGGTATGTGATTGGAGTTTAGATGAGAGAAAGGAGTGAAGAATAGAACTTCTATCTTTATAGAGTTGATAAAAATTCCTAAGTGGAGATGGAACCCTAGAAGGAAAAACTTAAGAAATGCCAAAAGCTAAGTAAATTGACAAGAATATATATAATTTTAAGTTAAATAATAAGGAAGCGTGAAGAATATGGGTGGATAATTTATGAGTCGAAGATAATAACGTTCTTGTTGGAAAACCTAATCGGAGAATAAAAGTTAATGGGCCGAATTGATAGGATTTTGTGGGTAGTATCTGCTGAAAACCCTCAGGAGACAACACTCCTTCTACTAGGGACACCTAGAGCTTTAACGGCTTGTTGCACGTGCTCAGTGCAATCGCGTTTCCCTGCGAAAGTGCGGTTAGGTTTTTTTAGAGAATAAAAATAAGTTTGCTCAAGGACGAGCAAAAGATAAGTTTGGGGGTATTTGTTCATACCATAATATTGCATTATTATATTCCCCATTCTTATTCGTTTTATATATGTTCTGGTGCTTTTGACGTATGTCTGCTACATATTACACGTTACAGGTTCTTGGAGCGAAAACAGTGAAAAAGACAAAAGACGACACAAAAAAGGGGGACTTTGACCAATAAATAGTAGGATCTTAATCAAGCTTACACAAAAGATCAGTACAAGGCAATGCAAGGTCCAAGATTACAAAGCAAATGGTTAAAATTCCACTTCAATTGTTCACTGGAGATCTGGAAGAATTAGAGAAGCCAAATTGAATAAAGATCCAAAGAAATAAAAAGCCCAAGAAGCCCAAAATCAGTTCCAAAATTTCCAGACATAAAATTTTACCAAAACTTAGAGTCTACTTTGACTAGGTCTTCCTAAGGATATTTTGGTAAATGCAGACGTGCGAATCAATTGTAACCTAGGGTTTCCTATCCTCTATAAATAGGAACTCTAAATCATTGTATTCTTTTCATGCCTCCCTCATGCCTCTTTTTATAAATAAAATTTAGATTTCTTTTGGAGAGCATCGATGCCTCTTTTCAATTCATCTATTCAGATCTGACAACCCTACGTAAATGTTTGGAGAGAGCCATCTGTAAAGTAAGTAATTAATTTCAATTCTTGCCATAGGTAATTTTTCATTCTCTGCCCTAGGTTAAATTTAATTCCTTGCCCTAGGTTAAATTTATTATCTGCCCAAGTTAGATAGTTAGATCTTTAATTCAATTGCCCTAGATTAATTTAGTTTTTAGATTTAATTAATCCATTCACGCCGTTCGGAATTAACTCGTAAGAGCGATCAGGAAATTCACAACATCCCTGTGGACCGACCCGTATTCACCGGCTAGCTGCAAAGCGACACCGTTCTTGATTGCGGTAATAGAAAGTTTTGAGATAAATCAACTATCTAAAAGAAAATTGGATTCTCTCTCAGCTTACTCCTCCCTATACACCACAGCACAACGATGTATCGTAGCGGAGGAATTGCACCGTATTAGATATGGTGCGCTCTATGATGAGCACTGCTGAGTTGCCTATTTCCTTCATGGGTTATGCGCTTGAGACAGCAGCATACCTATTGAATCAAATTCTATCTAAATCTGTACCTACCACACCATATGAGATATGGAGTGGGAAGAGACCTTATCTTAAACGAGTTAAGATATGGGGTTGTTCGGCCTATGTTAAAAGGAAAAATCCGGACAAACTCAAGGCACGATCAGTTCTCTGCAAGTTTATAAGATATCCAAAGAATTCTTATGGATACTTTTTCTACCAGTGTGAGGAGAAAAAGCTGTTTGTTGCTCAACATTCCACCTTTTTGGAAAAGGAATTTCTTGCAAAAGAAATTAGTGGCAATGAGGTAGAGCTGGAAGAAGTTCCAGCACCACAAACCGCAACAGAAGATTTGGTGGAACAAGAGGATTCAGTAGTTCCCGACGAACCCCGGTCTCTCCGCCAATCTTGTAGGGTTACACATCCACCTGAGAGATATTACGGTTTTCTCATCGATGGTGGGAGCGAGGATTGCATCATAGAAGATGATGACCCGACTAGTTTCGACCAGGCCATCACGAGTGGTGACTCTGTGAAATGGCTGGATGCAATGCGATCTGAGATGGAATCCATGTACACCAACAAAGTATGGACTTTGGAAGTTTCTCCTGAAGGGGTAAAACCAATTGGGAGCAAATGGATCTTTAAAAAGAAACTTGGTATAGATGGAAAAGTTGAGACTTTCAAAGTTAGACTTATTACAAAGGGTTTTCATCAATGACCAGGTGTGGATTATGACGAAACCTTTTCTTCAGTGGCTATGCTTAAGTCCATCCGGATCTTACTTGCCATTTCTGCATACCATGACTACGAAATCTGGAAAATGGATGTTAAGACCGCCTTTCTAAATGGTGATTTAGAAGAGTGCGTGTACATGGCTCAGCCAGAGGGCTTCGTAGACAGTGGGAGTAGCGGAAAAGTGTGCAAGCTGCTTAAATCCATCTACGGATTAAAGCAGGCATCGCGGAGTTGGAACATCTATTTTGATGTAGTAGTCAAAGAGTTTGACTTCATCAAAAACATATATGAACCATGTATTTACAAGAAGGTTGCAGAGAGTAATGTTGCTTTCCTCGTATTATACATAGACGACATACTCTTGATAGGGAATGATATTCCTATGCTGCACTCGGTCAAGCTCTTCTTATCACATAGATCCTCAATGAAAGAACTAGGTGATGCCTCCTGCATTTTCGGGATTAAGATCTATAGAGATAGATCTAGACGGATACTGGAATTTTCCCAATCCAGGTACATTGACACTATACTAAAGAGGTTTAGTATGGAAGAATCCAAGCGTGGAAACTTACCCACGATCTCTGGACTCAATCTCTCCAAAGAGATGTCTCCCAAGACTGATTTGGAAAGAGCTCGCATGCAAGGGATACCCTATGCTTCGGCAGTAGGTTCTATCATGTACGCGATGCTATGTACCAGACCCGATGTAGCATACTCACTAAGTGTAGTGAGTAGGTATCAAGTAGATCCTAGAGAGAATCACTGGACAGCCATGAAGAACATTCTCATGTACTTGAGAAGGACTAAAGATATGTTCTTGGTGTATGGTAACGGAGAACTCCAGGTGGAGTCCTTTACCGATTCGAGCTTCCAAAGTAATAAGGACGACTCTAAGTCGCACTCGGGATTTTTCTTTACCGTAAATGGAGGGGCGGTTTGTTGGAAGAGTTCCAAACAGGAAACCGTGGCAAACTCAAAGACGGAGGCTGAATACATCGCTGCCAACGATGCTGCAAAAGAGGCTGTCTGGATAAAGAAGTTCATCACTGAACTTGGTGTGATTCCGTCCATTGAGTATCCATGTATTGTGATAACAATGGAGCTGTGGCTTTGGCCAAGGAACCCATGTCCCATCAGAAGTCCAGACATATTCTGAGGGGGTATCACCTGATCCGGGAGATAGTTGATCGCCGGGAGATCGAGGTCAGGAGAGTTGATAGGAAGGAAAACACTGCGGATCCACTCACAAAGGCCATTCCTTAGATACAATTTGAGAGACTCTTCGGGATGTTGGGTATGAGATACTACAACAGTTGGCCTTAGTGCAAGTGGGAGATTATTAGTTGTATGTATGCCCTAGAGGCCATTGTTGTACATATGATGTATATTATAGTGGATGCTTGGATATATATAGAGAGGACTTTCATGCTCGATATGATAGTATGCTGTTTGGTTTCACTTTATCTAAACATGTTAACGAATACTGTTTTGTGATCACGTGTTGATAAAGCCCTTGGGATATGTACTTGACTATTAGGACTATGATGAGATCATACTAGTGGGGCCAGGGTAGTCAACGAGTACATCTTATAACAGTTCCTAGTCGAGGGTGTATCGAGACAGGGCATCGATACTCCAAAGTAGACTAGCGCATACGTATCTTGACCCATATGATGGGCGATGGATGATCCCATATCCATTGGTGTTGGACATCAAAGATGGTGTACGGGTGCTCAGTGGAGACTGGGTACACTGAAAGGACCCGCCGAGAACTTCTGGATGGTATTAAACCTATCGTCAGATAGCTGTTCTCCGGTGACACTGGTACAGGTTAGTCCGTAGACCCGAGATCGTCATAGAGTCTCGTGTGATTCCCACTGTGCTTTGATTTCCACCATGCGACGTCCAAGAGGGCGTGAAAAACGGTGGCTTTTGGGTACAGTCCCGAATCACATAGAGGCAATGAGCGATAGGAAGGGTTTCGTCTCTCCCTATTTAGGGAGTTGATGTTGTGCTGTGTTCGATTGGCTATAACTGGATGTCCCTGGCCAGGGCTGATATGGAGATTTACTGATAAGAGTTATCAGTAGTTTCTCGACCCGTTATGAGCCTTACAACGACACGACTTATCGGTTACTGGGGTCTGACGTTTACCACCCCTAGATTAGATATGCAACATATTAGACGAAGTGATCAGACTGTACGGGAGAGTTTACTGATTGGATTTGCAGGAGAATGTACAGGCTTGCTTGTTGATCTTCTGATTGCTCAATACAAGGGTGGCTGTTACGTTTAGCTGACCGCTTGCTTCTTGTGGGTGTTTGATATGATCATCACCCACTGCCGGCGTATTGACGATTCTTTAGAGTCCTACAAAGAGGTTTCCTGGCTCAGGCAAAATGGAGTAGGAGCACATATGTGATATTTGCGGGACCAAGAATAATACGATCTGAGATACCGTATTCTATTCTCGCGATATAGGATATCGGCCGGGTATATATGATATAGCCGGGTCATCGGATTAAGTGTTGATTCGATGAATCGATACATGTTATATTAGTCGGTTATAAGTTATATAGCCAGATTGTCGGATTAAGTGTTGATTCGATAATTTAATGTATAATTATATATGTAATATATTACATTATGATAACTAATATAAGCTCGCTTTATTTATTCATTTTCTCGCCGGGTAATACATTGATATATGTGCGATATATGTTAATTGTATTATTTTCTTTTGTTACAAAAAATATATTATATATGTGATATATAATATTGTAACAAGTTAAGGTTATAAATGCAACATGATTTGTGGAGATTAAACAAGTTAGAGTTTGATTAGGGTTAGCATTTGGGTTAGTTTTTTCATGAAGCTTCATGAAACTTTCTTTTGTTTTTAGCTAAGCTATTTTGTGTAGATATTATTTAACCCAACCCAAACCCTTAACTCTAGTTCATTCTCTACATGAGTTAAAGCCTTGATATTATTAACCCATGGTTGTCATTTGTAACCATAAGAATATTCATTATTCATCACAAAAGCTTTCTTCTTCTTCTTCCTCCTTGAAGAACCATTCTAGCTTTTTGTGAAGTAATGATTTAAAGTGAGAAATTGAAAACAAAAGAGTGTAAAATTCCTACTTCATCATCCTCATCTATTCTAGCCACATAGATTAGGGTGTTCACTTCACTAATATTTGATTAGAGAAGTGAGAGCTTGAGTTTGAGATTCTTCAAGGTAGATCATCTTCGAAAAAGAAGACTTCAAGCATAATTCGACTTGTGGAGCCACTCTTGAGTCCAGGAGATCATGGATCGCGGCAAAAGGACTACTACTCGGAGCGTATGAAGCGAAGGAACGGACTACAAAGGTTGTAATCTCTCTCTCTTAGATGTAAATTTGTTACATGCATAGTTAACCCTAATTCTCTAGTTAAGATCTTGGTTAGGGTTTGTTTAGCACCCCAAAAATTTTAAAATAGCATGATCGATGCTTGCTAAAACCTTCACAAGGTGCTAAGCTAACCCTTCAGTTCACTTCACCAATACTTTCATTAGAGAATTGTGAGCTTGGGTTACTGTTTCTTCAAGGTAGATCATCTTAGAAAGTGAAGACTTCAAGCAAGATACCTCATTCACCTCATGGAGCCTCTCTAGAGTCCGGGTTCTTGATGATCACAGCGAATGCACCTCAACTCAGAGCTTATGAAGTGAAGGAACGGACTACAAAGGTTGTAATCCCTAACTCTTACATGTTAAGTTGTTAACATATATTTTGTGTTTGATTCTCTAGTTAAAGATCATTGGTTAGGGTTATCTAAAATGGCAAAAAATTTAACTTGGCATGGATGATGCCTCTCAAAACCTTGCTGCCATTAAAGGTAACCAAACAGTTGTCACGACCCGAAATTACGAATCATGACCGGCACTTAGACTACGAACGTCTTAAGGCGCACGTATTCTAAGTAAGCCGAAACCCAGAAATCCAAACCAAGAGAAGTAGTAGAGAATAGGAAGAACCATATCAAATCAACCTGTATGCACATAATATACAACGCCTAAAGGCGAGGATCTCAACAGAAAAGGGAACTCCAACCAGCATGAAATCCATAGAAATATAACCCACGACTCTAAGGTCGAAAGAATAAACATCACTGGTCTCTATCTCAAATAAGTACATGTTTTGGTTGATGGAACTTCTAGATACAAGTGAAATACAATATACAATGTATAATGATGGGTAAGATACGATAACCCACCTACTAGCAAGTCACCCGAAAGGTACAGTGCCCGTAAAGCCGTAATGAAATCCGTACGGCAACACCTGCAAGAAACTGGGGCACAACGGGGGTGAGTTGCCAACTCGTGAGTAGAAAAAGATCTACGAACAGAAAATCGCATGTATGACGCAACCTAGGTCATACGATCAAAATATATAATCATCAATATATATAACCAGTAATCTCTAACCATGTCTAGGGTAAATATCTAACCCAAGTGTAATCCCATATGTCCATGTCAGTGCATCAGGTAACAATGTATCACATAGATGATGTATGAATGCATGTAACAGAATGCATGTACTGAAGAAAACAGCTTTTCATAATCTGTGAGATTTCTGTACTTTTAAAATGAGGTATCATAAATGAAATCAGCATAAACAGTTCCTAGCATCGGCACAAAACATAAGTCTCTGTATCTCGATACCTCTGTATCACAATCTCTGTACCTCAATATTTCGAAATCTCAATGTCTCAATCACAAAATCTAGGGCGCCGTCAGTCCAGATCGGCCCCTACCATCCATCTCATGACTACGACGGTATCCTCCGGATATCCGACGTGTCGGGTAATATCACCGGTAGGTAGTGCTCCCCTGCACAGGCTCAACGCCATCATCTGCGATCTTCTTGCCCCGGGGTACCGCACCGGGTCCACCATGTACCCGCAATCGGTCTCATCCGCCTCCTCGATTCGGGTTTCACATGTCACTCTCAGCACCGAGAAAACACATGGTGAACGCACTGAAATATCATATCAAGGGTAACCGGGTTTTTAAAACATTTACACAATCTCTTTGAAATACCCACGGTTCCCAAATCCAGAAATAACATAGAAACAACATATCTCAATGCGTATAATCAGGAAGCATGATGTATGTGACATATAAATGGAATGCAAGTGTAACTGTATGTCCTGCAACATGGAATAATAGTATGCACATACAAGGGTCATATCCTGATGCAATAATACTACTGTGTAGTGACATGGCAATTACCGATGAAGATGTGTGTGAGCTGACAAGTAAGTGTATATGGAACATACGCATCATCGGTAATGGTGCTGGTGTCCTAGCAGCATGATATCAATAATAGAATATGAATCATAACAGTATGCGATGCAGAGCAACAATAATAACATGCGAGAGATGAACTACTGAACACCATGATCGCTAAACTGCATCTAATGTCATAAAAGTCATATAGCTGCACAATACAAGGCTGAGCTAAAGCTAGTAGTAGGTAAGGGAAACCGCCTAACCTCTGAGTCGATACATATAAATATATATATATATATATATATATATATATATAGTCGGTGATCCCGCCTCGATAATATCACATCCGATATTATATCTCTAAAATCAGTTATTCCCAAGTCAAGAGTGCGGATCAAAACATCAAATTATAGCTCGTACGTAAATCCGTCGTACGGCATCCCCAATCTGGGTACGAGTCAATATCACATTTGTCATATTAATCATCAAGTATTCTTTTTATCAATATCATCATCGGGGTACTGACCTATGTCTGGTACAATTCTAACATCATTACTATAATCAAGATCTAACTACCGGTCGACAATCCCGTATAAATCGATATCATCAGCACATATCATCTCAAGGAGTATACCCCGCCCAAGGCGGCCTATTATAAATATCCTGTCATATCATATCATATCTCGTATCATAATCACATGTCGATCACATAATATATATGTTGCCATTACTATGGCATCGTCATCCCCAAAATCCTCTAAAGTATCAAGTGTATCTAAATCATGAATTTTACCATCATAACAGGTTATATTGCCGATATCATAATCTCAGGTCAACTCATCGACTCATATCAATCCCATATATCATCCTCAATTCCGTAATAAGCATATAAACCCAAACCCATGTGAACACATATCTATGTAGAATCCCATCTATGCACATATGAAGTGAGGATGTATCCAAGTGTGTATATGTGTGTATGTATGTGTAGTGCACCCACTACCCTATGGTTTCGTAACTTTTCACCAACTCCAATATACCAATATCCATTTAACATCAATAATAATCCCAACAACAATAATATTTATAGGTCTGTATACGCATCCGTATACATCACCTCGGACTGCGGGGGTGCTATACGCCATCCACCCGACTTCTCCCCATAGATATAAATATACTCACCTAGTTATGCGTGCCGGTGCCGATGTCGCCGTTTGCATCTCCAACGCCTCGACGTCATGTGAGTACCTACAAGAATATCACATGCTAAAACACATGAAAACCATGTCGGAAACCAAAATGGTGCACACTACGCCCATAGGTAAAAACATGTGACCTTGTGGGCAAAAACAGCCAATATCCTCTGTCGTCGACGTCCGAACGCCACCCGACAGATACGAATCATCGAATATCAAAATCCATATGAAAACACGTCATAAAACATACGCCAACTCACGAAAATGAACCCAGATTTTATCCTAACAGGAACCAGTCAAAACCAGACATGCCGGGGGTCAATTTTACATGAAAAAGGGGCTGTGCACGCAAAACGAGGCATTTTTATACCGGTCTGGCCGCAAATTGTGGCCAGAATGAGGTAATTTGCGGCCGGGATTTTGAATTGGTGGCTAAGGCTTTTGGTAGGGGTTCTAGGGTGCTTGCACAGCTCACTGACATGCGTACTTTTCTCTAGGAGGCCCCGGGTGAAAGCAGATATCAGAAAGGTCTCAAAATCGACAAAAACGGTAAAATACGCCAAGTCGAATAACTCTGGTAAATACTTGGATTCTAGAGTAATATTGGTTACAATGGTCTCAAAAACATCTAATATGGTTATACTAACGATCAAAACCAATACTAGGTCAAGTTACACTCAAAATTGCCTAAACTAGCACAATATCACAATAAAACAGTAACTTTCAGATATCTAATCAGAACTGAGCAAGAACTGAGTTGGGATGCGAGATTATACCTCCAGGGGGTCCTAGAATGAAGGAGAAGGAAAGGAGGAACTGGGGTGGTGCTGCTGAAGCTCCTGCTTGTGGCTGTTCCTGCTGTTGCTGCTGCTAGCAACTCTCTCTTTTTTTTTCTTCCTTTGATGATATTTGCAGCAGCAACAGCTGTTGTTCTTGGTGTAGTGAGGGCTGATATTGTGTGAGTTGGTTTGTGAAGAAGTGGTAATATGATGATGGTGTTGTGGGGTGTTAGTTTGGGCAAGGCTGCTGCTGCTGTGGCTGTTGCTTTCGCAGCAGATGAAGGGGGGCTGTTTAGCTGCTGTATTAAGGATGAAGTTGTGATAAATGGGGCTACAATGCTGATGCACAAGGGGCTGAATCTGTGCTGAAGTAGCAGCTGATGGGAGTGTGTAGGTGGCTGAAATCAGCCATTGTTGGCTGATAAGTCTTGATAGGGGGTGTTTGGTCAGCTATTGAGGCTGATAAGTCTTGATGGGGGTGGGTAAGTCAGCTAGGGGGCTGATAATGATAAGGGTAGGCTGATGTAGATCAGCTATGGGGGCTGATAGATTTGTTTCAGCTGAAATCAAGGCTGAAATGAGTGTGCAAGTCAGCTATGGTGGGCTGAAAATGTTGAGGGTAGGCTGAAGTGATGATTTAGGTGTTGGACTAAGGGGGTTAGGGGCTGGTGCAGCTGATGTGGGCTGCTCGTAGGGTGGCTGAATTATTGTTTCAGCTGCTGATGTCGGCTGATGTAGCAGCTGATGTGTTGCTATGGGGCTGAATTTGGAGAATTTGGGGCTGCAGTGTGAGAGGGGGTAAAGAACACAAGGAATAATGATATGGGATAGATCATGGTACATCCTAACCATCTCTCTCTTTCTCCAAAACAATGCTCACATGACACCAAGCCACCATGGCTCACTTCTCCCTACACAAGTCGACATAACCCCAGCTTTAATCAAATGGTTCAACCCACCATGGTCACCTAAATATCGTCCAACCCTAGGCTACCATGACCAAAACAAGAAACAGGTGTAGAAAATGTCATGTGCACATTTTTGCACGAAAAGCCAAAAATCCACTTAGCGATTGTCAATCGCGATTTACACCCAAAATAACATATACGTAACCATAAAAGCTTTAAAAAAATGACATACTTCCACAAAATACCCTATTTTAGAATTTCCAAAATTTCTCCGGGATTTTCACCATTTATCGGTATTTAATTACACCGACTATTAAAATATTAATTAAAAATTATGAAAATTCCCAATAATATTTTATTTTATTTTTTTTTTTGAAATGTTACAGTCTTCCCCCCTTAAAGAAATTCGGTCCCCGAATTTAAATTTAAACCTCCTAACTCTAAAACATTTCAATAAAATGTCTAAACCAATGGGGCTCCGAAATCATTAGTACATAAAAGGCATCATAGCGCAATACATGCGCATGAGTAACGAGCAGATAACTCGAAGTCAATACTCCGTCAAGTATCCTGCAATCATCGGAGTCAAGGCGAAAACACGACTGCCCAATCCAAAGCAAAACCGATATGCTAGAAATCAGAATTTTTACATGTAAATAATGAGACTATAGCTCGCCTTTGGAAATCCCTTTAAAATCTGTCAATGTATGCAAAATATTCCCAGGCACTGTCATCTGACCAGTCCTGCTCAGTACGAAAATCAATCGCAATATCATAGAAATGTACTGCTCCCTAAGAAATCAATTCCAAAAATGCATATAAAAACCCTGTGCGTCCGGTGCGCACGGAAATCAAAACCCATACTTGTGCCAAACTGCTGCACACGACATCAAGGTGCAACGGGTGTGCACGAAACATCTGTCAAGGCAATAGGTGTGCCTGACAGCACAAACAGGTGCATCTGACATGCACGAAGAATATCGGTTTAGTGCATCTGGTGTGCACCAAATCGCATCTCATAACATGCGCCCAACATGCGCTAAAAATCCAAATCCGGTGCATCCATCATGCACGAAATACGAATCATTGCACTGTAAGCATACGTGAACTATACCGAGTGCAAAAACCAAATTGTGTGCGTGCATACGCACAAAATCAACTCAAATGTCTAAGCCCCATAAAATCACAAACATGTGAAACCAAGGCACGAAGACGATATCAAGTGCAACAACTGTGCAAAAATCGTAAATCCTCAATCATCAAAACCAAATCATGCGAATAGATCGCCTAAAACATCGAAATCAAGTATGGCGGAATAGTTCCGCTCCAGCGCATCCTCCAAGAATCTCTGGCCAACTGTCGTAGTCACTCATAGCATGTCTCGTCGACGATCCTGAAATCTGGCCTGCTGGTGTGCATAACATGACCACTCCTGGGTCCAAGTCTCCTCTATGAATTATCAATCTCTCGATCCATCGGCTCATCAGCCCTGTCAAGTGTGCTAACGGGGTTGATTCCATTCTGGCACTTCTCTGGTCATTCCTCAGTCAGTCATCGCGGTCACTCGTAAAGAAACATGTCGCTGGCGTCGACCTCTGGCTCTCTGAATGTACGTGACACATCTGATCCTGGGTGCAAGTATCATTGCAGCAGTGTCCTAGAAGGAATCCTACTCAAGGTCTCTTCCAGTCTCATTTCTGCCAATTGTCCGGAAATCATCGCCCTTTACTATATCTGTTCCTTGTTCCGGAACGGCTGCATACTCATCACGACTCCTTCTAGAAGGTATATCCAGTTACAATGCCTCGGCATGCGCATCGCATCTCTGATGTCGGCGGAGTGGAACGTCATCTCTTTTAGATCTGGCACGAACCTCTTACTCCACTTTTCTCTAATGTCGACTACTTCGGACTTGTCTCGTCGTGGCTGCGTGGACTGAGCTCCAACGGCTATCATCGTATCTGGAGTCTCCCAAGAAATGCATCTCACCATCTAGCATCCGAATTAGGTCGAGCCATCTGATCGATTCGTCAAAACCTCATAGTCCTCCAAGATCTCAACATCTTGGGTACAGTATAATAGTATCGCGTACATACCACAGCATCGGTGGTCCAGCCGTAGAAGGGCAAACCCAAGCCTCACTAATGGCGCCGCAGAACTGCCGCAAACCCTAAGGTTCAAAGGCTTTCACACGTTCATTAAGTCGAGTTAGGGTTTCATTCTTCTAGAGGGACCATAGAATTGCCTTCATGTCCTTCCGAATACTTTAAACTTGAAATAATAGGTTACTGACATTCGATCGTCTCTGTCGACTCTCAACGTCTCCACGTGAAGTCGTCTCCGCTGGAATCAATCTATCTGAAGACCTCGCATCGGGGTAGCGAATGATCCACATGTCCTAGTCATTCACCCTCGGGGACTAGCGATCTTCTATCATCTCTTAGTACTACTCGTACTGCAATAGCTCCAACATCTAGGGTGATATCTCGTCGTTCGCAGCAAAAACTGGCTCGCTCGTCTGCAAGCTGAACCGTGCCTCAGTCATCACGAATAAGCCATACATCAACGGTCATCAAAATCTGGCTGGCCTCTACCGGTGGCTCAATCCTCTGGTGCTAATCTGCACGTCCGAGTAATCTCATACGGCGATCCATCCCACGCTCGTGGCGCAAAATACAAACAAAAGACACATCTCTACAATCGTGTGTCGCCAGAATCATGCCCCGGTCAGTCCTCGTTCGTGACGAGCTCAAGCTGACCGCAACTCTAGCCGTAGCTCTCCCTGCCCGTAACCGTGGCAGCAAAACCAAAACTGATACCGATGAGGCTAGATAGGGAAGGAATATGATACTGAATAAAGAAATGTATATCCTAAGGCTTCTTAAGTGGAGTGGCATGTCGTAAATATGCCGCGGAACATACCAACGGTACGTCACTCTACTTCAGTCACCTATTCCATCAACCAAGGGTCATCCTATACTCCGAAGGTAAAACCTAACGCTCTAATACCAACTTTGTCACTACCCGAAATTACGAATCATGACCGGCACTTAGACTACGAACGTCTCAAGGCGCACGTATTCTAAGTAAGCCGAAACCCAGAAATCCAAACCAAGAGAAGTAGTAGAGAATAGGAAGAACCATATCAAATCAACCTGTATGCACATAATATACAACGCCTAAAGGCGAGGATCTCAACAGAAAAGGGAACTCCAACCAGCATGAAATCCATAGAAATATAACCCACGACTCTAAGGTCGAAAGAATAAACATCACTGGTCTCTATCTCAAATAAGTACATGTTTTGGTTGATGGAACTTCTAGATACAAGTGAAATACAATATACAATGTATAATGATGGGTAAGATACGATAACCCACCTACTAGCAAGTCACCCGAAAGGTACAGTGCCCGTAAAGCCGTAATGAAATCCGTACGGCAACACCTGCAAGAAACTGGGGCACAACGGGGGTGAGTTGCCAACTCGTGAGTAGAAAAAGATCTATGAACAGAAAATCGCATGTATGACGCAACCTAGGTCATACGATCAAAATATATAATCATCAATATATATAACCAGTAATCTCTAACCATGTCTATAGTAAATATCTAACCCAAGTATAATCCCATATGTCCATGTCAGTGCATCAGGTAACAATGTATCACATAGATGATGTATTAATGCATGTAACAGAATGCATGTACTGAAGAAAACAGCTTTTCATAATCTGTGAGATTTCTGTACTTTTAAAATGAGGTATCATAAATGAAATCAGCATAAACAATTCCTAGCATCGGCACAAAACATAAGTCTCTGTATCTCGATACCTCTGTATCACAATCTCTGTACCTCAATATTTCGAAATCTCAATGTCTCAATCACAAAATCTAGGGCGCCGTCAGTCCAGATCGGCCCCTACCATCCATCTCATGACTACGACGGTATCCTCCGGATATCCGACGTGTCGGGTAATATCACCGGTAGGTAGTGCTCCCCTGCACAGGCTCAACGCCATCATCTGCGATCTTCTTGCCCCGGGGTACCGCACCGGGTCCACCATGTACCCGCAATCGGTCTCATCCGCCTCCTCGATTCGGGTTTCACATGTCACTCTCAGCACCGAGAAAACACATGGTGAACGCACTGAAATATCATATCAAGGGTAACCGGGTTTTTAAAACATTTACACAATCTCTTTGAAATACCCACGGTTCCCAAATCCAGAAATAACATAGAAACAACATATCTCAATGCGTATAATCAGGAAGCATGATGTATGTGACATATAAATGGAATGCAAGTGTAACTGTATGTCCTGCAACATGGAATAATAGTATGCACATACAAGGGTCATATCCTGATGCAATAATACTACTGTGTAGTGACATGGCAATTACCGATGAAGATGTGTGTGAGCTGACAAGTAAGTGTATATGGAACATACGCATCATCGGTAATGGTGCTGGTGTCCTAGCAGCATGATATCAATAATAGAATATGAATCATAACAGTATGCGATGCAGAGCAACAATAATAACATGCGAGAGATGAACTACTGAACACCATGATCGCTAAACTGCATCTAATGTCATAAAAGTCATATAGCTGCACAATACAAGGCTGAGCTAAAGCTAGTAGTAGGTAAGGGAAACCGCCTAACCTCTGAGTCGATACATATAAATATATATATATATATATATATAGTCGGTGATCCCGCCTCGATAATATCACATCCGATATTATATCTCTAAAATCAGTTATTCCCAAGTCAAGAGTGCGGATCAAAACATCAAATTATAGCTCGTACGTAAATCCGTCGTACGGCATCCCCAATCTGGGTACGAGTCAATATCACATTTGTCATATTAATCATCAAGTATTCTTTTTATCAATATCATCATCGGGGTACTGACCTATGTCTGGTACAATTCTAACATCATTACTATAATCAAGATCTAACTACCGGTCGACAATCCCGTATAAATCGATATCATCAGCACATATCATCTCAAGGAGTATACGCCGCCCAAGGCGGCCTATTATAAATATCCTGTCATATCATATCATATCTCGTATCATAATCACATGTCGATCACATAATATATATGTTGCCATTACTATGGCATCGTCATCCCCAAAATCCTCTAAAGTATCAAGTGTATCTAAATCATGAATTTTACCATCATAACAGGTTATATTGCCGATATCATAATCTCAGGTCAACTCATCGACTCATATCAATCCCATATATCATCCTCAATTCCGTAATAAGCATATAAACCCAAACCCATGTGAACACATATCTATGTAGAATCCCATCTATGCACATATGAAGTGAGGATGTATCCAAGTGTGTATATGTGTGCATGTATGTGTAGTGCACCCACTACCCTATGGTTTCGTAACTTTTCACCAACTCCAATATACCAATATCCATTTAACATCAATAATAATCCCAACAACAATAATATTTATAGGTGTGTATACGCATCCGTATACATCACCTCGGACTGCGGGGGTGCTATACGCCATCCACCCGACTTCTCCCCGTAGATATAAATCTACTCACCTAGTTATGCGTGCCGGTGCCGATGTCGCCGTTTGCATCTCCAACGCCTCGACGTCATGTGAGTACCTATAAGAATATCACATGCTAAAACACATGAAAACCATGTCGGAAACCAAAATGGTGCACACTACGCCCATAGGTAAAAACATGTGACCTTGTGGGCAAAAACAGCCAATATCCTCTGTCGTCGACGTCCGAACGCCACCCGACAGATACGAATCATCGAATATCAAAATCCATATGAAAACACGTCATAAAACATACGCCAACTCACGAAAATGAACCCAGATTTTATCCTAACAGGAACCAGTCAAAACTAGACATGCCGGGGGTCAATTTTACATGAAAAAGGGGCTGTGCACGCAAAACGAGGCATTTTTATACCGGTCTGGCCGCAAATTGCTGCCAGAATGAGGTAATTTGCGGCCGGGATTTTGAATTGGTGGCTAAGGCTTTTGGTAGGGGTTCCAGGGTGCTTGCACAGCTCACTGACATGCGTACTTTTCTCTAGGAGGCCCCGGGTGAAAGCAGATATCAGAAAGGTCTCAAAATCGACAAAAACGGTAAAATACGCCAAGTCGAATAACTCTGGTAAATACTTGGATTCTAGAGTAATATTGGTTACAATGGTCTCAAAAACATCTAATATGGTTATACTAACGATCAAAACCAATACTAGGTCAAGTTACACTCAAAATTGCCTAAACTAGCACAATATCACAATAAAACAGTAACTTTCAGATATCTAATCAGAACTGAGCAAGAACTGAGTTGGGATGCGAGATTATACCTCCAGGGGGTCCTAGAATGAAGGAGAAGGAAAGGAGGAACTGGGGTGGTGCTGCTGAAGCTCCTGCTTGTGGCTGTTCCTGCTGTTGCTGCTGCTAGCAACTATCTCTTTTTTTTCTTCCTTTGATGATATTTGCAGCAGCAACAGCTGTTGTTCTTGGTGTAGTGAGGGCTGATGTTGTGTGAGTTGGTTTGTGAAGAAGTGGTAATATGATGAAGGTGTTGTGGGGTGTTAGTTTGGGCAAGGCTGCTGCTGCTGTGGCTGTTGCTTTCGCAGCAGATGAAGGGGGGCTGTTTAGCTGCTGTATTAATGATGAAGTTGTGATAAATGGGGCTGCAATGCTGATGAACAAGGGGCTGAATCTGTGCTGAAGTAGCAGCTGATGGGAGTGTGTCGGTGGCTGAAATCAGCCATTGTTGGCTGATAAGTCTTGATAGGGGGTGTTTGGTCAGCTATTGAGGCTGATAAGTCTTGATGGGGGTGGGTAAGTCAGCTAGGGGGCTGATAATGATAAGGGTAGGCTGATGTAGATCAGCTATGGGGGCTGATAGATTTGTTTCAGCTGAAATCAAGGCTGAAATGAGTGTGCAAGTCAGCTATGGTGGGCTGAAAATGTTGAGGGTAGGCTGAAGTGATGATTTAGGTGTTGGACTAAGGGGGTTAGGGGCTGGTGCAGCTGATGTGGGCTGCTCGTAGGGTGGCTGAATTATTGTTTCAGCTGCTGATGTCGGCTGATGTAGCAGCTGATGTGTTGCTATGGGGCTGAATTTGGAGAATTTGGGGCTGCAGTGTGAGAGGGGGTAAAGAACACAAGGAATAATGATATGGGATGGATCATGGCACATCCTAACCATCTCTCTCTTTCTCCAAAACAATACTCACATGACACCAAGCCACCATGGCTCACTTCTCCCTACACAAGTCGACATAACCCCAGCTCTAATCAAATGGTTCAACCCACCATGGTCACCTAAATATCGTCCAACCCTAGGCTACCATGACCAAAACAAGAAACAGGTGTAGAAAATGTCATGTGCACATTTTTGCACGAAAAGCCAAAAATCCACTTAGCGATTGTCAATCGCGATTTACACCCAAAATAACATATACGTAACCATAAAAGCTTAAAAAAAATGACATACTTCCACAAAATACCCTATTTTAGAATTTCCAAAATTTCTCCGGGATTTTCACCATTTATCGGTATTTAATTACACCGACTATTAAAATATTAATTAAAAATTATGAAAATTCCCAATAATATTTTATTTTATTTTATTTTTTTGAAATGTTACAACAGTGGTATCAGAGCCTAGCTAGAGAATTAAACGGATAAGTGTAGGATTACGAAACCGAAACAACTCCGAAACACCCGACGTAAAACCCTAGTTTCTGTAAACTTTTTCAGAGTGACAAAAAATGTTCTAAACAGTTGCAGAGTAATGTATGTGATACAATATGAACACCTTTCAAATTTTAGCCCATTCCCTAAAAATTTGGCCGAGCACATCAGTACTAAAACCGGCCACTTTGGGCAGTTCGGGGCTGAAATTTGAACAGTGTTTAAGGCTCTGTGTTTTGATACTTTAGGTGTTGTTTGTGTTTGCTAATTTTGCATGTGATGATATCTTTTAGCAAAGGCAATTCGGAGTATACGTAATTCTAGTTTTGTTTCGGTTATTTTAGACGGTGTTAAAAAGTTCGATCAGATATCAAATACCAACTTTTACCCTTGCCGGAAAATTTTTCAAGAGTTGGATCTTTTTCATAGTTAAAGAACATTCAAATAGCGTGCATGTGACGCGGTGGACCCTCTAGAGGAACGAAACCTTAACTTGATTATATGATCGTCAGAACCGCCTCTAAAGCTTAGGGTTTATGGTAGTTCAGCGTTGCCACATGTGAGGCGTTAGTTTGACCCTTCTACGGCTGGTCCATTGGTACTGTGGCATATGATGGATGTTTTTAAACTACGCTCAAGTGTTGAACATTTAGGGAAATTTTGGGTGTTTGTTGATTCGATCGGAATGTTTAACGTCGTTTAGCTTTTCCTGGAATATGATACAATATGTGGAATTCACATAGTTAGGCATGAAATCCGTGATATGTGATATTTCGGGTTTACGATGTCTAAAGTGATTGTGGATTCCAAATGTTGTAGTTTTTCACTTTTTTCTGCAACCGTAAGTGTAATATGTGGTGTATCGCCGGTTTCATTGCTATACATCAATGACAATTGGGATACGCATATTTACTTACGTTGATGACATGTGATGTTATGTTTTGCTGTGATATGTTATATTGGATCGTCGTGTTTTGAATAGCCGGGGGTTTTATATGGGATGAGGGTTTTCTTTTTCATTCATGTAAAATTCATTGTATGTAATATTCTTTTATTGGGGCACTTCTGGGTTGAGGATGATGTCACCATTGTATATTATTTACTTTTCCGCATTAGGATAGACCTAAGGAGGAGAGCACAAATAGCCGGGTTCTAGGGTCCAGTGGGAGGACATCTCGAGGAGTCGAGATCGGGTCTCCTAACCCTAGAATTGGGAGGGTTGCATGCTACTCTCGTAGGGTTCTAGGGATGTGGGTTTGGCTATTCATCGCGACCATAGAATCCGTGTTTTATACAGGCTCAAAATAAAATACGGACAACCTAGTATATCCAATATTTCATATGTTTCTTCTGCTGCTGATATACTGTGATGTGATCATTTTATATGCCTGAGACGAATGTTTTATTATTGTATTTATGATATATAATAAACGGTTTTGTCTTTTGATTGCTTCTTTTAGTTCTTGCTTTGCATAGTGGCATTTGTGAAATATCCTGCACCTTATTTGATAAGGAAAGAGCCGAGATCCCTTCAACGGGAGTGACCTCTTTAGCAAAACTAGTAAAAGCCTAAAAAACACTTCTTTTTCAAAAATACTTGCTTCTACAACGATATCATGTTCATTACGCTCATGGTTTTATGAAAAAGCCGCGTAGCCCTCCGACATTTCAAATAAGTAATACTTAATATTCGTGCTGCGTTTGTTGGCTTTTGTCAAGGCGTTGAGTGCGGTAGCTAAATAGTGCTTATCTGTAATATATGATGAGATTATATTAGGGTAGTCGTACGGCCTTGTTGTCTTTCATAAATGGTCGTGCGGGTGGGTTTAATTCCATCAAGAAATGTATGGGTTGAACTTGACTAACGCACTATGGTTTTTTGGCTTTTGTCAAGGTCATAGCACGTTAGGGGAAAAAGCATTATCGGGAATTTCAAGAGTTGAAATTTGCAATGAGATTGCATACATTCTATGAGATAGTTGGATCCTGATACCCACTGCGAGTAAGTGTTACTCCTGGGAGAGTTTTACACATGACAATTAGCCGATCAAGTAGGTGTCTAGAAAAGTGTTAACAGGGTTATGCCTTTGGGAAAATGAGGTTTATTTTAATTAGGTCCGTGCGAAAGCACGGGGAACCTCCTACAAACTTGCACAGAACTGACCTTACCTCACGCTTATCCTTATTTTGCTTTACAACATAGGCCGGACAACCCCATACCTTAACTCGTTTAAGAGATGATCTCTTCCCATTCCATATCTCATATGGAGTGGTAGGCAACATATTCGATCGGAACTCTATTCAATAGGTATGCAGCTTCTCAAGTGCATATCCCTGAAAGGAAATAGGCAACTCAGCAGTAATCATCATAGAGCGCACCATATCTCATAGGGTATGATTCCACCACCCCCGATATACTGTTGTGCTGTGGTGTATACGGAGGAGTAAGCTGAGAGAGAATCTCATTCTCTTTTAAATAGTCTCAGAATTCCATGCTCCAGTATTCTTGTCCTCGATCATTTCGAATGATTTGAATACCTTTACCCGTCTGGTTCTCTTCTTCATAGTTATATTCCTTGAAATTCTTAAAAGATTCAGTTTTGTGTTTCAACAAGAACACATGTCCGTATCTTGATAGAACATCGGTGAATGTAATAAAGTGCGTGGAACCATCCCTGGCATGTGTAGATATAGGACCGCATATATCATCATGTATTTTTCCAAGAGTTCAGCAGCTCTTTCTCCGTTTCCAGTAAACGGAGATTCGGTCACCTAGTCTTTGAGACATGACTAGCAAGTTTCATAAGATGTAAATTCGAACGGATTCAAATATGCATCTTTATGGAACTTTAACTAGTCTTGTTTCATCGATATAACCCATTCTACAATGCCACAAGAAGACTTCATTCATTTCTGAATTGTTCCTCTTGTGAGTGTACGTTTAGAACTGTAATTTGATTCAGAACGTGTACACTGTTATACAACATAGCTTACCCAATCAACACTTGATTTTGGAAAATATTCACAATATTTATTGGTACGAAATAACAGTCGCTAAGAATCAATGTATTACCAGTTGGTAACACTAGATGATATTTGCCAACTGCTTTGGCTGCAACAATTGCACCATCTCAATAACTAGAGATATATCACCCTTTCCCAGTTCTCCACCTGTCTATAACCCATGTAAAAAATTACATGTGTGAGATCCTGATATGGTATCCAATACCCAGGATGTAGAGGTAAACTGAGAAACAGTTCTTGGTAACGAACACACCCAAAGACAATGCATCAACATGCTTTTTCTTCGTTTGGGTGGCGTGGGAATCCGAACATTTCCCTATTCCTTGCTCATACTTATGACAATCATAAGGTAGAGCGGAAGCTAGCCCAGTATGATAAATAGGTTCGGTCAAAACATCCATATTATTATCTTGATTAAGGCAATTCATTGGTCGCTACCAAAAGAGAGAGAAAGTTAATCACTTTGCATGCGCTCATTGCAAGATTAGATTGGTTTATTATCTTATCTAATCAGGATGGCTCCCACTGTTTTTATCAAATCATTCTTCAAACCCTAAAAAGTAAGACTAGCCGGGATTAATTACACCTTACAAGTTCACCAATCTTTCAGCCAGGCCAGTGTTGGTACTTTGAGGGAGGTTCCCCCAGCTTTCGCACGGACCTAATTAGAAAAAACCTCGTTTTTCCAGGGGCGTAACCCCGTTAACACCTTTCTAATCACCTACTTGATCGGCTAATTGTGATGTGTACAACTTGTTCATAACAGAATACTGCATTTTATACCGCCCATTCTTATGCTCGTGTGTTTATAGGTAGGTGCTTTTAATCCGTGTTTGTTGCATATTTGCAGAGTACAGGTTTCCAGTCCAAATATTGCAAATCAAGGCAAAATCTCCACAGTTACGCCAAAAGCAGAATATCTGTTGATAGCAGATAAAAGCCGGGTTCCGGTCATCCATATCCGTCCAGTGCCGAGTACCAGTTCCTGAGACAAGACATATGACAGTGGTCATTCGTGTCTGGGACAAGCACAGAGCACGAGGGGGGCAGCACAAGAATCAATGGGTGCGCGAAGCTCGAGAGAGATAGAAGTCAAAAGTGAAGAAAAGATAGCAATCTTGGACTAAGAATTCTGAAGATATTCTGGAAAGATTATCAGAAAATATATGTACCAGACAACAGGGGACAGCAGACCAGGGACCTACAGAAAAGCCCATGCTCTGAGCCCTCTATAGTGCGGCGGATCCGGGGCCAATAGGGGGTATTGGCGGCGGATCCGCGGCCATACTGGGCCTTCAGTGTGTCATTTTTCATGGGTAGTTGGGTCATTTCACATGGGTTCAGAATGTTGCCCTAGAATTTCTGTTACCTGCCTATAAATACTCCAGAATTGAGCTAAGCCAAGGGTCCAATTCTAAGTCCATTCTTTTGCCTCTTTTTGTTAGGTTTTAGTCTTTTTCTTCTTCTTCTTCATCTTTTCTCCATGAAAATTGTAGTGAGAGCTTTTTGAGTGGAAGATCAATGAAGATGAGGGCTTTTGTATCATTCTATTTTGTTTAACTTCCCCTTGAGATTCTTTCTTTCTCTTGATCTTTCAAACTCTTCATTGAGCTTGAAAGGTTAAGAGTTTGTTATTGATCTCAAGGGTCGTATTTTCTTATGGAATTAGCACTTCATTTCACATGCGTTCTCTACCCTTCTCTTGATCTTGCAACCTCTTGATTGAGCTTGCAAGTTTAAGGGTTGGCTATTGATCCCATGCTTGTCTTCAGTTCTAGTTCTTGTTCTTTTTATTGCTTATTTATTACTTGCTTTTTATTACCTTGCTTTACTTTCTTGCAATTTATATTCATGCACTTAATTACTTGTAATCTTTTCTTTTCTTTGTCTTTTCTTTTTGTTCTCTCTTTTTGGTTCTTTTTTGTGAATGAATGTAATTATCGTTGTTAAGAATAAATACGGTATTGTAAGTTAAGATTTTCTTTTCTCATTTCCTTTTCCCGTTATTTTCCATTGAACTCCGCCCAAACCATACGCAAGCGCTCCGTTAGGCACCCTACCCTGACAAGGTAACGGTGATTCCTAACCGCGACCGGTTGCGTTCGGTTTGGCCGGAGGCGAAAGCAAGAGACAAGAACGGAAGGACAAGGGTAAATAAGCCGTATTCAACGAATACCGCGCTTAAATCCCCTAATCCACGTTGTTGCCGATTGCTCTAGCTTCAATTGGTCAAGACTCGGCTCAAAGGTTTTGAGTACGGATTTCTTTAGCTTACATTATCGTATCTTTTTCTTAACAACTTTATACTTGCAAATAATACACATAGGTTAGATTGAACAAACTTATACTCATTCTTTTTTGACTCGTCTAAAACAAGAAAGGACATACAACCATCTCCCTGTGGATCGACCCGTGCTTAACCGGCTAGCTGCATAGCGACACCGTCCTGATCGCGGTAAACTTTAGAACTTTGAACTTCCGACACGCTTTTGGCGTGCGATCAAATGGCGCCGTTGCCGGGGAGACGGTAGCGTATTTTCTTTCTTGTTATTCGGGTTAATTTTCTTTTTGTATATATTTATAAAAAAATATTCTTTTTGTTTTTTTTTTTTGATCATTTTTGTGGGCAAGAGTGCAGATTTTGGCAGATTTGCAAACTGCGATTGTGGGGAGCAAAGTGTACATTGAAAGCTAAGGTGATTGCAAAGTACAGTGCCAAAGATCCGGGTAGTTTGACCCGCGCAAGCGAACTTTTCAAGCTTACCGGTTTTGATTCAATGGGGGTTTCCTAACCCAAAAACTTAACGGTACGTACTTTACTAACACCTTCTTCTCAAATCCGACGCGTCCAATATACTATTCTTTGCAGGATTCTTTGCAAGTTCGCTAACAAACGCTAAAAATTGACTAACCCTTATTTGTTGCAGTGCCGTGCTTAAACTAAAAAACGATTTTTTGATTCTTTATAGAATTTTTATTGAATTGCGCATTGCATACATTAATACGGACTTAAGGGCAAGCGAACCCCACAATATACGGTAAAGGATTTCATCACCTTTTCCGTGGCCCACAAATCACGAACTTGAGCATAACGTTTACCCGCACAAAATTTAAAAGAAACTAGACTTTAAGCCTTAAGGACTTCGCGCTCACTAGGAGAAGTTAACTGTGTTTAGAACCTTGCTTAACGGTATCTTGTTTACGGGGTGTCTAGAAAAGTGTTAACGGCGAAACCGCCAAAAGAGAAAGGGTTATTTAATTAAGGAACTTCGCGAAAGCGTTGGAAAACCTCCCCTTATCTCTGCACTTACCTGGCCTCGTGATCAGTGTATCTTGAGCCCGTTTCTCGACAACAGTTTTACTTCGACAATAAAGTTCTGGAGCAGGTCTAGTTGACCTAGGTGAACCCAAGAACGATTAGGTGTGTGGTATTTTTGTGTCGTGATTATTTTTGTCCATATTATTTTTGTGTGTATATTTCATTCTTTTGTTAATAGCTAACTAAAAAATATATATATATATATATATCACATTCTTTTTCCCTTCCTTTTCTCTGCCTTTCTCTCTTTCTCTCTTCATATCATGGGTACTCCACCTCGCAAAACTCTTGCCGAACTTTGGTACCCACAACCAGACATTACATCCTACGGTTCTTGTTTTGGTCGAACTTCGAACGACCCCTCCATGCCCAAAATTTCATTGAGAGATCGGATAGACGCGTCTAGGACAAACAATTTGACTCCGCAATCCACTTCGTATCAACCATTTCATACATTCACCCCTTCTTACGTTGATACCCCTTCTTCGAGTCATGTTGCAACTCCAAGACCTATGTCTATTGCAGAACGTATTGAACAATCTCGTAGCCGATCTTTCACTCCTTTCACCACTTCAAATTCTTGGGATCAACAATTCCATTCACCTTCCTATCCAAATGTTGATCCTGCTCCTGTCCAACCATTCAATTCCTACCAATCCTACCCTACTTTTTCACCTTCCCTAGACATTGCTTCAGAACCGCCATTTGGGAGTTTCCAGTATCCAAACAACTTCGTATCTTTTACTGAAACCCCATCACAACCCATGTCTAGTCTGGAACAGTCGTTGGAAGACTTTAGGGTAGCGTCAAGCCAACAGATGATGGATTTGAATGCGTCCATGGCCGCTCTCATACAACCTACTGACCCGGTAGCTAGCTTCCAACTAGCTCCTAATTTTCCAATGTATGATGAAGCGGCAGGACAGGCTGAGAATTTGAGTGGAGAGAGTGAGATGTACCCCCTTCCAAATCAAACCTACCTATCCCAAATTGAATCCCACAACTCCTGTTTTGAAAGTCTATCGAGTATCCCACATGATTTATCAATTGAAGATAGAATGATTAATGAGTTATGCGACTTTGTAGTGTTTGATTTACCCGATTGTGAAGGGTCACTTCCAAGTGAAACCAATCCCAATCCTTTTGACCTCTACACCTCCATCTTAGAACCAGAATCGATTAATATCCATGCTTTTGATGAGGTGTCATATTGATTTTCACTTGATTGAGGATATTGACGCTGGGGATATTTTGGATGATGAACCCGTAGATTTGGCTGAGTTTGTCTCTTTAAATCATCATCCCGAGTCATTAAATGTTTTTCCCGAACCCTATATGCGTCTGGATTTTGATGAAATATGCATGGATGAGCTAAATTTTGAGGAGAATATTGAGGATAGTACTGAGGATGAAATAGTTCTAGATGATGAGTCGGATTTTCCAATTCATCCTGTTCCTTTCACTGACTGTGTACACCCTCCAGAACCCTTAACCGATACCCTTCCTCAAACACTTCCCACCATCCTTTCCATCGTTCCGACCTTGCAAAAATCCGTACCATTTTCACTTCCTGTGTCTGGTTTACCGAGTTCGGCGTACCCATGGGTTTTTACGAATCTTGAGGGATTTGACCCAATCTCTCGCCGGGTTAATAGATTAGCACAATCGCTGTTTACACATCGCTCATCAAAAATTGTGCTAATCTATTCACTCCATTTCCTCCCTCAAGTTCGTATTCCACTTCTTTTTCCCTTCCGCCATTCTTCTTCCTCTCATATACCGAGACCGTATCCCGCTTCTCTCCGTATACGGTCTCGCGTATTCTCCATTTCTTTCCTCTTCACCTTCTTTCACCAGCCACTGCTTTATCACGATAAGATCTTTCAATGGTTGGTACTAACTTTTGGCCTGTGTAAGGCCTTGTATAGCTTGATACTGTTCTTTCCCCCCTAAACCTGAACTTCAACGCCTAACATTGGAAACACTGTTTTACTTAAGTTTGGGTGGAACACCTTTTTTGAATATATTTTTGGTTTTTCTTTTTGTATATAATTTGTTTTTAGGGGGAGCGCAGACAATTTTGACCCTCTTGGTATAACCTGACAGTGAGGGCACTGTCAAGTTTAAGTTTGGGGGTGTGCTCGGAAAGCTTTCTTCCTTCGCATTCATTTGTATATTTTGCATTTGCATACCTTATTTAAAAACCCATAAAAATTGAAAATTTTCCAAAAAATATAAAAACTTTGTCGTCAAGTTAGCTAATAGGATAACTTAGATCTTTATTCCGAAAGTTTAGTTGATATGATAGAAATAACTAAATTCTAGGCTTAGGATTTGAAAACCCTAAAAATAACCCTCATTCTGTCTAACTTTGGTAAGTATACGTCCTTACAGTTTTTTTTGAGAAATAGGTAATCTTGAGTTCAGTTCTTGAGTTAAGTCAAGATGAAGGGAAAGTATTGATGCTTTACTGGAGGATAAGTCTGAAAAATAGTTTCTTTTCTTGAGTTTAAATTTACAAAGTATATACCCTACAAACTGCACTTACACGCACCTTGAAACTTGGGATAGTAGAAGATACCTAGAAATACTCTTGCCGGAAAGCCTAGTATGAAAGAAAAAATGGTATTTAAAGCTAAACACCAAAAGAGCATATTGAAAAATATATCCGGTCTTGAAAAAGAAAAAGAAAAAGAAAAAGAAAAATAGAATAAAGTCAAGACCTGGAAACTGCTATTTACGCTTTAAAGTTCACACATTCAGTAATCCGTCGTTAGTGCCTCAAGAAGCATTAATAGTCGCATGAAAGGTGTGTGAGCAAATCCGTCCATCCTTAATGAAAAGAAGTAGTATTAGGTATTAGGGCAAGGGTATTATAGCTTGAATTGAATTCTCAAGTGTAGGGGTGCAAATATACACACACGTAGGGGTATACAATCGATGTTTGAATAAAAGATAGAAATAAAGAATAAGACTTGTGTTTTCTATAAAGTTGATAAAAATCCCTGATTTGAGGCCGCACTTTAGAAGGAAAACTCAGGAGAACCAACATCTTTCTAAACTTTTTTGGAACGTATATGAACCAAGGTTAAATAGATAGGAGGTGTGAAAAATAAGGGTTGGAAATTTCTAACTTAGGATAATAGAGTTTCTAACGTAAATACTAAACTGTAGGAGTAGAATCAATGTTAACTTATGACACTAGCTTGACGGGATTTTGTGGGTAGTATCCGCTGAAAACCCTCAGGAGACAACACTCCTCCTACTAGGGACACCTAGAGGTTTAACGGCTTGTTGCACGCGCTCAGTGCAATCGCGTTCCCTGTGAAAGTGCGGTTAGGATTTTATTTTTGTGAATAATTGGTTTTGCTCGGGACGAGCAAAAGTTAAGTTTGGGGGTATTTGTTCATAACAGAATACTGCATTTTATACCGCCCATTCTTATGCTCGTGTGTTTATAGGTAGGTGCTTTTAATCCGTGTTTGTTGCATATTTACAGAGTACTGGTTTCCAGTCCAAATATTGCAAATCAAGGCAAAATCTCCACAGTTACGCCAAAAGCAGAACATCTGTTGACAGCAGATAAAAGCCGGGTTCCGGTCATCTATATCCGTCCAGTGCCGAGTACCAGTTCCTGAGACAAGACATATGACAGTGGTCATTTGTGTCTGGGACAAGCACAGAGCACGAGGGGGGCAGCACAAGAATCAATGGGTGCGCGGAGCTCGAGAGAAATAGAAGTCAAAAGTGAAGAAAAGATAGTAATCTTGGACTAAGAATTCTGAAGATATTCTGGAAAGATTAACAGAAAATATATGTACCAGACAACAGGGGACAGCAGACCAGGGACCTACAGAAAAGCCCATGCCCTGAACCCCCTATAGTGCGGCGGATCCGCGGCCAATAGGGGGTATTGGCGGCGGATCCGCGGCCGTACTGGGCCTTCAGTGTGTCATTTTTCATCGGTAGTTGGGTCCTTTCACATGGGTTCAGAATGTTGCCCTAGAATTTCTGTTACCTGCCTATAAATACTCCAGAATTGAGCTAAGCCAAGGGTCCAATTCTAAGTCCATTCTTTTGCCTCTTTTTGTTAGGTTTTAGTCTTTTTCTTCTTCTTCTTCATCTTTTCTCCATGAAAATTGTAGTGAGAGCTTTTTGAGTGGAAGATCAATGAAGATGAGGGCTTTTGTATCATTCTCTTTTGTTTAACTTCCCCTTGAGATTCTTTCTTTCTCTTGATCTTTCAACCTCTTCATTGAGCTTGAAAGGTTAAGAGTTTGTTATTGATCTCAAGGGTCGTATTTTCTTATGGAATTAGCACTTCATTTCACATGCGTTCTCTACCCTTCTCTTGATCTTGCAACCTCTTGATTGAGCTTGCAAGTTTAAGGGTTGGCTATTGATCCCATGCTTGTCTTGAGTTCTAGTTCTTGTTCTTTATATTGCTTATTTATTACTTGCTTTTTATTACCTTGCTTTACTTTCTTGCAATTTATATTCATGCACTTAATTACTTGTAATCTTTTCTTTTCTTTGTTCTTTTCTTTTTGTTCTCTCTTTTTGGTTCTTTTTTGTGAATGAATGTAATTATCGTTGTTAAGAATAAATACGGTATTGTAAGTTAAGATTTTCTTTTCTCATTTCCTTTTCCCGTTATTTTCCATTGAACTCCGCCCAAACCATACGCAAGCGCTCCGTTAGGCACCCTACCCTGACAAGGTAACGGTGATTCCTAACCGCGACCGGTTGCGTTCGGTTTGGCCGGAGGCGAAAGCAAGAGACAAGAACCGAAGGACAAGGGTAAATAAGCCGTATTCCACGAATACCGCGCTTAAATCCCCTAATCCACGTTGTTGCCGATTGCTCTAGCTTCAATTGGTCAAGACTCGGCTCAAAGGTTTTGAGTACGGATTTCTTTAGCTTACATTATCGTATCTTTTTCTTAACAACTTTATACTTGCAAATAATACACATAGCTTAGATTGAACAAACTTATACTCATTCTTTATTGACTCGTCTAAAACAAGAAAAGACATACAACCATCTCCCTGTGGATCGACCCGTGCTCAACCGGCTAGCTGCATAGCGACACCGTCCTGATCGCGGTAAACTTTAGAACTTTGAACACTCGACACGCTTTTGGCGTGCGATCACAACTCTCCCAGGAGTAACTCTTACTCGCAGTAGCTATCGGAATCCAACTATCTCATAGAAGGTATGCAATCTCATTGCAAATTTCAACACTTGAAATTCCCGATAATACTTTTCCCTCTAACCTCCAATAACCGTGACAAAGGCCAACAAACCATGGGATGCTAGTCAAGCTCAACCCGTCATTTCTTGATTGAATTAAACCCATTCGCACGACCTTTGACAAAGGCCAACAAGGTCGCATGACTACCCTAATCCAATTGCATCATATGCTTAAGCAGATAAGCACTAGTCAGCTATTGGACACTACGCCTTGACAAATGCCAACAAACGCAGCACGAATACTAAATAGTACTTATCTGAAATGACAGAGGGCTACGCAGGTTTTTAAGAAAACCTTTTGTGTAATGAACTTGATATCGTTGCAGAATCGAGAGAAAGTCAGGACTACTTGTTTGCACTATATCCATTCCCGTTGTCTGAGTAAAGTAAAGAGACGGGTGAATCCCCGACCGAACGTAACAGATAGGTTTCTTTTTGAGGCTTTTGCTAGTTTTGCTAAAGAGGTCACACCAGGTGAAGGGATCTCGGCTCTTTCCTCATCTAATGAGGTGCCGGATATTCTACAAGGAATACCGCTGTGCAAAGTAAGAACTAAAAAGACAATCAAAATCAAAACCGAGTGGGTTGTAGCATCTGCTAGTTTCGCTAAAGTGGTCACCCCCGATGAAGAGATCTCTGCCCTTTCCTTATCGAATAAGGTGCTGGATATTCTATAAGGAATACCGCTATGCAAAGCAAAAACTAGAGCTACGCTTTTTGAAAATTTGATGCTACAACATCTTTTTGGTTTCTTTTCTATCATTAATCTCATTAATGAAGCCCCATCATTTTTGCTTTCTAAGTATCACAGAAGAAACGAAAATACAACGTATGCTTATGCCATCCGCATTCGCCACAGTGTCCCGTTATGTATCATCAGGTTACTTAACTAACAGCATAGCAGGGTGGGCTAGCGCGGGCGCAAAACATAAGAAACGTTTATTATATATCCTATATATAATAATAAAGTATTCGTCTCAAGCATATAAAGTGATCACATCACAGAATATCAGCAACAAAAGATAACATATGAAATATTGGATATACTAGGAATTCCGTGTTTTAAATTAAGCCAGTATAAAATACGGATTCCACGGTCGCGATGAATAGCCAAACCAACATCCCTAGATCCCTACGAGAGCGGCAAGCAACCCTACCAATTCTAGAGTTTGGAGACCCGGACTCGACTCCTCGAGATGGTCTCCCACTGGACTCTAGAACCCGGTTACTTGTTGTAACATTGTGAAAATCGTTTTGGTGAAATTTCGGAAAATCGGCAAAATAAGGGGGTTTTCTGTAAAAAGTCAAAATACAAATATCTTTATTTTAAAATTTAATATAAATATTCTAATTATGTAATTGTTAGTATTTGGTGTTTATTGAGCCACTGGTGAGATTTCAAAATTTCTGAAAAATTTTCCGAAATTAATTATTTTAATATTATTTTAAGCCGTCACTAATACATTTAATTCAGGAAAATTACAAACTGGAATGAGTTCAAACAAATTTTGTGCATCATTATACATTAAGCAAAATTTTATCATGTGGTTTTTGGAATTGAAATAGGGTTGTTATCCGGTGATAGAAAATATCGAAGAAAAAGGCTTTTTTTCGGTGAAATTAGTGCAAACGGAGTGCGGTATAACTTTTATCTTTTCCCAAACAAAACCACACTATATTTTACTCCCTCACACTATTTTTGGCTGATCTTGGCAGCCCCTCTCACTTCATTCTTCAAGTGCCTTCTAGAAATTTGTTTTTTGAAAAGAAAAGAAAAGGAAAATGCATAAAGGTTGAAAAGACATAAAGATGATGATATTTGGAGGAAGTTTCTACATGATTCATGACTCATTTCTTTCTCTCCTCTTCCTCTTGTGGCCGGCCATGATGCCCATGGCAGCCCCCCCCCCCAATTTCCCACCTCATTTTATTACACAAAATCATTAAAAATCCACAAAAATTCAATAAAAGTGCACAAAATCCTATTTATTCTCTACCCTTTATTCCTTTCTCATTTTTACATGGATTTTGGAGATGGGAAGCATGCATTTTGGAGGCTCATTTTCATGTTGGATTTCATAATTTTGGAGGTATAAATTTTCTTCTTTTGTTTTATTTTTATTAGATGTTTCATTAAGCTTAATTAGATTTAATATGTTAATTCTATTTACTACTTTTAAAAATTCAAGTGAGGGGTTGTAAAATTAAGTTGGGGTTTTATTATATCATTAGGTTTATAATAACTAGATTAGCGCTTTTACAAATGGAAAATAATGCATAGTTGATATATTGCAAATTATGATCCAAATTTCTTAAATTAAACCATTTTTTAGCAAACTAGATTTCTATATATTTTATATAGTGGTGAGATAAATTCCAATGAATGTTTGTAACAATAGATTGTTGTTTAAATGAGGATATTGACATGTTAAAGGAATGGAAAAACTTAGTTTAGTTACTAGTATTATTGATAATTGATAAATTTTGATAAAAATTGCTATTTTTGCTAACTAGTTTTTGGAAATTATTAAATAAATGAGATTTAAAATATAAATTAAGGTTTCATTATATCATTATCATTGTAAATTGTAGTTTGATATATTAATTCATACAAAATCAAGTGTTGTTGTGGAATTGTGGAATTTTGCTTGTAATTTGTGGAAAATTGATAAAATTGCAAACTAGAAATTTATTCGTAATATAAATTAGTGTAATAAAAATATGATAATGGTTTCTGTAACTTAGTTATGTTATTTAATGAATATTATGACCATTAATTTCATTAAACGTCAAGTTTTGAAGTAAAATGGTGAATTGATATTTTCAAGGTTTTCGGAATTGGATGATTTGATCGATTATAGGATTCCGATGATTTGAACCAAGTTTAATATTATAAGTAATGGGTTTTGAAACTACGGGTTGTTTATTGGTTTCTACCTCGATCAGTCGGCGTTTGTACACCGATATCGAGCGGTATTTGGTGCTTTTGCATGGACGAGACATAGGTTTTAACCTATGCTTGTTCCTTGTATCGTTTGACTTTTGTATGTGATTCGGTTTACGATGTTATTTATATGTTTGCGTTTAGGTACCCTTCAAGTGGACTACGGGCGATGAAGAGGAGGATCGCGACACCGTCGTCGGCAGACATGGACCAGGTGAGTAGATGCATATCTACGGGGGAAAGTCGGGTGGATGGCGTTTAGCACCCCCGCAACGTAGAATAGGTGTAGTACTTATTGACATTAGGAGACCAGACGCGAACCTAGTAGGACCCTAGTATTGACCCTAGGCTGGACTAGACAGATTTAGGAAGACCATATCGGAGAATGAATACCTTGGAAGAGGTTCGTAGGTTTCAGATAGAACACACCGACGCACACACTGAAACTCGACATGGGGTGCGTGTATGTGGATATATGTAGAACTAGGTATAGGTATATACATACATGTACAACACGTATAGGTACTTCATTGATGTGATATGATATCCGAGATATGATGAAACAGTATAACTGGCTTGATGCCGTGATTCTTGACTATACAGTCGTATTGAGTGTTAGCGGATCATTAGAGAATGAGATAATGAACAGGATTATATAAGTTATAAGGAGTGGTGGTGATATTGATGTACATGGGACGCTAGAATAGTACCCGGACTGTAACTTGTGACTGATCGCTATATGATATATGTATAACTTGATTACGACATTATATTGGTGTGACCTAATGTCGATATCATATACGTATAACTTAATCACAATAAGATACATTTGACATTATACGAATGAGGGGACACCCAGGAGATACTTGACCGTACCCCGATATTGGGATGCCGTACGAGGGATCTTACCGTACGAGGCTTAGATTTGGTGATTGATCCGCACTCTTGATTCGAGGAAGCCGTACTACGTACGTGATGTTGTTGAGGCGGAATCGCCGACTATTGGAGATAATGATTCAGACCTTAGGTAGATTCTAGTTTCCTACTGACTAGTCTCTTAGGTTTAGTTCCTTAGGATGTTAGATGGATACTGGTTTAGGTTCGACTCACACAGTGGTAGTTGTACTCGTATCTCGCAGAGGAGTGGATAATGCACACCTGCATTTACATTCATACTATAACCATCATGGTGCATACTCTTTTGTATGTTGCTATAATCAATATAAACTTTACCGGTTAGGACACCAGCACCATTACCGATGATGCGCATATTCCACACACACTTATTTACCGGCTCACACACATCATCATCGGTAATTGCTATGTCACGTACACTTTAGATCATATTATATTTTGTTGATAGAATCAGTTAACAACTAAACCGATATAATATTGTGATTACTCTCTGATGTTAGTATAGACATGATATTCATAACTTAGACATTCCTGCATTCATATTTTCATGTTATCGCACAGTATTATGAGCATATGCCGACATTTATCATATACTACTCATGATTTTGAGATTTGGATTTCTGTGAGATTTCTGGATTTTTGGGGAAAACCGCAAGAATATATATAAAAACTTCTCTCTCTCTCCTCTTCTCTTTTTAAAATAAGATGCGGTTTTCTCGTGATGTATGTGTCGTCCACCATGAGTATTTCATGTTTTCTGATGGATTTCGAGACCCGATTCGAGGAGTGGATGAACCGTCTCGGGTACATGGTGGGCCCGGTATGGTACCCCGGGGCAAGAAGATCGAGTTGTAGACGATGAGCCTGGCAGGGGAAGGCTACCTACCGGTGATGTCTGGCGCGGCGGATATCCGGAGGATACCGACCGTTGTCGTGGGATTTGATGATATGGGCCGATCCGGACTGACGGAGCCCGACATATTGAGACTTGAGATTACATGTGTTGTGTCGATGCTTGACACGGATTTCTATGGATTTCATTGTTGAGATTTCAGATGCTTATACACACTTTACTATGATAATAGCTAAAGAGTTCTTATTCATGTATATCTGGATTTCAGGATTTGTTACTTTACATTCATGGTGCATGCATTTCATTTCATATGACATAGTATTATATTAAGCACTGACACGAACACGGATTATCTGCACCTACACGTAGTATTACCCTGCTATTACTAGTTGTTTGGGATATAGTAGTGTATTATTATGACCTAGGATAGCGTCGTGCATTCGATTTCTTTTCGTAGATGTCTTCTACTCACGAGTTGGCAACTCACCCCCGTTGTGCCAAATTCTTTTCAGGTGCGATGTACAGGTTTCCCTTGGCAGTTGCTGGCACATCATTTTCATTTCGGGTGATTTGCACGGTAGGTTGGTTCATTTGTATCTGAACAGCCGTTGTATTTTTATTATTTCATTTGTATCTAGAAAGCTCCATCAACCATATTTGTATTACTTGATAAGTTTATTGGACCAGTTGCTTATTTCGACCTTAGAGTCGCGCATGTGTTATTCTGATCTGGTGGTTTTTGTTTTCTTTTGAGATTTGAGCCTCGCCCTTTGGCGTTGTATATTTTTGTGATTGTGGTGGTTGTCTCCGCCTGTTGGCATTGAGCTATTACCCGTTTGGGGATGCTTTTTATTGTTTATTCATATTTTACTTGTTGTACCCGTTTAGGGGCCAGTTTTGCAGAGGAGACTCTGCCGAAATTTTTGGTAAAATTTGCTGATGTTTTTATACTTGTTTTATTTTCTTTTCTTCTTTTTCTTCTTTTATGGTTTAGATTTCTGGGCTTCGGCTTACTTAGGTCACGTGGCGCCTCTAGACGCTTCGTAATCTAAGTGCCGGTCACGTTCCGTACTTTCGGGTCGTGACACTTGTGCTCCCCGTCTTGGGTCTATCCTAATGCGGAAAAGTAAATAAAATACAACAATGGTGACATCATCCTCAACCCGGAAAGGCTCCAATAAAAGAATATTACATACAAGTTTTTACATGAATGAAAATGAAAAACTCTCATCTCATATAAAACCCCGGCTATTCAAAACAGGACGATCCAATATAACATATCCCAGCAACACATAACATCACATGTCATCAACGTAAGTAAATATGCGTATCCCAATTGTCGTTGATATATAGCAACGAAACCGGGGATACACCACATATTACACTTACAGTCGCGGAAAAAGAAAATGTCAAACTACAACTTTTGGAATCCACAATCACCTTAGATATCATAAACCCGTATTATCACATAGTTCGGATTTCATGCCTAACAATATGAATTCCAAATATTGTATCACATTCCAGAAAAAGTTAGACGATGTTAAATATTCCGATCGAATCAACAAACACCAAAAATTTCCCAAAGAGCTCAACACTTGAGCACAGTTTAAAAATACTCAGAATATGCCACAGTACCTATGGACCAACCGTAGATGGGCCAACCCTTGCCTCACCTATGGCGCCGTGGAACTACCGCAATCCCTAGGGTATAGCGGCGGTTTTTACGGTCATAGAATCGAGTTAGGGTTTCGTTCTTTTAGAGGGTCCATCGCATTACTTGCACGATTTTTGAATGTTCTTTAACTTAGAAAATTCCAACTCTTGGAAAATTTCCAACAAGGGTTAAAGTGGGTATTTGATATCCGTTCGAACTTTTTAACGCCGTCTTAACATCCCGAAATAAAGTTAGAATTACGACTATGAAACACTCCGAATTGCCTTTATAGAAAATTAAAATCTCATGCAATTTTAGAAAAAAACAAGCAACACCTAAAACACCAAAACCTGGAGACCAAAACACCAAACGAATACGAACCAAAAAGTGCTTCATAGGGCCGGGCAGGCCGGATTTCAAGGGTGTCTCGCCGAGTCAAAACCGGTGGAATGTGTTCGTTTTTGTTCAGTGTTCATGTTACATCTCATGTAACATTCTGCAGTTGCTTAAAAAAAATTTCGACGACTTAAAAAATTTGACAGAAACTGGGTTTTAGTTTCTAGGGTTTTGGAGTTGTTTCGGTTTCATAATTCTATAAACATTGTCTAATTATCTAGCTTGGCTCTGATACCACTGTAGGATTGCCTAGCACGACAGCAAGGTTTCGGGAGGCATCGTCCATGCCGTTTTCAAAAATTTTGCCATGCTAAACAATCCTAACCTTATAATCTTAACTAGATATTTAAACAATACCAAATGTAAACAACTTTACATCAAGAGAACAAGGAATACAACTTTTGTAGACCGGTCCTTCTCTTCACTTGCTCTGTGTCGTAATCCCGCGACTCCACTAGGCTCCTCTTGAGACTTTGAACGAGCTTCCTCTGATGACCTTCGTGCCGAAGATGATCCACGCGAAGTCCCTCCAACTCAAGCTACCTTTACACTAAACTCTTTACTATAAGATGCACGCTACACTCGATCGTTAGTCAAGTGTAGGATGGTAAAGTAGAGGATGTTAAAAGCTCACAAGTTTGTGTTCAAGCTTCATGGTTCACATCACATGTGAGAGTTGAAGCTTGAACCATGACATGAGGAGGAAGAAGAAGTTAGAGAGCAACCATGGGAACAACTCAAGAAAAATAGCTAAGTGTTGAGAATGAGCAAGAATGAATGGCAACTCTTGACCTCTCACTCATTTAAGCATGGAATTATGCAATTTAAAATTACAACCATGCTTGAATAGTGAGTCAAGAAGAATAAACAAAAGTAAATCTCTTGCTTGCAACCATGCTCTCACTTTCCACCTCATTTCTATTTTCACAAAATAGAAATTCATATACCATACTTCATTATATATATATATATATATTAATATATATAATGAAGAATAATTAGTGAGCTAATGATATTAGTTAAGATATAATTATATCACATATAATATATATCACATTATTAAATCAACACTCGATTTAATAATCCGGTTATATCACATATGAACGACTAATATTATTTTGCTGTATATCACATTATCAAATCAACAATTTTTCCGACAATCTGGTTATATCACATATAACCGAACCGATAAAAGAAAATTTCCAGATTACAATATGGTATCACATACTCGTATTTAATCAGGCCCACAGACATATCACATATGTGTCCTAGTTCGTTTCGCTTGAACTAGGGAACTTTTGTGTGGGACTCTAAAGACTCGTCAATACGCCAGTAGTAGGTGATGATCAAATCAAACACCTACAAGCTGTCAGCGGTATGAGTTGGATGTAACGGCTACACGGGTATTGAGTGATATGAAGATCAACAAGCAAGCTTGTCCATAGTCTCCATGAAGCCTATCAGTAACACTACCGTACAGTCCGGTCTCTTCGTATAATATGTTGCATATCATGTTTAGGGGTGGAAATCGTCAGGCCCCGGTAACATGATAAGTTATGCCGATGTCTGGCCTATAACGGTTAGAGAAACTACTGATAACACTTATCAGTAAATCTCGGCAGCATCCCTGGACATGGATTTCCAGTTATAGCCAATCGATCATAGCGCAACATCAACCCCCAATACCGGGAGAGACGAAACCCCTCCTATCGCTTATTGCCTCCATGCAACTCAGAACTGTACCCAAAATCCACATGTTTGCACTCTCCTTTGAGCGTGGTAGGGAGGAAATCTATGCACAGTTGGAGCCGCACAAGACTCTATGACAATCTCGGGTCTACAGACTATCCTGTACCAGTGTCACCAGAGGACTGCTATCTGACGATAGGTATACTACCACATAGGAGTCCTCGGCGAGTCATGTTTAGTGTACTCAGTCTCCACTGAGCACCCGTATACCATCTTTGATGTCAAACACCAATGGATGTGGGATCATCCATCGCCCATCATATGGGTCAAGAACCGTATACGCTGGTCTACTCTGGAATATTGATGCCCTATCTCGATATTCCCTCTACTAGGAACAATTAATGGATGAACTTGTGGACTACCCTGGCCCCACTAGTATGATCTCCATCATAGTCCTGGTAGTCAAGTACACATCCTAAGGGCTTTATCAACATGTGAGAGCAAGACAGTATCACAATACAAGTCTACATGTTCAGACAAAGAACAACCAGATAGCATACTATCATGTCGTACAAGAATGTCCTCTCTCTATATGTCCAAGCATCCATTATAATATATACATCATATGCACAATAATGGCCTCTAGGGCATACATATAGCTAACACTTGCAAGATTAGATTGGTTATTATCTTATCTAATCAGGATGGCTCCCACTGTTTTTGTCAAATCATCCTTCATACCCTAAAAAGTGAGATTATCCGGGATTAATTACACCTTACAAGTTCGCCAATCTTTCATCCAGGCCAGTGTCGGTACATTAAGGGAGGTTCTCCGTGCTTTCGCACGGACCAAATTAAAATAAACCTCGTTTTCCCAGGGGCGTAACCTCGTTAACACCTTTCTAGACACCTACCTGATCCGCTAATTGTGATGTGTAAAACTTTCCCAGTAGTAAATCTTACTCGCAGTGCATATCGGGATCCAACTATCTCATAGAAGGTATGCAATCTCATTGCAAATTTCAACACTTGAAATTCTTGATAATAGTTTTTACCCCTAGAGTCCTTTGACCTTGATGGAGGCCAAACTACCCATAGGGCGCTAGTCAAGTTCAACCTGTTCTTTTCTTGATTGAATTAGAACCACCCGCACGACCTTTGTGTTGGAGATAGTGCCCTCAGAGTCAATTATTGGATCACAGGCACGTGATTGCAATGATTGAGGGAGGACCTATCCCGGTACGACAGTCTTACTCAAGATAATAGTATGCTATCTGGTTTACCTTTATCATCGTGTACTGCTTTAGGTGACCTGATAGGTCACTATTGCACGTTGATAGAGCCCCTAGGATTCTTGCTTGGCTGCCAGCTGTATGAGGGCGATCATATAAGTGAGAGCTGGAGTCTATAAGCACATCCTTAAAAGGTCCCTAGTCGTGGGAGTTTCGAGACAGGGCATCGATTCTCCAGAGTAGACTAGTGTAACAGTCGAGACCCCGACGAGGGGCGGTGGCCGGTCTCACAGGCCACTGGTGTCTGCTGGTTCACCTAAGATGTATACAGGTGCTCATTGGGTTATGAGTACACCGGACAGGACTCTCCGGGAACATGCTAGTTGGTCTTATACCTGACGTCAGATAGCAGTTCCCAGGTGACATGTGTACAGGTTAGTTCATCGACCTGGGGATCGTCATTTGTCTCGTGTGAGTTCCCACTGTGCTTTGATTACTACCCTACCACGGCTCAAAGGAGTCGTGCAAACAGGTTTTAGTTGGGTACAGTCCCGAGCCACATGGAGGTAGTGAGCGGATCTTCGGGGGTTCGTCTCTCCCGGTATTGGGGGTGAGGTCACGCTGTGTCTAGGAGAGCCATTACACGAAGTCCTTGGCCAAGGCAGGAGATTTACTGGTAGGTATTCCAGTAGTATCTCAGGGTGTTCTGGGCTACACTCCGACACGACTTGTACCGCTTTTGGGGGTCTGACTTTTACCCACCCCCTAGGCCCGACATGCGATGCTCATAGACGAACGGACCGGACTGTACGGATATTGTCACTGACAGGCTCAGTAGGGTGTCAGGATGAGTTCGCTCATCGACGTCCCTTTTAGTCAATAGCTGGTGGCCCGTCACGTATTGGCTTATACCTCTGACGTGCTAGTGGTTAAATCCACAGCCATAGTATTGACGAGTCTTTAGAGTCCACCACATTTTCAGTTACTCAGCTTTCGGGCGAAACGCTGTAGAGGCCGTATGGAGATATGGCAGGGTCCGATCAGATACGTGCGGTATTGCACGGATCAGGATCGGACGGTTTGTACTAGAGGCCGTATAGATATATGGCAGGGTTCGACCAGATACGTGCGGTATTGCATGGATCAGGATCGAACGGATATTACTAGCCGGCTTTGGTTTAAGCCGGATCCTAGTTTAGTACAGTGTAGATTTTGTCTCTTTGCATTTGTATCCGGACGGAATACAGATGCGGGTGTGTATGCACAGTATCGGGGTTTTCCTGTAATTTATTACGGGACCAGTTTTCTGGAGTTTCCAGTTTGCATTCCGTTCCGGCCGGTTTTCGTTTGTTCTTTCCCGGCCGGACTTTTTCGATGGAGGGGGTTATTTGCAAGTTCGCAAATAACATTTTGTGGAGGGGTTTATTGCAAAAGGATTTATTATGAGAGCATCTTTTCTTTTGCACCATTCTTGCATTTATTGTGAAGCGAATGGATTTGATTTGGGTATGGGTTTTGTTATGATGATGTTTGTATGTGGTCACCACTTGTGCTCCTACCATCACCTCCCTTCATGCTTCATATTCTTTCCTCCACCGTTTTCTATGATGATAAGTTTTTTTCCATACTTGAGAGAAGAAGAAGAGAGGATCATTTTCAAGAGGGAAAATTTGTTCATCTCATTTCATGCTAGAAAAATGCAAGTACCATTTTTCTTATCTTGATTCCTCCATCATCTTCAAAGGAAACAAACCCCAAATGAGACATAAGCTCTAGACAAAACTTTCTACAGCAAATCTTGGACGCGTCGACTCTCCAGCTTCGCGCCCGAGTTGCCTCGGTATTGAGGTGGGAGCCCGTAAAAGATGCAGGCGATGTGGTGCCCTTCCGGCGAAGAGGCGACAACGAGGAGATGACGGACGAAGCATCCGCGGGAGATCGGAGTGGAGACGAAGACCGAAGGACTCGGATCATTCGGTATATCTCTAACCCGTCTTGTTAGTTAGCTAGGACAAGTTTAATGGCCCGATCCGGGGTTTAGTGCGCGGTGGTGCCGGTTTGCTAAGTTCGCAAAATTAAAGTTTATCACCGTTTCCGCATTTGGCCGTCGGTTTGACGGCCGGGGCCCCGCCGTGCACTTACAGTGGTATCAGAGCCTCGCCATTAACTTCGTCTTACTTCGTTTGATGTATTTTTCAGTTCCGATCGACCAAAATTCCAAAAACCCAATTTTAGTTCACGACAGTTTTCTGTTGAAATTTTTTGGTCTCCAAAAATTTTTCAGGTTGTATAAAATTGATGTACTAGAGACTATAAGACTACTGGAAAAATTCGATACATTCAGTCGACGATTGGAGCGCGGAACCGCGGAAAAACCCCCCCTGGGGCCGCGGTTCCGCCGCACATTGGAGTCGTCAATGCATCATTTTTTTCCAGTGGGCTTCTGGGCTATTTTTAGGGGTTTTGGAATATTAAAATTGGGCCCAGGTTTTCTGTGAGTGCTACAGTTTTGATTGGGGGCCCACTTGTTAATTTTTGATCGATCGGATATTTTAAACACATCTTTCACAGTATTTACATTATATCTGCGACCGTGAATGTCACTCGATCGGTAAATCCGGTCTAACTGCTATAGCCCGGTTAGACGGATTTGCGAACGTGACTTTCACGTTGATGTTCTGTGTTTTGCTGTGTTGTTGCGGATCGGTCGTGGGGGATAGCCTGGATGCAATGCTAGTACAGTTTTGTTGTATTATGTACATTTGATATTGCGGGGCGAGCGTCCGACATGTGGACTTCCGTCACTGCCTGTTTGTATTATTATTTTGGGGCACGGCCAGGTTGCGGTCGATGTACCCGTTGTATGTATATTTTACTTTCTGTACTAGGTTTACCTCGCGGTGGGGTGCACGGATAGCCGGGTTCTAGAGGGCAACGGGCCCGCATCTCAGGGCATTGAGACGGAGGGGCTTCAGTCTGGAATTGGCGGGCTATTCGCCGCACTCGTAGGGGGTACAGGTTGACCCAGGAGGGGTGCCCAAGTTACCGGATTCCGTGAAGTGCTGGGTGGTCCATTCACAGCGCTGAAGGGGGCTGCTTCGCTTCAGGTTTTGGCGGGTGACTTGCCGCGCCCGTAGGGGTCTAGGATTTCATTGCACAGGCTATCCACACGACCAGGGGAACGTCGGGTTTCAGCAGTGGCTCTGTGAAACCCGGGGATCCCAGATATCTGTATTGTTCTGTGATGCTGTACATTTCTGTGCTGTTGCATTTTATTCACGCCTTGAACGAAATACTATATATTGGTATATATATTAGTAGATGTTGTATATGTTTTTCATCCGCGCTAGTCCAGTCCCCGCTCTGCCGTTAGTTAGCTAACCTAACGGGTGATGAAGGGACCCAGTGGCGAATGCGGATGGAATATACGTACGTCAGTATATTTTCGTTCTTTGTGGTGTGATCAATTGATGGGACTGCGTTGATTCGGATCAATGCAAGTAAAACAAACCTATTCTGATGTTGTTGGAACACTTTTCAAAAAGCTGTTATTGCAAGGACGTTCACTTTTGTTTTGCATCGTGGTATTCATTTGGAATATCCTGCTCCTCAGTCGACGAGGCAAGGGCCGAGATCCCTTCACCGGGAGTGACCCCTTGGACAGAAGTTTGCGTCAGGGCAGTAACTTCACTATAGCCGTTTACTTTTTCTTTGCATCGTGGTATTCAGTTGGAATATCCTGCACCCCATTCTACGGGGAAAGAGCCGAGATCCCTTCACCGGGAGTGACCTCTTTAGTAAAGGTTTTCGTCACTATATTTTCTAAAAAGCTATCAGTTCCTTCAACGATATCAAGTTCATTACGTTAAAGGTTTTCGCCAGAAACCATTCGTAGCCCTCCGTCGTTTCATATGGGTAGTCAATAGTATTCAAGCTGTGTTTGTTGGCCAAAGTCAAGGCACAGTGTTTGGTAGCTGTTGGTTATTCATATGCAGCATAGATAGATGCGTTGGTTTGGGGCAGTCGTATAGCCTTGTTGGCCAAAGTCAAGGGCTTGTACGGGTGGGCTCAGATTAACCTGGAGAATGACGGGCAGAACTTGACATGTGACTTATGATTTGTTGGCCAAAGTCAAGGTCATAAGAGCATGGGGTAGAAATCACATCGGGAGTTTCAAAAGTACTGAAACTTGCCAGATATGCGCATACCTTCTGGAGTGTGATACCGTGAGCGGATTCCGTCACGTTATCATGCGATGATAGTTGGATCCCGATTCCCACTGATGAGTTGGTTTACTCCTCGGGTGACCCCGACTAATTCTTCTTTCAGGTTTGGAGGAGAATTTGAGGTACAGTGGGAGGTTTCCAGATTAGATAAAGTGATAACCATTCTGATCTTGGTTAGAGTGCACGCTGAGTGTTTCTTTTCTCTCTCTCTTTGGCAGCGACCTTTGACCCGACCCTAAGACTATGACTCAGTGACCAAGTTGACCGAACCTTCTTTAACACTGGCTTTTGGATTGTCAGAGTTGCAGACCTCATTGCCACTCCTACTTTTACCCTTTTCTCCAGGACACCCCGTATTACTACGAACGTCCACTTCCATTGGACAAAACCATCGTATGGTTAGATACGAACTCGAAGGAATTTGAGGATGGTTTCCGGTTCTGGAGAAAACGGATAGGATTATTCAGTTATCTTTTCCCTTTTACCTTTTCTCAAGTTGTGAGTACTCCTTGGTTTAGGAGATAGTACATCTATTACGCAAATTGGATAGTCTTCTTCCAAACCTTAGGCTGGTGCCGACCGGTAGGGAATGAAGAAAACCAATTAGCCTAAACGGTGTGCAGAAGGTATTAAGATTAAGACAAAGCAAGGGATTAGTAAGAGGGCAAAGTAAATTGCGACTGATATTCACGACCAAACCAAATATTTCTTCGCCAATCCTAAATCACCTTTGTATTTCTCCAGGACACTCCGTATCACTACGAAGATCCACAGTTTATTGGATACTCCATCGTATGGTTATATACGAACTCGAAAGGAACTTGTTCCAGTTCGGGGATGGATTCTGGTCCAGGAGAAATAGGAATAAGATTTATTCAGTTGTCTTTTATCTTCACCTTCTCTCGCATTGCGAGTGCTCCTAGGATTAGGACAGTACACCCATTATGCTTATTGGATAGTCTTCTTCCAAACCATAGGCTGGTGCCGAACGGTAGGGAAGGAAGAAAACCATTTGGCCTAAGGGGTGTGCAGAAGGTAATGACTAAAGACATATAAAGGGATTTGGAGAGGTGGCAAAGAATTATACGGTTATAGTTGCGAATCTGGATGATGGTAGAGGCATTACTAGGAATACCAGAATACCCCATCGAAACATTTCAATGTTTCAGTTCAACTGTATACTGTTAAGAGAAAACTGATTTCCCGATTAGACACTTGCTCCAGGGTATGTATTTACCAGGATGATTCTCACATCTGTATGGTTTTACAGATGATGAGTGGGAGTAAGTTATTGGGAATTGGGTGATCATCCTCATTATATCGGGATTCGTTGTAATCGGTGATATTTGAGGAGATCACCTGGACTGTTTGCCGGTCGGCAAATATTTGGTTTTGAATATCTGCTGTTGTGCACCAATTTCAAATTGATGTATCTGTACGTCTATTTTCATAGAGTGAGATATACCTTTTGATATTATGTCGATGACATTTACCTATATCAGTGGATGGTTAGGTAAGGAGCATCAAACAGCAGTGTAATTCTTCTTAACCATAAGTACAGTTTTCAACCTACGACACACAGTGAAAGAGTTGTAAGACTCGGCGGACTTATACAGAGTATTGTATGTTGTCCAGTGTCCATTAGGACAGAGGGGTTGGTCCTCATACTATATTCTGTTTACTTTTAACTTCTCTAGTTCTTAGACATGTGTTTCGTAGAAACACAGGGTCTAAGTTTTGGGGAGTTATAGGTATTTGAATAGAGTAGAGAACCAGGTGTAGCTAGTATCGGGATTCTTCAAAGTGATCGAAGATATAGATACTTGTGTATGGTATTCAGTTGATAGTAATGATAAAGAGAAATTGCTTCTCTTTCAGGTTACTCATAATTGGAAGCATTCCTAAGTTGAGTAACGCTGATCGGCCTCTCTCCATTTAGTTGACATGCACTGGAGACAGTTGCATGTTTTGAATCTGGTTCAATTAAATCAGTGCCTCTGGTTCTATATTGGATATAGTACAGTTCATATCTTAACATTGTTAAGGTACGGGGCGTTGTCCGGCTTATGATTAAAACCAGACTCTGGATAACTCAAGGCACGTTTCTGTAATGGCTGTTTGTGGGTTGACCCAGGCTATGACGAGGGTTGATTTTCTACCATCTGGATGAACAATAGCGATATTGTTCTAGACTCGCCACAGTTTTATTAAAAATGGTTATTTTTCAAAAACAGTAGTGGGAGTATGGTAGAACTGGAAGTGATTCCAGAACCGCAAACGATTACTGAAGATTTGATAAGGAACCTAAAGATTCAATCTGATTTGACATTCCATTGGCCACTCCGCAGATAAGGTGGGTAACTTCAGGCACCCGAGAGGTACTCCGGTAACCTCAAGGACGGTGACAAGGAAGTTCTTGTTTACCCACACTTTCCATTGTTGTTGTTCCAGGCTGCGAGACCCGGCAGGAGGATGAGTATAGCGTCGTTCTAAACTAGCTTTAGAAGTGCACGTCTATATGACTCTGCCAGAGGGTTGTCGTAGTCAGTGGGAGCAGCGGAAGCATTGGTGGACATCAGGCTTATGTCTATTTATAGACTAAAGCAGATATAGCGGAGATAGATCATCTATTTCTGATGTGACAGTCATGGTTTTGACGTCATTAGAATAGGGGATGGATCTGTTGAGAAGGTAGTAGGGTGTGATGTCATGGTATTTGGATGACATACACAAAGTAGGAAAGGAAACTCCTATACTACGATCGGTTATTCTTTGGTTGTCACACAGTGGTTTCTCCACAAGGGACTTGGACATTATATCAGACATACTGGTTACTAGATCTATGGTTTTAGATCTAGATTTGGGTGGTTTCCCAATCAGGATACTTCGACAACATTCTAAGAGTATTTAGAATGGACGACTCCTGGCACGGTAGTGTACCTGCAGGTGATGGAGTCACCCTCTCTAAAGGTGTCTTATAGACTAAAGTAGAGAGGGATGTGCATGATTGGCAGATCACTTGCTTAGGCAATTGTGTCAATCATGAGATGTCAAGTACCACACCAGATGTTGATCTTGCACTAGATGCAATAAGTTGACATTGATCCAATCCTGGAGAAACAGTCGGAAGCAGTTTTAGAACATAAGTGGATGTTCTAGGGATATGATAACGATAGCTTCATTTGGGAGACAATTATCATTCCAGGCTTCCAAGGTGACATCGACGACAAGGAGGTTGTCAGAGTTTTAGTTTTCCTTCTGATGAGGGACAGTATTTTGGACAGGTGATCCAAGGCAATACTGAGGGAGGCATGGCGCAGGATACTGATTAAGTTCAGTTGACGATACAGTCTAAGAAGTTTGGATTTGGAGTTCATTTATGAGCTCGGTCCCATCAGACATCCAGACACTCTAAGACAGGTATTGCTCATTTCGGGAGATGGTTTTCTCCGCGAACTTGAGATATAGAGAGAGACATAGAAAGAAACTTCAGAGCGGATCCACTCGCTGAGGCTATTTCTCGAACGCAAGAGTTTCGCAAACAGGCTTTGTGAGACTGACTAGTAGAGGAGTTGGGTGTTCAGTATCACACGGGCTGTGAGTATGCGACATCGCAATAATTAGCCTTGAGTGCAAGTGGGAGATTGTTGGAGATAGTGCCCTCAGAGTCAATTATTGGATCACAGGCACGTGATTGCAATGATTGAGGGAGGACCTATCCCGGTACGACAGTCTTACTCAAGATAATAGTATGCTATCTGGTTTACCTTTATCATCGTGTACTGCTTCAGGTGACCTGATAGGTCACTATTGCACGTTGATAGAGCCCCTAGGATTCTTGCTTGGCTGCCAGCAGTATGAGGGCGATCATATAAGTGAGAGCTGGAGTCTATAAGCACATCCTTAAAAGGTCCCTAGTCGTGGGAGTTTCGAGACAGGGCATCGATTCTCCAGAGTAGACTAGTGTATACAGTCGAGACCCCGACGAGGGGCGGTGGCCGGTCTCACAGGCCACTGGTGTCTTCTGGTTCACCTAAGATGTATACAGGTGCTCATTGGGTTATGAGTACACCGGACAGGACTCACCGGGAACATGCTAGTTGGTCTTATACCTGACGTCAGATAGCAGTTCCCAGGTGACATGTGTACAGGTTAGTTCATCGACCTGGGGATCGTCATTTGTCTCGTGTGAGTTCCCACTGTGCTTTGATTACTACCCTACCACGGCTCAAAGGAGTCGTGCAAACAGGTTTTAGTTGGGTACAGTCCCGAGTCACATGGAGGCAGTGAGCGGATCTTCGGGGGTTCGTCTCTCCCGGTATTGGGGGTGAGGTCGCGCTGTGTCTAGGAGAGCCATTACACGAAGTCCTTGGCCAAGGCAGGAGATTTACTGGTAGGTATTCCAGTAGTATCTCAGGGTGTTCTGGGCTACACTCCGACACGACTTGTACCGCTTTTGGGGGTCTGACTTTTACCCACCCCCTAGGCCCGACATGCGATGCTCATAGACGAACGGACCGGACTGTACGGATATTGTCACTGACAGGCTCAGTAGGGTGTCAGGATGAGTTCGCTCATCGACGTCCCTTTTAGTCAATAGCTGGTGGCCCGTCACGTATTGGCTTATACCTCTGACGTGCTAGTGGTTAAATCCACAGCCATAGTATTGACGAGTCTTTAGAGTCCACCACATTTTCAGTTACTCAGCTTTCGGGCGAAACGCTGTAGAGGCCGTATGGAGATATGGCAGGGTCCGATCAGATACGTGCGGTATTGCACGGATCAGGATCGGACGGTTTGTACTAGAGGCCGTATAGATATATGGCAGGGTTCGGCCAGATACGTGCGGTATTGCATGGATCAGGATCGAACGGATATTACTAGCCGGCTTTGGTTTAAGCCGGATCCTAGTTTAGTACAGTGTAGATTTTGTCTCTTTGCATTTGTATCCGGACGGAATACAGATGCGGGTGTGTATGCACAGTATCGGGGTTTTCCTGTAATTTATTACGGGACCAGTTTTCTGGAGTTGCCAGTTTGCATTCCGTTCCGGCCGGTTTTCGTTTGTTCTTTCCCGGCCGGACTTTTTCGATGGAGGGGGTTATTTGCAAGTTCGCAAATAACATTTTGTGGAGGGGTTTATTGCAAAAGGATTTATTATGAGAGCATCTTTTCTTTTGCACCATTCTTGCATTTATTGTGAAGTGAATGGATTTGATTTGGGTATGGGTTTTGTTATGATGATGTTTGTATGTGGTCACCACTTGTGCTCCTACCATCACCTCCCTTCATTCTTCATATTCTTTCCTCCACCATTTTCTATGATGATAAGTTTTTTTCCATACTTGAGAGAAGAAGAAGAGAGGATCATTTTCAAGAGGGAAAATTTGTTCATCTCATTTCATGCTAGAAAAATGCAAGCACCATTTTTCTTATCTTGATTACTCCATCATCTTCAAAGGCAACAAACCCCAAATGAGACATAAGCTCTACACAACACTTTCTACAGCAAATCTTGGACGCTTCGACTCGCCAGCTTCGCGCCCGAGTTTCCTCGGTATTGAGGTGGGAGCCCGTAAAAGATGCAGGCGATGTGGTGCCCTTCCGGCGAAGAGGCGACAACGAGGAGATGACGGACGAAGCATCCGCGGGAGATCGGAGTGGAGACGAAGACCGAAGGACTCAGATCATTCGGTATATCTCTAACCCATCTTGTTAGTTAGCTAGGACAAGTTTAATGTCCCGATCCGGGGTTTAGTGCGCGGTGGTGCAGGTTTGCCAAGTTCGCAAAATTAAAGTTTATCACCGTTTCCGTATTTGGCCGTCGGTTTGACGGCCGGGGCGCCGCCGTGCACTTACACTTTGACGGAGGCCAAACAACACCGTTCGAATACTCTAATCCAATCGCATCTCATGCTGCAGATACATACTAATTAGCTACCGTACACTACGCCTTGACGGAGGCCAAACTACCGTCGCACGAATACTAAAATAGCACTTATCTGAAATGACGGAGGGCTACGCAGGTTTTTAAGAAAACCTTTTGCGTAATGAACTTGATATCGTTGTATAATAGAGTGATTTTGAAAAGGAGTGTTTTTGGGACTTTTTACAGGTTTTGCTAAAGTGGTCACTTCCGGTGAATGGATCTCGGCACTTTCCTTATCGAATAAGGTGTAGGATATTTCACAAATACCACTATGCAAAGCAAGAACTAAAAGAAGCAATCAAATGACAAAACCGAGTAGGTTGTAGCTTCTACTAGTTTCACTCAAGAGGTCACTCCCGGTGAAGGGATCTCGGCTCTATCCTCATCGAATGAGGTGCTGGATATTCTACAAGGAATACCGCTATGCAAAGCAAAAACTAGAGCTACCCTTTTTGAAAATTTGATTTCACAACATCTTTTTAGGTTTCTATCTTTTTTCATTAATCTCATTAATGATGACCCATCATTTATGCTTCCTAAGCATCACAGAAGAAACAAAAATACAATGTACGCTTATGCCATCCGTATTCGCCACAGTATCCCGTTATGCAATGTTAGGTTACTTAACTAACGGCATAGCGGGGCGGGACTAGCGCGGGTGCAAAACATAAGCAACGTTTATTATATATCTTATATATAATAATAAAGCATTCGTCTAATGCATATAAAGTGATCACATCACAGAATATCAGCAGCAGAAGATAACATATGAAATATTAGATATACTAGGAATTCCATGTTTTAAATTAACCCAGTATAAAACATGTATTCTACGGTCATGATGAATAGCCAAACCTACATCCCTAGACCCCTACGAGAGCGGCAAGCAGCCCTACCAATTCTAAAGTTAGGAGATCCGGTCTCGACTCCTCGAGATGGTTTCACACTGGACCCTAGAACCCGGTTACTTATGCTCCCCTCCTTGGGTCTATCCTAATGCGGAAAAGTAAATAATATACAATAATGGTGAAATCATCCTCAACCCGGAAGTGCCCCAATAAAAGAATATCACATACAAGTTTTTACATGAATGAAAATGAAAAACTCTCATCTCATATAAAAACCCCTGGCTATTCAAAACACGACGATCCAATATAACATATCCCAGCAACATATAACACCACATGTCATTAACGTAAGTAAATATGCGTATCGCAATTGTTGTTGACATATTGCAATGAAACCGGAGATACACCACATATTACACTTACGATTGCAGAAAAGAAAATCTCAAACTACAACATTTGGAATCCACAATCACCTTAGACATCATAAACCTGATCACATACTTCAGATTTCATGCCTAACAATATGGATTGCAAATATTGTATCACATTTCATAGATAGCTAGACGATGTTAAATGTTTTGATCGAATCAACAAACACCCAAAATTTCCAAAAGATCTCAATACTTAAGCACAGTTTAATAATACTCAGAACATGTCACAGTACCTATGGACCAACCGTAGAAGGGCTAACCCTTGTGTCATCTATGGCGCCGCGGAACTACCACAAACCCGAAGGTTTGGATGCGGTTTTGACGGTTATAGAATCGAGTTGGGCTTTCGTTCTTCTAGAGCGTCCATCAAATTACTTGCATGATTTTTGAAAGTTTTAAACTTGAAAAAATCCAACTCTTGAAAAATTTCTAGCGAGGGTTAAAGTGGATATTTGATATTCGTTCCAACTTTTTAACGTCGTCAAATGTTCCCGAAACGATGTTAGAATTACGACAACAAAACACTCCGAATTTCCTTTACAGAAAGTTAACATCACATGAAATTTCAGCAAAAACAAGCAAAACCTGAAACACCAAAACCCAAAGACCAGAACGCCTAACAAAAACGAACCCAAGAAATTACTGGGGCCAGCCAGGCTGGATTTTTAAGCCATCTTGCTGAGTGAAATCCAGCCAATTGGGTTCATGTTTGTCTAGTGTTCATGTTACATCTCATATAACATTCTGTAGTTGCTTAAAAAAATTTTAGACGACTTAAAAATTTCAACAGAAACTAGATTTTAGTTTCCAGTATTTCGGAGTTGTTTTGGTTTCGTAATTCTACAAACATCGTATAATTCTCTAGCTTGGCTCTGATACCACTATCGGATTGCCTAGCATGATAGCAAGGTTTCGAGAGGCATCGTCCATGCCATTTTAAAAAAGTTGCCATGCTAAACAACCCTAACCCTAGAATCTTAACTAGAGAATTAGACAATACAACATGTAAACTACTTTATATCTAAGTGAATATAGAGTACAACTTGTAGACCGGTCCTTCACTTCAATAGCTCCGTGTAGTAGTCCCTTCGCTCCAAGTAGGGATCTTACGGACTCTAGAATGGCTCCACAAGATGAAAGAAACAAGCTTGCACGAAGTCTTCGAGGCCGAAGATGATCTACGTCGAGGATACACTAACCCAAGCTACCTCTTCACTAATTAGTGATTAGTGAAGCTAACACCCAAAACCAAATGGCTAATCTACTAAAGGATGATGAAGTAGGAATTTTGCTCACTTTAGAATTAATTTTCTCACTAGTTTTCTTCACCTCTAAAAAATCTAGGGAGCTCACTCTTGATGAAGATGCAGATGAAGAAGATAATGTTATGGCAACCATGGGAGAGAAAATATCTCATATAACTCATGTAGTGACTTAACCATGGCTTAAGTTAATAGTTGGGTTAATAAATATCTAGTGTAAGACAAAACTAGTGGACTAAGTCAATAAATCTACAAGCTTCCACTAAGCTCACCCATGTAACTAATTTCCAACTCATATTTGATTTACTCTAAATAAATAAATCCTACATTATCATGAGCATGGTGTGAGTCTCATACACCCATGTATCATGTGGCATCAAGCATGATACAATATGAAATACAATTAATATATATCATATATATATTAAATGCATAAGTGAGAAAAAGAAAAACTTAAGTGAGCTAATATTAGTTAACGTAAATTAATATATCAAATATATAATTATACATTAAATCATTAAATCAACACTTGATTTAATAATCCGGCTATATCTTATATGACCGAGTAATATTATTTGTATCAACTTATCGAATCAACACTTGGTTCGATAACCCGGCAATATCTCATATAACCGACCGATATCATAAATCGCGAGAATAGAATATAGTATCACATACTCGTATTAATCTCGGTCCCGTACAAATCACATATGTGCTCCTACTTCGTTTTTCCGGAGCCAGTAAACCTCTGTGTAGGACTCTAAAAACTCGTCAATACGCCGGCAGTAGGTGATGATCATATCAAGCACCCATAAGCCGTCAGCGGTACTAGCTGGACGTAACGGCTACCCGGGTATTGAGCGATCAGAAGATCAACAAGAAAGCCTGCTCATACTCCTGTGAAGCCTGTCGGTAACACTACCGTACAGTCCGGTATCTTTGTCTGATATGTCGAATATCCAGTCTAGGTGTGGTAAACGTCAGACCCCAGTAACCGATAAGTCGTTCCGATATGAGGCTCATAACGGGTCGAGAAACTACTGATGACACTTACCAGTAGATCTCCGTATCATCCCTGCTCAGGGACTTCGTGTTATAGCCAATCAAGCACAGCGCAACATCAACCCCCAATATCGGGAGAGACGAATCCCCTCCTATCGCTCATTGCTTCCATGTGATTCGGGACAGTGCCCAAAAGCCATCGTTTTGCACGTTCTCTTGAACGTGGTAAGGTGGAAATCAAAGCACAGTGTGAATCACACAAGACTCTATGACGATCTCGGGTCAACAGACGAAACTGTACCAGTGTCACCAGAGAATTGCTATCTGACGATAGGTATAATACCAACTAGGAGTTCTCGGCGAGTCCGTTCAGTGTACCGAGTCTATACTGAGCACCCGTATACCTTCTTTGATGTCAAACACTATTGGATGTGGGATCATCCATCGCCCATCATATGTGTCAAGAAGCATATACGTTAGTCTACTCTGGAATATCGATGCCCTGTCTAGATACTCCCTCGATTAGGAACAATTAAAGGATGTACTTATGGACTACCCTGGCCCTACTAGTATGATCTCAATCATAGTCCTTGTAGTCAACTACACATCCTAAAGGCTTTATCAATATGTGAGGGCAAGACAATATCATAATACAAGTCGACATGTTAAGATAAAGAGCAACCAGATAGCATACTATCATGTCGAGCAAGAAAGTCCTCTCTATATATGTCTAAGCATCCACTATAATATACATCATATGTACAATAATGGCCTCTAGGGCATACACATAACTAACAATGTATTCACCCTTTAACGTTGAGTTTGCCAAGGTATCTAGCTTGGAACTCTTCCAACATACCGTCCCTCCACTGAGGGTAAAGACAAAACCTGACACTATCTTACAGTCGACCCTATCACTGTGGATGCTCGAATCAGTAAAGGACTCCACTTGGAGTTCACCGTTACCAAACACCAAGAACATTTCTTTAGTGATTCTTAAGTACTTAAGAATGCTCTTCACAGCTATCCAGTGTTTCTCCCCGGGATTTGATTGACACCTACTCATTACACCTGGTGAGTATGATTCGTCCTCTTAGATCTATCTCTATAGATCTAAATCACTGGATGTAAGAGGCATCACCCAGATCCTCCATGGAGAAACAATTTTGTAAGAGGGGCTTGACCGAGTGTAGCATATGAACACTATTTCCTATCAAGAGTATGTTATCCATGTACAATACGAAGAACACAGCCATACTCTCTACTACCTTCTTGTATATACAAAGTGTTAGTTATATGTATGCCCTAGAGGCCATTACTGTACATAGGATGTATATTGTAGTGGATGCTGTGACATGTATAGGGAGGACTTTCTTGCTCGACATGATAGTATGCTATCTGGTTACTCTTTATCTTAACATGTATACTGATTGTCTCTCTGTTACATATTGGTAAAGCCCTTAGGATGTGTACTTGACTACCAGGACTATGATGCGGATCATACTAGTGGGGACATGGTAGTCTATAAATACATCCTTCAAGGTCCCTAGTCGTGGGTGTATCGAGACGGGGCATCGATATACCAGAGTAGACTAGCGTATAACTTCTCGACCCATACAGATGGGCGATGGATGATCCCATATCCATTGGTGTTTAACATCAAAGATGATATACGGGTGCTCAGTGGAGACTGGGTACACTGGACGGACTAGCCGAGAACAGCCAGATGGTATTATACCATACGTCAGATGGCAGTTCTCTGGTGACACTGGTACAGAGTAGTCTGTTGACCCGAGATCGTCATAGAGTCTTGTGTGATTCCCACTGTGCTTTGATTTCCACCTTACCACATCCAAGAGGGCGTGCAAAACGGTGGTTTTTTGGTACAGTCCCGAATCACATGGAGGCAATGAGCGATAGGAGGGGATTCGTCTCTCCCGGTATAGGGAGTTGATGTTGCGCTGTGTTCGATTGGCTATAACCGGAAATCCCTGGCCAGGGTTGCTGAGATTTACTGGTAAGTGTTACCTGTAGTTTCTCGAACTGTTATAGACCTCATATCGACACGACTTATCGAGCTATTGGGGTCTGACGTTTACCACCCCTAGGCGAGATATGCGACATATCAGACGACGAGACCGGACTGTACGGTAAGTGTTACCGGTTGGATTCACAGGAGTATGAGCAGGCTTGCTCGTCGATCTTCTGATCGCTCAATACCCGGGTGGCCGTTACGTTTAGCAGACCGCTTGCGGCTTGTGGGTATTTGATATGATCATCACCTGCTCCCGGCGTATTGACGAGTCTTTAGAGTCCTACACAGAGGTTTCCTGGCTCAAGCGAAACGAAATAGGAGCGCATATGAGATATGTGCGGGACCGAGAATAATACCAGTATGTGATACTGGATTCTATTCTCGCGATTTTTATCATCGGTGGGTTATATGTGATATAGCCGGGTTACCGAATCAAGTGTTGATTCGATACATTGATACACTTGATATTAGTCGGTTATATGCGATATGACCGGATCATTAAATCAAGTGTTGATTTAATGATTAGATGTATAATTATATATTTGATATATTACTTTACATTAACTAGTATTGGTTCACTTAAGATGGATTTTCTCGCTTGATGTGCACATTGTATATATGATATAGTTTTGTGCACTAGTTTGTATCATGTTTGATGAAACATGCAAGTTTGGGTGTAGGTTTACTTTAAACCATGTTTAAGTGAATGGTTAGGGTTTTATTATCTTCTCTTAACTTTTTCTTTTGTTTATTCTTTTTAAGGCAAGAAAAGAAATGGTTGCTTTTTGGGATTTACTTAGAAGCTTTATGAAGCTTTGAAAAAGTTCAACCATTTTTATTTCTTTGCCTAACCTAACCATTCACCTAACCTTGGTTTATTCTCTACATCTAACACAAGGTTGCATTATGATAAGAATGACTTATTTTCTTTTTTCCAAGAATTATCATCATATTCTTTTTCTTCTTCTTCTTCTTCTTCAAGAAGAAAGAAGCTTGCTAGCTTCAACGGTGAAATGAGAAAAAGAGTGAGAAATCCAATTCTAAAGTGAACCCACTTCCTATTTCATCATCCTCTACCACTTGCCAAGTTGTATAGGGTGTTTTCTTCATAAGTTTCATGACTTGGTGAAGTTGGAGCTTGATCTTGTGTTGCCTCGATGTAGATCATCTTCGGCATCGAAGTCGACGACCTAGCCCGCCCATTTCTCCGATGAAGCCGACGCTAGAGCCCGGGATCCGATGATCGCAGCGAGGGGACTCCATCATGGAGCTATGGAGGTGGAGGACCAGATCTACAAAGGTTGTATTTCCGTTCACTCTTAGTTAAGTTGTTAACTAGTTGCTTGTTTCGCCTAAAATTCTAGTTAACGATCGCATTAGGGTTTCTCGGCACCGGAAATTTTTGAAATTGGCATGGTTGATGCCTTGTGAGACCTCATTAGTGTGCCTAGGAACCCTACACAAAGTACATCAACCTTTTTGATGAAGTCAAACTCTTTGGCTGCCACATCAAAATAGATGTTCCAGCTCTGCGATGCCTGCGTTAATCCGCAAATTTATTTATGCAACTTGCACACCTTTTTGCTGCTCCCACTGTCTACGAAGCCATCTACAAGTGTCATGTACACGCTCTCTTCTAAATAGCCATTTAGAAAAAAGCGTTCTTGACATTAATCTGCCAGATTTCATAGTCATGGTATGTAGCGATGGTAAGTAGGATCCGAGTGGACTTAAGAATAGCCATTGGAGAAAAGGTTTCATCAAAATCCACATCTGGTTATTGACGACAACCTTTTGTGACAAGTCTAGCTTTGAAAGTCTCAACATTTCCATCTACACCAAGAATCTTCCCATGATCCATTTCCTCCCGATGGGTTTTACCCCTTCAGGTGCAACTACTAAAGTCACTACATTGTTGGTGTATATGGATTCCATCTCAGATCGCATAGCATCCAACCATTTCACAGAGTCCCCACTCATGATGACCTGCTCGAAACTAGTTGGGTCATCATCTTCCATGATGCAATCCTCTCTTACACTGTCATCGAGAAAACCGTAGTATCTCTCAGGCGGATGAGGAACCCTACTAGATCTGCGGAGAAGCTGAGGTTCGTCGGGAACTATTGAATCCTTTGATTATACCAAATCATCAGCTGTACTTTGTGTAGCTGGAACTCCTTCCAGTTCTACCTCATGACCACTAATTTGTTTTTCAAGAAATTCCTTTTTCTAAAAAGGTGGCATGCCGAGAAACAAAACACCTTTTGTTCCTCGGTGTGGTAGAAGATATACCCTTGCAAATTTTTGGGATATCCAACAAACGTACACAGAACTGACCTTGCCTCGAGTTTGTCCGGATTTTGCCTTTCAACATAGGCCTGACAACCCTATATCTTAACTCGTTTAAGACATGGTCTCTTCCCATACCATATCTCATATGGAGTGGTAGACACTGATTTGGTTGGAACCCTATTCAATAGGTATGCGGCTTCTCAAGCGCATAACTCCAAAAGGAAACAAGCAACTCAGCAGTACTCATCATAGAGCGCACCATATCTCATTGGGTGTGAATCTTCCACCCCGATACACCGTTGTGTTGTGGTGTACACGGAGGAGTAAGCTGAGAGAGAATCCCATTCTCTTTTAAATAATTCTGGAACTCCGTGCTCAAGTATTCTCCTCCCCGATCAGATCGAAGGATTTTAGTACTTTAACCCGTTTGGTTCTCTACTTCGCACTTATATTCTTTGCATTTCTCAAAAGCATCAGACTTGTGTTTCAATAGGAACATATGTCCGAATCTTGAGAGATCATTAGTGAATGTAATGAAGTACGAGAAACCATTCCTGGCATGTGTAGACATGGGACCGCATACATCACTATGTATCAGTCCCAAGAGTTAAGTAACTCTTTCTCCGTGTCTAGTAAACGGAGTTTTGGTCATTTTTCCTTTGAGACTTGACTGGCAAGTTCCATAAGATGAAAATTTGAACGGATTCAAATATTTATCCTTCTATAACTCAGCTAGTCGTGTCGCATTGATATGACCCAGTCTACAATGCCACAAGAAGGATTCGTTCATTTCTGAACTCTTCTTCTTGTGTGTGTTTTGTATACTTAGAATTGTGGTTTGATTTAGAACGTATATGCCTTTATATAACATGCCTGATCCAGTCAACTTTTGATTCAGGAAAATGTTCATAACATTATCCTCCAATACAAAATTATATCCTTCTTTACTAAATAACGAAACTGATATAATGTTGCATATCGGGTTCGGTATGTAATAACAATCGTTCAGAATCAATGTATTACCAGTTGGTAATACAAGGTGATATTCACCAACTGCATTGGCTGCAACACTTGCAACATTCCCTACTTTTAGAGAATGATCACCCTTTTTCATTTGTCTACCTTTCTTCAGCCCATGTAACATATTACATATATGGGATCCTGATCCGGTATGTCATACCCAGGACGTAGAGTTTACTAAGAAACAGTTCTCGATGATGAATACACCCGAAGAAGATGCATCATCATGCTCATTCTTCGTTTGGGTGGCGTGGGAATCCGGATATTCCCATGTTTCCTGCTCGGACTTATAACAATTATAAAATAGAGCGGAACTAACATTCCCCAGCTCATTATAATAAGTAGGTTCGGTCAATACATCCATATTATTATCTTGATTATGGCGTGACATGGTCACTACCTGGAGAGAGAGAGAGAAGAAAACACTCTGCGTGCGCTCTTACAAGATTAGATTGGTTATTATTTTATCTAATGAGGATGCCTCCTACTGTTTTTATCAAATCTTCCTTCAAACCCTAAAATGTAAGACTAGCCGGGATTAATTACACCCTACAAGTTCACCAATCTTTCAGCCAGGCCAGTGTTGGTACTTTGAAGGAGGTTCCTTGTGCTTTCGCACGGACCTAATTAAAATAAACGTCATTTTTCCAGAGGCATAACCCCAATGACACCTTTTTAGTCACCTACTTGATCGGCTAATTATAAAGTGCAAAACACTCCCAGGAGTAGCTCTTACTCGCAGCGGGTATCGGGATCCAACTATCTCATACAAGGTATGCAATCTCATTGCAAATTTCAACACCTGAAATTCGCAATAATATTTTTCCCCAAGCGATTTATGACCTTAACAAGGTCAACAAACCATAAACCGCAATTCAAGTTCAACCCGTACATTTCATGATTGAATTAAACCCACCCGCACGAACCTTCACAAGCTCAACAAGGTCGTACGACTACCCTAATCCAATCGCATCATATGCTTTTAATAGATAAGCACTAATCAACTACCGCAGACTACGCCTTGAAAAGGTCAACAAACGCAACACGAATACTAAATATTCCTTATTTGAAATGACGGAGGGCTACGACAGGTTTTTAAGAAAACCTTTTGCGTAACGAACATGATATCGTTGTAGAATCGAGTCATTTTGAAAAGAAGTGTTTTGTAAGGCTTTTACTAGTTTCGCTAAAGAGGTCACTCCCGGTGAAGGGATCTCGGCTCTTTCCTCATCGAATGAGGTGCTGGATATTAATAAATACCACTATGCAAAGCAAGAACTAGAGAAGCAATCAAAAAACAAGACCGAGTGGGTTGTAGTATCTGCTAGGTTTTGCTAAAGAGGTCACTCCCGGTAAAGGGATCTCGGCTCTTTCCTCATCGAATGATGTGCTGGATATTCATCAAGGAATACCATTATGCAAACCAAAAACTAGAGCTACCCTTTTTGAAACAGGATTCTACAACATCTTTAGGTTTCTTTCATTTCATTAATCTCATTAATGAAGTCCTATCATTTATGCTTCCTAAGAATCACAGAAGAAACGAAAATACAACGTACGCTTATACTATCCGCATTCGCCACGGCATCCCGTCATGCACCGTTAGGTTCGATAACTAACGGCAGAGCGGGGGTTGGACTAGCGTGGATGCAAAACATTAGCAACGTTTATTATATATCATATATATAATAATAAAGCATTCGTCTCACCATATAAAGTGATCACATCACAGAATATCGGCAGTAGAAGTCCACATAAGAAATATAGGATATACAAGAAATTCTGTGTTTTAAATTAATCCAGTAAAAAACACGGATTCCACGGTCTCGATGAATAGCTAAACCAACATTCCTAGACCCCTACGAGAGCGGCAAGCAACCCTACCAATTCTAGAGTTATGAGACCCGGTCTCGACTCCTCGAGTTAGTCCCCCACTGGACTTTAGAACCCGGTTACTTGTACTCCCCGCCTTGGGTCTATCCAAATAAAGAAAAGTAAATAATATACATCAATGGTGACATCATCCTCAATCCGGAAGTGCCCCAATAAAAGAATATTATATACAAGTTTTTTACATGAATGAAAATGAAAAACTCTCATCTCACGCAAAAAACCCCGGCAATTCAAACACGACGATCCAATATAATATATCACAGCAACACATAACATCATATGTCATCAACATAAGTAAATATGCGTATCCCAATTGTCGTTGACGACTAGCAACGAAACCGGCGATACTCCACATATTACACTTACAATCGCCAAAAAGAAAGTGAAAACTACAACAATTGAAATCCGTAACCACCTCAGACATTATAAACTCAAAATATCACATACTTCAGATTTCATGCCTAACCAAATGAATTCCTTAGACATCATAAACCCGGAATATCTCATATTCCGAATTTCATGCCTAACCTTATAAACTCCGTATTTTAGTCTCAATATTGAAAATTGTAGGAATACCTAGCACGACAACAAGGTTTCGGGAGGCATCGTCCATATTGTTTTCAAAAAATTGCCATGCTAAACAACCCTAAACCTAGAATCTTAACTGGAGATTTAGACAAAACAACATGTAAACAACTTTACATCTAAGTGAATATGGAATACAACCTTTGTAGACCGGACCTTCACTTCAATAGCTCCTTGTAGAAGTCCCTTTGCTCCAAGTAGTGATCTTCCGGACTCTATAATGGCTCCATAAGATGAAAGGAACAAGCTTGCATGAAATCTTCGAGGCCGAAGATGATCTATGTCGAGGAGACACCAACCCAAGCTACCTCTTAACTAATTACGGATTAGTGAAGCTAACACCCTAAACTAAATGGCTAATCTAGTAAGGGATGATGAAGTAGGATTTTTGCTCACTTTAGAATTCTTTTTCTCACTAATTTTCCTCACTTCTTCAAAAGCTAGAGAGCTCACTCTTGATGAAGATGAAGATCATAATAATAATAGAATGAATGAGAGAGGCAACCATGGGTGAGATAATATCTCATATAACTCATGTAGAGACTTAACAATGGCTAATGAGAATGGTTGGGTCAATAAATATCTTAAGTAAAACAAAATTAGTGGACTAAGTCAATGGATCTACAAGCTTCCACAAGCTTCATGCTATGTGACTAATTTCCAACTAATTTTGATTTACCTTAAATAATTAAACCTTACGTTATCATGAGCATGGTGTGAGTCTCATACACCCATATTGCATGTATCATCAAGCATGACACAAAAAAGTAAACACAATTAATATATATCACATATATATTAAGTGTGCACATGTGAGAAAAAGAAATGCACAAGTGAGCTAATATCAGTTAATGTAAATATATCAAATATATAATTATACATTAAATTATTAAATCAACACTAGATTCAATAATCCGTCTATATCACATATAACCGACTAATATCATATGTATCCATTTATCGAATCAACACTTGATTCAATAACCCGGCTATATCACATATAACCGACCGATATCATATATCGCGTGAATAGAATACGGTATCATATACAGGTATTAATCTCGGTCATACACATATCACATATGTGCTCCTACTTCATTTCACCTGAGCCAGGAAACCTCTGTGTAGGACTCTAAAGAGTTGTCAATACGCCGGCAGTAGGTGATGATCATATCAAGCACCCACAAACCGTTAGCGGTACTAGCTAGACGTAATGGCTACCCGGGTATTGAGCAACCAGAAGATCAACAAGCAAGCCTGCTCATACTCCGGTAAATCCTGTCAGTAACACTACCGTACAGTCCGGTCTCTTCGTCTGATATGTCGCATATCTAGTCTAGTGGTGGTAAACGTCAGACCCCAGTAAACGATAAGTCGTGCCGATGTGAGGCTCATAACGGGTCGAGAAACTACTGATAACATTTACCAGTAAATCTCCGTATCAGCCATGGCCAGGGACTTCCTGTTATGGCCAATCGAGCACAGCGCAACATCAACCCCCAATACCGGGAAAGAAGAATCCTCTCCTATCGCTCATTGCCTCCATGTGATTCGGGACTGTACCAAAAAGCCACCCTTTTACACGTTCTCTTGAATGTGGTAAGGTGAAAATCAAAGCACAGTGGGAATCACACAAGACTCTATGACGATCTTGGGTTTACAGACTAACATGTTCCAGTGTCCCCAGAGAACTGCTATCTGACGATAGGTATAATACCAACTAGGAGTACTCGGCGAGTCCGTTCAGTGTACCCAGTCTCCATTAAGCTCCTGTATACCATCTTTGATGTGAAACACCAATGGATGTGGGATCATCCATCGCCCATCATATGGGTCAAGAAGCGTACACGCTCGTCTACTCTAGAATATCGATGCCCTGTCTCGATACACGCTCGACTAGGAACAATTAAAATATGTACTTGTGGACTACCCTAGCCCTACTAGTATGATCTCCATCATAGTCCTGGTAGTCCAGTACACATCCTAAGGGCTTTATCAACATGTGAGTGCAAGACAGTATCACAATACTGTTAGTTATATGTATGCCCTAGAGGCCATTACTATACATAGGATGTATAATGTAGTGGATGCTGGGACATATATAGGGAGGACTTTCTTGCTCGACATGATAGTACGCTATCTGGTTAATCTTTACCTTAAAGTGTACACTGATTGTCTCCCTGTTACATGTTGGTAAAGCCCTTAGGATCTGTACTTGACTACCTGGACTATGATGCGGATCATACTAGTGGGGACATGGTAGTCCATAAGTACATCCTTCAAAGTCCCTAGTCGTGGGTGTATCGAGACGGGGCATCGATATACCCGAGTAGACTAGCGTATACCTTCTCGACCCATACAGATGGGCGATGGATGATCCCATATCCATGGTGTTTGACATCAGAGATGATATACGGGTGCTCAGTAGAGACTGGGTACACTGGACGGACTCGCCGAGAACTCCCAGATGGTATTATACCTCACGTCAGATGGCAGTTCTCTGGTGACACTGGTACAGAGTAGTTTGTTGACCCGAGATCGTCATAGAGTCTTGTGTGGTTCCCACTGTGCTTTGATTTCAATCTTACCACGTCCAAGAGGGCGTGCAAAACGGTGGTTTTTGCGTACAGTCCCGAGTCACATGGAGGCAATGAGCGATAGGAGGGGATTCGTCTCTCCCGGTATAGGGAGTTGATGTTGCGCTGTGTTCGATTGGCTATAACAGGAAATCCCTGGCCAGGGTTGCTGAGATTTACTGGTAAGTGTTACCAGTAGTTTCTCGAATTATTATAGACCTCATATCGACACGACTTATCGAGCTATTGGGGTCTGACGTTTACCACCCCTAGGCGAGATATGCGACATATCAGACGAACAGACCGGACTGTACGGTAGTGTTACTGGTTGGATTCACTGGAGTGTGAGCGGGCTTGCTCGTCGATCTTCAGATCGCTCAATACCCGGGTGGCCGTTATGTTTAGCAGACCGCTTGCGGCTTGTGGGTGCTTGATATGATCATCACCTGCTGCCGGCGTATTGACGAGTCTTTAGAGTCCTACACAGAGGTTTCCTGGTTCAAGCGAAACGAAATAGGAGCGCATATGAGATATGTGCGGGACCGAGAATAATACGTGTATGTGATACCGTATTCCATTCTCGCGATGAATGTATCGATTGGTTGTATGCGATATAACCTAGTTATCGAATCGAAGATCGATTCGATAAGCCGATGCATAGGATAGTAGTCGGTTATATGCGATATGATCGGATCGTTAAATCAAGTGTTGATTTAATGATTTAATGTAAAATTATATATTTGATATATTACTTCGCATTAACTAGTATTGGTTCACTTTAAATGGATTTTCTCACTTGGTTTGTGCACATTGTATATGTGATATACATTTGTACATTTGATTGTATAATGTTTGATGATACATGCTTATTTGGTTAAGTGTATAGATTCAAACCATGGTTAACTTAATGATTAGGGTTTTGCTTTTTCATTTAATCATTTGTTTATTCATTTTGGATATTAATAAAAGCATAAAAGAAAAGCAAAATGGTTTCTTTATTTTATTTTCTTTCATGAAGCTTTTTGAAGCTTCATGAAGCTTTGACCAAAGTGACCACTTTGTCTTCATCTTTAACCCTAACCATTAATCAAACCTTAGTTAATTCTCTACACTTGACCATGGTTGATTATGATAAGTATTCTTTTATTTTTCTATTTTCTAAATAACTTATCATATTCTTCATCTTCTTCTTCTTCTTCACTTCAAGAAAAAGCTTGAAAGCTTTAATGGCAAAGTGAGAAAAAGAGTGAGAAATCCAAATCTAAAGTCTACCCACTTCCTATTTCTTCATCCTCTACCTCTTGCCAAGTAGTAGAGTGTGTTTTCATCACAAGTTTCATGACTTGGTGAAGTGAGAGCTTGATCTAGCGATGCCTCGACGTAGATCATCTTCGGCATGGACATCGACGACATAGCTTGCCCATTCTCCGACGAAGCCGACGCTAGAGCCCGGGAAATCATTTGGACAGCGAGGGGACTTCGTTGCGGAGCTATGGAGGTGGAGCACCGGATCTACAAAGGTTGTATTTCCGTTTAAACTTTAGTTAAGTGTTAACTAGTTATCTTTTCGCCTAGATTTCTAGCCAACGATCCGTACACTAGGGTTTCTCGGCACCATAATTTTTGAAATTGGCATGGTTGATACCTTGTGAGACCTCATTTGGATGCCTAGGAAACCTACAGTGGTATCAGAGCCTAGCTAGAGCCTTAGGCGAAGTCTAGACGGAATTTGAAGTCCGAACGAACCCGAAACCCAATTCCGATCATGCTCTCTGTACTTTTTTGAAAACAATGAGTTTTTCTATATTAAAAATATGCAGAAAAACATGCAGGAAGATCTAAGAGTTACTGTGAAATCGTATGCCATAATTCGATTATTGCGCCGCGGTTCCGCGGCACGAGCATGGCTCGTGCGACGGTTCCGCGGCCGTACGGCCACTTTATTTAATATATATTACACAGTAACTCCTAATTGATAATGCTGGATTTTCTGGGAATTTTTAATATTTATTCAAGAGTTGAATTTTCTGGGGTTGTTTTGAGGATTCGGTGTTTCGGTCGGAGTATCAAATTTTGTCTATGTGGCTTTCCGGATAATTTTAGAATATGTTAAAAGGTTCGACCGGATATAAATACCCACTTTTTCCCCTGTCGGGAAATTTCCAAGTGTTGGATTTTTCCGTAGTTTAAAGACGTTCTAAGTAGTGCAAGTAACTCGATGGACCCTCTAGAAGACAACAAACCTTAACTCGATTATGTGACCGTCTTGAACTGCCCTTTGAACCTTCGTGTTTGGGGCAGTACGGCGCGCCACATGTGAGGCGTTGGCTTGACCCTTCTACGGCTGGACCGTTGGTACTGAGGCACGAACTGAATGTTTTTAGACTTGTTTCATGTGTTGATCTGTTTCGGGAAAACTTGGGTATTCGATTGCTCGATCGGAAAGTTTAACATTTTCTATTTTATCTGGAATGTGATACAATAATTGGAATTCATAAGAAGTTATGAGATAACTGAATGAATGTTATAAATCTAGCAATTTAGTCTCACTTGATCGGTTGCTACGGAATTTTGATGCGATCAAAAATCCGTCGCAATCACGTAGCGTACGCGGATACTCGCCGGGTAAACTTAATAGACAACCTCACTCCATAGCCCCGACCAAGTGACTGTAGGAGAACCCCGTCGCCGAAAGCATCCGTTCTGGTGCTCGCGGTAGCGGTGTTCCGCCTTGGTGCACTTCGTCGACGGTATCGGGGGTGCAGCCGTCTACTAAAGTTTGGGACGAGCATTCGATCAGGATGTCGGGAATCTTGTTGAATTGCCCGACTTGATATTGAAAAGTGTTTTCGATTTTGAGACTAAAATGCGGGGTTTATAATTGTTAGGCATGCGATGTCTAAGGAATTCATTTGGTCAGGCATGCGATGTCTGAGCTGGTTGCGGATTCCAACTGTTGTAGTTTTACACTTTCTTTTCTGTGACCGTAAGTGTAATATGTGATATCGCCGGTTTCGTTGCTATATGTCAACGACAATTGGGATATGCATATTTACTTACGTTGATGACATGTGATGTTATGTGTTGCTGGATATGTTATATTGGATCGTCGTGTTTGAATAGCCGGGGGTTTTTATATGAGATGAGTGTTTTTCATTTTCATTCATGTAAAAACTTGTATGTAATATTCTTTTATTTGGGGCACTTCCAGGTTGCGGAAGTTGTCACCGTTTGTATATTATTTACTTTTCCGCACTAGGATAGACCCAAGGAGGAGGTCACAAGTAACCGGGTTCTGGAGTCCAGTGGGAGACCAACTAGAGGAGTCGAGTCCGGGTCTCCTAACTCCAGAATTGGTAGGGTTGCTTGCCGCTCTCGTAGGGGTCTAGGGGTGTGGGTTTGGCTATTCATCGCGACCGTGGAATCCGTGTTTTATACTGGCTCGTATTGAAAACACGGACGTCCTAGTATATCCAATATTTCATATGATTCTTCTGCTGCGATATCTGTGATGTGATCATGTGATGTTCTGTGATAGATACTTTATATAGTATATATGATATATTATATAGATGTTACTTATGTTTTACACCCGCGCTAGCCCTGCCCCGCTCTGTCGTTAGTTACCTAACCTAACGGTGCACGAGGGGACATCGAGGCGAATGCGGATGGAATAAGTGTACGTCGTATTTATCTGTGATGATTAGGTACTTAAATGATGGGACTTCATTGATGTGATTAATGAAATAAAAGAAACCTAAGATGTTGTAGAATCGAATTTCAAAACAAAACAGGTAGCTACAGTTCTTGCTTTGCATAGCGGTATATGTGATATATCCTGCACCTTATTCAATGAGGAAAGGACCGAGATCCCTTCACCGGGAGTGACTCCTTTAGCAATAACTGGCAGATGCTACACACTCGGTTTGTCTTTTGATTGCTTTTAAGTGTTTTTGCTTTGCACAGTGATATATATGATATATCCCGCACCTCATTCGACGAGGAAAGGACCGATGATCCCTTCACCGGGAGTGACTCCTTTAGCAAAACTAGAAAAGCCTCAAAGGCACTCCATTTTAAAATCATTTGATTCTACAACGATATCAAGTTCATTACGCAATAGGTTTTCAGAAAAACCTGTCGTAGCCCTCCGTCATTTCAGATAAGTAGTAGTTAGTATTCGTGCTGCGTTTGTTGGCCTTTGTCAAGGCGCAGTGTGCGGTAGCTAACTGGTGCTTATCTGCTTATGCATATGATGCAGATTGAGTTAGGGTAGTCGTGGGACCTTGTTGGCCTTTGTCAAGGGCCGTGCGGGTGGGTTTAATTCAATCAGGTAATGACGGGTTGAACTTGACTAGCATCCTATGCTTTGTTGGCCTTTGTCAAGGTCATAGGAGGTTAGGGGCAAATTATTATCGGGAATTTCAAGTGTTGAAATTTGCAATGAGATTGCATACCTTCTATGAGATAGTTGGATCCCGATACCCGCTGCGAGTAAGAGTTACTCCTGGGAGAGTTTTATACATTACAATTAGCCGATCAAGTAGGTGTCTAGAAAGGTGTCAACGGGGTTACGCCCCTGGGAAAATGAGGTTTACATTAATTAGGTTCGTACTAAAGCACGGGGGACCTCCCTCAAAGTACCGACACTGGCCTGGCTGAAAGATTGGCGAACTTGTAGTATGTAATTAATCCCGGCTAGTCTTTCCTTTTAGGGTTTGAAGGAAGATTTGATAAAAAGCAGTGGGAGCCATCCTGATTAAATAAAATAATAACCAATCTATTCTTGCAAGAGCGCACGCTGAGTGTTTTCTTCTCTCTCTCTCCAGGTAGCGACCATATCACGCCTTAATCAAGATAATAATACGGAATATTGACCGAACCCGCTTGTTATACTGAGCTGGGGAACATTGGTCCCGCTCCAACTTATAAATGTTATAAGACAGAGCAGGAAATTGGGGATTACCAGAATTCCCGTGCCGCCCAAACGAAGAGAGTGCATGCTGATGCATCATCTTCGGGTGTGTTCATTACAAAGAACTGTTTCTCTGTATCCTCTACGTCCTGGGTATGTGATACCAGATCAGGATCCCAGATATGTAATCTGTTACATAGGGCTACAGATAGGTAGAGAACTGAGAACGGGTGATAAGTTTCATGAGGCAGAAAACGGGGCAAGTGTTGCAGCCAAGTCTGTTGGTCACTGTCACCCTGTATTACCAATACATTGATTCTGAACGAATGTTATTAGATACCGAACCTGATATACCAAATCATATCACTCTCTTTGTTAGAAAAGAAAGGATATAATTTTGTATTGATGGAAAATGTTTTGAACATTTCCTATATCAAAAGTTGATCGGTTCAGGCACGTTATCTAAAAACATTGATGTTCTAAATCAAACTACAGTTCTTAGTATATGGAACACACACAAGAGGAAGAGTTCAGAAATGAACGGATTCTTCTTGAGGTATTGTAGACTAGGTCAGATCAATGTGACCCGACTAGCAGAGTTACATAAAGATGCATATTTAAATTAGTTTGAATTTACATCTTGTGAAACTCGCCTGTCATGTCACAAAGATAAGATGACCATAGCTCCGTTTACTGGAAACAGAGAAAGAGTTAATGAACTCTTGGGATGATACATGTTGATGTATGTAGGTCCCCTGTCTACACATGCCAAGACCGGTTCTTTATACTTCATTATATTCTCTGATAATCTCTCAAGATTCAGACATATGTTCCTGTTGAAACACAAGTCCGAACCTTTTGAGATATTCAACAGAATATAAACGAGAAGTAGAAAACCAGAATACGGGTATAAGTATTATGTCCTTTGATGTGATCAAGGAGGAGAATACTTGAGCACGGAATTACAGGACTATTCTAAAGGAGAATGAGATTCTCTCTCGGCATTACTCCTCCGGATACACCATAGCACGATGGTATATCGGGGCGGAGCAATCACACCATATATGATATGGTGTGCTCTATGATGAGTACTACTGAGTTACCTTTTCCCTTTTGGGAGTTATGCACTTGAGAAGATGCATACCTATTGAATAGGGTTCGAATCAAATCAGTTGCCTACCACTTCATATGTGATATGCAAAGGGAAGAGCCCATATCTTAAGTTAGTTAAGATTTGGGGTTGACCGGCCTATGTCTAAAAGCAAAATCCGGACAAGCTCGAGGCAAGGTCTGTTATGTAGAACTGGAAATGTTCCAGCTATACAAACTACAGCAGATGATTTGGTACAACCAGAGGATTCAGTAGAAACCAACGAACCTCAGCCTCTCCGCCGATCTAGTAGGGTTCCTCACCCACCTGAGAGATACTTCGGTTTCTCTATGACAGTGGGAGCAAGGATTGCATCATGAGATGATGACCCAACTAGTTTCGAGCTGGCCATCAAGAGTGAGACTCTGTAAGAATGGCTGGATGTTTATCGATCTGAGATGCAATCCTTATACACCAACAAAGTATGGACTTTGGTTGCTATATCTGAAGGGTTAAATCCCCATCAGGAGCAGGTATATCTTGAGAAGATTACTTGGTGTACATGGAAAAGTTGAGACTTTCAAAGCAAGACTTGTTAAAAGTTTGCATCATTGACCAGGTATGGATAACGATGAAACCTTTTCAAGTAGCTATGCTTAAGTCCATCCAGATCCTACTTGTCACGGCTACATACCATGACTGCGATATCTGGTGGTTGGGTGTCTTGACTGCTTTTCTAAATGATGATTTAGAAGAGAGCGTCTATAAGTACACAGCCAGAGGGCTTCGTAGACAGTGGGAGCAGCGGAAACGTGTGCAAGATGCTTTATAGGATAGAGCAGGCATCGCGGAGTTGGAACATCTGTTTTGATGTATTAGTCAAAGAAGTTGACATCATCAAAATGGTAGATAAACCTTGTATAAACAAAAAGGTAGTAGGGAGTATGGTGACGATCCTCGTAGAGTACGTGGATGACATACTCTTGATAGGGAAGGAGTTTCCTATGCTACGCTCGATCAATCTCCGCTTATCACTATAATTCTCCATATAGGATCAAAGTGATACCTCCTAAATCCTGGGTTTTGGATCTATGAGATAGATCTAAATGGATGTTAGGATTCTCACTAGTTGTAGTGAGATGGTATCAATCGATCCTGGGGAGAATCACTGGAAAGGTTCCAGGGTGATAAAGACGACTGAATGTCAGTCACATGCATTGTCTTTACCCCCAGTAAAGGGACGGTATGTTGGAAGAGTTCCAAGCTAGATACCGTGACATACTAGACGACAAAGGCAGGATACATCGCTACTTAAGATGCTACCAAAGAGGCAGTCTGGGTGTATATTGGTTCATGAGATGAACTACGTTCCAACCATTGTGAGACAATGGAGTTGTGGCTTATGCCAAGGAACGTCCGTCCTATCAGTGATCCAGACATATTCTAAGGCAGTGTCACCTGATCATGGAGATGGTTGATCTCCAGGGAGATCGAGGTTAGGAGAGTAGACTCAGAGGACAACACAGCGGATCCACTCACAAAGGCCTGTTCCCAGAGAGAGACTTTTATGGGATGGTTGAGTATGAGATACTATAACCACTGCTACAGATGGCCCTTGTGCAAGTGGGAGATTGTTAGTTATATGTATGCCCTAGAGGCCATTACTATACATAGGATGTATATTGTAGTGGATGCTGGGACATATATAGGGAGGACTTTCTTGCTCGACATGATAGTATGCTATCTGGTTAATCTTTACCTTAACGTGTACACTGATTGTCTCCCTGTTACATGTTGGTAAAGCCCTTAGGATCTGTACTTGACTACCCGGACTATGATGCGGATCATACTAGTGGGGACATGGTAGTCCATAAGTACATCCTTCAAAGTCCCTAGTCGTGGGTGTATCGAGACGGGGCATCGATATACCAGAGTAGACTAGCGTATACCTTCTCGACCCATAAAGATGGGCGATGGATGATCCCATATCCATTGGTGTTTGACATCAGAGATGATATACGGGTGCTCAGTAGAGACTGGGTACACTGGACGGACTCGCCGAGAACTCCCAGATGGTATTATACCTCACGTCAGATGGCAGTTCTCTGGTGACACTGGTACAGAGTAGTCTGTTGACCCGAGATCGTCATAGAGTCTTGTGTGGTTCCCACTGTGCTTTGATTTCCATCTTACCATGTCCAAGAGGGCGTGCAAAACGGTGGTTTTTGGGTACAGTCCCGAGTCACATGGAGGCAATGAGCGATAGGAGGGGATTCGTCTCTCCCGGTATAGGGAGTTGATGTTGCCCTGTGTTCGATTGGCTATAACAGGAAATCCCTGGCCAGGGTTGCTGAGATTTACTGGTAAGTGTTACCAGTAGTTTCTCGAATTGTTATAGACCTCATATCGACACGACTTATCGAGCTATTGGGGTCTGACGTTTACCACCGCTAGGCGAGATATGCGACATATCAGACGAACAGACCAGACTGTACGGTAGTGTTACTGGTTGGATTCACTGGAGTGTGAGCGGGCTTGCTCGTCGATCTTCAGATCGCTCAATACCCGGGTGGCCGTTACGTTTAGCAGACCGCTTGCGGCTTGTGGGTGCTTGATATGATCATCACCTGCCGCCGGCGTATTGACGAGTCTTTAGAGTCCTACACAGAGGTTTCCTGGTTCATGCGAAACGAAATAGGAGCGCATATGAGATATGTGCGGGACCGAGAATAATACGTGTATGTGATACCGTATTCCATTCTCGCGATGAATGTGTCGATTGGTTGTATGCGATATAACCTAGTTATCGAATCGAAGATCGATTCGATAAGCCGAAGCATAGGATACTAGTCGGTTATATGCGATATGACCGGATCGTTAAATCAAGTGTTGATTTAATGATTTAATGTATAATTATATATTTGATATATTACTTTGCATTAACTAGTATTGGTTCACTTTAAATGGATTTTCTCACTTGGTTTGTGCACATTGTATATGTGATATACATTTGTACATTTGATTGTATCATGTTTGAAGATACATGCTTATTTGGTTAAGTGTATAGAATTAAACCATGGTTAACTTAATGATTAGGGTTTTGCTTTTTCATTTAATCATTTGTTTATTCATTTTGGATATTAATAAAAGCATAAAAGAAAAGCAAAATGGTTTCTTTATTTTATTTTCTTTCATGAAGCTTTTTGAAGCTTCATGAAGCTTTGACCAAAGTGACCACTTTGTCTTCATCTTTAACCCTAACCATTAATCTAACCTTAGTTAATTCTCTACACTTGATCATGGTTGATTATGATAAGTATTCTTTTATTTTTCTATTTTCTAAATAACTTATCATATTCTTCATCTTCTTCTTCTTCTTCACTTCAAGAAAAAGCTTGAAAGCTTTAATGGCAAAGTGAGAAAAAGAGTGAGAAATCCAAATCTAAAGTCTACCCACTTCCTATTTCTTCATCCTCTACCTCTTGCCAAGTAGTAGAGTGTGTTTTCATCACAAGTTTCATGACTTGGTGAAGTGAGAGCTTGATCTAGCGATGCCTCGACGTAGATCATCTTCGGCATGGACATCGACGACCTAGCTTGCCCATTCTCCGACGAAGCCGACGCTAGAGCCCGGGAAATCATTTGGACAGCGAGGGGACTTCGTTGCGGAGCTATGGAGGTGGAGCACCGGATCTACAAAGGTTGTATTTCCGTTTAAACTTTAGTTAAGTGTTAACTAGTTATCTTTTCGCCTAGATTTCTAGCCAACGATCCGTACACAAGGGTTTCTCGGCACCATAATTTTTGAAATTGGCATGGTTGATGCCTTGTGAGACCTCATTAGGGTGCCTAGGAACCCTACAAATACAAGTCTACATGTTAAGAAAAAGAGCAACCAAATCGCATACTATCATGTCGAGCAAGAAAGTCCTCTCTCTATATGTCCAAGCACGCACTATAATAAACATCATATGTACAATAATGGCATCTAGGGCAAACACATAACTAATAATCTCCCACATGCACGAAGGTCAGTTGTTGTAGTATCTCATACTCAACATCCTGAAGTGTCTCTCAAATTGTATCTGGGGTGTGGCCTTCGTGAGTGGATCCGCCGTGTTATTCTTCATGTTAACTCTCCTCACCTCGATCTCCCGGCGATCAACTATCTCCCGGATCAGGTGATATCGCCTCAAAATATGCCTGGAACGCTGATGGGACCTGGGTTCCTTGGCTAAAGCCACTGCTCCATTGTTATCACAATACAGAGGTGTAACATTTTGGAAAATTATAAATATTAATTTACAATTTGAAATATAAAAATATTGAGTTTATATAAGTGATATCACATACAACTTTTAGTATCGGAATTATATCCGTAAAAATGTAGTCGTTTCAATAAATATGAATAAAAGTGTGTGATGTCATAAAAATGATATTTTAATTATTTTAACATGACATTGTAATTGTCATTAAGCTAATGAAAATTTAGTGATAGATTTATTATTTCATATCTTTTATGTCATATGGATTTGGATTTCTAAGATGAAAGTTTTTCTTTATTGTTGTATTTCTTTTAATCATGGATGGCATATGATATTCTATGTTAACCTTCACACAACACCTCATCTTCACCCTTGTTCATAACCTTACACCTCCTCTTTCATAGATTTACACCTCCTTCTTCATGTTTAACACCTCCTCCTTGCATGAATGCATCATACTTCCTCTTGATGACACCTCCTTATTCCTCCATACCACCTCCATCTCTCAACCTCCACATCATGCTTTCTCTACACTAAACAACACTTAGAGAATCTCCTAGTAATATCGACTGAACACAACACATTCTTCTGCTCCAAACAAAATTTCCTAACTCCAAATGGAGAAGAAATGAATCCCTTCATCAAAGTTGTGCACATCATCAAGCTAGAGCCTTTACAAGACCTAGATGCTCCTACACACAATTCATGAGCTGGTGTTCCATTATACAAAATCTCCATAGGTATATCTTCCTCTCTCTTCACTTAATCATTTCTGTCCAATATCAGCTTTTGTGTGCAGTATTACAAAAACAGTTTGTTTTGTGATATTTAGCTACTGTAATAGAATCTGGAACTAATAGGTATAATCATTAGAAAAACTAGTAAGACCAAAACTATACGGAGACCACTAGAGAACTTTTCACAAAGCCCGAGCCCCTAACTCCCTACCAAGCCCGGCGACATTCACTATTTTTCCGAGCTCGCCGGCCTTTCTTTGGATTTTGGTGTTGGTTTTTCTTCTGTGTTCTATTTTGGGTAGTTTATAATCTATAGTATTGTTTGTTTTTTCGCTAGACGTATACAGAGAAATCTGGAAGTAGTTAGTTAAGGTTCTATCAAGTTTTCTAATATTCCGATACGGATTTTTCGTATTTATGTATTGCAACTGAAACGTCGACGTTCGTACGTAAATTTCAGTGGCATAGTATTGTTTTTGGGTTAAGTGTGCTGTAGGTTCTAACCTATGGATGTCTATCTCGTTGTTTTGGTTTTCAATATGATATTTACATCGATGTGATTTTAAATATGATTATAAGTACGATTTTGAGGATTTCCGAGACGGTGTTGGCGGATATAGCAGCGTGGATTTCAGCGTGCTCAACGAGTTGGTGAGTAGATTTACATCTACGGGAGAAGTCGGGTGGATGAAGTATAGCACCCCAGCAAGCTTATAAACAAAATAGTATGATATCTAGATAGATGTGAATGTTATTGATATAGTATCACATATAATATGTCCTTCATTTGCATATAGTTTCATACATAGTTTTAATGACATACGTGCATGACGTTAGATCCGTATGACATGGATATGGTTTGATGGATTTCTACGAGGGATCATGCCGTATTTAAGATAATACAGATATAGTGATACGTTAAGATAATATACGAGAAATTATATGTATTAGAAATGATGAGATTCGTATGCCGAATAACGGCCAAGTTTTTCCTTTAGACTCGTAGAGATAGATTATATTCTATTTTAGGATCTAATACTTGTGCGAGTATATTCTTATAAAAACTATGATTCTTTTCTCTTTTAATGATAATATACAAGGATGTGGTGCCAATTTCCAAAACGAATATCTATTTTAACCGAAGGCAGCTTCCTTATCTCAAAACCAACGTTTCATTCCATTTCCAAAGATAATGGTATAGCTCATAGCAGGTAGTTACAGTTAACAGTTACGGTTAGATTTACTTTACATGTTCGCGTTATAATTATCGATATTATACGTTTCCGTAATACGAACACTCTGATAGAACACTGCACAACTACCAATGAGTATTATGCTGCACAAGCACGTACATATATGTTACACCACACCTCATCGATGCTGCCATGTCACTGTAGAACCGTTCTGTTATATAATGCGTATATATATATATGTTAATATGAATAGGTTATTACACCATATAACACTTGCACAAATACTAATGATTAGCATGTTGCACGAGCACAGACGCGTATATTACACCACACATCATTAGTAGTGCCATGACACCGTAAAATTGATTTCTTTGTGCCGTATGAATTAACTGTAGGGTTCCTAGGAACACTAATGAGGTCTCACAAGGCATCAACCATGCCAAATTATAATTTTTCATGTGCCAAAGAAACCCTATACTAGATCGTTAACTAGAGTTTAGGCGAAACGAAATGCTACTAAACTACTTTAGTGCTAAGTGAACGGAAATACAACCTTTGTAGATCCGGTCCTCCACCTCCATAGCTCCGCGTTGACGTCCCTCCTCTGCGATCATCGGATCCCGGACTCCAGTAATGGTTTCGTCGAAGAAATGATCGGGCTAGATCGTCGACTTTGATGCCGAAGATGATCTACGTCGAGGCAACACAAGATTAAGCTCCAACTTCACCAAGCCATGAAACTTATGAAGAAAACACCCTATACTACTTGGCAAGTGGTAGAGGATGAAGAAATAGGAAGTGGGTTCACTTTGGATTTGGATTTCTCACTTGGAATCATCACTTGACATTTTTTAAGCAAGCTTTTCTTTTCATTCTCAAGAGGAAGAAGAAGAAGAAAAGAATTATGAATTTTTTTCAATAAGGAAAAATGAAGTGATGGTTATCATAATGCAACCATGGGTGAGGCTAACTCATGTAGAGAATAAACTAGGGTTAAGGGAAATGGTTAGGGTTAAGCAAAGAAACAAAATGGTCAAAGCATATCAAAGCTTCATGAAGCTTCAAGAAAAAACAAAGAATGCCACCATTTTATTTTATCCAAAATAAATAAATGAATGAATAAATAAATCAAAACCCTAACCATTTACTTAACCAAGGTTTAAATCAAACATACACCCAAGTTTGCATGTATCATCAAACATGATACAATCTTGTGCACAAAAAATATATCACATATACAATGTGCACAAATAAGTGGGAAAAACATCTTAAGTGAACCAATATTAGTTAATGTAAAGTAATATATCAAATATATAATTATACATTAAATCATTAAATCAACACTTGATTTAACGATCCGGTCACATCACATATGACTGACTAATATCCAATGTATCGACTTATCGAATCAATCCTCGATTCGATAACTAGGTTATATCGGATACAACTAATCGATACATTCATTGCGAGAATAGAATACGGTATCACATACACGCATTATTCTCGGTCCCGCACATATCTCATATGCGCTCCTATTTCGTTTCGCTTGAGCCAGGAAACCTCTGTGTAGGACTCTAAAGACTCGTCAATACGCCGGCAGCAGGTGATGATCAAATCAAACACCCACAAGCCGCAAGCGGTCTGCTAAACGTAACGGCCACCCGGATATTGAACGATCAGAAGATCGACGAGCAAGCCCGCTCACAATCCTGTGAATCCAACCAGTAACACTTACCGTACAGTCCGGTCTCGTCGTCTGATATGTCGCATATCATGCCAAGGGGTGGTAAACGTCAGACCCCAATAGCTCGATAAGTCGTGTCGATATGAGGTCTATAATAGTTCGAGAAACTATAGGTAACACTTACCAGTATATCTCAGCAACCCTGGCCAGGGATTTCCGGTTATAGCCAATCGAACACAGCGCAACATCAACTCCCTATACCGGGAGAGACGAATCCCCTCCTATCGCTCATTGCCTCTATGTGATTCGGGACTGTACCCAAAAACCACCGTTTTGCACGCCCTCTTGGATGTGGTAAGGTGGAAATCAAAGCACAGTGGGAATCACACAAGACTCTATGACAATCTTGGGTCAACAGACTACTCTGTACGAGTGTCACCAGAGAACTGCCATCTGACATAAGGTATAATACCATCTGGGAGTTCTCGGCGAGTCCGTCCAGTGTACCCAGTCTCGAGCACCCGTATATCATCTCTGATGTCAAATACCAATGGATATGGGATCATCCATCGCCCATCTGTATGGGTCGAGAAGATATACGCTAGTCTAATCTGGTATATCGATGCCCCGCCTCGATACACCCACGACTAGGGACCTTGAAGAATGTAGTTATGGACTACCATGTCCCCACTAGTATGATCCGCATCATAGTCCAGGTAGTCAAGTACACATCCTAAGGGCTTTACTAACATGTAACAGAGAGACAATCAGTATACACGTTAAGGTAAAGAGTAACCAGATAGCATACTATCATGTCGAGCAAGAAAGTCCTCCCTATATATGTCCCAGCATCCACTACAATATACATCCTATGTACAGTAATGGCCTCTAGGGCATACATATAACTAACAATCCCCCACTTGCACTAGGGCCATCTGTAGCAGTGGTTGTAGTATCTCATACTCAACCATCCTATTAAAGTCTCTCTCTGGGAAAAAGCCTTTCTGAGTGGATCCGCCGTGTTGTCCTCTGAGTCTTCTTTCCTAACCTCGATCACCCTGGAGATCAACTATCTCCATGATCAGGTGATGCTGCCTCAGAATACGTCTGGGTCACTGATGGGACCGGGGTTCCTGGGCCAAAGCCACACTTCCATTGTCACACAATGGTTGAAACCTAGTTCATCTCATGAACCAATATACCCCCAAACTGCTTCTTTGGTAGTATCTTAAGTAGCGATGCATCCAGCCTTTATCGTCTAGTATGCCACGGTATCTAGCTTGGAAATCTTCCAACATACCGTCCCTTTACTGAGGATGAAGACAATGCCTGTGACTGACATTCAGTCATCCTTATCACCCTGGAAGCTTTCCAGTGATTCTCCCCAAGATCAATTGATACCATCTCACTACAACTAGTGAGTATCCTAATATCCAATTAAATCTATCTCATAGATCAAAAACCCAGGATTTGGGAGGTATCACTTTGATCCTTTATGGAGAATCCTTGTGATGGGCGGAGATTGACCGAGCGTAGTATAGAAAACTCCTTTCTATCAAGAGTATGTCATCCACGTACTCTACGAGGATCATCACCATACTTCCTACTACCTTTTTGTATATACAAGGTTCATCTACCATTTTGATGAAGTCAAACTCTTTGACTACTACATCAAAACAGATGTTCCAACTCCGCGATGCCTGCTTTATCACATAAAACATCTTGCTCACGTTTCCGCTGCTCCCACTGTCTACGAAGCCCTCTGGCTGTGTACTTATAGACGCTCTCTTCCAAAACATCATTTAGAAAAGCAGTCTTGACACCCAACCACCAGATATCGTAGTCATGGTATGTAGCCGTGGCAAGTAGGATCTGGATGGACTTAAGCATAGGCCCCAGAAAAGGTTTCATCATTATCCATGCCTGGTTGATGACGAAAACCTTTCACAAATCTAGTTTTGAAAGTCTCAACTTTTCCATCTACACCAAGTAATCTTCTCAAGATATACTTGCTCCTGATGGGGATTTAACCCTTCATATATAGCAACCAAAGTCCATACTTTGTTGGTGTACATAGATTCCATCTCAGATCGCTAAGCATCCAGCCATTCTTACAGAGTCACTACTCTTGATGGCCTGCTCGAAACTAGTTGGGTCATCATCTCATGATGCAATCCTCACTCCCACTGTCATAGAGAAACAGAAGTATCTCTCAGGTGGGTGAGAAACCCTACTAGATAGGCGGAGAGGCTGAGGTTCGTTGGTATCTACTGAATCCTTTGGTTCTTCCAAATCATCTGCTGTAGTTTGTATAGCTGGAACCTTTCCAGTTCTACATGACTGACCTTGCCTCGAGCTTGTCCGGATTTTTCTTTTAGACATAGGCCGGACAACCCCAAATCTTAACTAGCTTAAGACATGGGCTCTTCCTGTAAGTCCACGTTGCCCACCCCGGTACTTGCGGGGAGGCAGAAAACGGAATAAAAATCGAATTTTTATGAGCTTAGGCAACATGGACTAGACAAAGAAGGATCTTTGCTAAACAAAAACAAGCTAAACCTAACTAGAAACTAGCTAAGTGCTAGAAAGGTTATACCTTTAGCTTTATGTCCTTCTCTCCTTGCTCCTTGGAGTGGTGGAAGGAGGTCACCTTTGTCGTCTTCTCACGTCGAAGAAAGATCCACCCAAAAGCCTCAACCTTTGGCTTCAACTCCAAGCTAGAAGTAACTAGGGTGCAAGAAGTGCTAATCCTTGAACCATAGATGAGAGTAGAGATTATCAAGAGAGGGTTTTTCTCAAGCTCAAGTGTTTCTCAACACATGAGAGGGGAGAGCTTGAGGGAGAGGAAGAACAAGAGAGAGAATGTGAATAATAGAATGAGAGAATAATATGAAGCATTCTCTCATATATGTGAATTATTGTAATTAGAAAATTAGTGAGAAAATTGTCATGGCTTAATCAATACATGACCATTATCATTTCATTGTTAATGCAAATTGCAAGGATCAAAGAGCATCTTCCAAATGAAATGATGATGGTCAAAGTGTCAACAAGGTCAACAAGTCAAGATGGGTCAAATGGTCAACAACCATAACCATGCACATTTATTAAACTAATATCAATTAACAATAATACACACATAAGCATTAGGGTTAATAAAATGACAATAGTCATTAACCCTAATCAAAGTCCTCTCCCTCTGTCTCAAGCAACTGTGCATACACACCCGTATTCGTGATCCGAGGAACACGAATACAATGAGAAAAAGCCAATCCCAAATCATATACTAGGATCCGGCTTAAACCAAAGCCCGCTAGTATAAGCTGTCCGAACAGCAAACGTGCACAAGTGCGCGGATGTGAACGAACCCTGTCGCAAAACCATGCGACCTCTACTCATTTTGCCTAAAGGCGAATAGCTCTCTGTGTGGGACTCTAAAGACTCGACACTACGCTGGCAGTGGGTTTAACCACAGACCGCAAGCGGCACTCGCTGTACGTAACGGTCCCCAGGTAGATGTCGATAAGAAGACTGACGAGGTGAACCCCATCTGAACTCCTACTGAGCCTGTATGTGACAATCTCCGTACAGTCCGGTCTGTTCGTCTGATACATCGCATGGCGGGCCTAGGGGGGCGGTGAACGTCAGTCCCCTAATAGCGGTACAAGTCGTGTCGGAGTGTAGCCCAGAACACCCTGAGATAACACTGGAAACCTACCAGTATATCTCGCTTGCCCTGGCCAGGGACTACTCGTGTAATGGCTCTCCTGGACACAGCGCGATGTCAACCCCCAATACCGGGAGAGACGAATCCTGTCTAACCGTCACTGCCTCCAAGTGCTTCGGGACTGCACCCAAAAACTACCTGTTTGCACGACTCCTTTGAGCCGTGGTAGGGTAGCAATCAAAGTGCAGTGGGAACACACTCGGGGCGAAGTGACAGTGTCAAGTCAGCGGACAAAGCTATACTCATGTCACCTGGGAACTGATAACTGACGATAGGTATAATACCAACCAACAGTTCCCGACGAGTCATGTCCAGTGTACTCGTAACCTAACGAGCACCCGCATACTATCTCAAGTACGACGTACTGACGGCTGTGGGACAGACCGTCTCCCACGCTGGGATGAGAAGCGCATACGCTAGTTTACTCCGGAGTATCGATGCCCTGTCTCGATAGTCCAATGACTAGGGACCAGTATAAGGATATGCTTATAGATCACCCAGCTCCCACGAGTGTGAGTGCCATCACAACGCTGGTAATCAAGCAGAGATCCTAAGGGCTCTACTAATATGTATATCAGCAATATGCTAAAAGAAACACATGCACATATTAAAGCAGAGACAAACCAAGTAGCATACTACCATTTCGAGCAAGATTGTATATACAACTGTGAATATCCCAAGCTTCCATCAAGTAATATACAAACTAGTATGATACAGTAATGGCCTCTAGGGCATATACACTAACAATCTCCGACTTGCACTAAGGCCATGTACTGGCGTATCGAAGACCTATCATCTCGATCAGCCGCTCGAACTGAGTCTGGGGCAAGACCTTGGTGAATGGATCTGCTGTGTTATCTTCTGAAGCAACCCTCCGAACCTCGATCTCCTGGCGATCCACGATCTCCCTGATCAGGTGATACCGCCTCAAGATGTGTCTGGATTTCTGATGGGACCTGGGTTCCTTCACTAAAGCTATAGCCCCGTTGTTGTCGCAATACAGAGGTATTGAGTCAACAATGGACGTAACCACCTGAAGTTCTCTCAAGAACTTCCTCATCCAGACAGCTTCTTTTGCGGCATCAGATGCAGCGATGTATTCCGCTTCCATTGTCGAGTCAGCAACGGTTTCCTGTTTGGAGCTCTTCCAACACACCGCCCCTCCATTGAGGGTAAAGACAAAACCCGACATGGACTTGGAATCATCCTTGTCACTCTGGAAGCTGGAGTCAGCAAAGGCCTCAATCTGGAGGTCTTTTCCGCCATACACCAAGAACATCTCCTTAGTCCTTCTCAGGTACTTGAGAATGTTCTTTACTGCTATCCAATATTTCTTCCCAGGGTTTGACTGATACCTGCTTACCACACTCAGTGCATAAGCCACATCCGGTCTGGTACACAACATCGCATACATTATAGAGCCTACCGCAGAAGCGTAGGGTATAGTAGACATGCGATCCCTCTCCAAATCAGTCTTGGGAGACATCTCTTTAGAGAGGGTGATCCCATGACAAGCCGGTAGATTACCGCGCTTGGAATCTTCCATACTGAATCTCTTCAGTATGGTGTCGATGTACCTGGACTGTGAAAGTCCTAATATCCTCTTGGATCTGTCACGGTAGATCCGGATACCCAGAATGTATGAGGCATCACCCAGGTCTTTCATGGAGAACCTGTGTGACAAGAACCCCTTGACAGATTGTAGCATAGAAATGTCATTTCCTATTAAGAGAATGTCATCCACGTATAAAACGAGGAATACTACAGTTCTCGCTACAAATCTACAATAGATGCATGGTTCATCTGGATTTTTGATAAAGCCAAATTCCTTGACTGTGTCATCAAAACAGATGTTCCAACTCCGCGATGCCTGCTTTAGTCCATAAATGGACTTAAGCAACTTGCACACCTTTCCTCTGCTCCCACTTTGAATGAAACCCTCTGGCTGGTCCATATAGACACACTCCTCTAAATGTCCATTTAGAAAAGCTGTCTTTACGTCCATCTGCCAAATCTCATAATCGTGGAAGGCAGCAATGGCAAGAAGGATCCGAATGGATTTCAGCATAGCTACTGGAGAAAAGGTTTCGTCATAGTCCAAACCAGGTCGCTGACGAAAACCCTTTGCTACCAGTCTAGCTTTATAGGTCTCAACCTGTCCATCTACACCAATCTTCCTTTTGAAGATCCACTTGCATCATATGGGTTTTACCCCATCTGGAGCAATGTCCAACGTCCATACTTTGTTGGTGTACATGGACTCCATTTCGGTCCGCATTGCATCCAGCCATTTTACCGAGTCGACGCTCTGAATGGCTTGCTGGAAGCTAGTTGGCTCATCAAAGTCTATGATGCAATCCTCTTTATCCCCGTCAATGAGAAAACCGTAGTATCTCTCGGGCGGATGAGACTGCCTACTACTCCTGCGGAGTGGCGTGGGAATGTCCTGATCTTTCGAACCCTCTGGTTCTACTTAGCTTTCAGTAATAGCTCATGGTTCTGGAATTTCTTCCAGCTCTATTGCGCTCCCACTTAATTCTTTTTCTATGAACTGGTGTTCTAGAAAGTGGGCATGGCGAGAAACAAACACCTTTTGTTCCACTCCGCAATAGAAGAAATATCCCTTGGAGTTCTTTGGATATCCCACAAACTTGCACTGTACCGAGCGTGCCTCGAGCTTGTCCGCATGCCGCTTTTTTATAAAAGATGGACATCCCCATGTCTTAATGTGATTAAGATAGGGTCTCTTCCCACACCACATCTGATATGGTGTAGTAGGCACAGTCTTAGTTGGAACTCGGTTCAAATGGTATGCAGCTGATTCTAGCGCATATCCCCAGAACGATCGCGGCAACTCAGCATTACTCATCATGGACCGTACCATATCCAATAAGGTTCGGTTCCGTCTCTCCGATACACCGTTATGTTGCGGAGTGTATGGAGGAGTAAGCTGAGAGAGAATTCCATTCTCTTTTAAGTAACCCAGGAACTCGGCACTCAAGTATTCACCACCTCGATCAGATCTCAGTGCCTTGATACTTTTGCCTGTTTGTTTTTCTACTTCATTCTTATATTCCTGGAATTTTTCAAAAGCCTCGGATTTATGTTTCATTAAGAAGACATAACCGTACCTTGAAAAGTCATCCGTAAAAGTAATGAAGTAAGAATAACCGCTTCGCGCATGTGTAGACATTGGACCGCACACGTCGCTGTGTACGAGTCCCAAGAGCTCGCTCACTCTTACTCCGTGTCCAGTGAACGGAGTTTTTGTCATCTTTCCTTTGAGATAGGATTGACAAGTTGCATACGATTGATATTCGAACGAATCCAAATATCCTTCTGTGTGTAACTTAGTCAACCTTCTCTCATTGATGTGACCCAGTCTACAATGCCATAAGAAAGTTTTATCGATTTCTGGAGACTTTCTTTTGTGTGTATTCTGGACATTGAAAATCTGTGGCTGGTTTAATACATATATACCGTTGTTCAATGTACCTGACCCAATCAAAACTTGATTAAGGTGAATGTTCACTAAATTACTTACAAATGCAAATTCATAACCTTCTTTAGATAACAAAGATACAGAAATGATATTACAGGTTGCATTTGGTACATAATAACAACTACGTAAAACTAAAAAGTGTCCATCAGACAATCCTAGGTGATAGTCCCCTACGGCCTCAGCATCCATGCTAGCACCGTTTGCAACTCTGAGGGTCATGTCACCCGCCTTCAAAACTCTACGCTTTCTCAACGCCTGCAAAGAATTACAGATATGAGATCCTGATCCGGTATCCAATACCCAGGATGTAGAGTTTATTGATAGACAGTTTTCAATAACATACACACCTGAAGCTGAAGCTGCAACTCGCTTCAAATCCTGTGTTCTGGCCTTCCAAGCCTTGCAATCCTGTTTCCAGTGACCACTTTTATGACAATAGAAGCATTCTTCCTTCCCCACCAGCTTTCCCGCTACATTTGTGGCTTTTCCTTTTCCCTTCGTATCCACTTTACTGACACCGCCTCTTGGTTGGCGGGGGCTTTCTTCTTCTTGCCCTTGGCTTTCGCCCTGGACCTAGAAGAGGAAGATCCTCCTACAAACAAAGTGGTTGTCTCCCTACCCTTCTGTAGGGTGCCCTCAGCACTCCTCAACATGTTCAGAAGCTCGGAAAGTTCAACCTCCTTTCCTTGCATGTTGAAGTTAAGAATAAACTGGGCGTAAGTGGAAAGAAGGGACTAGAGAATCAAATCAGTATAGAGTTCATTCTCCAACGTGGTCCCAAGGTCCGCGAGCTCCTCAATGTAGCCAATCATCTTAAGCACGTTTTCCGCTACCGATGATCCGACGGCCAACCTAGCCGAAAACAACTTCTTCGACACTTCGTATCTTGCGATACGAGACTGCTCTCCATATAGTTCTTTTGTATGAAGAAATATGGACTCTAGGTCCATATTCTCGTGCCTCCTCTGATGTTCGTTGTCCATCGAGGCTAGTACGAGGCATCTGGCCTTCGCGCAATCTATTTCCCAGGTCTTGTAGATTTCCCTATCTACGACACTGGTTTTGGGACCTGGGACAGGGGGAGCTTTGGTGGTAAGGACATACCCCAACTTGTCGTAAGTGATTGCCATCTTGACATTACTGAGCCAATCTTTGTAGTTTGGCCCTGTCAATATGTTTTTATCTAGTAATAACTTAAGTCCGGTCATGTTGAATGGTCGCTGCAATTAGGAGAGAGAAAAGAAACACTGTAGCATGATGCTCTTGCAAGTTTAGAGTGGTTTTTAATTTGTCTAAACTGGATCGCTCCCACTGTCTCTCGAATCCCTTCTCAAACCGTAAAGAAAGGATTAGTCAGGATCAATCTCACCGTACAATACTTGCTTAACCGTTCAGCCAGGCCAGTGTCGGTACTTCGAGGGAGGTTTTCCAACGCTTTCGCGAAGTTCCTTAATTATGTAACCTCTTTTCCCTGTGGGCGTAGCCCCGCTAACACCTTTCTAGACACCTACTAAGTTTATAGCATTGATCGTTAAGTGAGAGTTTTCCCGAGGAGTAGCATATACTCACAGTAGGATCGGGATCCAAATATCATCGCATGATAAAACCGAAGGAATCCTACCAGAATTATCACACTCCAAATGGTATACAGCGCTAGCAAGTTTCAGTACTTATGAAACTCCCGATGTGGATTTTTGCCCCATGCTCTTATGACCTTGGCGTGAGGTCAAAATGTCATAAGTCACATGTCAAAGTTCTTCCCATCATTATCCTGGTTAATTTGAACCCACCCGTACCTACCCTTGACGTAGGCCAAAATGGCAGTATGACTGTCTCAAACCAACGCATTCTATCTATGCAACAGATAAATATCCGGCAGCTACCAATCACTATGCCTTGGCGTGAGGTCAAAATACATAGCTTGAATACTAACGAATATTTAACTGAAATGATGGAGGGCTACGGATGGTTTTGGCGAAACCGTGAACGTAGTGAACTTAATATAATCGATGGAACGAGATAGCTTTTAAAAGGAGTGGTTCAAGCTCGGAGTTTAAAAGTTTAGTTTTAAAAAGAACCGAGTGGTTTTCAAAGTGTTCCAATCGACTTTTACTTGGTTTATTTTCTTGCATTAGTTCTTTTAATGCGTCCCATCATTTAATCCTACCATTGCAGAAAACAACCAAAATATGACGTACGCTTATGCCATTCGCATTCGCCACGGGGCCTCGTCATCACCCGTTAGGTTACTTAACTAACGACAGAGCGGGGGACTGGGCTAGCGCGGCTGTAAAACATAAGCAACGCCTAAATAGTTATCATATATAAATATATAGCAATGATAGACATTACAGATCACAGATGAATACATTAGATATACTAGGAATCCGCAATCCGTTCGAGCCTGCAACGAAAAGCGGATTACACGGTCGCGGTGAATAGCCAATACCTCACCTAAGACCCCTACGGGTGCGGCAAACTACCCGCCAAGTACCCGAAGCGAAGCAACCTCCCTCACCACCGTGAATAGGCCACTCGGCACTTCGAGATACCCGGTAGTTTGTGCACCCCCTCCATGGGTCTATCCTAGGAGCAAAAACAGTAAAAAGAATTATACAATCACGGCTACAACCCCGACCGGGTTGTGCGGCCAAACAAATAATAATATTACATCAATTTACATATTACAATGAATGAAAGAAAAAGCAACACTCATCTCACATCCACCCCGGCTATTCATCCGCGACAATCCAACCCATTCATATACACATACCATCATCAATCACAGATCACAGATATGTATAACCCCGACTAATCGACATATAGCGATTAGCCGACGTTCAATACATATAAACATCACAGATATAACCTTTTAGTCAAAGTGTATTGAAGTTCGGAAAAAAATACGGATTTATAGGCCCCTAAAAACAAATTTCTATTCTGGAAAATCTGGGCACATATAAACCATCTTAAAAATCCTAAAACCAAGCCAGAAATACACTGCACCAAACTCGACCCAGTGATGAGCCAAGACGGCCGCGGTTGTGCGGCAATAGCTTGCTATTGCCGCGGAACCGCGGCTCTTTGGTCGAATCACTGGATCGTTTTTGGTGGTTTTCTTTACAAAACCCTGAGATGATTTTAGGAGTATGACAAATTTTATTTTGAGCAGGAAAATTTTTAACATAAAGTTAGGGTTTTGAAAACTTGGTTTTGCGATTTTTTCGATTCGAACTTCCATACACTTTACTACCTAGCTAGTTTATGTTTAGTTAGGTTCTGATACCACTGTAAGTCCACGTTGCCCACCCCGGTACTTGCGGGGAGGCGGAAAACGGAGTAAAAATCGAATTTTTATGAGCTTTGGCAACATGGACTAGACAAAGAAGGATCTTTGTTAAACAAAAACAAGCTAAAGCTAACTAGAAACTAGCTAAGTGCTAGAAAGGTTATACCTTGGGCTTTATGTCCTTCTCTCCTTGCTCCTTGGAGTGGTGGAAGGAGGTCACCTTTGTCGTCTTCTCACGTCGAAGAAAGATCCACCCGAAAGCCTCAATCTTTGGCTTCAACTCCAAGCTAGAAGTAACTAGGGTGCAAGAAGTGCTAATCCTTGAACCCTAGATGAGAGTAGAGATTATCAAGAGAGGGTTTTTCTCAAGCTCAAGTGTTTCTCAACACATGAGAGGGGAGAGCTTGAGGGAGAGGAAGAACAAGAGAGAGAATGTGAATAATAGAATGAGAGAATAATATGAAGCATTCTCTCATATATGTAAATTATTGTAATTAGAAAATTAGTGAGATAATTGTCATGGCTTAATCAAAACATGACCATTATCATTTCATTATTAATGCAAATTGCAAGGATCAAAGAGCATCTTCCAAATGAAATGATGATGGTCAAAGTGTCAACAAGGTCAACAAGTCAAAATGGGTCAAATGGCCAACAACCAAACCATGCACTATTATTAAACTAATATCAATTAATAATAATACACACATAAGCATTAGGGTTAATAAAATGACAATAGTCATTAACCCTAATCAAAGTCCTCTCCCTCTGTCTCAAGCAACTGTGCATACGCACCCGTATTCGTGATCCGAGGAACACGAATACAATGAGAAAAAGCCAATCCCAAATCATATACTAGGATCCGGCTTAAACTAAAGCCCGCTAGTATAAGCTGTCCGGACAGCAAACGTGCACAAGTGCGCGGATGTGAACGAACCCTATCGGAAAACCATGCGACCTCTACTCATTTTGCCTAAAGGCGAATAGCTCTCTGTGTGGGACTCTAAAGACTCGACACTACGCTGGCAGTGGGTTTAACCACAGACCGCAAGCGGTACTACCTGTACGTAACGGTCCCCCGGTAGATGTCGATAAGAAGACTGACGAGGTGAACCCCATCTGAACTCCTACTGAGCCTGTACGTGACAATCTCCGTACAGTCCGGTCTGTTCATCTGATACATCGCATGGCGGGCCTAGGGGACGGTGAACGTCAGTCCCCTAATAGCGGTACAAGTCATGTCGGAGTGTAGCCTAGAACACCCTGAGATAGCACTGGAAACCTACCAGTATATCTCGCTTGCCCTGGCCAGGGACTACTCGTGTAATGGCTCTCCGGGACACAACGCGATGTCAACCCCCAATACTGGGAGAGACGAATCCTGTCTAACCGTCACTGCCTCCAAGTGCTTCGGGACTGCACCCAAAAACTACCTGTATGCACGACTCCTTTGAGCCGTGGTAGGGTAGCAATCAAAGTGCAGTGGGAACACACTCGAGGCGAAGTGACAGTGTCAAGTCAGCGGGCTAAGCTGTACTCATGTCACCTGGGAACTGATAACTGACGATAGGTATAATACCAACCAACAGTTCCCGACGAGTCCTGTCCAGTGTAATCGTAACCTAACGAGCACCCGCATACTATCTCAAGTACGACGTACTGACGGCTGTGGGACAGACCGTCTCCCACGCTGGGATGAGAAGAGCATACGCTAGTCTACTCCGGAGTATCGATGCCCTGTCTCGATAGTCCAATGACTAGGGACCTGTAAAAGGATGTGCTTATAGATCACCCAGCTCCCACGAGTGTGAGCGCCATCACAACGCTGGTAATCAAGCAAAGATCCTAAGGGCTCTACTAATATGTATATCAGCAATATGCTAAAAGAAACACATGCACATATTAAAGCAGAGACAAACCAAGTAGCATACTACCATTTCGAGCAAGATTGTATATACAACTGTAAATATCCCAAGCTTCCATCAAGTAATATACAAACTAGTATGATACAATAATGGCCTCTAGGGCATATACACTAACACTTCGAATACCATATCTCATATGGAGTGGTAGGCTGTGATCTGATTCGAACCTAATTCAATAGTTTTGCAGCTTCTCAAGTCCATAACCCCAAAAAGGAAACAGGTAACTCAGTAGTACTCATCATAGAGCACACCATATCACATAGGGTGCTATTGCTCCACCCCGATATACCATCGTGCTATGGTGTTTACGGTGTAGTAATGCTGAGAGGGAATCTCATTCTCCTTTAAAATAGTCCAAGAATTCCATGCACAAGTATTCTCCTCCCTGATCTCTGTTGGATATAGTGCCCTCAAAGTCAATTATTGGATCGCAGGTATGTGATTGCAATGATTGAGGAGGACCTATACCGGTAGGACAGTCTTACTCGAGATTATAGTATTCTATCTGGTTTGCCTTTATCAGTCGTGTATAGGTTCAGGTGACTGATCATGATTACACTTTAATAGAGCCCTTAGGATCTTGCTTGACTACCAACAGTATGAGGGCGATCATATAAGTGAGAGTTGGGTGGTCTATAAGCATTTCCTTAATAGTGGTCCCTAGTCGTGGGAGTTTCGAGACAGGGCATCGATACTCCGGAGTAGACTAGTGTATACAGTCGAGACCCTGACGAAGGGCGGTGGCCGGTCTCACAAGCCACTGGTGTCAGTTGGATCACCTAAGATGTATACAGGTGCTCATTGGGCTATGAGTACACCGGACAGGACTCGCCGGGAACCTGCTAGTTGGTATTATACATATCGTCAGATAGCAGTTACTTGGTGACATGTGTACAGGTTAGTTCATCGACCTGAGGTCGTCATTTGTCTCGTGTGAGCTCCTACTGTGCTTTGATTTCTACCCTACCACGGCTCTAAGGAGTCGTGCAAACAGGTAGTTTTTGGGTACAGTCCCGAGCCACATGGAGGCACGTGAGCGGATCGGCAGGGGATTCGTCTCTCCCGGTATTGGGGGTGGAGGTCGCGCTGTGTCTAGGAAAGCCATTACACCAAGTCCTTGGCCAAGGCAGGTGAGATTTACTGGTAGGTACTCCAGTAGTATCTCAGGGTGTTCAGGGCTTGTCTCCGACACGACTTATACAGCTATTGGGGGTCTGACGTTACGAGCCCCCTAGGCTGGATATGCGATACTCATAGACGAACGGACCGGACTGTATATACATGATCACTGTTAGGCTCAGTAGGGTTTCCGGATGAGTTCGCTCATCGGCCTCCCTTGAAATCAGTCCATGTGCAGCCGTTACGCACAGCCAGTGCCGCTGACGGCTTGTGGTTAAACCCACTGCCAGGGTACTGACGAGTCATTAGAGTCCCCCATAGATAGTTTCCCAAGTTCGGGCAAAACGTTGTAGAGGCCGTATGGTTTTATAGCAGGGTTCAGAAAATGCACGTGTGTTTACGCACGTGTCATATTTCTGGCAGATAATACTGTTGGGCTTTGGTTTAAGCCAGATCCATGTATTATACAGAGTAGATATAATAACTTTATCTCAGTTGCATTTGTATTCAGTCGTAATACAATTGCGGGTATATTTATACAGTTACGGGGTTATCCTGAAATTCGTTTCGGGATCACTTTTGGAAGTTGCCAGTTTCCAGTTTTCTATCATCCGGATTTATCTTTTCTTGAGATAAGTGTGAAAGCTTCTAGAAGGTTCTAGAAGTGGTGAGGTGTTTAGTGAGTCATGGTTGCATTTAATGATTCCATTAATGCTTGATGACTAGGTTAATGATTCATCATTTCATTAAGTGTGTTCACACTTTGTGTTCACACTAGAGATATTTTCTTATTGTCACCTCCCCCTCTCCTACACTCACCCCCCTCACCTCTATATATTATGGCCGGCCCCCTCCTTGGTGCCCATAAGATTTTTCACTCACTTGATTGGATTCATTTTGGTTAAAAGATTGTGATAGTTTCGGTGTATGGAATTTCACAGCTCATTTCATTCCGTCACCCGATTCCTATGGCAACTTCATTAACCGTTCGTCCATGGCTTTGGACGAAGCGAGAAAAAGTCTTCTACTCATTCTCTACATCATTCTTGGTCGTCTCTTTTAGCAAACTTGACGACCGAGTTGCCTCGAGTCAGAGGCGGGAGCCCGTTTAAAGATCCGATGACGTGGTGCCACCTGGACGAGGAGATTGAAGATCGACGAGATCGGAGCAGCCGCAACGGAGCGTGGGATGATGGTTAAAGAACGAAGGACTCAGATCGTTCGGTATAACCTTTCTTCCCTCTTTGTAGATTGTTAGTTTAGCGTTAATGGCGGATCCGGGTTATAGTATGCGATAGCGACAGTTATAAAAGTTTTTGTTCCGCATTTGGCGTCAGATTGACGGCCGGGGCGCTACCGTAGACTTACAATCTCATCATAGGACATAATACTTATACCCGTATTTTGGTTTTCTACTTCTAACTTATATTCTGTGAATATCTCAAAAGGTTCGGACTTGTGTTTCAACAGGAACATATGTCTGAATCTAAAGAGATCATCAGAGAATGTAATGAAGTACAAAGAACCGGTCTTAGCATGTGTAGACAGGGGACCTACATACATCAACATGTATCATCCCAAGAGTTCACTAACTCTTTCTCTGTTTCTAGTAAACAGAGCTATGGTCATCTAATCTTTGTGACATGACTGGCAAGTTTCACAAGATGTAAATTCAAACAGATTTAAATATGCATCTTTGTGCAACTTAGCTAGTCGGGTCGCATTGATATGACCTTGTCTACAATACCTCAAGAAGGATCCGTTCATTTCTGAACTCTTCCTCTTGTGTGTGTTCTGTATACTAGGAACTGTAGTTTGATTTAGAACATCAATGCTTTTAGATAACGTGCCTGAACAGATCAACTTTTGATATAGGAAATGTTCAAAACATTATCGAACAATACAAAATTATATCCTTTCTTTACTAATAAAGAGACTGATATGATTTTGTATATCAGGTTCGGTATCTAATAACATTCGTTCAGAATCAATGTATTGGTAATACAGGGTGACAGTGACCAACAGACTTGGCTGCAACACTTGCCCCGTTTTCTGTCTCATGAAACTTATCACCCGTTCTCAGTTCTCTACCTTTCTGTAGCCCTATGTAACAGATTACATATATGGGATCCTTATCCGGTATCAAATACCCAAGACGTAGAGGATACAGAGAAACAGTTCTTTGTAATGAACATACCCGAAGATGATGCATCAGTATGCACTTTCTTCGTTTGGGCGGCACGGGAATTCTGGTAATCCCCAATTTCCTGCTCTGTCTTATAACAATTATAAGTTGGAGCGGGACCAACGTTCCCCAGCTCAGTATAACAAGCGGGTTCGGTCAATATTCCGTATTATTATCTTGATTAAGGCGTGATATGGTCGCTACCTGGAGAGAGAGAGAGAAGAAAACACTCAGCGTGCGCTCTTGTAAGAATAGATTGGTTATTATTTTATCTAATCAGGATGGCTCCCACTATTTTTATCAAATCTTCCTTCAAACTATAAAAGGAAAGACTAGCCAGGATTAATTACACGCTACAAGTTCGCCAATCTTTCAGCCAGGCCAGTGTCGGTACTTTGAGGGAGGTCCCCCGTGCTTTCGCACGAACCTAATAAATTAAAACCTCATTTTCCCAGAGGCGTAACCTCGTTAACACCATTCTAGACACCTACTTAATCGGCTAATTGTAATGTGTAAAACTCTCCCAGGAGTAACTCTTACTCGCAGCGGGTATCGGGATCAACTATCTCATAGAAGGTATGCAATCTCATTGCAAATTTCAACACTTGAAATTCCCGATAATATTTTGCCCCAAGCGATCTATGACCTTGACTGAGTCAACAAACCATAGACCGCAAGTAAAGTACAACCCGACATTTCTCGATTGAATTAAACGCACCCGCACGACCCTTGACCGAGTCAACAAAGCCGCACGACTACCCTAATCCAATCGCATCATATGCTTTGCAGATAAGCACTAATCAGCTACCGCACACTACGCCTTGACTGAGTCAACAAACGCGGCATGAATACTAACTATTACTTATCTGAAATGACGGAGGGCTACGACAGGATTTTAAGAAAACCTTTTGCGTAAGGAACTTTATATCGTTGTAGAATCAAATGATTTTAAAATAGAGTGTTTTTTAGGCTTTTCTAGTTTTGCTAAAGGGGTCACTCCCGGAGAAGGGATCGTCGGCCTTTTTATCGTCGAATGAGGTGAGGGATATATCATATATATCACTGTGCAAAGCAGAAACTATAGAAGCTTTCAAAATACAAACCGAGTGTGCAGCATCTGCCAGTTATTGCTAAAGGAGTCGCTCCTGGTGAAGGGATCTCGGTCCTTTCCTCATCGAATAAGGTGCAGGATATATCATATATACCGTTGTGCAAAGCAAGAACTGTAGCTACCTGTTTTATTTTTAGAAATTCGATTCCACAACATCTTAGGTTTCTTTTCTTTCATTAATCACATTAATGAAGTCCCATCATTTAAGTACCTAAACATCACAGATAAATACGACGTGGACTTATGCCATCCGCATTCGCCTCGATGTCCCCTCATGCACCGTTAGGTTAGGTGACTAACGGCAGAGCTGGGCAGGGCTAGCGCGGGTGTAAAACATAAGTAACGCCTATATAATATATTATATATACTATATACAGTATTTATCACAGAACATCACATGATCACATCACAGATATCGCAGCAGAAAAATCGTATGAAATATTGGATATGCTAGGACATCCGTGTTTTCAATACGAGCCAGTATAAAACACGGATTCCACAGTCGCGATGAATAGCCAAACCCACACCCCAAGACCCCTACGAGAGCGGCAAGCAACCCTACCAATTCTAAAGTTAGGAGACCCGGACTCGACTCCTCGAGTTGGTATCCCACTGGACTCCAGAACCCAGTTACTTATGCCCTCCTCCTTGGGTCTATCCTAGTGCGGAAAAGTAAATAATATACAAAAGGTGACATCTTCCGGAACCTGGAAGTGCCCCAATAAAAGAATATTACATGAATGAAAAAGAAAAACACTCATCTCACATAAAACCCCCCGGGCTATTCAAACACGATGATCCAATATAACATATCCAGCAACACATAACATCACATGTCATCAACGTAAGTAAATATGTTTATCCCAATTGTCGTTGACATATAGCAACGAAACCGGCGATATCACATATTACACTTACGGTTACATAAAAGAAAGTGTAAAACTGCAACAGTTGGAATCCGCAACCTACAAAAAACATCGCATGCCTAATCAAATGAATTCCTTAGACATCGCATGCCTAACAATTATAAACCCCGCATTTTAGTCTCATTATCGAAAACACTTTTCAATATCAAGTTGGGTAATTCAACAAGATTCCCAACATTTTGATCGAATGCTTGTCGCAAACTTTAGTAGGCGGCCGCACCCCCGATACCGTCGACGAAGTGCACTAAGGCGGAACACCGCTGCCGCCAGCACCCAAACGGAAGCTTCCGGCGACGGGGTTCTCCTACAGTCACTTGGTCGGGGCTATGGGGTGAGGCTGTCTATTAAGTTTACCGGCGAGTATCCACGTACGCTACGAGATTGTGACGGACATTTGATCAGATCAAAATTCCGTGGCAACCGATCAAGTGAGACTAAAGTGCTATACTTATAACATTCATATCAGTTATCTCATAACTACTTGTGGATTCAGATATATAGAAAATGTTAAACTTTCCGATCGAACATTCAAACACCCAAGTTTTCCCGAAACAAATCAACACATGAAATATGTTTAAAAACATCCAGTTCATGCCTCAGTACCAACGGTCCAGCCGTAGAAGGGTCAAGCCAAGGCCTCACATGTGGCACGCCGTACTGCCCCAAACCCGAAGGTTCAAAGGGCGGTTCTAGACGGTCACATAATCGAGTTAAGGTTTGTTGTCTTCTAGAGGGTCCATCGCGTTACTTGCACTACATAGAACGTCTTTAAACCACGGAAAAATCTAACATTTGGAAATTTCCCGGCAGGGGAAAAAGTGGGTATTTATATCCGGTCGAACTTTTTAACGTATTCTAAAATTATCCGGAAAAACACATAGACGAAATTAAATAAACCGATCGAATAATCGAATCCCCAAAACAACCCCAGAAAACTCAACTCCTGAGTAAAGATTAAAATTACCCAAAAAATCCAGGAGTCAAATAGAAACATTACTGTGCAAATTTTGGTCAACGATGCAACAGAATGGCCGCGGAACCGCCGCGCCACGTGGGGTAGGGCCACGGTTCCGTGGCGGTTTGATGGAATTAGGACCTCGTTTTGCACAATAATTCTTATAAAACCCTGCTTATTTTTCTGCATATTTTTAATCACGAAAAATCCATAGTTTCAAAAATTGTACACAGAAGGGGTCGGATTAGGGTTTCGGGTTCGTTCGGGTTTCTAACTTCGTCTACACATCGCCTAAGGCTCTAGCTAGGCTCTGATACCAGTGTAGGGTTCCTAGGCACACTAATGAGGTCTCACAAGGCATCAACCATACCAAATTATAATTTTTCATGTGCCAAAGAAACCCTATACTAGATCGTTAACTAGAGTTTAGGCGAAACGAAATGCTACTAAACTACTTTAGTGCTAAGTGAACGGAAATACTGTAAGTGCACGGCGGCGCCCCGGCCGTCGATCCGACGCCGGAATGCGGAAGCGGTGAATAACTTAAAATTTGCGGACTTAGCAAACCGGCACCACCGCGCACTATCACCCGGATCGTTACCATTAACTAGTCTAAGCTAACTACAAGAATGGGAATAGAGATATACCGACGATCCAAGTCCTCCGGTCTTCTCGTCATGGTCCCGATCTCCTGCGGAAAAGTCCCGTCTCCTCCTCGTCGCCGGAAGTGCACCACATCGCCTACTTTGTTTACGGGCTCCCACCTCAATGCCGAGGCAACTCGGGCACGAAGCCGGCTACTCGACGTGCCCAAGATTTGCTGTAGAATATAATGTAGAGATCTCATTTTGGGGTTGTAGGAATTGCCTTTTTGGTGGAGGGATGATACAAGCTTTTGGAGGTTGTTCTTGTGGGATTTTTACCAAAGCAAAAACACCAAAAACCCCATATAGGAAATTTGGACAGCCCCTACAAGGAGTGGCCGGCCATGGACATGGTGAGAGGGGAGAATGAGAGTGAGTTCTCCAAAAAGGAGAGAGTGTCAACCATATCCACAAAGGAGAGAGGAATGGTTATCATGTGAAAAGAAATGATAGCAAGGAAAATCTAACACTCAAACACCAATGATCACTACCATAACCCACACTCCAAAACAAGTAATCAACAACCATGATGGTTACTAAAAGTCAAGCCATCATGAAGATAACAAGTCAAAGGATGGTGCTATCATGATACAACAAAATGCAAAGAACCCCTCCACAAATACTTATTTGCAATAATGCAAATAAGCCCTCCTCCACCAATCTTCGGCCAATGAACGGAACAATGGAAATCGGCCGAAACGGAAAGCAAACTGGCAACTCCAGAAAACTGGTCCCGTAATAAATTATAGGAAAACCCCGATACTGTGCATACACACCCGCATCTGTATTTCGACAGAAATACAAATGCAATGAGACAAAATCTCCACTGTACTATACTAGAATCCGGCTTATACCAAAACCGGCTAGTAATATCTGTTCGATCCTGATCCGTGCAATACCGCACGTATCTGATCGAACCCTGCCACTGTAAATGTGGCGGACTCTAAAGACTCGTCAATACTATGGCTGTGGATTTAACCACTAGCACGTCAGAGGTATATGCCAATACGTGACGGGCCACCAGCTATTGACCAAAAGGGACGTCGATGAGGAAGCTCACCCCGACACCCAACTGAGCCTGTCAGTGACAATATCCGTGCAGTCCGGTCCGTTCGTCTATGAGTATCGCATGGCGGGCCTAGGGGGTTGGTAAAAGTCAGACCCCCAAAAGCGGTACAAGTCGTGTCGGAGTGTAGCCCAGAACACCCTGAGATACTACTGGAATACCTACCAGTAAATCTCCTTGCCTTTGCCAAGGACTTTGTGTAATGGCTCTCCTAGACACAGCACGACCTCACCCCCAATACCGGGAGAGACGAACCCCTGAAGATACGCTCACTGCCTCCATGTGGCTCGGGACTGTACCCAACTAAAACCTGTTTGCACGACTCCTTTGAGCCGTGGTAGGGTAGTAATCAAAGTACAGTGGGAACTCACACGAGACAAATGACGATCCCCAGGTCGATGAACTAACCTGCACACATGTCACCAGGGAACTGCCATCTGACGTCTGGTATATGACCAACTAGCATGTTCCCGGCGAGTCCTGTCCGGTGTACTCATAACCCAATGAGCACCTGTATACATCTTAGGTGATCCAACTGACACCAGTGGCTTGTGAGACCGGCCACCGCCCCTCGTCGGGGTCTCGACTGTATACACTAGTCTACTAATGGAGTATCGATGCCCAGTCTCGAAACTCCCACGACTAGGGACCTTTTAAGGATAAGCTTATAGACCTCCAGCTCCCACTTATATGATCGCCCTCATACTGCTGGTGGTCAAGCAAGAATCCTAGGGGCTCTATCAACGTGTAATAGCGACGTGTCATGTCACTTAAAACAGTACACGATGATAAAGGTAAACCAGATAGCATACTATCATCTCGAGTAAGACTGTCCTACCGGGATAGGTCCTCCCTCAATCATTGCAATCACGTACCTGTGATCCAATAATTGACTCTGAGGGCACTATCTCCAACAATCTCCCACTTGCACTCAAGGCTAATTATTGCGATGTCGCATACTCACAGCCCGTGTGATACCGAACACCCAACTCCTCTACTAGTCAGTTTCACAAAGCTCGTTTGCGAAACTATTGCGTTCGAGGAATAGCCTCAGTGAGTGGATCCGCCTTGTTGTCTCTTTCCATGTCTCTCTAAATCTCAAGTTCGCGGAGAAACCCATCTCCCGAAAAGAGTAATACCAGTCTCAGAATATGTCTGGATGTCTGATGGGACCTAGCTCATAAATGAACTCCAAATCCAAACTTCTTAGACCGTATCGTCAACTGAACTTAATCAGTATCCTGCGCGCCATGCTTCCCTCAGTATTGCCTTGGACCACCTGTCCAAAATACTGCCCCTCATCAGAAGGAAAAACTATAACTCTGACAACCTTCTTGTCGTCCATGTCACCTTGGAAGCCTGGAATGATAACTGTCTCCTGAATGAGGCTGTCGTTATCATCTCCCTAGAACATCCACTTATGTTCTAAAACTGCTTCCGACTGTTTCTCCAGGATTGGATTAATGTCAAGTTATTGCATCTAGTGCAAGAACAACATCTGGTGTGGTACTTGACATCTCACGATTGACTCAATTGCCTGAGCAAGTGATCTGCCAATCATGCCCGTCCCTCTCCCCTTTAGTCTGTAAGACACCTTTGGAGAGGGTGACTCCATTACCTGCAGGTACACTACCGTGCCAGGAGTCGTCCATCCTAAATACTCTTAGAACGCTGTCAAGTACCCTGATTGGGAAACCACCCAAATCTAGATCTAAAACCATAGATCTAGTAACCAGTATGTCTTATATAAAATCCATTTCCTTTGTGGAGAAACAACTGTGTGACGACCAAAGTATAACCGATCGTAGTATAGGAGTTTCCTTTCCTACTTTGTGTATGTCATCCAAATACCAGGATATCACACCCTACTACCTTCTCAACAGATCCATCCCCTATTCTGATGAAGTCAAACCCATGACTGTCACGTCAGAAATAGATGATCTATCTCCGCTACTGGTGCTTCAGTCTGTAAATAGACATAAGCTACCTGTCCACCAATGCTTCCGCTGCTCCCACTGACTACGACAACCCTCTGGCAGAGTCATATAGACGTACACTTCTAAAACTGGTTTAGAACGACGCTATACTCATCCTCCCGCCGGGTCTCGTAACCTGGAACAACAGCAATGGCAATTGTGGGTAAACTAGAACTTCCCTGTCACCGTCCTTGAGGCTACCGTAGTGCCTCTCGGGTGCCTGAAGTTACCCACCTTATCTGCGGAGTGGCCAATGGAATGTCAATTCAGATTGAATCTTTAGGTTCCTTATCAAATCTTCAGTAATCGTTTGTGGTTCTGGAATCACTTCCAGTTCTACCATACTCCCACTACTGTTTTCTGAAAAATCCATTTTTAAAAAAACTGTGGCGAGTCTAGAACAATATCGCTATTGTTCATCCAGATGGTAGAAAATCAACCCGCGTCATAGCCTGGGTCAACCCACAAACAGCCAATACAGAAACGTGCCTTGAGTTATCCGGAGTCTGGTTTTAAGCATAATCCGGACAACTCCCCGTACCTTAACATCGTTAAGATATGAACTGTTCTATATCCAATATAGAAACAGAGGCACTGATTTAATTGAACCAGATTCAAATCATGCAGCTGTTCCCAGCGCATGTCAACTAAATGGAAGGAGGCCGATCAGCGTTACTCAACTTAGGAATACTTCCAATTATGAGTAACCTGAAAGAGAAGCAAGATCTCTTTATCATTACTATCAACTGAATACCATACACAAGTATCTACATCTTCGATCTCTTTGAAGAATCCCGATACTTGCTATACCTGGTTCTCTACTCTATTCAAATACCTATAACTTCTCCAAATTCGGACCCTGTGTTTCCACGAAACACTTGTCTAAAAACTAGAGAAGTCATAAGTAAACCGAATATAGTACGAGGACCAACCCCTCTGTCCTGATGGACCCTGGACATCATACAATACTCTGTACAAGTCCCTTGAGTCTGATAACTCTTTCACTGTGTGTCGTAGGTTGAAAACTGTACTTATGGTTAAGAAGAATTACACCGCTGTTTGATGCTCCTTACCTAACCATCAACTGATATAGGTAAATGTCATCGACATAATATCAAAAGGTATATCTCACTCTATGAAAATAGACGTACAGATATATCAATTTGAAATTGGTGCACAACAGCGGATATTCAAAACCATATATTTGCCGACCGCCAAACAACCCAGGTGATCTCCTCAAATATCACCGATTACAACGAATCCCGATATAATGAGGATGATCACCCAATTCCCAATAACTTACTCCCACTCATCATCTGTAAAACCATACAGATATGAGAATCAAACCTGGTAAATACATACCCTGGAGCAAGTGTCTAATCGGGAAATCAGTTTCCTTTAACAGTACATAGTGAGACTGAAACATTGAAATGTTTCGATGGGGTATCCTGGTATTCTTAGTAATGCCTCTTCCAGATTCACGACTGTAACCGTATAGTTCTTTGCCACCTCTCCAAATCCCTTCATATGTCTTTAGTCTTTACCTTCTGCACACCCTTTTAGGCCAAATGGTTTTCTTCCTTCCCTACCGTTCGGCACCAGCCTATGGTTTGGAAGAAGACTATCCAATAAGCATAATGGGTGTACTGTCCGCATCCTAGGAACACTCGCAATGAGAGAGAGGGTGAAGATAAAAGACAACCGAATAAACCTTATTCCTATTTCTCCTGAACCAGAATCCATCCCCGAACTGGAACAAGTTCCATTCGAGTTCGTATATAACCATACGATGGAGTATCCAAATAAACTGTGGATCTTCGTAGTGATACGGAGTGTCCTGGAGAAATACAAAGGTGATGTGGGAGTGGTAATGAAATATTTGGTTTGGTCGTGAATATCTGTTGCAATTTACTTTGCCCTCTTACTAATCCCTTGCTTTGTCTGAACTTAATACCTTCTGCACACCATCGTTATGCTAATTGGTTTTCTTCATTCCCTACCGGTCGGCACCAGCCTAAGGTTTGGAAGAAGACAATCCAATTTGCGTAATAGGTGTACTACCCCTAAACCAAGGAGTACTCGTAACCTGAGAGAGGGTAAAAGAAAAAGACAACTGAATAATCCTATCCGTTTTCTCCAGAACCGGAAACCATCCTCGAATAAATTCTTTCGAGTTCGTATCTAACCATACGATGGTTTTGTCCAATGGAAGTGGACGTTCGTAGTAATACGGGGTGTCCTGGAGAAAAAGGGTAAAAGTAGGAGTGGCAATGAGGTCTGCAACTCTGACAATCCAAAAGCCGGTGTTTAAGAAGGTTCGGTCAACTTGGTCACTGAGTCAAAGTCTTAGGGTCGGGTCAATGGTCGCTGCCAAAGAGAGAGAGAAAAGAAACACTCAGCGTGCACTCTAACCTAGATCAGAATGGTTACCAATTTATCTAATCTGGAAACCTCCCACTGTACCTCAAATTCTCCTCCAAACCTGAAAGAAGAATTAGTCGGGGTCACCCGAGGAGTAAACTAACTCATCAGTGGGAATCGGGATCCAACTCTCATCGCATGACAACGTGACGGAATCCGCTCACGGTATCACACTCCAGAAGGTATGCGCATATCTGGCAAGTTTCAGTACTTTTGAAACTCCCGATGTGATTTCTGCCCCATGCTCTTATGACCTTGACGAAGGTCAACAAATCATAAGTCACATGTCAAGTTCTACCCGTCATTATCCAGGGTTAATCTGAATCCACCCGTACAAACCCTTGACGAAGGTCAACAAGGCTATACGACTGTCCCAAACCAACGCATCTATCTATGCAGCAGAAAGGTAACAGGCAGCTACCATACACTATGCCTTGACGAAGGTCAACAAACATAGCATGAATACTACGTGCTACCCGTCTGAAACGACGGAGGGCTACGAATGGTTTCTGGCGAAAACCTTTAACGTAATGAACTTGATATCGTTGAAGGAACGGATAGCTTTTTGAAAATATAGTGACGAAAACCATTGCTAAAGAGGTCACTCCCGGTGAAGGGATCTCGGCTCTTTCCCCGTAGAATGGGGTGCAGGATATTCCAAATGAATACCGCGATGCAAAGCAAAAGTAATCGGCTATAGTGAAGTTAATGCCCTGACGCAAACTTCTGTCCAAGGGGTCACTCCCGGTGAAGGGATCTCGGCCCTTGCCTCGTCGACTGAGGAGCAGGATATTCTAACTGAATACCACGATGCAAAACAAAAGTAAACGTCCTTGCAATAACAGCTTTTTGAAAAAGTGTTCCAACAACATCAGATTAGGTTTGTTTTTAACTTGCATTGATTCGAATCAATGCAGTCCCATCAATTGATCACACCAAAAAGAACGAAAATATACTGATGTACGTATATGCCATCCGCATTCGCCACTGGGTCCCGTCATTACCCGTTAGGTTAGCTAACTAACGACAGAGCGGGGACTGGACTAGCGCGGATGCAAAACATATACAACATCTACTAATATATATACCAATATATTATATTTCGCTCAAGGCGTGAATAAAATGAAACATCACAGAAAATGAACAGCATCACAGAAACAATACAGATATCTGGGATCCCCGGGTTTCACAGAGCCGCTGAAACCCGACGTTCCCCTGGTCGTGTGGATAGCCTGTGCAATGAAATCCTAGACCCCTACGGGCGCGGCAAGTCACCCGCCAAAACCTGAAGCGAGGCAGCCCCCTTCAGCGCCGTGAATGGACCACCCAGCACTTCACGGAATCCGGCAACTTGGGCACCCCTCCTGGGTCAACCTGTACCCCCTACGAGTGCGGCGAATAGCCCGCCAATCCTAGAGCGAAGCCCCCTCCGTCTCAATGCCATGAGATGCGGGCTTGTTGCCCTCCAGAACCCGGCTATCCGTGCACCCCTCCGCGGGGCAATCCTAGTACAGAAAATAAAATATACATACACCGGGTACATCGACCGCAACCAGGTCGTGCCCCAAAAGAATAATACAAACAGGCAGTGACGGCAGTCCACATGTCGGACGCTCGCCCCGCAATATCAAATGTACATAATACAACAGAACTGTACTAGCATTGCATCCAGGCTATCCCCCACGACCGATCCGCAACAACACAGCAAATACATAGAACATCAACGTGAAAGTCACGTTCGCAAATCCGTCTAACCGGGCTATAGCAGTTAGACAGGATTTACCGATCGAGTGACATTCACGGTCGCAGATATAATGTAGATACTGTGAAAAATGTGTTTAAGATTTTCCGATTGACCAAAAATTAACAAGTGGGCCCCAAACTAATACTGTAGCACTCACAGAAATAATTGGCCCAATTTTAATATTCCAAAACCCCTAATACTAGCCCAGAAGCCCACTGGGAAATTTTGGCCCATTGATCTCTCTAAGTTGCGGCGGATCAGCGGCCCAATAGAAGGGTGAGGCCGCGGTTCCGCGCTCTGGAAGAGGGATCAGTGCGTCGAATTTTCCCAGAGTGCTTAGAATTTCCTGCACATCATTCTGAGACCACCTGAAAAATTTTTGGACACCAAAAAATCTTAACAGAAAACTGATGTGCACAAAAACATAGATTTTGGAATTTTGGTCGATCGGAAAAGCAAAACACATCAAACGAAAGCTAGACGAAGTTAATGGCGAGGCTCTGATACCACTGTAAGTGCACGGCGGCGCCCCGGCCGTCGATCCGACGCCGGAATGCGGAAGCGGTGAATAACTTAAAATTTGCGGACTTAGCAAACCGGCACCACCGCGCACTATCACCCGGATCGTTACCATTAACTAGTCTAAGCTAACTACAAGAATGGGAATAGAGATATACCGACGATCCAAGTCCTCCGGTCTTCTCGTCATGGTCCCGATCTCCTGCGGAAAAGTCCCGTCTCCTCCTCGTCGCCGGAAGTGCACCACATCGCCTACTTTGTTTACGGGCTCCCACCTCAATGCCGAGGCAACTCGGGCACGAAGCCGGCTACTCGACGTGCCCAAGATTTGCTGTAGAATATAATGTAGAGATCTCATTTTGGGGTTGTAGGAATTGCCTTTTTGGTGGAGGGATGATACAAGCTTTTGGAGGTTGTTCTTGTGGGATTTTTACCAAAGCAAAAACACCAAAAACCCCACATAGGAAATTTGGACAGCCCCTACAAGGAGTGGCCGGCCATGGACATGGTGAGAGGGGAGAATGAGAGTGAGTTCTCCAAAAAGGAGAGAGTGTCAACCATATCCACAAAGGAGAGAGGAATGGTTATCATGTGAAAAGAAATGATAGCAAGGAAAATCTAACACTCAAACACCAATGATCACTACCATAACCCACACTCCAAAACAAGTAATCAACAACCATGATGGTTACTAAAAGTCAAGCCATCATGAAGATAACAAGTCAAAGGATGGTGCTATCATGATACAACAAAATGCAAAGAACCCCTCCACAAATACTTATTTGCAATAATGCAAATAAGCCCTCCTCCACCAATCTTCGGCCAATGAACGGAACAATGGAAATCGGCCGAAACGGAAAGCAAACTGGCAACTCCAGAAAACTGGTCCCGTAATAAATTACAGGAAAACCCCGATACTGTGCATACACACCCGCATCTGTATTTCGACAGAAATACAAATGCAATGAGACAAAATCTCCACTGTACTATACTAGAATCCGGCTTATACCAAAACCGGCTAGTAATATCTGTTCGATCCTGATCCGTGCAATACCGCACGTATCTGATCGAACCCTGCCATATAACCATACGGCCTATAGTACAAACTGTCCGATCCTGATCCGTGCAATACCGCACGTATCTGATCGGACCTTGCCATATCTCCATACGGCCTCTACAACCTTTCGCCCGAAAGCTGAGTAACTGTAAATGTGGCGGACTCTAAAGACTCGTCAATACTATGGCTGTGGATTTAACCACTAGCACGTCAGAGGTATATGCCAATACGTGACGGGCCACCAGCTATTGACCAAAAGGGACGTCGATGAGGAAGCTCACCCCGACACCCAACTGAGCCTGTCAGTGACAATATCCGTGCAGTCCGGTCCGTTCGTCTATGAGTATCGCATGGCGGGCCTAGGGGGTTGGTAAAAGTCAGACCCCCAAAAGCGGTACAAGTCGTGTCGGAGTGTAGCCCAGAACACCCTGAGATACTACTGGAATACCTACCAGTAAATCTCCTTGCCTTGGCCAAGGACTTTGTGTAATGGCTCTCCTAGACACAGCACGACCTCACCCCCAATACCGGGAGAGACGAACCCCTGAAGATACGCTCACTGCCTCCATGTGGCTCGGGACTGTACCCAACTAAAACCTGTTTGCACGACTCCTTTGAGCCGTGATAGGGTAGTAATCAAAGTACAGTGGGAACTCACACGAGACAAATGACGATCCCCAGGTCGATGAACTAACCTGCACACATGTCACCAGGGAACTGCCATCTGACGTCTGGTATATGACCAACTAGCATGTTCCCGGCGAGTCCTGTCCGGTGTACTCATAACCCAATGAGCACCTGTATACATCTTAGGTGATCCAACTGACACCAGTGGCTTGTGAGACCGGCCACCGCCCCTCGTCGGGGTCTCGACTGTATACACTAGTCTACTAATGGAGTATCGATGCCCAGTCTCGAAACTCCCACGACTAGGGACCTTTTAAGGATAAGCTTATAGACCTCCAGCTCCCACTTATATGATCGCCCTCATACTGCTGGTGGTCAAGCAAGAATCCTAGGGGCTCTATCAACGTGTAATAGCGACGTGTCATGTCACTTAAAACAGTACACGATGATAAAGGTAAACCAGATAGCATACTATCATCTCGAGTAAGACTGTCCTACCGGGATAGGTCCTCCCTCAATCATTGCAATCACGTACCTGTGATCCAATAATTGACTCTGAGGGCACTATCTCCAACAAATACAACCTTTGTAGATCCGGTCCTCCACCTCCATAGCTCCGCGTTGATATCCCTCCGCTGCGATCATCGGATCCCGGACACCAGTAATGGTTTCGTCGAAGAAATGATCGGGCTAAGTCGTCGACTTTGATGCCGAAGATGATCTACGTCGAGGCAACATAAGATCAAGCTCCAACTTCACCAAGCCATGAAACTTGTGAAGAAAACACCCTATACTACTTGGCAAGTGGTAGAGGATGAAGAAATAGGAAGCGGGTTCACTTCGGATTTGGATTTCTCACATGGAATCATCACTTGACATTTTTGAAGCAAGCTTTTCTTTTCTTTCTCAAGAGGAGGAAGAAGAAGAAAAGAATTAGGAATTTTTTTTCAAAAAGGAAAAATGAAGTGATGGTTATCATAATGCAACCATGGGTAAGGCTAACTCATGTAGAGAATAAACTAGGGTTAAGGGAAATGGTTAGGGTTAAGGAAAGAAACAAAATGGTCAAAGCATATCAAAGCTTCATGAAGCTTCAAGAAAAAACAAAGAATGCCACCATTTTATTTTATCCAAAATAAATAAATAAATAAATGAATAAATAAATTAAAACCCTAACCATTTACTTAACAAAGGTTTAAATCAAACATACACCCAAGTTTGCATGTATCATCAAACATGATACAATCTTGTGCACAAAAAATATATCACATATACAATGTGCACAAACAAGTGAGAAAAACATCTTAAGTGAACCAATATTAGTTAATGTAAAGTAATATATCAAATATATAATTATATATTAAATCATTAAATCAACACTTGATTTAACGATCCGGTCACATCACATATGACCGACTAATATCCAATGTATCGGCTTATCGAATCAATCCTCGATTCGATAACTAGGTTATATCGCATACAACCAATCGATACATTCATCGCGAGAATAGAATACGGTATCATATACACGCATTATTCTCTGTCCCGCACATATCTCATATGCGCTCCTATTTCGTTTCGCTGGAGCCAGGAAACCTCTGTGTAGGACTCTAAAGACTCGTCAATACGCCGGCAGCAGGTGATGATCAAATCAAACACCCACAAGCCGCAAGCGGTCTGCTAAACGTAACGGCCACCCGGGTATTGAACGATCAGAAGATCGACGAGCAAGCCCGCTCACACTCCTGTGAATCCAACCAGTAACACTTACCGTACAGTCCGGTCTCGTCGTCTGATATGTCGCATATCTTGCCTAGGGGTGGTAAACGTCAGACACCAATAGCTCGATAAGTCGTGTCGATATGAGGGCTATAACAGTTCAAGAAACTATAGGTAACACTTACCAGTATATCTCAGCAACCCTGGCCAAGGATTTCCGGTTATAGCCAATCGAACACAGCGCAACATCAACTCCCTATACCGGGAGAGACGAATCCCCTCCTATCGCTCATTGCCTCCATGTGATTCGGGACTGTACCCAAAAACCACCGTTTTGCACGCCCTCTTGGACGTGGTAAGATGGAATCAAAGCACAGTGGGAATCACACAAGACTCTATGACGATCTCGGGTCAACAGACTACTCTGTACCAGTGTCACCAGAGAACTGCCATCTGACGTAAGGTATAATACCATCTGGGAGTTCTCGGCGAGTCCGTCCAGTGTACCCAGTCTCCACTGAGCACCCGTATATCATCTCTGATGTCAAACACCAATGGATATGGGATCATCCATCGCCCATCTGTATGGGTCGAGAAGATATACGCTAGTCTACTCTGGTATATCGATGCCCCGTCTCGATACACCCATGGCTAGGGACCTTGAAGGATGTAGTTATGGACTACCATGTCCCCACTAGTATAATCCGCATCATAGTCCAAGTAGTCAAGTACACATCCTGAGGGCTTTACCAACATGTAACAGAGAAACAATCAGTATACACGTTAAGGTAAAGAGTAACCAGATAGCATACTATCATGTCGAGCAAGAAAGTCCTCCCTATATATGTCCCAGCATCCACTACAATATACATCCTATGTACAGTAATAGCCTCTAGGGCATACATATAACTAACATTAACTACGTAGTCTCACTTTAATTCCTGTTGCACATTGCGAATACCAGTACTATAGATGTTGATATTTGATTCTTATGGATTTTCGGGATGTTTTACTCCTGATGATATATATCGGTGGTATGGGACACTGTTATATATATATATATAAATATATATATATATATAATATCATCAGAATGATTTATGCAACTATTCTCATTCTTTACTTGATATTTTTGTATATGATGAGTTTGCGTCCACCATGAGCTTTATGTTTTCTGAGTATTTATTCCGAACTGAGTGGGGGGGCTATACGGTTTCGTCCTTGTTATTATCCGGACCGAGTGGGGAGATATACAGTCGGACACATGGTGGATCTGGTTTGAGACCGAGGGGTAGGAAAGCCGCATTATCCCCGGGGAGCCTAGCGAGGATGCTCGATACCGGAGATAGAGATGAGCTCGGTAGATATCCCGGGGATACTGATCGGGGTTCGATTGGATGCGGCTGATATCCAGGGAATACTGACCGAGGCCGGGGATATCGGGTGGCGATTACCTGTTGAGATGGTGTCAACGGTATCTGCATTTGCGTGTCGATGATGGGCACGAGAGATTTCTGATTTCGGGTGTCGATGCTGGACATCCATATATATTGATATGATTGCTATCGTGAGGTACACAGTTAGATTACAGTTATTGTAGCCGACCAGGACTGATCCGAGGGATAGTACCTGTATATATTCGTACGGGCATTCATTTACACAATAAAGGATTTCAAAATCGAGCTATAGCCTCATTATTTTGACGTGTCTGATATGACATCGAAATCTTTTAAATTGTAAACCTCTTAACGCTATTCATTAAAATAGCAGGATGTATATCTTAAATAAGATATCTATTATATTTTATACTATCACGTTTACTTTTTGCCGTGACATATCTATTCCGCGGCTATTTTCAAGAAGAGATTTATATGTATATATTTTCTGCTACATTGGGCTTATACCTAGATATAGGTTATTTGTATTGGATATATTCTACTTGGGATTGCATGATAGTTGTGTCGCATTATGATACATATGCATATCATATGTTATATTAGTACAAATTATGATAGTGCTATATTTATGACCTAGGTATTGTTGTGCATTTCGATTTCTACCTTTAGATGTACTTTTATTCATTGAGTTGGCAACCCATCCCCGTTGTGCCATAGTTTCTTACAGGTTTTACCGCTTGGATTATCAGCGGCTTGGGCACATATTCCTTTCGGTGATTGTTTTGGTAATTGGGTAACTATTGTATCGTACTTACACTTGATTATTCATATATTCTTGTATTTAGTGAAAACTCCATCAACTTAGAAAGGGTATATTGTGGACTTAGAAGCGAGACTTAGAGTTTGTGTGTTGTGGTGTCCCACTCATTGGAGTCGACCATTTTAGATTGTTGATTTTGCTTCGCTTTTCTTTTTTTCACCATTGTGCGTCGTATATCTTTTGCTTGGTTGCTCCGTCGTTTGGGCGTGGAAGCTTGCTCCCGTTGGAATGTTATTTTATTGTTGTACTTGTATCGGGTTATACAAAAATGCAAAAGAGGTGCTGTTGAATTTCAAAACGTCAAAGTTGATTTTCAAACATACTTAGTTATATTTAAATGTATTTAAAATGATTCCATCTGATGACTATTTTAAACTCACCTCCAATATTTTTTCAAAAAGGGTTTAGATTCCGGGTTTCGGCTTACTTGAACCGCGTCGACGTCTTTAGATGTCGCGTGCTTTAAGTGCCAGTCACGTGCAACATTTGGGTCGTGACAAAGTTGGTATTAGAGCGTTTGATTTAACCTTTGATCGAGTCTAGGTTTGACTATATGGAGTCTGGGCAAACATTTTGTTACCTAGGCTTGACCTTATAGCGCTTAGACTTGACTTTGGGGGTCTTATACCCGAACTTTCGTTATATAGGATGACCTTGGTTGATGGAGTATGTACTAATTAGAGTGACGTACCGTACATATGTTCGGCGGCATATTTACGATACGATACTCCGCCTAAGTTACCTTTGGATTTATATCTTGAGATCTTCCTTTTATTCATTCCGTTGATCTATCCTCGTCAATGCATGTTGATTGTTCCGGTCACTATATTTATGGAAGCCGTGAGTGCTGCGGTTATAGATACGGTCAGAGCAGACTTGTCTGGGACGATGATTGACCAGGATGACATTCCGATGAGATAGAGACACGTTGTTTACTTATATTTGATCGAGTTGTAATATTGAAGCGAGTTTCTTCGGGATCTGCAACAGATGGTAGGATCATTGTTAGAGATCAGCCGGACTTGAGGCGTGATGTTTTCCCTCTCCGAAGATCGTGGTGTTGTGTACTGTTCAGTAAGCAGTACCAATCATTGCTGAGGTTATCGAGTTATTGCTTCCAGAGTTCATGAAGTTAAAGGTTGACGATGTTTACAAGTGTAGATGGATCAGAAGGATTCAAAGCCGTTCAGATATGGGATGGTTAGGACTTTTAATCTGTTGTGGCACTCCGATACAAGATCAGTGAAATTGATTTACTTCTTCATATGGATCTTGCTCAGAATTGATGCTTGTCACTCGAGAAAGAGATCGTGCAGTAAGTTTTCCTCCGACGAATAGGGACTAGTTTTCGAAGGTGAACTTAGCCAGATTCTTTTACAGAGTATCAGAGATGCCAGATTCGTGTTTTTGGAAGTCTTGTAAGGCACCGGGCATGGTTATAATCGAGTATGACTTGCAACTCGCCGGATAATCGAGATACGCTCCTTAAGTGGTTGATATTGGAAATTTATGGAACAGGAGATTGGTGCGAAGTTTCAGTGGACAGTTGTTCTTCACCGTTGATATTGAAGATTTGATGCATATATTGAGAGGCGTACGACTACACTTTCAGGAGGAAAGTAGAAAAGAATAACAGTTGTTACTAAAGAGGAAGTGGATTCAGTTATGAGTGCTAGTTCCGGGCAGGCTGGATAGCTGAGATCAGCAAGAGACTTTAAGGGGAACTTTTCTAGAAATTGATAATAAATAAGATAGGACCCAGGATCTGTTGTTAGAAAACACATAGAGATTTGTGATCACTGTTATCAACATGTCGCGTTACTAGAGACTGGACTATGGGCCAAGGAGATGTGGTGAGAAGTATCAGCAGTACGACTGATTGTGTCGTTGCTCCTCACCGGACGATTGTATGAAGATACCTTGACATTATAGGTCCGCAAGAAAAACCAGAATTCAGAGACAGAGAACATTACAATGTGGCAGACGACAGGTAGTAATCCTTTTTATGCCAATTCTGGTGGTATAAACACCTTTTGACATTGAAGAGAATATACTTCGATGTCATTTGCGTTCGACTTGCGTTTTTATGATCTAAAATAATTCATTGTCAACAATTAAGAAAGGCCAACTCAACGTCCGTTATTTTGTTATACGTATTTTGAGGATTTGAGGGTCACTTAATGTTTTGTGCACTCCAGGTGCACTTGATGTGATTTCCGTGTACAATGATTTCATTTTGAATTATGTTTTTCGCACATCAGGTGCACTTGTTTGAGATTTTATGCGAGGTGACAGCACTCGACTGTAGTGTTGTGTACACCGGATGCACTAAACTGATAATTTTCGTGCACCTCAGATGCACATGATTAAGAGATTTTATATATATAATCTAGGTATACTTGTAAGGTTTCGTGCACACCAGTTGCACGTTTTGATTTTGTGCACCCTGATGCAATTGGATTTGATTTTGTGCACTCGATGCACTTGATACTATTTTGTACGCTTTTGTACCATGAACAGTAGATGCAATGAATATCGTTTCGTGCACGCCTGTTGCACATAGCGCTGTTTTGTTTTCATGCACACCGTAACGTGTGGTTTGAGATTTACATACAAACCCATTAGGGTTGATTTGTTTTCGTGCTTTGCACTTGATAGGATATGTTATAGATTTGATTTTTATAGTTTCGCTTAGTCATGTGCACCGATATTGCACTATGGTTATGGCATTGATTGTGTCCTTAGGATACACAACGGTTTTCGTATATGGCAAAGTGCAGCTTAACTTGAGTAATTCTCATAGCAACCGCTAGAGTTACTGCTATGCGAAAGTATATCTTTTGAGTTTTCACGCACACTGTTGCGATATGATGCATCTTAGCTCGTGTGGGACTTCGGAGTTCCGTTGTATCGAGCAGACGATGTGTTTTAAAAATTTGGACCCTGGAAAATTGTTTTGAAATGAGTTGATTGGATTGAGAAAAATGTTTTAAGAAGGGGCTTTCATTTAAATTCGGGGACTGAATTTATTTAAGCGGGAGAGACTGCAACATTTTGGAAAATTATAAATATTAATTTATAATTTGAAATATAAAAATAATGAGTTTATAAAAGTGATATCACATACAGATTTTGGTATTGGAATTATATCCGTAAAAATGTAGTCGTTTCAATAAATATGAATAAAAGTGTGTGATGTCATAAAAATGATATTTTAATTATTTTAACATGACATTTTAATTGTCATTAAGCTAATGAAAATTTAGTGATAGATTTATCATTTTATATCTTTTATGTCATATGAATTTGGATTTATAATATGAAGGTTTTTCTTTATTGTTGTATTTCATTTAATCATGGATGGCATATGATATTCTATGTTAACCTTCACACAACACCTCATTTTCACCCTTGTTCATAACGTTACACCTCCTCCTTCATACCTTTACACCTCCTTCTTCAAGTTTAACAGCTCCTCCTTGCATGAATGCATCATACTTCCTTTTAATGACGCCTCCTCTTTCCTCCATGCCACCTCCACCTCTCAACCTCCACATCATGCTTTCTCTACACCAAACAACACTTAGGGAATCCCTTAGTGATATCAACTGAAGACAACGCATTCTTCGGCTCCAAACAAAATTTCCTAAGTGTTCATCACTCCAAATGGAGAAGAAATGAATCCCTTCATCAAAGTTGTGCACATCATCAAGCAAGAGCCTCTACAAGACCTAGATGCTCCCACACACAATTCATGAGTGTAGGGTTAGCTTAGCACCTTAACAAGGTTTGGGCAAGCATCAATCATGCTACTTTAAAATTTTTAGGGTGCTAAACAAACCCTAACCAAGATCATAACTAGAGACATAGGGTAAACATAGCAAGAAAGCAACTTTACTTCTAAGAGTTTGGGATTACAACCTTTGTAGTCCGTTCCTTCGCTTAATAAGCTCCGTGTTGAGGTCCCTTCGCTGCGATCATCAAGTACCCGGACTCTAGAGTGGCTCCATGAAGAGAAAGATGCAAGCCTGCTTCCAATCATCAACAACTAAGATGATCTATCTTGAAGAATCTCAAACCCAAGCTCATACTTCACTAATCAAGTATTAGCAAAACAAATACCCTAATCCAAGTGGCTAGAATAGATAAGGATGATGAAGTAGGAATTTAGCTCTCATTTGTTTTCCTTATCTCACTCAAAATCATCACAAACCCAAAAGCTAGAAAGCTTTTCAAGAGGAAGAAGAAGATGAATTTCTTTTGTGATGAATAATGAATTAATTGTTATTATTACAAATCAACCATGGGTCAATCATGAAGACTTAACCCTTGTATAGAATGAACTAGGGTTAAAGGGTTTGGGTTGGGTTAAGAAAATATCTACAGAAAAATATCTAAGCTTAAAACAAAAATAAAGCTTCTAGAAGAATAAAGAAAAAGCTAACCCAAATCAAACCCTAACTATGTTTAATCTCCACAAATAACGTTGTATTTGTAATCATAACTTGTTACAATATTATATATCACATATATAACATATTTTGTAACAAAATAAAATAATACAATTAACATATATCACATATATATCAATGTATTATCCAAGTGAGAAAAAGAATCTTTAAGTGAGCTTATATTAGTTAATGTAACTTAATATATCACATATATAATTATACATTAAATTATCGAATCAACGTTTGATCCGATAATCCGGCCATATCGCATATAACCGACTAATATAATCTGTATCAGTTCATTGAATCAACACTTGATCCGTTTTCCCGGCTATATCACATATACCCGGCCGATATATAATATCGCGAGAATCTAATACAGTATCGCATATGCGTATTATTCCCGGTCCTGCACATATCACATATGTGCTCCTACTCAGTTTTGCCTGAGCCAGGAAACCTCTGTATAGGACTCTAAAGAATCGTCAATACGCCGGCAGTAGGTGATGATCATATCAAACACCCACAAGCTGCAAGCAGTCAGCTAAACGTAACAGCCACCTAGGTATTGAGCGATCAGAAGATCAACAAGCAAGCCTGTACATTCTCCTGTGATTGCAATCAGTAACACTACCGTACAGTCTGGTTTCTTCGTCTGATATGTCGCATATCTCGTCTATGGGTGGTAAACGTCAGACCCCAGTAGCTTGATAAGTCGGGTCGATATGAGGTCTATAACAGTTCGAGAAACTACTAATAACACTTACCAGTAAATCTTGGCAACCCTGGCCAGGGATTTCCAGTTATAACCAATCGAACACAGCGCAATATCAACTCCCTATACCGGGAAAGATGAAACCCCTCCTATCGCTCATTGCCTCTATGTGATTCGGGACTGTACCCAAAAGCCACCGTTAGGCACGCCCTCTTGGACGTGGTATGATGGAAATCAAAGCAAAGTGGGAATCACATAAGACTCTATGATGATCTTAGGTCTACAGACTAACCTATACCAGTGTCACCAGAGAACTGCCATCTGACGTGAGGTATAATACCATCTGGGTGTTCTCGGTGAGTCCGTCCAGTGTACCCAGTCTCCACTGAGCACCCGTATACCTTCTCTGATGTCAAAGACCAATGGATATGGGATCATCCATCGCCCATCATATGGGTCAAGAAGCGCATACGCTAGTCTACTCTGGAGTATCGATGCCCTGTCTCGGTACACCCACGACTAGGAACATTTGAAGGAGGTACTTAGCGACTATATTGTCCCCACTAGTATGATCTGCATCATAGTCCTGGTTGTCAAATACTCATCCTAAGGGCTTTATCAACATGTAAGATAGAGACAATCAGAGCACATGCTAAGATAAAGAGTAACCAGATAGCATACTATCATGTTGACCAAGAAAGTCCTCACTATATATGTCCAAGCATCCACTACAATGTACATCTGTATGTATAGTAATGGCCTCTATGGCATACATATCACTAACAATCTCCCACTTGCTCTAGGGCCATCTGTTGTGGTATCGCATACCCAACAATCTGCTGTGGTTGAAGTATCTCATACTCGACTATCCCATAAACGTCTTTACTAGGAAATAGGCCTTTGTGAGTGGATCCACGCTGTTGTCCTCTGTGTCTACTCTCCTAACTTTGATCTCCCTAGCGATCAACCATCTCTATGATCATGTGACACTGCCTAAGAATATGTCTGGATCTCTGATGGGACGGGGGTTCCTAGGCCAAAGCCACAACTCCATTGTCACACAATGGCAGGAACGAAGTTCATCTCATGAACTTATATATATATCCAGACAGCCTCTTTGGTAGCATCCTTGGTAACGATGTATCTTGCCTTTAATCGTCTAGTAAGTCACGGTATCTTGCTTAGAACTCTTCCAACATACCGTCCCTCCACTAAGAGTAAAGACAATGCCTGCAACTGACATTCAGTCGTCCTTATCACCCTGGAACCTTTCCAGTGATTCCTCCCTGGATCGATTGATACCATCTTACTACACCTAGTGAGAATTCTAATATCCAATTAGATCTATCTCATAGATCCAAAATTCAGGATTTAGGAGTTATCATCTTGATCCAATATGGAGAATCCATGTGATAAGAGGAGATTGACCGAGCGTAGCATAGGAAACTCGTTTCCTATCAAGAGTATGTCATCCACGTACAATACGAGGATCATTACCATACTCCCTACAACCTTTTTGTATATTAAAAGTATTCTACCATTTTGATGAAGTCAAACTCTTTGACTACTACATCAAAACGGACGTTCCAACTCCGCGATACCTGATTTATCCCACTAAATATCTTGCAAACGTTTCCGCAGCTCCCACTGTCTACGAAGCCCTCTGGCTGTGTACTTATTGACACTCTCTTCCAAATCATCATTTAGAAAAGCAGTCATGACACCCAACCGCCAGATATCGTAGTCATGGTATGTAGCAGTGGCAAGTTGGATCTGGATGGAATTAAGCATAGTTTTGAAAGTCTCAACTTTTCCATGTACACCAAGTAATCTTCTCAAGATATGCTTGCTCCTGATGGGGATTTAACCCTTCAGATAAAGCAACCAAAGTCCATAATTTGTTGGTGTATAAGGATTCCATCTCAGATCGCTAAGCATCTTGCCATTCTCACAGAGTCCCCACTCCTGATGGCCTGCTCGAAACTAGTTGGGTCATCATCTCATGATGCAATCCTTTCTCCCACTGTCATAGAGAAACCGAAGCTTCTCTCAGGTGGATGAGGAACCCTACCAGATCGGCAGAGAGGCTGAGGTTCGTTGGAAACTATTGAATCCTCCAGTTCTACTAAATTATCAGCTGCAGATTGTTTTAGCTGGAACTACTTCTAGTTCTACCATATGACCACTAATTTCTTCACAAGAAATTCCCTTTCCCAAAGGTGGCATGCTGAGAAAACATCTCTTGTTACTCAGTTTGGTAGAAGATATTCCCTTGCGAATACTTGGGATATCCAACAAACTTCCACAGAACTGATCTTGCCTCGAGCTTGTCCGGATTTTACTTTTGACATAGGCCGGACAACCCCAAATCTTAAATTCCTTAAGAGATGGGCTCTTACCAAACCATATCACATATGGAGTGGTAGGCATTTGATTTGGTTGGAACCCTATTCAACAGGTATGCAACTTCTCACATGCATAACCCCAAAAGAAACTAGGCAACTCAGTAGTACTCATCATAGAGCACACCATATCACATTGGGTGCGATTGCTCCGCCCCGATACACCGACGTGCTTTGGTGTATTTGGAGGAGTAATGCTGAGAGAGAATCTCATTCTCATTTAGAATAGTCCAGAAATTCCGTGCTCAAGTATTCTCCTCTTTGATCACATCAAAGGATATAATACTTATACCCATTTTTGGTTCTCTACTTCTAACTTATATTCTGTGATTATCTCAAAAGTTTCGGACTTGTGTTTCAGCAGGAAAATATGTCTGAATCTTGAGAGATCATCAGTGAATGTAATGAACTACAAAGAACCTGTCCTGGCATATGTAGACATGGGACTATCATACATCATCATGTATCAATCCCAAGAGTTCACTAACTCTTTCTCTATTTCCAATAAATGGAGCTGTGGTCATCTTATCTTTGTGACATGACTGGCAAGTTTTACAAGCTATAAATACAAACTAATTTAAATATACATCTTTATGTATCTTCAGCAAGTCGGGTAGCATTGATATGACCTAGTCTACAATGCCTCAAGAAGGATTCGTTCATTTCTGAACACTTCCTCTTGTGTGTGTTCTGTAAGTTAAAAACTGTGGTTTGATTTAGAACGTCTATACTTTTTGATAACTGATTGAATGTTGGATTTTGTGATCAAAGAATATTTACCGCAATCAAGAACGGTGTCGCTTGGTAGGTAGCCGGTGAGAACGGGTCGGTCCAGAGGGATTTTGTGTATTCTCTATTTGTTCTAACGAGTTAATTCCAAACGGTGTTGGATTGATTATCACTAAAAACTAAGGTTGATCTAGACTAGGATTAAAATCTTGCTAGGATTAGGTTTAGGTTAAGTTTTGAAATTCAATATTCCTCACTGCTTTCTATGCCCTAATTAAGATCTATGAGGTGTTATGGTAATAATTAATAAAGTGGATTAGTACCATCGGGAAGAAACTAGGGTTCTTCCCCTAGGTTCTTGTCCTTCCTTTCTTAATTCTTACCCTAACCACCATGGAAAACATGCACAACCGGTCTTTTAAACTACGGTATCACCGCTACCTCATGGGATAGGGTGCCATAGGAAGCGGTGTGTGTATGTATGCATGGAGTCCTATAAAAATATGTGATGGGCAAGAAAGGGGTGAGAGATTTTCATCTCAAACCTTTCCTATTCCTAACCCTAACAAGCGAGGATCTACTCACTCATTACAGAATTGATAAACATGTTCTAAACTAATCAACTAGGGCATACAATAAAAGTTATGCTAGGGCAGATAATAAAAGCTTTACTAGGGCGGAAAGAAAATTAACTAGGGCAATAAAAAGAAAACTTACTCTAATTTTTATTTGATGCTCTCTTCAAACTTTATAGGAATTGAATTCTGAATTTTGATAAATAAAATGAGGCACAAGAAGAGGCATACCTCCAAAAGAGGTTTAGGATTTCTATTTATAGATCATAGAAACCCTAGGGTTACATTCGATTCATATCTGCATTTACAATTTTACCCTAAAGAAGACTAGTCAACGCACCGCCACACCGCCACGAATTTTCACCGACGCGGGCTTATTATGGCCGCGGATCCGCGGCCATATAGAGGGCTTATGGGCTCTGCTTCTCTGGTAATTCTCATGTTGCTTTTTCCTTAGCTTTTCTTCACTTAGTTTCTTATATTGTCTTCTAGTTTTCTTCCAGATATCCACAGTGCATAATGTCATGGACTTTACCGTTCGCTTTGTGTTGAAGTCTTGAACCTTGCGCTGTCTTTGTACATTATGAACTTGTTCATTGATCATCAGTTACTCTCCAAACTGTAGGCTTGATCAAGATTCTTCCATTTGTTGGTCGTAATCTCACTTTTGTATCGTCTTTTCATCATTTTCACTATTTTTATTCCGAGAACCTGTAAACTGGAACTATGTAGCAGACATGGATCAAACGCACCTGCTTATTTTTAAAATGAATAAGAATGGGGAATATAATAATGCCAAATTATGATCTGAAAAAATACCCCCAAACTTATCTTTTGCTCGTCCTCGAGCAAACCTAGTTTTATTCTTGAAAAAGTCCTGGCCTCACTTTCGTAGGGAAAGGCGATTGCACTGAGCTCGTGCAACAAGCCGTTAAACCTCTAGGTGTCCCTAGTAGAAGGAGTGTTGTCTCCTGAGAGTTTTCAGCGGATACTACCCACAAAATCCTATCAACTCGGCCTATTGAGTTTTATTCTCCAATTATGCTTTCCAACAAGAAACTCTATTATCTTTGACTCAGAAATTATCCACCTGTATTTTTCACGCTTCTTTTCTATTTAACTTAAGATTATATATGTTCTTGTAAATTTACTTAGCTTTTAACATCTTTTAAGTTTTCCTTCTAGGGTTCTATCTCAACTTAGGAATTTTTATCATTTCTATTAAAGATATAAGTCTTATTTTTCATTCCTATCACTTATCTAAACCCCAATCACATACCGCTACGTGTGTGTATATATCATCCCTACACTTGGAAATTCAAATCAAGCTATTATACTCTTGTCCATTGTCCAAAGTACTTCTTAATTGGTGAATTTTTAGATGAAATTTGCTCACACATCCTTCATGCGACCGTTAATACTTCTTGAGGTACCAATGACCGATTACCAAATATGTTTGCACATCAAAGCGTAATTCTTAGTCTTGTAACACCTAAGGCTTTAGCAGTGACTCACAAACCAGTTGGTCTAAGGCACTAGGTGATAAAGAAGCCTCGCTAAATATTTTTTCTATTTATGCAGCTTTAAGTAATTATAAAAACCCCTGTTCATTTTTTTTTATCTCTTTATTCACACTTGTATTTTTATTTTATTTTCCTTCATACTAAGGACTTTAGACAAGAGCATTTCAAGATCTCTTCTACTATTCCAAGTTTCAAGGTTCTTGTTTGTGTAATTTCTAGGGTATATATTTTTAGAATTTAGACTTAAGCTTAGGAATTATTTTTCAGAGTTACACTTTAATAAAAATATCAATACTCTTCCCTTATTTTGACTTAGCCTAAGAAGTGAACTCAAAATTTGCCTATTTCTAAATAAACTACAAAGACATATATTTTCAACCGTTAAATTTTAAGAAAGGTTATTTTTAGGGTTTTTAATTTACTAAGTCTAGGATCTAGTTTTTCCTAGCTAGTTAACCTTCTTGTCAAACTCAATTCACTTATGGCCAAAATTGAATTTTTCAATTTTTAAAATTTAAAAATTTTCAATTTTTATGGGTTTTAAAATAAATATGCAAATGCAAAAATATACAAATGAATGCGAAGGAAGAAAGCTTACCGAGCACACCTTCAAACTTAAATTTGACAGTGTCCTCACTGTCATGCCACACCAAGAGGGTCAAAAATGGCCGGTATTCCCCTGTTTATTATTTTTTTTATTGTTAACAGAAAAACAAAACAAAAAATATATATACAAAAAGGTCCCCCCCCAAAGTTAAGTGAAACAGTGTTTCCACTGTTTAAACGTTAAAGTCAGAGTTAGGGAGGAGAAAAATCAACTATACAAGGCCTTACACAGGCCAAAGGTTAGCATCAACCATTCGAAAATTTTATCGTTATAATGGTAGGGTTGGTGAAAGAATGGAGTGTAGAGAAAGGAGATGAGAAGCACACGAGACCGTGTGGAAAGAAAGGTGGAATATGGTCTCGGTCTATTAGGAGAAGAATGGCGGAAGAGAGAAAGTAGTGTAGTACGAACTAGAGGGCGTAAATCGAGTGAATAAATTAGCGCAAATTGTGATGACCGATGTGTTAAAAGCGATTGTGCTAATTTATCAACCCGTCGAGAAATGGGGCTAAATCCCTCAAGATTCGCGAGAAAACATGGGTACGTTGAACATGGTAAACCATCCATTGGAAGCGTGACGGATTCTTGCGCGGTTGAAACGATCGAAAGGATGAAAGGGAGTGATTTAAGAAGGGTCTCATTCTCACCTAAGTAAGCATATGTACGGTGAGACGGCAACAGTTTGAGTTCGAGTTTCAAAGGTGAAACAATTGAAGGTGAAATTGGTGAAACTGTCTCGAACTCGAAAGATTCCATCAATGGTTCGAAATCACTGTAAGCAACCGATTCGGATGGTTCAATTGACTCATCCGAAAATTCAAAGGACTCAAACTCGGGTAACGAGGTTTCAAAATCATTCGAAAAAGTGAAACACTCGTAATCATTATCGGTTGTGCAAACTGTGTCAGATTCAAGGAGGAACGCACTAGTGGAGTCAAAACTGCTGTGATCGAACAGAAATTTTTCAAGCTCACAGTCCTCCTGCGTGATTTCATGCGTGGTCGGAATGATGGAACGGATGAAGGGGGTGATTTAGGAAGTATAACAGTTAAAGGTTCTGGAGGATAAATTGGAAAATCCGACTCATCAAACAAAACCGGTTCATCCTTAATACTATCCTCAATACTCTCCTCGATACTATCCTCATAATTCTCCTCAAAAGTTATCCCATCCATGCAATTATCATCAAAATCAAGATGCATATGAAGTTCGGGAGAAACATTTAATGACTCGGGATGATGAATTGGAGAGAAAATTCAGTCAAATCTGCAGGTTCATCATCCAAAATATTCCCAGCGTCAATATCCTCAATCATGTGAAAATCAAATATTTTAGACACCTCATCAAAAGCATGGATATTTATCAATTCAGGTTCTAGATTGGAGGTGTAAAGTTCAAAAGGATTAGGTTTGGGTTCACTCGAAAAGGGCTATTCACAATCAAGTAAATCAAACACTACAAAGTCGCACAACTCATTACACGTTTTATCTTTAACTGGTGAATCATTTGGGACACTTGATTGAAAACTGGAGTTGTGGGATTCAATTGGTGATGGGTAGGTTTGATTTGGAAGGGTGCACAGCTCACTCTCTCCACTCAAATTCTCAATCTGTCCAACCGCCTCATCATACAATGGAAGATTTGGAGCTGGTTGGAAACTAGCTACCGGTTCACTAGGTTGCATAAGGGCGGCAATGGACGTACCTAAATTCCTCATATGTAGGTTTGTCACTACAATATAAGCTTCCAACGACTTTTCCAGACTAGACATGCTTTGTGAAGGGGTTTCAGTAAAAGATTCAAAATTGTTTGGATAAGTGAAACTCCCAAATGGTTGTGTAGAAGCAATGTCTAGGGAAGGTGCGGAAGTCAGGTAGGACTGCTAGGAATTGAATGGTTGGACAGGAGTAGAATCAACATTTGGATAAAAAGCTGAATGGACTTATTGATCCCAAGAACTAGAAGTGTTGAAAGGAGTGAAAGATCAGTTACGAGACTATTCAATATGTTCAGCTATAGACATGGGTTTTGGAGTTACAACAGGACTCGAAAAAGGAGCATCAACATAAGAAGGTGGTGAGGGTTGAAACGGTTGATACAAAGTGGATTGCAGAGTCGAACTATTTCTCCTAGACACTTCTATTCGATCTTTCAAAGAAATTTTGGGCATGGAGGGCTCGTCCGTAATTTGACCAAAATAATTTGCGTATGAAGCAATGTTTGGATGAGGGTACCAAAGTTCGGCAAGAGTTTTGGAAGGTGGGATACCCATGATGTAAGAAGGAGAAGAAAAAGAATGTGGGTGCAAGTGGGGTGCAATGGATTTCTTAGCGACAAGTGGCAAGTTTTTATAAAAAATTTCCGTTTTGTGTTTTTTTTTATATAAGGAGCTTTTTGCAAAAAGATTTTCAATAAGAAGCTTAGACACACGTTCAATCAATCACAAAGTGCACAATCAAGACTAGATCTAGGTTCACCTAGGTCAACTAGACTGCTCCTGACTGTTCTGAAGAGCAAGATGTGAGGACCTCAAACCGCCTCTTCATCGCCAATTGTGGCCAGGTAAGCACAAGTAAAGAAAGGAGGGATCCGCTCACGAATCAGCATGAGACGGTCCTTTTAAAGTTACCTTTCCCTACCTGTCTAGCGTAGGCACCACAAAGTTAGGTTTAAATCAACGGTCGATGCCTACAACTATTCCTTTATCCTATTGAGCGCGAAATCCTTAGGGCTGAGTCTAATCTTTTTTAATTAACTTGATGGTCAATGCAATATACTTTATGTGATTTTTTGGGGTCCTGGGAAGGGTAATGAAATCCCCACCAAATCTGGATTGGTGTTCAAGCCCCTTAAAGTCAATTTAAAATATGCAAAGCAGTTAACACAATCACTTGCAAACAATTTTTTTTTATAGCGCGGCGCAAAGAATTTTGCATAAGATCAAATTATTGGAGAAGGGGAGAGAATTTTTGCACAAAGAACCCTGCAGGAAAATTATTCAGAGGGTATCAAGGGGTTCAGAAGAAGAAAAGATGCTTACAGAGGCTTTTTCAAATGATGACTTCATCACCAGGCCGCGGATCCGCCACGGGAACGTGCCTTTGACCACGGTTCCGCGGTTGACTTGGCGGTTCTGATCTCCAAAATTCTTCTATTTCTCTGTTATTATTCTCCTTTGGTTGTTCAGATCTGCTGTTTGCTGTTTTGCTTTCTGAATTTTTTCAGATCTGAATCTGTTCTTCAATCCGGCACAATTCAAAGAAAAACCCTTCAAAGAATAACAAGATGATAATTTTTTTTTTATATTTTTCAGTTTTTATGATTTTTCAATTTTTATATTAACCCGAAATTGCAAAAAGAAAATACTACGCCATCCCCGGCAACGGCGCCATTTGATTGAATGTTGGATTTTGTGATCAAAGAATATTTACCGCAATCAAGAACGGTGTCGCTTGGTAACTATCCGGTGAGTACGGGTCGGTCCACAGGGATTTTGTGTATTCTCAATTTGTTCTAACTAGTTAATTCCAAACGGTGTTGGATTGATTATCACTAAAAACTAAGGTTGATCTAGACTAGGATTAAAATCTTGCTAGGGTTAGGTTTAGGATAAGTTTGGAAAGTCAATATTCCTCACCGCTTTCTATGCCCTAATTAAGATCTATGAGGTGTTATGGTAATAATTAATAAAGTGGATTAGTACCATCGGGAAGAAACTAGGGTTCTTCCTCTAGGTTCTTGTCCTTCCTTTCTTAATTCTTACCCTAACCTCCATGGAAAACATGCACAACCGGTCTTTTAAACTACGGTATCACCGCTACCTCGTGGGATAGGGTGCCGTAGGGAGCAGTGTGTGTATGTATGTATGGAGTCCTATAAAAATATGTGATGGGCAAGAAAGGGGTGAGAGATTTTCATCTCTCAAACCTTTCCTATTCCTAACCCTAACAAGCGATGATCTACTCACTCATTACGGAATTGATAAACATGTTCTAAACTAATTAACTAGGGCAGATAATAAAAGTTATGCTAGGGCAGATAATAAAAGTTATACTAGGGCAGAAAGAAAATTAACTAGGACAATAAAAAGAAAACTTTCTTTAATTTTAATTTGATGCTCTCTTCAAACATTACAGGAATTGAATTCTGAATTTTGATAAATAAAATAAGGCACAAGAAGAGGCATGTAAGGTTAGTCTAGCACCCTATGAAGAGTTTTGAAGCATCACATGACCCAAAGTTATAAATTTTATGGTGCTAAACTAACATGCAAAGGGATCGATCCTAGAAAATTAGGGTTAACAAACTTTAAGCTAGTAAAGATAAGGGTTTGAAGGCTACAACCTTTGTAGCTCCCCTTTGCTGGACTCCTTGGTGTCTTGGGTGTTGAATCAAGGTCCGCTTGAAGTTCCCTTGCATCCACGACGATCCACCACGGAGTACTCCGTCCAAGCTCGCTACTTTGGAAAACCAAAGGAAACACTCTAATCAAGTCGGCTAGACTTGAGTAGAATGATGTTGTGGTTTGGAATCTCACTTCAAAAACCTTTCTTTAGTTGTATTTAGCTCACTAGAAAAGACTAGAGAGGAAAAGATGAAGGAGGATGAAGATGGTGGCTAATTTAGACAAGAGGTGTGAAAGATAACCTTGAGTTAAAAAAAAAACAAATGAAATATATATCACTATATATAGTTATTTCCTTCTTATCTTCAACCATGATTAAATCATAGATAGTTAATTTAACTTGGGTTTTAAATGATAAAGAGAAGGATAACCCTTGGTTAGTGGTAGTTGAGATAGGTTAGGTTAGAAGAAGAATGTAGAAGCAAGAATGTTTATCCTTTCCTTTTTCATTTTACTTTAAAACCAAAATTAAATAATAATCTATTATTTAATCTATGGTGTGAGTCTTATATTGCCACCATTTCCATATGCAATCAACCATGATGGATGGGTGTATGTATGTATACATGTATGCACATCTACATGTGCATGAAACTAGAAAAGAAGAAAGAAACACATGCATGCATGCATACATCCATCAAACCCTAGAAAGGTTTCAAGTGAGAATACTAATGGTTAGATGATAAATCAACACTTAATTTATCGATCCGGTCATATCTCATATGACCCCACCAAAAGCAGTTCACCCGATCAATGTTCGGTATCATATACGCACATTTCAATCGGGTGCATGCGCATATCGCATACGCGCACCACAACGTTTCGTCTGGACTGGGTAACTCCTTTGTGGGACTATAAGACTTGTCAATACGCCGGCAGAGGGTAATGATCATATCAAGTACCCTCAAGCCGCAAGCGGTCAGCTAAACGTAACGGCCACCCAGGTATTGAGCGATCAGAAGACAACAAGCGAACCTGCTACAACTCCCGTCGAGCCATCCGGCAACACTACCGTACAGTCTGGTCTCTTTGTCAGATATGCTGCATATCGAGCCTAGGGATGGTCACGTCGACCCCAATAACTCAATAAGTCGTGTCGGTGAATGGTCTATAACAGATCGAGAAACTACTGATAACACTTATCAGCAAATCTCAGCAGCCCTGGCCAGGGACTTGCTGTTATAACCAGTCGGGCACAGCACAGCATCAACACCAAATACCGAGAGAGACGAAACCCCTCCTATCGCTCATCGTCTTCGTGTGTCTCGGGACTGTACCCAACGGCCACCTGCTTGCATGACTCAGTAGAGCCGTGGTAGGGTGGCAATCAAAGTACAGTGGGAGAACACACAAGACTTCATGACGATCTCGGGTCTACAGACTAACCTGTACTAGTGTCACCTGAGAACTACTATCCGACGATAGATATAATTCCATATAGGAGTTCTCGGTGAGTCCGTCCAGTGTACCCAGTCACCACTGAGCACCCGTATATGATCTTGATGTCAAACATCGATGAATGTGGGAACATCCATCGCCCATCGTATGGGTCTAGTATCATATACGCTAGTCTACTCTGTTATATCAATGCCCCGTCTCGATATACCTACGACTAGGGACGTTCCAGGATATGCTTATATACTACAGATGTCCCACTAGTATGATCTCCATCATAATCAGAGTAGTCAAGCCGATATCCTCAGGGCTTTATCAGCATGTATAAATGAATAAAAGCATGATCAAATCAACATGTCAGATAAAGAAGAACCAGATAGCATACTATCATGTCGAGCAAGAATGCAAACTGAATATATATACATGTATAGATACATCCACTATCACATAATGGCCTCTAGGGCATACATATATCCAACAATCTCCCACTTGCACTAAGGCCAGTTATTGGCGTATCTCATACCCAACATCTCAAAAAGTCGCTCATGCTGTGGCTGAGGGAGGGCCTTGGTGAGTGGATCCGCGGCGTTGTTCTTTGTATCTACTCGCTTAATCTCGATCTCGCGGCGATCTACAATCTCCCGGATCAAATGAAAGCGCCTCAGGATATGTCTAGACCGCTGATGGGATCTGGGCTCCTTGGCTAACGCCATCGCCCCATTATTGTCACAATACAAAGGTATTGGATCAATAATGGTTGGAACTACTCCTAGCTCCGAGACGAACTTCTTCATCCAGACGGCTTCCTTGGCGGCATCATTTGCAGCAATGTACTCAGCTTCCATCGTAGAGTCTGCAACGGTATCTTGTTTGGAACTCTTCCAACTTACCGCCCCTCCATTGAGGGTAAATACAAACCCTGAGATAGATTTGCTGTCATCCTTATCGCTCTGGAAGCTCGAATCGGTAAAGGCCTCCATTTGGAGATCTGTATTATCATACACCAAGAACAATTCTTTAGTCCTTCGTAAGTACTTAAGAATGTTCTTCACAGCTGTCCAGTGGTTCTCCCCTGGGTTGGATTGATACCTGCTTACTACACTAAGTGCATAAGCTACATCTGGGCGTGTACATAACATCGCATACATTATAGATCCTACTGCCGAAGCATAAGGTATAATGCTCATGCAAGCTCTCTCTTCATCGGTCTTTGGACAAGAATCCTTGGAGAGAGTGACTCCATGGAAACCGGGTAAGGTACCCCGCTTGGAGTCTTCCATACTAAACCTCTTTAGGATGGTGTTGATGTACCTGGTTTGGGACAATCCCAATAACTTTTTGGATCTATCCCTATAGATCCTTATGCCCAGGATGTATGTGGCATCACCCAGGTCCTTCATGGAGAACCTTAGTGATAAGAATGATTTGACCGACTGTAGCATAGGAATATCATTTCCTATCAGAAGAATATCATCCACGTACAATACGAGGAATGTGACAGCTCTTCCTACAGCCTTCTTATAAACACAAGGTTCATCTGGATTTTTGATGAAATCAAACTCTTTGATAACATCATCGAAACAGATGTTCCAACTCCGAGATGCCTGCTTTAACCCATATATGGATTTAAGCAATCTACATGCTTTCTCGCTGCTCCCACTGTCAATGAAGCCCTCTGGCTGATCCATATAAACGCATTCTTCTAAATCTCCATTTAGAAATGTTGTTTTAACGTCTATCAGCCAGATTTCATAGTCGTAGTGAGCAGCAATAGCAAGTAGGATCCGAATGGATTTAAGCATGGCTACGGGCGAAAAAGTTTCGTCATAGTCCAAACCTGGTCTTTGACGAAAACCTTTCGCCACAAGTCTTGCCTTATAGGTCTCTACCTGCCCATCCACACCAATCTTTCTTTTAAAGATCCATTTGCACCCTACAGGTTTTACCCCAGGGGGTACAACATCCAAAGTCCATACTTTGTTGGTGTACATAGACTCCATTTCGGATCTCATGGCATCCAGCCACTTCACAGAGTCACCACTCGTGATAGCTTGCTGAAAACTGGTAGGATCATCATCATCCATGATGCAATCTTCTCCGTTACCATCAATGAGGAAACCGTAGTACCTCTCCGGTGGGCGAGAAGTCCTACCAGACCTACGGAGTGGCCGAGGTTCTTCAGTTTCTGTTGCAACAGCCGGTTCAACCAAATCGTCATTTGTAGTTTGTGTCTCCAGAACCTCTTCTAGATCTACCACCTTGCCATCATCTTTATCTGTGAAAAACTCTTTTTCCAAGAATGTGGCATACTGAGAAACAAACACTTTTTGTTACTCTTTGTGGTAGAACAGATATCCATAAGAATTCTTTGGATATCCCACAAAGTTACACATGACTGACCGTGTCTCGAGTTTGTCCGGATTCTGCTTTTTAACATAGGCCGGGCAACCCTAAATCTTAATTCTCTTAAGAGATGGTCTCTTCCCATTCCATATCTCATATGGCGTGGTAGACACGGCTTTGGTTGGAACCCTGTTTAGCAGAAACGCTGCAGTCTCCAATGCATGCCCCCAAAACGAGACTGGTAACTCAGCGTCACTCATCATGGACCGGACCATATCTAATAGGGTCCTATTCCGTCGTTCTGACACACCGTTGTGCTGTGGTGTGTAAGGAGGAGTGAGCTGAGAGAGAATCCCATTCTCTTTTAGGAAGTTTTCAAATTCTGTACTGAGATACTCTCCACCTCGATCTGATAGAAGCATCTTAATACTCAAGCCGGTTTGTTTTTCTACTTCTTGTTTATATTCAACGAATTTCTCGAAAGCGTCGGACTTGTGCTTTAATAAAAATACATGACCGAATCTTGAGAAATCGTCGGTGAATGTAATGAAGTATGAAAAACCGCCTCTAGCCTGTGTAGACATTGGCTCACATACATAACTATGTATGAGGTCAAGGAGCTGGGTAGCTCTTTCTCCGTGTCCGGTAAATGGAGTTTTGGTCATTTTACCCTTGATACAAGACTGGCAAGTCGCATCAGATTTATATTCAAAAGAGTTTAAATATCCATCTTTGTGTAACCTGTTTAGTCTTGTTTCGTTAATATGACCAAGTCTACAATGCCAAAGAAAAGCTTCATTTAATTCTGAAAGTTTTCTTTTATTAGTGTGTTGTATACTGAAAACTGTGTGTTGATTTAGGACATATATTCCGTTATTAAGCGTACCATACCCAACCAACATTTGATTTAGGTGAATGTTCATAACATTGTTCTGCAACACAAAATTATACCCTTCATTTTCCAACAAAGAAACGGATATTATATTACATAGCATACTTGGTACAAAATAACATGGATTCAAAATCAAAATACATCCAGATGGCAACCCCAAGTGATACTCTCCCACTGCGACTGTATGTACATTGGAACCATTTCCAACGCGGAGAGTATGGTCACCTGTCTTCAAAACTTTGCTATTTCTCAGCCCCTGCATAGAATTGCAAATGTGAGAACCTGAACCGGTATCCAATACCCAGGAAGCAGAGTTTATAGAAAAACAGTTTTCACTCACAAACGCACCTGAAGCAGAAGCATCACCATGCTTCTTCTTGAGACTTAAGTACTCCGTGCAATTGCGCTTCCAATGTCCTGTCTTGTGGCAATGAAAACACTCGCCTTTCCCCGGGTCTCCAGCTGTGGACTTTCCCTTTCCCTTCACCTTTTTAACTCCCCCTTTAGGATTAGTGGGTTTCTTCTTTTTCTTTCCCTTGGCCTTGTCTTTCGGGCGAGAAGAGGAAGACTGTCCAATAGTCATAACGGGTGTTTTTGCTAACTTCATAGTGCTCTCTGCACTCCTTAACATATTAAGGAGTTCAGGGAGGTCCTTCTCCATGCCATACATGTTGAAGTTCACTATGAACTGAGCAAAGGTGGAGGGGAGGGACTGCAGAATAATATCTATATATTGTTCATTGTCCATCGTCCATCGTCCATCCAAGGTCCTCAAGCTCTTCTATAAGAGCTATCATCTTCAGAACATGGTCTCCTACTGGTATGCCAGGGGCCATTCGCATCTGAAACAATTTCTTTGATGCTTCGTATCGTAATACGCGGGATTGCTCCCCATACAACTCCTTTGTATGGAGAAATATACCGTGAATATCCATGTCCTCATGCTGCTTTTGATGTGTGTTATCCATCGATGCAAGCGCGAGGCATGTGGCCGTGGCACAGTCAGCGTCCCATGTCTTGCGGACTTCAATGTCCGCAACTGAGGATTTTGGACCTGGGACGGGCGGGGCTGAAGCCGTGAGGACATATGATACTTTATCATAAGTCAAGGCGATCTTCAGATTCCTTAGCCAGTCTTTATAGTTGGTCCCATTCAGTTTTTTTTTATCTAGTAGAAGCTTAAGTCCAGTCATTGGTATCTGCCATTAAGAGAGAGAAAAGAATACATTCAGCGAAAGCTCTTGCATAGATTAGATTGGTTTATTATCTTGTCTAATCGATATTTCCCACTGCTTTTTATCAAGTTTTTCTTTCAAACCTTAAAAAGAAAAACTAGCCAGGATTAATTACAGTCTACAACTTCGCTAACCGTTCAGCCAGGCCAGTGTCGGTACTTTGAGGGAGGTTCCCCGTGCTTTCGCACGGACCTAATTACAGTAAACCTCGTTTTCCCAGAGGCGGAGCCCCGTTAACACCTTTCTAGACACCTAATGAGTTAGATAATTGTAAACTGTAAAACTCTCCTAGGAGCAACTATTGCCCACAGTGGGATCGGGATCCAACCATCACATGGAAGGTATGCAATCTCATTGCAAATTTCAACACTTGAAATTCCCGATGTAATTTTTACCCCTAGTACTTATGACCTTAACTATAGTCAACAAATCATAAGTACCAGTCAAGTTCTACCCGTCATTTCTTGATCAATTAGACCCACCCATATGACCCTTAACTATGGTCAACAAAGTCGCATGAATGTCCTAATTAATCTGCATCATATGCAGTATAGGAAGACATCACTTAGCTACCGTACACTACGCCTTAACTAAAGTCAACAAACGTAGCACGAATACTAAGTACTCTACTTCCTAAAATGACGGAGGGTTGCGAATGATTTTTAAGAAAATCTTTAACGCTTTGAACTTGATATCGTTGTAGAATCAAACAGTTTTCAAAAGGAGTGGCTTAAGCTCCGCAGTTTTGAAATATAGCTTTTTCATAAATTGCCGAGTAGTTTTTAAATCCGATTCTACAACATCATTTTAGGTTTATTTTCTTTACATTAATCACATTAATGTAATCCCATCATTTAAGTCCTTAAGCCAATTACAGAAAAGAAACGAAAATAACACGTACGCTTATGCCATCCGCATTCGCCGCAATGTTCCGTTATGCACCGTTAGGTTACTTAACTAACGGCATACCGGGACGGGACAAGCGCGGGTGTAAAAAATAAGCAACGTCTACTATATATCATATATATAATATGTCATTCGTCTCAGATATCACAGAACACAGGCAGCAGAAACATAGATATAACGTGGGATATCCTAGGACGTCCGTATTTAGTATTTAGCCAGAATAGAAAATACGGATTCCACAGTCGCGATGAATAGCCAAGCCCACACCCTGGACCCCTACGAGAGCGGCAAGTGACCCTACCAATCCTGGAGTTTAGGAGACCCGGTCTCGACTCCTCGAGATGGCCTCCCACTGAACCCCAGAACCCGGTCACCTGTGCTCCCCTCCTTGGGTCCATCCTAATGCGGAAAAGTAAATAATATATAACACTGGTGACACAACCGCAACCTGGAAGTGCCCCAAATAAAAGAATATTACATTACATTTGAATTTACAAGAATGAAAATATAAAACTCTCATCTCACAAAACCCCCCGGCTATTCGATCGTGACAATCCTACATATCATATCTCAGCAACACATAATATCTCATATCATCAACGTAAGTAAGTATGCATACCCCAATTGTCGTTGATGTATAGCAACGAAACCGGCGATATCTAACATACTACACTTACGGTCACAGAAAAGAACGTGTAAAACTACAATATTTGGAATCCACATTCTCTTTAGACATCATAAATGCGAAATATCACATATTTCGTATTTCATGCCTAAACTATATGAATTCCACATATTGTATCACATTCCAGACAAACAGACAGTATTAAAGTTTTCGAACGAACGATCAAGCACCCAAGATTCACTAAAGCTCAACACTTGAGCAGGGTTCAAAAATCCGGAGTGTGACAAGTAGTAGCGGTCCAGCCGTAGAAGGGTCAAGCCAACGCCTCACATATGGCACGCCGTACTACCCCAAACCCTAAAGTTCAAAGGGCAGTTCGAGACGGTCACATAATCGAGTTAAGGTTTGTTGTCTTCTAGAGGGACCACCACAAAAAGACTTGCACGTATCTCCAAAGTATTTAAACCCCGTGAATAGTGAGTAAATGATACTCGTTCAAACACTTCAATACTTTCTAATTTACCCGGAAAAGCTACGAAATGAAAGTCCCGATCGAATTGACGAGTCCAACACCATCTCCAGAATTTTTCAAATCCAAATACAGATTAAAAATATCCAAAATTTTATACAAGCAGATTCATGAATTACTGTACAAAACGTATCCATCAATTCATATATAAGGCCGCGGAACCGCGGCCTAAGCAAGCTTAGGCCGCGTTTCCGCGGCGAGAATCACTGTTCACTGGAAAATTTTTGTACCGTAATCCTTATTTTTTCCTGCTGTATTTTTTACATATTTTTAATTCTGCAAATTATCAAATTTTAGAAAATTTCCAGTGAGCACCCAAAAATACCGTATTTTTGTCCGATCGGGGTTTTCACTTCGTAAAAACATCGCCTAATGTTCTAGGTCGGCTCTGATACCAATGTAAGGTTAGTCTAACACCCTATGAAGAGTTTTGAAGCATCACATGACCCAAAATTATAATTTTTATGGTGCTAAACTAACATGCAAAGGGATCGATCCTAGAAAATTAGGGTTAACAAACTTTAAGCTAGTAAAGATAAGGGTTTGAAGGCTACAACCTTTGTAGCTCCCCTTTGCTGGACTCCTTGGTGTCTTGGGTGTTGAATCAAGGTCCGCTTGAAGTTCCGTTGCGTCCACGACTATCCACCACGGAGTACTCCGTCCAAGCTCGCTACTTTGGAAAACCGAAGGAAACACTCTAATCAAGTTCGCTAGACTTGAGTAGAATGATGTTGTGGTTTGGAATCTCACTTCAAAAACCTTTCTTTAGTTGTATTTAGCTCACTAGAAAAGACTAGAGAGGAAAAGATGAAGGAGGATGAAGATGGTGGCTAATTTAGACAAGAGGTGTGAAAGATAACCTTGAGTTAAAAAAAAACAAATGAAATATATATCACTATATATATTTATTTCCTTCTTAACTTCAACCATGATTAAATCATAGATAGTTAATTTAACTTGGGTTTTAAATGATAAAGAGAAGGATAACCCTTGGTTAGTGGTAGTTGAGATAGGTTAGGTTAGAAGAAGAATGTAGAAGCAAAAATGTTTATCCTTTCCTTTTTCATTTTACTTTAAAACCAAAATTAAATAATAATCTATTATTTAATCTATGGTGTGAGTCTTATATTGCCACCATTTCCATATGCAATCAACCATGATGGATGGGTGTATGTATGTATACATGTATGCACATCTACATGTGCATGAAACTAGAAAAGAAGAAAGAAACACATGCATGCATGCATACATCCATCAAACCCTAGAAAGGTTTCAAGTGAGATTTCTAATGGTTAGATGATAAATCAACACTTAATTTATCAATCCGGTCATATCTCATATGACCCCACCAAAAGCAGTTCACCCGATCAATGTTCGGTATCATATACGCACATTTCAATCGGGTGCATGCGCATATCGCATACGCGCACCACAACGTTTCGCCTGGACTGGGTAACTCCTTTGTGGGACTCAAAGACTCGTCAATACGCCGGCAGAGGGTAATGATCATATCAAGTACCCTCAAGCCGCAAGCGGTCAGCTAAACGTAACGGCCACCCGGGTATTGAGCGATCAGAAGACAACAAGCGAACCTGCTACAACTCCCGTCGAGCCATCCGGCAAACACTACCGTACAGTCCGTGTTGGAGATAGTGCCCTCAGAGTCAATTATTGGATCACAGGTACGTGATTGCAATGATTGAGGGAGGACCTATCCCGGTAGGACAGTCTTACTCGAGATGATAGTATGCTATCTGGTTTACCTTTATCATCGTGTACTGTTTTAAGTGACCTGACACGTCGCTATTACACGTTGATAGAGCCCCTAGGATTCTTGCTTGAACACCAGCAGTATGAGGCTGATCATATAAGTGGGAGCTGGGGGTCTATAAGCATATCCTTAAAAGGTCCCTAGTCGTGAGAGTTTCGAGACAGGGCATCGATTCTCCATAGTAGACTAGTGTATACAGTCGAGACCCCGACGAGGGGCGGTGGCCGGTCTCACAAGCCACTGGTGTCAGTTGGATCACCTAAGATGTATACAGGTGCTCATTGGGTTATGAGTACACCGGACAGGACTCGCCGGGAACATGCTAGTTGGTCATATACCAGACGTCAGATGGCAGTTCCCTGGTGACATGTGTGCAGGTTAGTTCATCGACCTGGGGATCGTCATTTGTCTTGTGTGAGTTCCCACTGTACTTTGATTACTACCCTACCACGGCTCAAAGGAGTCGTGCAAACAGGTTTTAGTTGGGTACAGTCCCGAGCCACATGGAGGCAGTGAGCGTATCTTCAGGGGTTCGTCTCTCCCGGTATTGGGGGTGAGGTCGCGCTGTGTCTAGGAGAGCCATTACACGAAGCCCTCGGCCGAGGCAAGGAGATTTACTGGTAGGTATTCCAGTAGTATCTCAGGGTGTTCTGGGCTACACTCCGACACGACTTGTACCGCTTTTGGGGGTCTGACTTTTACCAACCCCCTAGGCCCGCCATGCGATGCTTATAGACGAACGGACCGGACTGTACGGATATTGTCACTGACAGGCTCAGTAGGGAGTCAGGCTGAGTTCGCTCACAGACGTCCCTTTTGGTCAATACCTGGTAGCCCGTTATGTATTGGCTTATACCTCTAACGTGCTAGTGGTTAAATCCACAACCAAGGTGTTGATGAGTCTTTAGAGTCCCCCACATTTCAGTTACTCAGCTTTCGGGCGAAAGGTTGTAGAGGCCGTATGGAGATATGGCAAGGTCCGATCAGATACGTGCGGTATTGCACGGATCAGGATCGGACAGTCTGTACTATAGGCCGTATGGTTATATGGCAGGGTTCGATCAGATACGTGCGGTATTGCACGGATCAGGATCGAACGGATATTACTAGCCGGCTTTGGTATAAGCCGGATCCTAGTATAGTACAGTGTGAATTTTGTCTCATTGCATTTTGTATTTCGGTCGAAATACAGATGCGGGTGTGTATGCACAGTATCGGGTTTTTCCTGTAATTTATTACGGGACCAGTTTTCTGGAATTGCCAGTTTTCTTTCCGTTTCGGCCAATTTCCTTTGTATCGTTCATTGGCAGAAGATTGGTGGAGGAGGGCTTATTTGCATTGTTGCAAATAAGCAATTGTGGAGGGGGTCTTTGCATTTTATCATGTCATGATTATAGCACCATCCTTTGACTTGATTTCTTCATGATGGCATGACTTTTTGAGTCATCATGGTTCATGATGGTTGGACTTTGTGAGGTGATGATGGTGGTGTTGAGTGTGGAATTTACCTTGTGATCATTTCCTTTTGGATGATAGACCCCTCTCTCTCTCTCTTGTATGAGATGAGTGAGGCTCCCATTTTTGATACACTAATCTCTCATTCTCTCCATTCCTCTTGAGATGGCCGGCCATGTATAGGAGGGGGCTGTCCAAATATTTTGGTGAGGGTATATGGTTCATTTCATGCTCCAAAAATGTCCCCAAGTTCCTCCACATAGTTCTTGTTTCATCCCTCCACCAAAAGGCAATTCCGATAACCCCAAAATGAGATAAATAGTTCACTACACATTCTACAGCGAATCTTGGGCACGTCGACTAGCCAGCTTCGTGCCCGAGTTGCCTCGGCATTGAGGTGGGAGCCCGTAAAACATGGAGACGATGTGGTGCCCTTCCGGCAAGGTGGCGACGACCGGAGATTCCGCAGGAGATCGGGACGATGATGAGAAGACCGGAGGACTTGGATCGTCGGTATATCTCTATTCCCCTTCTTGTAGTTAGCTAGGACTAGTTAATGGTTCGATCCGGGTATTAGTGCGCGGCGGTTTGCCAGTTCAAGAAAAAATTTAAAGTTTATCACCGCTTCCGCTTTTGGCCGTCGGATTGACGGCCGGGGCGCCGCCGTGCACTTACAGTGGTATCAGAGCCTCCCCATTAACTTAGTCTAGCTTTGTCTAATGTGTTTTTCAGTTCCGATCGATCGAAATGTCCAAAAACCCGTATTTTGTCACGACAGTTTTCTGTTGAAATTTTTTGGTCCCCAAAAATTTTTCAGGTTGTATAAAAGTACTGTACAGGAAGATATAAGGCCACTGGAAAAGTTCGGCAAAGTGATCTCTTAAGTGGAGCGCGGAACCGCGGCCAAACCCTACCTTGGGCCGCTGTTCCGCGGCAGTTCAGAGAGATCAATGGGCCAAAGTTCTCCAGTGGGCCTCTGGGGTTAAATTGGGGTTTTTGGAATATTAATATTAGGCCCATAATTTCTTTAACTGCTACAGTATTGTTTTGGGGCCCACTTGTTAAAATTTGATCGATCGGATATTTTAAACACATTTTTCACAGTATTTACATTATATCTGCGACCGTGAATGTCACTTGATCGGTAAATCCGGTCTAACTGCTATAGCCCGGTTAGACGGATTTGCGAACGTGACTTTCACGTTGATGTTTTGTTTTTGCTGTGATGTTGCGGATCGGTCGTGGGGGATAGCCTGGATGCAATGCTAGTACAGTTGTGGTTGTATTATGTACATTTGATATTGCGGGGCGAGCGTCGGACATGTGGACTGCCGTCACTGCCTGTTTGTATTATTATTTTGGGGCACGACCTGGTTGCGGTCGATGTACCCGTTGTATGTATATTTTACTTTCTGTACTAGGGTTACCCCGCGGAGGGGTGCACGGATAGCCGGATTCTAGAGGGCAACAAGCCCGCATCTCCTGGCATTGAGACAGAGGGGGCTTCACTCTAGGATCGGCGGGCTATTCGCCGCACTCGTAGGGGGTACAGGTTGACCCAGGAGGGGTGCCCAAGTTACCGGATTCCGTGAAGTGCTGGGTGGTCCATTCACGGTGCTGAAAGGGGCTGCCTCGCTTCAGGTTTTGGCGGGTAACTTGCCGCGCCCGTAGGGGTCTAGGATTTCATTGCACAGGCTATCCACACGACCAGGGGAACGTCGGGTTTCAGTAGTGGCTCTGTGAAACCCGGGGATCCCAGATATCTGTATTGTTTCTGTGATGCTGTACATTTCTGTGATGTTGCATTTTATTCACGCCTTGAGCGAAATATAATATATTGGTATATATATTAGTAGATGTTGTATATGTTTTGCATCCGCGCTTGTCCAGTCCCCGCTCTGTCATTAGTTAGCTAACCTAACGGGTAATGACGGGACCCAGTGGCGAATGCGGATGGCATATACGTACATCAGTATATTTTCGTTCTTTGTGGTGTGATCAATTGATGGGACTGCATTGATTCGGATCAATGCAAGTTAAAAACAAACCTAATCTGATGTTGTTGGAACACTTTTTCAAAAAGCTGTTAATGCAAGGACGTTCACTTTTGTTTTGCATCGTGGTATTCAGTTGGAATATCCTGCTCCTCAGTCGACGAGGCAAGGGCCGAGATCCCTTCACCGGGAGTGACCCCTTGGACAAAAAGTTTGCGTCAGGGCATTAACTTCACTATAGCCGATTACTTTTGCTTTACACCGTGGTATTCAGTTGGAATATCCTGCACCCCATTCTACGTGGAAAGAGCCGAGATCCCTTCACCGGGAGTGACCTCTTTAGCGAAGGTTTCCGTCACTATATTTTCAAAAAGCTATCCGTTCCTTCAACGATATCAAGTTCATTACGTTAAAGGTTTTCGCCAGAAACCATTCGTAGCCCTCCGTCGTTTCATATAGGTAGTCAATAGTATTCAAGCTGTGTTTGTTGGCCATAGTCAAGGCACAGTGTTTGGTAGCTGTTGGGTGTTCATATGCTGCATAGATAGATGCGTTGGTTTGGGACAGTCGTATAGCCTTGTTGGCCCTAGTCAAGGGCTTGTACGGGTGGATTCAAATCAACCTGGAGAATGACGGGTAGAACTTGACATGTGACTTATGATTTGTTGGCCTTAGTCAAGGTCATAAGAGCATGGGGCAGATATCACATCGGGAGTTTCAAAAGAACTGAAACTTGCCAGATATGCGCATACCTTCTGGAGTGTGATACCGTGAGCGGATTCCGTCACGTTGTCATGCGATGAGAGTTGGATCCCGATTCCCACTGATGAGTTAGTTTACTCCTCGGGTGACCCCGACTAATTCTTCTTTCAGGTTTGGAGGAGAATTTGAGGTACAGTGGGAGGATTCCAGATTAGATAAATTGGTAACCATTCTGATCTAGGTTAGAGTGCACGCTGAGTGTTTCTTTTCTCTCTCTCTCTGGCAGCGACCATTTGACCCGACCCTAAGACTATAACTCAGTGACCAAGTTGACCGAATCTTCTTAAACACTGGCTTTTGGATTGTCAGAGTTGCGAACCTCATTGCCACTCCTACTTTTACCCTTTTCTCCAGGACACCCCGTATTACTACGAACGTCCACTTCCATTGGACAAAACCATCGTATGGTTAGATACGAACTCGAAAGAATTTATTCGATGATGGTTTCAGGTTCTGGAGAAAACGGATAGGATTATTCAGTTGTCTTTTCCTTTCACCTTCTCTCAAGTTGTGAGTAATCCTTGGTTTAGGAGGTAGTACACCTATTATGCAAATTGGATAGTCTTCTTCCAAACCATAGGCAGGTGCCGACCGGTAGGGAATGAAGAAAACCAATTAGCCTAACGATGGTGTACAGAAGGTATTAAGTTAAGACAAAGCAAGGGATTAGTAAGAGGGCAAAGTAAACTGCAACAGATATTCACGACCAAACCAAGTATTTCTTCACCAATCCTAAATCACCTTTGTATTTCTCCAGGACACTCCGTATCACTACGAAGATCCACAGTTTATTGGATACTCCATCGTATGGTTATATACGAACTCGAAAGGAACTTGTTCCAGTTCGGGGATGGATTATGGTTCAGGAGAAATAGGAATAAGATTTATTCAGGTGTCTTTTATCTTCACCTTCTCTCGCATTGCGAGTGTTCCTAGGATTAGGATAGTACACCCATTATGCTTATTGGATAGTCTTCTTCCAAACCATAGGCTGGTGCCGAACGGTAGGGAAGGAAGAAAACCATTTGGCCTAAAGGGGTGTGCAGAAGGTAAAGACTAAAGACATATGAAGGGATTTGGAGAGGTGGCAAAGAATTATACTGTTACAGTCGTGTATCTGGAAGAGGCATTACTAGGAATACCAGGATACCCCATCAAAACATTTCGATGTTTCAGTCTCACTGTGTACTGTTAAAGGAAAACTGATTTCCCGATTAGATACTTACTCCAGGGTATGTATTTACCAGGTATGAGTCTCACATCTGTATGGTTTTACAGATGATGAGTGGGAGTAGGTTATTGGGAATTGGGTGATCATCCTCATTATATCGGGATTCGTTGTAATCGGTGATATTTGAGGAAATCACCTGGGCTGTTTGCCGGTCGGCAAATATTTGGTTTTGAATATCCGCTGTTATGCACCAATTTCAAATTGATATATCTGTACGTCTATTTTCATAGAGTGAGATATACCTTTCTGAAATTATGTCTACGATATTTACCTATATCAGTGGATGGTTAGGTAAGGAGCATTAAACAGCGGTGTAATTCTTCTTAACCATAAGTACAGTTTTCAACCTACGACACACAGTGAGTGAGTTATCAGACTCAAGGGACTTGTACAGAGTGCTGTATGATGTCCAGGGTCCATCAGGACAGAGGGGTTGGTCCTCGTACTATATTCGTTTTACTTATGACTTCTCTAGTTTTTAGACAAGTGTTTCGTGAAAACACAGGGTCCGAATTTGGAGAAGTTATGGGTATTTGAATAGAGTAGAGAACCAGGTGTAGCAAGTATCGGGATTCTTCAAAGAGATCAAAGATGTAGATACTTGTGTATGGTATTCAGTTGATAGTGATGATTAAGAGAAATTGCTTCTCTTTCAGGTTACTCATAATTGGAAGCATTCCTAAGTTGAGTAACGCTGATCGGCCTCCTTCCATTTAGTTGACATGCACTGGAGACAGCTGCATGATTTGAATCTGGTTCAATTAAATCAGTGCCTCTGGTCCTATAAAGGATATAGAACAGTTCATATCTTAACGATGTTAAGGTACGGGGAGTTGTCCGGTTTATGATAAAAACCAGACACTGGACAACTCAAGGCACATTTCTGTAATGGCTGTTTGTGGGTTGACCCAGGCTATGACGAGGGTTCACTTTCTACCATCTGGATGAACAATAGCGATATTGTTCTAGACTCGCCACAGTTTTATTAAAAATGGATTTTTTCAGAAAACAGTAGTGGGAGTATGGTAGAACTGGAAGTGATTCCAGAACCACAAACGATTACTGAAGATTTGATAAGGAACCTAAAGATTCAATCTGGATTGACATTCCATTGGCCACTCCGCAGATAGGGTGGGTAACTTCAGCCACCCGAGAGGTACTACGGTAGCCTCAAGGACGGTGACAGGGAAGTTCTTGTTTACCCACAATTACCATTGCTGTTGTTCCAGGCTGCGAGACCCGGTGGGAGGATGAGTATAGCGTCGTTCTAAACTAGTTTTAGAAGTGTACGTCTATATGACTCTGCCAGAGGGTTGTCGTAGTCAGTGGGAGCAGCGGAAGCATTGGTGGACAGGTAGCTTATGTCTATTTATAGACTAAAGCAGATGTAGCGGAGATAGATCATCTATTTCTGACGTGACAGTCATAGGTTTGACTTCATCAGAATAGGGGATGGATCTGTTGAGAAGGCAGTAGGGTGTGATATCCTGGTATTTGGATGACATACACAAAGTAGGAAAGGAAACTCCTATACTACGATCGGTTATACTTTGGTCGTCACACAGTGGTTTCTCCACAAAGGAAATGGATTTTATATCAGACATACTGGTTACTGGATCTATGGTATTAGATCTAGATTTGGGTGGTTTCCCAATCAGGGTACTTGACAGCATTCTAAGAGTATTTAGGATGGACGACTCCTGGCACGGTAGTGTACCTGCAGGTGATGGAGTCACCCTCTCTGAAGCTGTCTTATAGACTAAAGGGGAGAGGGATGTGCATGATTGGCAGATCACTTGCTTAGGCAATTGAGTCAATCATGAGTTGTCAAGTACCACACCAGACATTGTTCTTGCACTAGATGCAATAAGTTGACATTAATCCAATCCTGGAGAAACGGTCGGAAGCGGTTTTAGAACATAAGTGGATGTTCTAGGGATATGATAACGACAGCCTCATTCGGGAGACAGTTATCATTCCAGGCTTCCAAGGTGACATGGACGACAAGGAGGTTGTCAGAGTTATAGCTTTCCTTCTAATGAGGGGCAGTATTTTGGACAGGTGGTCCAAGGCAATACTGAAGGGTGGCATGGCGCAGGATACTGATTAAGTTCAGTTGTCGATACAGTCTAAGAAGTTTGGATTTGGAGTTCATTTATGAGCTATGTCCCATCAGACATCCAGACACATTCTAAGACAGGTATTGCTCATTTCGGGAGATGGCTTTCTCCGCGAACTTGAGATATAGAGAGACATGGAAAGAGACAACAAAGCGGATCCACTCACTGAGGCTATTCCTCGAACGCAATAGTTTCGCAAACGAGCTTTGTGAGACTGACTAGTAGAGGAGTTGGGTGTTCGGTATCACACGGGCTGTGAGTATCCGACATCGCAATAATTAGCCTTGAGTGCAAGTGGGAGATTGTTGGAGATAGTGCCCTCAGAGTCAATTATTGGATCACAGGTACGTGATTGCAATGATTGAGGGAGGACCTATCCCGGTAGGACAGTCTTACTCGAGATGATAGTATGCTATCTGGTTTACCTTTATCATCGTGTACTGTTTTAAGTGACCTGACACGTCGCTATTACACGTTGATAGAGCCCCTAGGATTCTTGCTTGACCACCAGCAGTATGAGGGCGATCATATAAGTGGGAGCTGGGGGTCTATAAGCATATCCTTAAAAGGTCCCTAGTCGTGAGAGTTTCGAGACAGGGCATCGATTCTCCATAGTAGACTAGTGTATACAGTCGAGACCCCGACGAGGGGCGGTGGCCGGTCTCACAAGCCACTGGTGTCAGTTGGATCACCTAAGATGTATACAGGTGCTCATTGGGTCATGAGTACACCGGACAGGACTCGCCGGGAACATGCTAGTTGGTCATATACCAGACGTCAGATGGCAGTTCCCTGGTGACATGTGTGCAGGTTAGTTCATCGACCTGGGGATCGTCATTTGTCTCGTGTGAGTTCCCACTGTACTTTGATTACTACCCTACCACGGCTTAAAGGAGTCGTGCAAACAGGTTTTAGTTGGGTACAGTCCCGAGCCACATGGAGGCAGTGAGCGTATCTTCAGGGGTTCGTCTCTCCCGGTATTGGGGGTGAGGTCGTGCTGTGTCTAGGAGAGCCATTACACGAAGCCCTCGGCCGAGGCAAGGAGATTTACCGGTAGGTATTCCAGTAGTATCTCAGGGTGTTCTGGGCTACACTCCGACACGACTTGTACCGCTTTTGGGGGTCTGACTTTTACCAACCCCCTAGGCCCGCCATGCGATGCTCATAGACGAACGGACCGGACTGTACGGATATTGTCACTGACAGGCTCAGTAGGGAGTCAGGCTGAGTTCGCTCACAGACATCCCTTTTGGTCAATACCTGGTAGCCCGTTATGTATTGGCTTATACCTCTAACGTGCTAGTGGTTAAATCCACAACCAAGGTGTTGATGAGTCTTTAGAGTCCCCCACATTTCAGTTACTCAGCTTTCGGGCGAAAGGTTGTAGAGGCCGTATGGAGATATGGCAAGGTCCGATCAGATACGTGCGGTATTGCACGGATCAGGATCGGACAGTCTGTACTATAGGCCGTATGGTTATATGGCAGGGTTCGATCAGATACGTGCGGTATTGCACGGATCAGGATCGAACGGATATTACTAGCCGGCTTTGGTATAAGCCGGATCCTAGTATAGTACAGTGTGAATTTTGTCTCATTGCATTTTGTATTTCGGTCGAAATACAGATGCGGGTTCGTATGCACAGTATCGGGTTTTTCCTGTAATTTATTACGGGACCAGTTTTCTGGAATTGCCAGTTTGCTTTCCGTTTCGGACAATTTCCTTTGTATCGTTCATTGGCCGAAGATTGGTGGAGGAGGGCTTATTTGCATTGTTGCAAATAAGCAATTGTGGAGGGGGTCTTTGCATTTTATCATGTCATGATTATAGCACCATCCTTTGACTTGATTTCTTCATGATGGCATGACTTTTTGAGTCATCATGGTTCATGATGGTTGGACTTTGTGAGGTGATGATGGTGGTGTTGAGTGTGGAGTTTACCTTGTGATCATTTCCTTTTGGATGATAGACCCCTCTCTCTCTCTCTTGTATGAGATGAGTGAGGCTCCCATTTTTGATACACTAATCTCTCATTCTCTCCATTCCTCTTGAGATGGCCGGCCATGTATAGGAGGGGGCTGTCCAAATATTTTGGTGAGGGTATATGGTTCATTTCATGCTCCAAAAATGTCCCCAAGTTCCTCCACATAGTTCTTGTTTCATCCCTCCACCAAAAGGCAATTCCGATAACCCCAAAATGAGATAAATAGTTCACTACACATTCTACAGCGAATCTTGGGCACGTCGACTAGCCAGCTTCGTGCCCGAGTTGCCTCGGCATTGAGGTGGGAGCCCGTAAAACATGGAGACGATGTGGTGCCCTTCCGGCAAGGTGGCGACGACCGGAGATTCCGCAGGAGATCGGGACGATGATGAGAAGACCGGAGGACTTGGATCGTCTGTATATCTCTATTCCCCTTCTTGTAGTTAGATAGGACTAGTTAATGGTTCGATCCGGGTATTAGTGCGCGGCGGTTTGCCAGTTCAAGAAAAAATTTAAAGTTTATCACCGCTTCCGCTTTTGGCCGTCGGATTGACGGCCGGGGCGCCGCCGTGCACTTACAGTCCGGTCTCTTCGTCAGATATGCTGCATATCGAGCCTACGGATGGTCACGTCGACCCCAATAACTCAATAAGTCGTGTCGGTGAATGGTCTATAACAGATCGAGAAACTACTGATAACACTTATCAGCAAATCTCAGCAGCCCTATCCAGGGACTTGCTGTTATAACCAGTCGGGCACAGCACAGCATCAACTCCCAATACTGGGAGAGACGAAACCCCTCCTATCGCTCATCGTCTTCGTGTGTCTCGGGACTGTACCCAACGGCCACCTGCTTGCACGACTCAGTAGAGCCGTGGTAGGGTGGCAATGAAAGTACAGTGGGAGAACACACAAGACTCCATAACGATCTCGGGTCTACAGACTAACCTGTACCAGTGTCACCTGAGAACTGCTATTCGACGATAGATATAATTCCATATAGGAGTTCTCGGTGAGTCCGTCCAGTGTACCCAGTCACCACTAAGCACCCGTATATGATCTTGATGTCAAACATCGATGAATGTGGGAACATCCATCGCCCATCGTATGGGTCTAGTATCATATACGCTAGTCTACTCTGGTATATCAATGCCCCGTCTCGATATACCTACGGCTAGGGACGTTCCAGGATATGCTTATAGACTACAGATGTCCCACTAGTATGATCTCCATCATAATCAGAGTAGTCAAGCCGATATCCTCAGGGCTTTATCAGCATGTATAAATGAATAAAAGCATGATCAAATCAACATGTCAGATAAAGAAGAACCAGATAGCATACTATCATGTCGAGCAAGAATGCAAACTGAATATATATACATGTATAGATACATCCACTATCACATAATTGCCTCTAGGGCATACATATATCCAACAAGGCATACCACCAAAAGATATTTAGGATTTCTATTTATAGATTATAGAAACGCTAGAGTTACATTCGATTCACATCTGCATTTACAATTTTACCCTAAAGAAGACTAGAGAACGCACCGCCACACCGCCACAAATTTTCACCGACACGGGCTTATTATGGCCGCGGAACCGCGGCCAAAACCCATGTTTGGCCACGGATCCATGGCCATATAGAGGGCTTATGGGCTCTGCTTCTCTGGTAATTCTCATGTTGCTTTTTCCTTGCCTTTTCTTCACTTGGTTTCTCAGATTGTCTTCTAGTTTTCTTCCAGATATCCACAGTGCATAATATCGTGGAATTTACCGTTCGCTTTGTGTCGAAGTCTAGAACCCCGCGCTGCCTTTGTACTTTGTGAACTTGTTCATTGATCTCCGTTTATTGTCCAAACTGTAGGCTTGATCAAGATTCTTCCATTTGTTGGTCGTAGTCTCGCTTTTGTATCGTCTTTTCATCATTTTCACTGTTTTTATTCCGAGAACCTATAACCTGCAACTATGTAGCAGACATGGATCAAACGCACCTGTTTATTTGTAAAATGAATAAGAATGGGAAATATAATAATGCAAAATTTTGATCTGAACAATAACGTGCCTGAACCGATCAACTCTTGATATATGAAATGTTCAAAAGATTATCCAACAATACAAAATTATATCCTTCTTTACTAATAAAGAGACTGATATGATCTTGTATTTCAGGTTCGGTATCTAATAATATTCGTTAAGAATCAATGTATTCTGGTAATACAGGGTGATAACTGCCAGCAGAATTGGCTGCAACACTTGCATCATTTCCAACTCTAGAAACTTATCACCCGTTCTCCGTTCTCTACATCTCTGTAGCCCATGTAACAAGTTACAATTGCGGGATCCTGATCCGGTATCTCATACCCAGGACATAAAGGATACTGAGAAACAGTTCTCGGTAATGAACACACCCGAAGAAGATGCATCAGCATGTACTTTCTTCGTTTGGGCGGCACGGGAATTCTGGTAATCCCCTATTTCCTGCTCTGTCTTATAACAATTATAAGTTGGAGCGGGACCAACGTTTCCCAGCTCAGTATAATAAGTGGGTTCGGTCAATACATCCATATTATTATCTTGATTAAGGTGTGACATAGTCGCTACCTGGAGAGAGATAGAAGAAAACACTCAGCGTATACTCTTGCAAGATTAGATTGGTTATTAATATATCTAATCAAGATGTATCCCACTGTTTTAATCAAATCTTCCTTCAAATCCTAAAAGGAAAGACTAGCTGGGATTAATTACACCCTACAAGTCGCCAATCTTTCGGCCAGGCCAGTGTCGTTACTTTGAGGAAGGTTCCCCGTGCTTTCGCACGGACCTAATTACAATAAACCTCGTTTTCCCAGAGGCATAACCCCGTTGAAACCTTTCTAGACACCTACTTGATCGGCTAATTGTAATGTGTAAAACTCTCCCAAGAGTAACTCTTACTCGCAGCGGGTATCGGGATCCAACTATCTCATAGAAGGTATGCAATCTCTTTGCAAATTTCAACACTTGAAATTCCCGATAATATTTTACCTCTAGCATCCTATGACCTTGACGAAAGCCAAAAACGATAGGCTAGTAGTCAAGTTCAACCCGTCATTTCCCGATTGAATTAAACCCACCCGTACGACCCTTGACGAAGGCCAACAAAGTCGCACGACTACCCTAACTCAATCGCATCATGTGCTTATACAGATAAGCATAAATAGCTACCGCACACTAAACCTTGACGAAAGCCAACAAACATAGAATGAATACTGTGAAGTACTTATCTGAAATGACGGAGGGCTACGACAGGTTTTTTAAGAAAACCCTTTGCGTAATGAACTTGATATCGTTGTAGAATCGACTGATTTTAAATGGAGTGTTTTTGAGGCCTTTGCTAGTTTTACTAAAAAGGTCACTCCCGGTGAAGGAATCTTGGCTCTTTCCTTATCGAATAAGGTGCAGGATATTTCACAAATACCACTATGCAAAACAAGAACTATAAAAAGTAATCAAAAGACAAACCGAGTTTGTAGTATCTGCTAGTTTCGCTAAAGAGGTCACTCCCGGCTCTCTCCTTATCGAATAAGGTGCTGGATATTCTACAAGGAATACAGCTATGCAAAGCAAGAACTAGAGCCAGCAGTTTTTAAACAAGTTTCAACAACATCTTTAGGTTTCTTTTATTTCATTAATCTCATTAATGAAGTCCCATTTTATTAAGCTTCACAAGCATCACGTTTGAAACGAAATCAACAATATACAATATATATCTCATATATATAATATAAACATTCGTCTCAGGTGGTAATATGATCTCATCACCGAACATTGCAGCAGAAGAACATATATGAAATATTGGATATACTAGGAGGTCCGTGTTTTAATACGAGCCTGTATAAAACACGGAATCCACGGTCGCGATGAATAGCCAAATCCACATCTCTAGACCCCTACGAGAGCGGAAAGCAACACTGCCAATTCTAGGGTTAGGACACCCGGTCTCGACTCCTCGAGATGGTCTCCCACTGGACCCTACAACCCGGTTACTTGTGCTCTCCGCCTTGGGTCTATCCTAATGCGGAAAAGTAAATAATATACAATGGTGACATCATCCTCAACCCGAAAGTGCCCCAATAAAAGAATATTACATACAGTGAATTTTACATGAATGAAAATAAAAACCCTCATCTCACATAAAACCTCCGGCTATTCAGAACACGATGATCCAATATAGCATATCACAGCAACACGTAATATCTCATATCATCACGTAAGTAAGTATGCGTATCCCGATTGTCGTTGATGTATAGCAACGAAGCTGGCGATACACCACATACTACGTTTACGGTCACAGAAAAGAATGTGTAAAACTACAATAGTTGGAATCCGCAACCTCCTTAGACATCTCATGCCTAGCAAAATGAATTCCTTAGACATCGCAAGCCTAACAATTATAAACCCCGCATTTTAGTCTTAATATCGAAAACTCTTTTCAATATCAAGTCGGGCAATTCAACAAGATTCCCGACATCCTGATCTAATGCTCATCGAAAACTTTAGTAGACGGCCGCACTCCCGATGTCGTCGACGAAGTGCACTAAGGCGGAACACCGCTGCCGCGAGCACCCGAACGGATGCTTTTGGCGACGGCGTTCTCCTACAGTCACTTGGTCGGGGCTATGGGGCGTGGCTATCTATTAAGTTTTCTCGACGAGTATCCGTGTACACTACATGATTGCGACGGACTTTTGATCACATCAAAATCCCGTGGCAACCGATCAAATGAGACTAAAAATTGCGAGATTTATAACATTCAAATTAGTTATCTCACAATTACTTGTGGATTCCAAATACTGTATCACATTCCAGATTAACAGACAATGTTAAAATTTCCAATCGAATAAACAAACACCCAAGATTTCCCAAATAGCTCAACACTTGAGCGGAGTTCAAAAAGACCCAGAACATGTCACAGCTGCTACGAACCAGCCGTAGAATGGTCAAACCAACGCCTCACATGTGGAAACACTAAACTACCGCAGACCATATGGTTCAGTGGCGGTTTTGACGGTTACATAATCGAGTTAAGATTACGTTCTTCTAGAGGGTCAACAAATTCGCTTGCATGATTTTCTGAAAGTTTTAAACTCAGGAAAAAATCCAACACTTGAAAGTTTTCCGGCAGGGGAAAAAGTGAGTTATTAATATCCGTTCGAACTTTTTAACACGTTCTAAATTACCCGGAAAAAGTTAAACGAAGCTAAACTTTCCGATCGAATCAACGATTTCCCAATATTTCCCAGAAAGCTCAACACTTGAGTAGAATTAAAAATTCTCAAAGGCATGAAAAAGTACTCAAGAATAAAGCCCTGATGTATTAGCCCCTAACTCCTCATGTTGGCCGCGGAACCGCCGCCAAACGCATAGTTTGGCCGCGGTTCCGCGGTCACGTGATGGAGTTATGGCCTCGTACTTCACAGTAATTCTTAGAATTCTCTGCATGATTTTCTAAATATTTTTAATATGAAAAATTTCAACTTTTGAAAAAATTTCCAGAGAAGGGGTTGTTTTGGGGTTTCGGGGTTCGATCGGACATCTAACTTCGTCTAGACAACGCCTAAAGCTCTAGCTTGGCTCTGATACCACTATAGGGTTAGCTTAGCACCTTAGCAAGGTTTTGGCAAGCATCAATCATGCTACTTTAAAATTTTTGTGGTGCTAAACAAATCCTAACCAAGATCTTAACTAGAGATATAAGGTAAACATAGCAAGTAAACAACTTTACTTCTAAGAGTTTGGGATTACAACCTTTGTAGTTAGTTCCTTCGCTTCATAAGCTCCGTGTTGAGGTCCCTTCGCTGCGATCATCAAGTACCCGGACTCTAGAGAGGCTCCTTGAAGAGAAAGATGCAAGCTTGCTTCCAATCTTCAACAACTAAAATGATCTACCTTGAAGAATCTAAAACCCAAGCTCATGCTTCACTAATCAAGTATTAGCAAAGCAAACACCCTAATCTAAGTGGCTAGAATAGATGAGGATGATGAAGTAGGAATTTAGCTCTCATTTGTTTTCTTTATCTCACTCAAAATCATCACAAACCCAAAAGCTAGAAAGCTTTTCAAGAGGAAAAAGAAAAAGAATTTCTTTTGTGATGAATAATGAATTAATTGTTACTATTATAAATCAACCATGGGTCAATCATGAAGACTTAACCCTTGTAGAGAATGAACTAGGGTTAAAGGGTTTGGGTTGGGTTAAGAAAATATCTACACAAAAATATCTAAGCTTAAAACAAAAATAAAGCTTCTAGAAGATTCAAGAAAAAGCTAACCCAAATCAAACCCTAACTATGTTTAATCTTCACAAATCATGTTGCATTTGTAATCATAACATGTTACAATATTATATATCACATATATAACATATTTTGTAACAAAATAAAATAATACAATTAACATATATCAATGTATTATTCAAGTGAGAAAAAGAATCTTTAAGTGAGCTTATATTAGTTAATGTAACTTAATATATCACATATATAATTATATATTAAATTATCGAATCGACACTTGATCTGATAATCCGGCTATATCGCATATAACCGACTAATATAATCTGTATCAGTTCATCGAATCAACACTTGATCCGATGTCCCGCCTATATCACATATACCCAGCTGATATCTCATATCGGGAGAATCTAATAGGGTATTGTATACACGTATTATTCCCGGTCCTGCACATATCACATATGTTCTCCTACTCCGTTTTACCTGAGCCAGGAAACCTCTGTGTAGGACTATAAAGAATCGTCAATACGCCGGCAGTAGGTGATGATCATATCAAACACCCACAAGCAGCAAGAGGTCAGCTAAACGAAACAGCCACCCAGGTATTGAGTGATCAGAAGATCAACAAGAAAGCCTGTACATTCTCCTGTGAATCCAATCAGTAACACTACCGTACAGTCCGGTCTCTTCATTTGATATGTCGCATATCTCCCCTAGGGGTGGTAAACGTCAGACCCCAATAGCTTGATAAGTCGTGTCGATATGCGGTCTATAACAGTTTGAGAAACTACTGATAACATTTACCAGTAAATCTCGGCAACCCTGGCCAGGGATTTCCAGTTATAGCCAATCGAACACAGCGCAACATCAACTCCCTATACCTGGAGAGTCGAAACCCCTCCTATCGCTCATTGTCTCCATGTGATTCGGGACTGTACCCAAAAGCCACCGTTATGCACGCCTTCTTGGAAATGGTATGATGGAAATCAAAGCACAGTGGGAATCACAGAAGACTCTATGACGATCTCGGTTCTACAGACTAACCTGTACCAGTGTCACCAGAGAACTGCCATCTGAGGTGTGGTATAATACCATCTGGGATTTCTCGGCGAGTCCATCCAATGTACCCAGTCTCCACTGACCACCCGTATACCGTCTCTGATGTCAAACACCAATGGATATGGGATCATCCATCGCCCATCATATGGGTCAAGAAGCGCATACGCTAGTCTACTCTGGAGTATCGATGCCCTGTCTCGGTACTCCCACGACTAGGAACATTTGAAGGATGTACTTAGCGACTATACTGTCCCCACTAGTATGATCTGCAACATAGTCCTGGTAGTCATGTACTCATCCTAAGGGCTTTATTAACATGTAACATAGAGACAATCAGAGTACATGTTAAGATAAAGAGTAACCAGATAGCATACTATCATGTTGAGCACGAAAGTCCTCACTATATATGTTCAAGCATCCACTACAATGTACATCTGTATGTATAGTAATAGCCTCTAGGGCATACATATCACTAACAATGAGCTGGTGTTCCATTATACAAAATCTCCATAGGTATATCATCCTCTCTCTTCACATAATCATTTCTGTCCAATATCAGTTTTTGTGTGCAGTATTACAAAAACAGTTTGTTTTGTGATATTTAGCTACTGGAATTGAATCTGGAACTAATAGGTATAATCATTAGAAAAACTAGCAAAACCAAAACTATAATGAGACCACTAGAGAACTTTTCACAAAGCCCGAGCCCCTAACTCCCTACTAAGCCCGGCGACAGTCACTATTTTTCCAAGCTTGCCGGCCTTCCTTTGGTTTTCTGTGTTGGTTTTTCTTCTGTGGCCTATTTTGGGTAGTTTATAACCTATTGTATTGTTTGTTTTGTCTCTTGACGTATACAGAGAAATATGGAAGTAGTTAGTTAAGGTTCTATCAAGTTTTCCGATATTCCGATACAGATTTTTCATATTTCTGTATTGCAACTGAAACGTCGACGTTCGTACATAAATTTCAATAGCATAGTTTTGTTTTTGGGTTAAGTGTGCTGTAGGTTCTAACCTATGGGTGCCTATCTCATTGTTTTGGTTTTCAATATGATATTTGTTAGTTATATGTATGCCCTAGAGGCCATTACTGTATATTGGATGTATATTGTGGTGGATGCTGGGATATATATAGGTAGGACTTTCTTGCTCGACATGATAGTACGCTATCTGGTTGCTCTTTGTCTTAACGTGTATACTTTCCGTCTCTCTGTTACATGTTGATAAAGCCCTTAGGATGTGTACTCGACTTCCAGGACTATGATGCAGATCATACTAGCGGGGCCTGGATAGTCCATGAGTACATCCTTGAAATGTTCCTAGTCGAGGGAATATCGAGACGGAGCATCGATATTCCAGAGTAGACTAGCGTATATCTTCTCGACCCATGCGATGGGCGATGGATGATCCCATATCCATTGGTGTTTGACATCGAAGATGGTATGCGGGTGCTCAGTGGAGACTGGGTACACTGAACGGACTCGCCGAGAACTCCCAGATGGTATTATACCTCACGTCAGATGGCAGTTCTCTGGTGACACTGGTACAGCTTAGTCTGTTGACCCGAGATCGTCATAGAGTCTTGTGTGTCTCCTACTGTGCTTTGATTTCCACCCTACCACGGCTCTACTGAGGCGTGCAAACAGGTGGTTTTTGGGTACAGTCCTGATTCACATGGAGGCAATGAGCGATAGAAGGGGATTCGTCTCTCCCGGTATTGGGGGTTGATGTTGCGCAATGCACGACTGGCCATAACAGGAAATCCCTGGCCAGGGTTGCAGTGATATACTGGTAAGAGTTATCAGTAGTTTCACGAATGTTATGGACCTCAAGTCGGCATGACTTATCGAGCTATTGGGGTCTGACGTTTACCACCCCTAGGCGAGATATGCGACATATCAGACGAACAGACCGGACTATACGGTAAGTGTTACTGGTTGGATTCGCAGGAGTGTGAGCGGGATTGCTCGTCGATCTTCTGATCGCTCAATACTCGGGTGGCCGTTACGTTTAGCAGACCGCTTGCGGCTTGTGGATGCTTGATATGATCATCATCTGCTGCCAGCGTATTGACGAGTCTTTAGAGTCCTACACAGAGGTTTCCTGGCTCAAGCGAAACGAAATAGGAGCGCATATGAGATATGTGCGGGACCGAGAATAATTCGTGTATGTGATACCGTATTCCATTCTCGCGACGAATGTATCGATTGGTTATATGCGATATTGTTGGATATATGTATGCCCTAAAGGCCATTATGTGATAGTTGATGTATCTATACATGTATATATATTCAGTTTGCATTCTTGCTCGACATGATAGTATGCTATCTGGTTCTTCTTTATCTGACATGTTGATTTGATCATGCTTTTATTCATTCATACATGCTGATAAAGCCCTGAGGATATCGGCTTGACTACTCTGATTATGATGGAGATCATACTAGTGGGACATCTGTAGTCTATAAGCATATCCTGGAACGTCCCTAGTCGTAGGTATATCGAGACGGGGCATCAATATACCAGAGTAGACTAGCGTATATGATACTAGACCCATACGATGGGCGATGGATGTTCCCACATTCATCGATGTTTGACATCAAGATCATATACGGGTGCTCAGTGGTGACTGGGTACACTGGACGGACTCACCGAGAACTCCTATATGGAATTATATCTATCGTCGGATAGCAGTTCTCAGGTGACACTGGTACAGGTTAGTCTGTAGACCCGAGATCGTCATGGAGTCTTGTGTGTTCTCCCACTACACTTTGATTGCCACCCTACCACGGCTCTACTGAGTCGTGCAAACAGGTGGCCGTTGGGTACAGTCCCGAGACACACGAAGACGATGAGCGATAGGAGGGGTTTCGTCTCTCCCGGTATTGGGAGTTGATGCTGTGCAGTGCCCGACTGGTTATAACAGCAAGTCCCTGGCCAGGGCTGCTGAGATTTGCTGATAAGTGTTATCAGTAGTTTCTCGATCTGTTATAGACCATTCACCGACACGACTTATTGAGTTATTGGGGTCGACGTGACCATCCCTAGGCTCGATATGCAGCATATCTGACGAAGAGACCGGACTGTACGGTAGTGTTGCCGGATGGCTCGACGGGAGTTGTAGCAGGTTCGCTTGTTGTCTTCTGATCGCTCAATACCCGGGTGGCCGTTACGTTTAGCTGACCGCTTGCGGCTTGAGGGCACTTGATATGATCATTACCCTCTGTCGGCGTATTGACGAGTCTTAGAGTCCCACAGAGGAGTTACCCAGTCCAGGCGAAACGTTGTGCTGCACATATGCGATATGCGCATGCACCCGATTGAAATATGCGTATATGATACCGAACATTGATCGGGTGAACTGCTTTTTGTGGGGTCATATGAGATATGACCGGATTGATAAATCAAGTGTTGATTTATCATTTAACCATTAGTTTTCTCACTTAAAACCTTTCTAGGGTTTGATGGATGTATGCATGCATGCATGCATGTGTTTCTTTCTTCTTTTCTAGTTTCATGCACATGTAGATGTGCATACATGTACACATACATACATCAAACCATCATGGTTGATTATCTATGGAAATGGTGGCAATATAAGCCTCACACCATAGATTAAACAATGGATAATTATTTAATTTTGGTTTTAAAAAGAAAATGAAAAAGAAAGGATAATCATTCATGCTTCCACATTCTTCCATTGACCTAACCATGCTCAACTACCACTAACCTATGGTTATCTTTCTCTTTATCATTTAAAACCCAAGTTAAACTAACTATCCATCATTTAATCATGGTTGGAGTCAAGAAGAAAATAAATATATATAGTGATATTCATTTCTTTTTCTTCTTAACTCAAGGGTTATCTTTTATCTCTTGTTAATATTAGCCACCATCTTCATCTTCCTTCATCTTTTCTTCTCTAGTCTTTTCTAGTGAGTGAAATACAACAAAAGAAAGGTTTTTGAAGTGAGAAACCCAACCACAACATCATTCTACACAAGCTTAGCCGCTTTGTTCAGAGTGTTCTTTTCGGTTTGTCGAAATTGCGAGCTTGGACGGAGTGCTCCGTGGTGGATCGTCGTGGACGCAAGGGAACTTCGAGAGGACCTCGACTCAACACCCAAGACACCAAGGAGTCTAGCAAAGGGGAGCTACAAAGGTTGTGGCCTTCAAACCCTAATCTTTTCTAGCTTAAAGTTTAATAACCCTAATTTTCTAGGATCGATCCACTTGCATGTTAGTTTAGCACCTTAAAAATTATAACTTTGGGTCATGTGATGCTTCAAAACACTTCATAGGGTGCTATACTAACCTTACATTGGTATCAGAGCCGACCTAGAACATTAGGCGACGTTTTTACGTAGTGAAAACCCCGATCGGACAAAAATACGACATTATGGGATGCTCTCTGGAAATTTTCTAAATTTTGACGTTTTGCAGAATTAAAAATATGTAAAAAATAAAGCAGGGAAAAATAAGGATTACGGCAGAAAAATTATACCATGAACAGTGTTTATTGCCGCGGAAACGCGGCCTAAGCTTGCTTAGGCCGCGGTTCCGCGGCCTTGTATATGAATTGGTGGATAAGTTTTCTTCAGTAATTCTTTGTTCTGCATGTATAATTTTTTGGGTATTTTTAAACTGAATAAAGTTTTGAAAAATTCTGGAGATGTTTTTGGATTCGTCGATTCGATCGGGACTTTCATTTCGTAGCTTTTCCAGGAAAATTAGAAAGTATTGAAGTGTTTGAACAAGTATCATTTACTCACTATTCACGGGGTTTTAAATAGTTTGGAAATACGTGCAAGTCTTTTTGCGGTGGTCCCTCTAGAAGACAACAAACCTTAACTCGATTATGTGACCGTCTCGAACTGCCCTTTGAACCCTAGGGTTTGGGGCAGTACGGCGTGCCACATGTGAGGCGTTGGCTTGACCCTTCTACGGCTGGACCGCCGCTACTGTGTCACACTCCAGATATTTTTGAACCCTGCTCAAGTGTTGAGCTTTAGTGAATCTTGGGTGCTTGATTGTTTGTTCGAAAACTTTAATACTGTCTGTTTGTCTGGAATGTGATACAATATGTGGAATTCATATGGTTTAGGCATGAAATACGAAATATGTGATATTTCGCTTTTATGATGTCTGAAGAGAATCTGGATTCCAAATATTGTAGTTTTACACTTTCTTTTCTGTGACCGTAAGTGTAGTATGTTAGATATCGCCGGTTTCGTTGCTATACATCAACGACAATCGGGGTACGCATACATACTTACGTTGATGATATGTGATATTATGTGTTGCTGAGATATGATGTGCAGGATTGTCGCGATCGAATAGCCGGGGGGTTTTTGTGAGATGAGAGTTTTATATTTTCATTCATGTAAATTCAAATGTAATGTAATATTCTTTTATTTGGGGCACTTCCAGGTTGCGGTTGTGTCACCTGTGTTGTATATTATTTACTTTTCCGCATTAGGATGGACCCAAGGAGGAGAGCACAGGTGACCGGGTTCTGGGGTTCAGTGGGAGGCCATCTCGTGGAGTCGAGACCGGGTCTCCTAAACTCCAGGATTGGTAGGGTCACTTGCCGCTCTCGTAGGGGTCCAGGGTGTAGGCTTGGCTATTCATCGCGACTGTGGAATCCGTATTTTCTATTCTGGCTAAATACTAAATACGGACGTCCTAGTATATCCCACGTTATATCTATATTACTGCTGCCTGTGTTCTGTGATATCTGAGACGAATGACATATTATATATATGATATATAGTAGACGTTGCTTATGTTTTACACCCGCGCTAGTCCCGTCCCGGTATGCCGTTAGTTAAGTAACCTAACGGTGCATAACGGAACATTGCGGCGAATGCGGATGGCATAAGCGTACGTGTTATTTTCGTTTCTTTTCTGTGATTGGATTTAGGACTTAAATGATAGGATTACATTAATGTGATTAATGTAAAGAAAATAAACATAAAAGATGTTGTAGAATCGGATTTAAAAACTACTCGGCTATTTATGAAAAAGCTATATTTCAAAAATGCGGAGCTTAAGCCACTCCTTTTGAAAACCTTTTGATTCTACAACGATATCAAGCTCAAAGCGTTAAAGATTTTCTTAAAAATCATCCGCAATCCTCCGTCATTTTAGGAAGTAGAGTACTTAGTATTCGTGCTACGTTTGTTCACCTTAGCCAAGGCGTAGTGTACGGTAGCTAAGTGATGTCTTCCTACAAACGCATATGATGCAGATTAATTAGGACGGGCATATGACTTTGTTGACCTTAGCCAAGGGTCATGTGAACGGGTCTAATTAATCAAGAAATGACAGGTTGAGCTTGACTAGTGCTCGTGATTTGTTGACCTTAGCCACGGTCACGAGTATTAGGGGTAAAAATTACATCGGGAATTTCAAGTGTTGAAATTTGCAATGAGATTGCATACCTTCCATATGATGGTTGGATCCCGATCCCACTGTGGGCAATAGTTGCTCCTAGGAGAGTTTTACAGTTTACAATTAGCTAACTCATTAGGTGTCTAGAAAGGTGTTAACGGGGCTCCGCCTCTGGGAAAACGAGGTTTACTCTAATTAGGTCCGTGCGAAAGCACGGGGAACCTCCCTCAAAGTACCGACACTGGCCTGGCTGAACGGTTAGCGAAGTTGTAGACTGTAATTAATCCTGGCTAGTTTTTCTTTTTAAGGTTTGAAAGAAAAACTTGATAAAAAGCAGTGGGAAACATCGATTAGACAAGATAATAAACCAATCTAATCTGTGCAAGAGCTTTCGCTGAGTGTATTCTTTTCTCTCTCTTAATGGCAGATACCCATGACTGGACTTAAGCTTCTACTAGATAAGAACAAACTGAATGGGACCAACTATAAAGACTGGCTAAGGAATCTGAAGATCGCCTTGACTTATGATAAAGTATCATATGTCCTCACGGCTTCAGCCCCGCCCGTCCCAGGCCCAAAATCCTCAGTTGCGGACATTGAAGTCCGCAAGACATGGGACGCTGACTGTGCCACGGCAAAATGCCTCGCGCTTGCATCGATGGACAACACACATCAAAAGCAGCACGAGGACATGGACATTTACGGGATATTGCTCCATACAAAGGAGTTGTATGGGGAGCAGTCCCGCGTATTACGATACGAAGCATCAAAGAAACTGTTTCACATGCGGATGGCCCCTGGCACACCAGTAGCAGACCATGTTTTGAAGTTGATAGCTCTTATAGAAGAGCTTGAGGACCTCGGATGGACAATGGACAATGAACAATATATAGATATTATTCTGCAGTCCCTCCCCTCCACCTTTGCTCAGTTCATAGTGAACTTTAACATGCATGGCATGGAGAAGGAACTCCCTGAACTCCTTAATATGTTAAGGAGTGCAGAGAGCACTATGAAGTCAGCGAAGACTCTCGTTATGACTATTGGACAGTCTTCTTCTTCTCGCCCGAAAGCTAAGGCCAAGGGAAAGAAAAAGAAGAAACCCAATAATCCTAAGGGCGGAGTCAAAAAGGTGAAGGGAAAGGGAAAGTCCACGGCTGGAGACCCAGGGAAAGACGAGTGTTTTCATTGCCACATGACAGGACATTGGAAGCGCAACTGCACGGAGTACCTAAGTCTCAAGAAGAAGCATGGTGATGCTTCTGCTTCAGGTGCGTTTGTGACTGAAAACTGTTTTTCTATAAACTCTGCTTCCTGGGTATTGGATACCGGTTCAGGTTCTCACATTTGCAATTCTATGCAGGGGCTGAGAAATAGCAAGGTTTTGAAGACAGGTGACCATACTCTCCGCGTTGGAAATGGTTCCAATGTACATACAGTCGCAGTGGGAGAGTATCACTTGGGGTTGCCGTCTGGATGTATTTTGATTTTGAATCCATGTTATTTTGTACCTGATATGCTGTGTAATATAATATCCATTTCTTTGTTGGACAATGAAGGGTATAATTTTGTATTGCAAAACAATGTTATGAACATTCACCTGAATCAAATGTTGGTTGGGTATGGTACACTTAATAACGGAATATATGTCCTAAATCAACACACAGTTTTCAGTATACAACACACTAATAAAAGAAAACTTTCAGAATTAAATGAAGCTTTTCTTTGGCACTGTAGACTTGGTCATATTAACGAAACAAGACTAAATAAGTTACACAAAGATGGATATTTAAATCCTTTTGAATATAAATCTTATGCGACTTGCCAGTCTTGTATCAAGGGTAAAATGACCAAAACTCCGTTTACCGGACACGGAGAAAGAGCTACTCAGCTCCTGGGCCTCATACATAGTGATGTATGTGGGCCTATGTCTACACAGGCTAGAGGCGGTTTTTCATACTTCATTACATTCACTGATGATTTCTCAAGATTCGGTCATGTATTTTTATTAAAGCACAAGTCCGACGCTTTCGAGAAATTCATTGAATATAAACAAGAAGTAGAAAAACAAACCGGCTTGAGTATTAAGATGCTTCGATCAGATCGAGGTGGAGAGTATCTCAGTACAGAATTTGCAAACTTCCTAAAAGAGAATGGGATTCTCTCTCAGCTCACTCCCCCTTACACACCACAGCACAACGGTGTGTCAGAACGATGAAATAGGACCCTATTAGATATGGTCCGGTCCATGATGAGTGACGCTGAGTTACCAGTCTCGTTTTGGGGGCATGCATTGGAGACTGCAGCGTTTCTGCTAAACAGGGTTCTAACCAAAGCCGTGTCTACCACGCCATATGAGATATGGAATGGGAAGAGACCATCTCTTAAAAGAATTAAGATTTGGGGTTGCCCGGCCTTTGTTAAAAAGCAGAATCCGGACAAACTCGAGACACGGTCAGTCATGTGTAACTTTGTGGGATATCCAAAGAATTCTTATGGATATCTGTTCTACCACAAAGAGGAACAAAAAGTGTTTGTTTCTCAACATGCCACATTCTTGGAAATAGAGTTTTTCACAAATAAAGATGATGGCAAAGTGGTGGATCTAGAAGAGGTTCTAGCGACACAAACTACAAATGACGATTTGGTTGAACCAACTGTTGCAGCAGAAACTGAAGAACCTCGGCCACTCCGTAGGTCTGGTAGGACTTCTCGCCCACCGGAGAGGTACTACGGTTTCCTCATTGATGGTGACAGAGAAGACTGTATCATGGAAGATGATGATCCTACCAGTTTTCAGCAAGCTATCACGAGTGGTGACTCTGTGAAGTGGCTGGATGCCATGAGATCCGAAATGGAGTCTATGTACACCAACAAAGTATGGACTTTGGACGTTGTACCCCCCTGGGGTAAAACCTGTAGGGTGCAAATGGATCTTTAAAAGAAAGATTGGTGTGGATGGGCAGGTAGAGACCTATAAGGCAAGACTTGTGGCGAAAGGTTTTCGTCAAAGACCAGGTTTGGACTATGACGAAACTTTTTCGCCCGTAGCCATGCTTAAATCCATTCGGATCCTACTTGCTATTGCTGCTCACTACGACTATGAAATCTGGCAGATGGACGTTAAAACAGCATTTCTAAATGGAGATTTAGAAGAATGCGTTTATATGGATCTGCCAGAGGGCTTCATTGACAGTGGGAGCAGCGAGAAAGCATGTAGATTGCTTAAATCCATATATGGGTTAAAGCAGGCATCTCGGAGTTGGAACATCTGTTTCGATGATGTTATCAAAGAGTTTGATTTCATCAAAAATCCAGATGAACCTTGTGTTTATAGGAAGGCTGTAGGAAGAGCTGTCACATTCCTCGTATTGTACGTGGATGACATTCTTCTGATAGGAAATGATATTCCTATGCTACAGTCGGTCAAATCATTCTTATCACTAAGGTTCTCCATGAAGGACCTGGGTGATGCCACATACATCCTGGGCATAAGGATCTATAGGGATAGATCCAAAAAGTTATTGGGATTGTCCCAAACCAGGTACATTAACACCATCCTAAAGAGGTTTAGTATGGAAGACTCCAAGCGGGGTGCCTTACCCGCTTGCCATGGAGTCACTCTCTCCAAGGATTCTTGTCCAAAGACCGATGAAGAGAGAGCTCGCATGAGCATTATACCTTATGCTTCGGCAGTAGGATCTATAATGTATGCGATGTTATGTACACGCCCAGATGTAGCTTATGCACTTAGTGTTGTAAGTAGGTATCAATCCAACCCAGGGGAGAACCACTGGACAGCTGTGAAGAACATTCTTAAGTACTTACGAAGGACTAAAGAATTATTCTTGGTGTATGGTAATAAAGATCTCCAAATGGAGGCCTTTACCGATTCGAGCTTCCAGAGCGACAAGGATGACAGCAAATCTATCTCAGGGTTTGTATTTACCCTCAATGGAGGGGCGGTAAGTTGGAAGAGTTCCAAACAAGATACCGTTGCAGACTCTACGATGGAAGCTGAGTACATTGCTGCAAATGATGCCGCCAAGAAAGCCGTCTGGATGAAGAAGTTCGTCTCGGAGCTAGGAGTAGTTCCAACCATTATTGATCCAATACCTTTGTATTGTGACAATAATGGGGCAATGGCGTTAGCCAAGGAGCCCAGATCCCATCAGCGGTCCAGACATATCCTGAGGCGCATTCATTTGATCCGGGAGATTGTAGATCGCCGCGGGATCGAGATTAAGAGAGTAGACACAAAGAACAACGCCGCGGATCCATTCACCAAGGCTCTCCCTCAGCCGCAGCATGTGCGACTTTTTGAGATGTTGGGTATGAGATACGCCAATAACTGGCCTTAGTGCAAGTGGGAGATTGTTGGATATATGTATGCCCTAAAGGACATTATGTGATAGTTGATGTATCTATACATGTATATATATTCAGTTTGCATTCTTGGTCGACATGATAGTATGCTATCTGGTTCTTCTTTATCTGACATGTTGATTTGATCATGCTTTTATTCATTCATACATGCTGATAAAGCCCTGAGGATATCGGCTTGACTACTCTGATTATGATGGAGATCATACTAGTGGGACATCTGTAGTCTATAAGCATATCCTGGAACGTCCCTAGTCGTAGGTATATCGAGACGGGGCATCGATATACCAGAGTAGACTAGCGTATATGATACTAGACCCATACGATGGGCGATGGATGTTCCCACATTCATCGATGTTTGACATCAAGATCATATACGGGTGCTCACTGGTGACTGGGTAAACTGGACGGACTCACCGAGAACTCCTATATGGAATTATATCTATCGTCGGATAGCAGTTCTCAGGTGACACTGGTACAGGTTAGTCTGTAGACCCGAGATCGTCATGGAGTCTTGTGTGTTCTCCCACTGCACTTTGATTGCCACCCTACCACGACTCTACTGAGTCGTGCAAACAGGTGGCCGTTGGGTACAGTCCCGAGACACACGAAGACGATGAGCGATAGGAGGGGTTTCGTCTCTCCGGTATTGGGAGTTGATGCTGTGCAGTGCCCGACTGGTTATAACAGCAAGTCCCTGGCCAGGGCTGCTGAGATTTGCTGATAAGTGTTATCAGTAGTTTCTCGATCTGTTATAGACCATTCACCGACATGACTTATTGAGTTATTGGGGTCGACATGACCATCCCTAGGCTCGATATGCAGCATATCTGACGAAGAGACCGGACTGTACGGTAGTGTTGCCGGATGGCTCGACGGGAGTTGTAGCAGGTTCGCTTGTTGTCTTCTGATCGCTCAATACCCGGGTGGCCGTTACGTTTAGCTGACCGCTTGCGGCTTGAGGGCACTTGATATGATCATTACCCTCTGCCGGCGTATTGACGAGTCTTAGAGTCCCACAGAGGAGTTACCCAGTCCAGGCGAAACGTTGTGGTGCGCATATGCGATATGCGCATGCACCCGATTGAAATATGCGTATATGATACCGAACATTGATCGGGTGAACTGCTTTTGGTGGGGTCATATGAGATATGACCGGATTGATAAATCAAGTGTTGATTTATCATTTAACCATTAGTTTTCTCACTTAAAACCTTTCTAGGGTTTGATGGATGTATGCATGCATGCATGTGTTTCTTTCTTCTTTTCTAGTTTCATGCACATGTAGATGTGCATACATGTACACATACATACATCAAACCATCATGGTTGATTATATATGGAAATGGTGGCAATATAAGCCTCACACCATAGATTAAACAATGGATAATTATTTAATTTTGGTTTTAAAAAGAAAATGAAAAAGAAAGGATAATCATTCATGCTTCCACATTCTTCCATTGACCTAACCATGCTCAACTACCACTAACCTATGGTTATCTTTCTCTTTATCATTTAAAACCCAAGTTAAACTAACTATCCATCATTTAATCATGGTTGGAGTCAAGAAGAAAATAAATATATATAGTGATATTCATTTCTTTTTCTTCTTGACTCAAGGGTTATCTTTTATCTCTTGTTAATATTAGCCACCATCTTCATCTTCCTTCATCTTTTCTTCTCTAGTCTTTTCTAGTGAGTGAAATACAACAAAAGAAAGGTTTTTGAAGTGAGAAACCCAACCACAACATCATTCTACACAAGCTTAGCCGCTTTGTTCAGAGTGTTCTTTTCGGTTTGTCGAAATTGCGAGCTTGGACGGAGTGCTCCGTGGTGGATCGTCGTGGACGCAAGGGAACTTCGAGAGGACCTCGACTCAACACCCAAGACATCAAGGAGTCTAGCAAAGGGGAGCTACAAAGGTTGTAGCCTTCAAACCCTAATCTTTTCTAGCTTAAAGTTTAATAACCCTAATTTTCTAGGATCGATCCACTTGCATGTTAGTTTAGCACCTTAAAAATTATAACTTTGGGTCATGTGATGCTTCAAAACACTTCATAGGGTGCTATACTAACCTTACAGATATAACCTGGTTATCGAATCAAGGATTGATTCGAGAAGCCGATACATTGAACACTAGTCGGTTATATCCGATATGACCGGATCGTTAAATCAAGTGTTGATTTAATGATTTAGTGCATATTTATATATTTGATATATTACTTTGCGTTAACCAGTATTGGTTCACTTTAAATGGATTTTCTCACTTGAATTGTGCAAGTTGTATATGCGATATATTTTTGTGCACATGTTTGTATCATGTTTGATGATACATGCTTACTTGGTTAAGTGTAAAGAATCAAACCATGGTTTAAACTAATGATTAGGGTTTTGTTTAGTCATTTACTTATTTATCTATTTCTTTATTTATCTTTTTATTTTGGAAAAGATAAATGATGAAATGGTGGCATTATTTGTTTGCTAGTTAAACATTCATGAAGTTTTGACTTAGTCTCCTTTTTTGTTCTTATCCTTAACCCTAACCATTCCATTAACCATGGTCTTTTCTCTACACTTAACTAAGGTTAAAAGTATGATAAGATTTAATTCTTATTCATTTTATTATTCAACTTATCATATCTTTCTTCTTCTTCTTCAAGAACTAAGAAAAAGAAAAGCTTTCTAGTTCAATGGCAACTTGAGAAAATAAGTGAGAAATCCAAATCTAAAGTCTACCCACTTCCTATTTCTTCATCCTCTACTACTTGCCATGTAGTAGAGTGTGTTGTCTTCACAAGTTTCTTGACTTGGCAAAGGCGGAGCTCGTTCTTGTGATGCCTCGACGTAGATCATCTTCGGCATCGAACTGACGATCAAGCCCGCCCATTTCTTCGACGAAGCCGATACTTGAGTTCGGGATTCGATTTGGACAGCGGAGGGAGATCATCGCGGAGCTTAGGAAGTGGTGGACCGGATCTACAAAGGTTGTTGTCACTTTCCCTTAGCATTTAATTCGATTACATGCTTGTTTCGCCTAGATATCTAGTAAACGATCCGTATTAGGGTTTGTAGGCACCCGTAAAATTTGTTTTGTACATGTTTGATCACTTGTGAGACCTCACTAGGGTGCCTAGGAACCCTACAGTGGTATCAGAGCCAAGCTAGAGCCTTAGGCGAAGTCCTGACGGAGTTAGAAGTCCGATCGACCCAAAACCCCGACTTTGAATATGCTCTCTGTACATTTTTTAATTTCGAGGATTTTTCCACATTAAAAATATCCAGAAAAATCAGCAGGCTAATTTAAGAATTACTGTGAATTTCGATGGAGTAATTCCATCAAAGAGCCGCGGATCCGCGGCACGAGCATGGCTCGTGCGGCGGTTCCGCGGCCATTTTGTCGTTATGTGCATCCTATTTTGCACAGTAATTCTTAGTTGTCTGTGCTGGTTTTCCTGGGGTTTTTTAATAATTTTTCCCAGAGTTGCATTTTCTGAGTTGTATTAGGGACTCGGTGTATTCGATCGGACTGTCTAATTTTTGTCGGTGTGCTTTTCCGGGTATTTTTAGAATATGTTAAAAAGTTCGACCGGATATAAATACCCACTTTTTCCCCTGCCGGGAAATTTCCAATTGTTGGATTTTTCCGTAGTTTAACGACGTTCTAAGTAGTGCAAGTAACGCGATGGACCCTCTAGAAGACAACAAACCTTAACTCGATTATGTGACCGTCTTGAACTGCCCTTTGAACCTTCGGGTTTGGGGCAGTACGGCGTGCCACATGTGAGGCGTTGGCTTGACCCTTCTACGGCTGGACCGTTGGTACTGAGGCACGAACTGAATGTTGTTAGACTTATTTCATGTGTTGAGCCGTATCGGGAAAACTTGGGTGTTCGATTGTTCGATCGAAAAGTTTAGCATTTTCTATTTATCCGGAATGTGATACAATAATTGGAATTCGCAAATAGTTATGAGATAACGGAATGAATGTTATAAACATAGCAGTTTAGTCTTACTTGATCGGTTGCCACGGAATTTTGATGTGATCAAAAGTTCGTCGCAATCACGTAGCGTACGCGGATACTCGCCGGGTAAACTTAATAGACAGCCTCACTCCATAGCCCCGACCAAGTGACTGTAGGAGAACCCCGTCGCCGAAAGCATCCGTTCAGGTGCTCCCGGTAGCGGTGTTCCGCCTTGGTGCACTTCGTCGACGGCGTTAGGGGTGCGGCCGCCTACTAAAGTTTGCGACGAGCATTCGATCAGAATGTCGGGAATCCTGTTGAATTTCCCGACTTGATATTGAAAAGAGTTTTCGATAATGAGACTAAAATGCGGGGTTTATAATTGTTAGGCATGCGATGTCTAAGTATTTTATTTGGTCAGGCATGCGATGTCTGAGGAGGTTGCGGATTCCAACTGTTGTAGTTTTACACTTTCTTTTCTGTGACCGTAAGTGTAATATGTGATATCGCCGGTTTCGTTGCTATATGTCAACGACAATTGGGATGCGCATATTTACTTACGTTGATGACATGAGATGTTATGTGTTGCTGGATATGTTATATTGGATCGTCGTGTTTGAATAGCCGGGGGTTTTTTTATGTGAGATGAGTGTTTTTCATTTTCATTCATGTAAAAACTTGTATGTAATATTCTTTTATTGGGGCACTTCCAGGTTGCGGAAGTTGTCACCGTTGATGTATATTATTTACTTTTCTGCACTAGGATAGACCCAAGGAGGGGAGCACAAGTAACCGGGTTCTGGGGTCCAGTGGGAGACCAACTCGAGGAGTCGAGTCCGGGTCTCCTAACCCTAGAATTGGTAGGGTTGCTTGCCGCTCTCGTAGGGGTCTAGGGGTGTGGGATTGGCTATTCATCACGACCGTGGAATCCGTATTTTATACTGGCTCGTATTGAAAACACGGACGTCCTAGTATATCCAATATTTCATATGTTTCTTCTGCTGTGATTTATCTGTTATCATGTGATGTTCTGTGACAGGTATTATATATAGTATATATGATATATTATATAGACATTGCTTATGTTTTACACCCGCGCTAGCCCTGCCTCGCTCTGGCGTTAGTTACCTAACCTAACGATGCAGACGGGACATCGAGGCGAATGCGGATGGCATAAGCGTACGTTATATTTATCTGTGATGATTAGGTGGACTTAATTGATGGGATATTCATTAATGAGATTAATGAAAGAAAATAAACCTAATTGATGTTGTGGAATCGAATTTCAAAATAAAACAGGTAGCTACAGTTCTTGCTTTGCATCGTGGTGTTCCTTGTAGAACATCCTGCACCTTATTCGATAAGGAAAGGACCGAGATCCCTTCACCAAGAGTGACTCCTTTAGCAATAACTGGCAAATGCTACAACCCTCGGTTTGTCTTTTGATCGCTTCTATAGTTTCTGCTTTGCACAGTGATATATATGATATATCCCGCACCTCATTCGACGAGGAAAGGGCCGACGATCCCTTCACCGGGAGTGACCCCTTTAGCAAAACTAGAAAAGCCTAAAAAACATTCCATTTAAAAACCATTTGATTCCGCAACGAGATCAAGTTCAAAGCGTTAAAGGTTTTCACAAAACCATTCGCAACCCTCCGTCATTTTAGGAAGTAGAGTACTTAGTATTCGTGCTGTGTTTGTTGACCATAGTCAAGGCACAGTGTACGGTAGCTAAGTGATGTCTTCCTACACCGCATATGATGCGATTAGTTAGGACAGTCGCGTGACTTTGTTGACCTTAAGTAAGGGTCATGTGGGTGGGTCTAATTAATCACGAAATGACGGGTAGAACTTGACTAGTACTTATGATTTGTTGACCATAGTTATGGTCATAGGTGCTAGGGGTAAAAACCTTTATCGGGAGTTTCAAGTGTTGAAATTTGCAATGAGATTGCATACCTTCTATATGATAGTTGGATCCCGATATCCACTGCGAGTAATTGTTACTCCTGGGAGAGTTTTGCACTTTGCAATTAGCCGATCAAGTAGGTGTCTAGAAAGGTGTCAACGGGGTTACGCCTCTGGGAAAACGAGGTTTACTGTAATTAGGTCCGTGCGAAAGCACGGGGAACCTCCCTCAAAGTACCGACACTGGCCTGGCTGAAAGATTGGCGAACTTGTAGAGTGTAATTAATCCCGGCTAGTCTTTCCTTTTAGGGTTTGAAGGAAGATTTGATAAAAACAGTGGGAGCCACCCTGATTAGATAAAATGTATAACCAGTCTGATCTTGCAAGAGCGCACGCTGAGTGTTTTCTTCTCTCTCTCTCCTGGTAGCGACCATATCACGCCTTAATCAAGATAATAAAATGGATGAATTGACCGAACCCGCTTGTTATACTGAGCTGGAGAACGTTGGTCCCGCTCCAACTTATAATTGTTATAAGACAGAGCAGGAAATAGGGGAATACCAGAATTCCTATGCCGCCCAAACGAAGAAAGTGCATATGATGCATCTCCTTCGGGTGTGTTCATTATACAGAACTATTTCTCAGTATCCTCTGCATCCTGGGTATCTGATACCGGATCAGGATCCCAGATATGTAATCTGTTACATAGGGCTACAAGAGGGTAGAAAAACTGAGAACGGGTGATAAGTTTCATGAGGCAGAAAACGGGGCAAGTGTTGCAGCCAAATCTGTTGGTCACTGTCACCCTGTATTACCAGTACATTGATTCTGAACAAATGCTATTAGATACCGAACCTGATATACAAAATCATATCAGTCTCTTTATTAGTAAAGAAGGATATAATTTTGTATTGTTGAATAATGTTTTGAACATTTCCTATATCAAAAGTTGATCGATTCAGGCACGTTGTCTAAAAGCATTGACGTTCTAAATCAAACTATAGTTCCTTGTATCCTGAACACACACAAGAGGAAGAGTTCAGAAATGAAGAAATTCTTCTTGAGGCATTGTAGACTAGGTCACATCAATGCGACCCGACTGGCTGAAGTTACATTTTAGATGCATATTTAAATCAGTTTGAATTTACATCTTGTGAAACTTGCCTGTCATGTCACAAAGATTAGATGACCATAGATCTGTTTATTAGAAACAGAGAAAGAGTTAGTAAACTCTTGGGACTGATACATAATGATGTATGTAAAGTCTCCTGTCTACACATGCCAGGAATGGTTCTTTATACTTCATTATATTCTCTGATAATCTCTTAAGATTCAGTCATATGTTCCTGTTGAAACATAAGTCCGAACCTTTTGAGATATTCACAGAATATAAGTTAGAAGTAGAGAACCAAAATACGGGTATAAGTATTATGTCCTATGATAAGATCAGGGACGAGAATACTTGTGCATAGAATTCCTGGACTATTCTAAAGGAGAATGAGATTTTCTCTCAGTGTTACTCCTCTGAATACACCACAGCACAATGGTGTATCAGGGAGGAGCAATTGCACAATATTAGATATGGTGTGCTCTATGATGAGTATTACTGAGTTACCCATTTCCTTTTGGGGTTATGCACTTGAGAAGCTGCATACCTATTGAATTAGGTTTGAATCAAATCACTGCCTACCACTCCATATAAGATATGGTGTGGGAAGATCCTATCTCTTAAGCGAGTTAAGATTTGGGGTTGTCCGGCCTATGTTTAAAGCAAAATCCGGACAAGATCGAGGCAGGAACAGTTCTGTAGAACTGGAAAGGTTCCAGCTATACAAAACTGCAGTTGAAGATTTGACAGAACCAAAGGATTCTATAGTTCCCGACGAACCTCAGCCTCTCCGCCGATCTAGTAGGGTTCCTCATCCGCCTGAGAGATACCTCGGTTTCTCGATGAAAGTGGGAGCAAGGATTGCATCATGAGATGATGACCCAACTAGTTTCGAGCAGGCCATCGAGAGTAGGGACTCTGTAAGAATGGCTGGATGCTTAGCGATCTGAGATGGAATCCATGTACACCAGCAAAGTATGGACTTTAGCTGCTATATCTGAAGGGTTAAATCCCCATCAGGAGCAAGTATATCTTGAGAAGATTACTTGGTGTAGATGGAAAAGTTGAGACTTTCAAAGCTAGACTTGTTAAAGGTTTTCGTCATCGACCAGGCGTGGATAATGATGAAACCTTTTTCCAGTAGCTATGCTTAAGTCTATACAGATCCTACTTACCACGGCTACATACCATGACTACGATATCTGGCGGTTGGGTGCCATGACTGCTTTTTTAAATATTGATTTAGAAGAGAACGTCTATAAGAACACAGCCAGAGGTCTTCGTAAAACAGTGGGAGCAGCGGAAACGTGTGCAAGTTGCTTTACATAATGAAGCAGGCATCGCAGAGTTGGAACGTCTGTTTTGATGTGATAGTCAAAGTGTTTGACTTCATCGAAATGGTAGACGAACCTTGTATATACAAAAGGGTAGTAGAGAGTAAGGTGGTCATCTTCGTATTGTACGTAGACAACATACTCTTGATAGGAAAAGAGTTTCCTATACTACGATCGGTCAATCTCCTATTATCACTAGGATTCCCCAAATAGGATCAAAGTGATACCTCCTAAATCCTGAGTTTTCATCTATGAGATAGATGCAATTGGATGTTAGGATTCTCACTAGATGTAGTGAGATGGTATCAGTCGATCCTGGGGGGGAATCACTGGAAGAGTTCCAGGGTGATAAAGACGACTGAATGTCAGTCACGGGCATTGTCTTTACCCTCAGTAGAGGGACGGTATGTTGGAAGAGTTCCAAGCTAGATACCGTGGCAAACTAGACGATAAAGGCTGGTAACATCGCTATTAAAGATACTACCAAAGAGGAAGTTTGGTTGTATATTGGTTCATAAGATGAACTAGGTTCCTGCCATTGTATGACAATGGAAGTGTGGCTTTGGCCCTGGAACCCTGGTCCCATCAGTGACCCAGACAAATTCTGAGGAAGCATCACCTGATCATGGAGATAGTTGATCTCCGGGGTGATCGAGGTTAGGAGAGTAGACTCAGAGGACAACACGGCGGATCCACTCACGAAGGCCTTTTCCCAAAGAGAGACTTTTAGGGGATGGTTGAGTATGTGATACTGCAACCACTGCTACAGATGGCCCTAGTGCAAGTGGGAGATTGTTAGTTATATGTATGCCCTAGAGGCCATTACTGTACATTGGATGTATATTGTGGTGGATGCTGGGACATATATAGGTAGGACTTTCTTGCTCGACATGATAGTACACTATCTGGTTGCTCTTTGTCTTAACGTGTATACTTTCCGTCTCTCTGTTACATGTTGATAAAGCCCTTAGGATGTGTACTCGACTTCCAGGACTATGATGCAGATCATACTAGCGGGGCCTGGATAGTCCATGAGTACATCCTTGAAATGTTCCTAGTCGAGGGAATATCGAGACGGGGCATCGATATTCCAGAGTAGACTAGCGTATATCTTCTCGACCCATGCGATGGGCGATGGATGATCGCATATCCATTGGTGTTTGACATCGAAGATGGTATGCGAGTGCTCAGTGGAGACTGGGTACACTGAACGGACTCGCCGAGAACTCCCAGATGGTATTATACCTCACGTCAGATGGCAGTTCTCGGGTGACACTGGTACAGCTTAGTCTGTTGACCCGAGATCGTCATAGAGTCTTGTGTGCCTCCCACTGTGCTTTGATTTCCACCCTACCACGGCTCTACTGAGTCGTGCAAACAGGTGGTTTTTGGGTACAGTCCCGATTCACATGGAGGCAATGAGCGATAGGAGGGGATTCGTCTCTCCCGGTATTGGGGGTTGATGTTGCGCAATGCACGACTGGCCATAACAGGAAATCCCTGGCCAGGGTTGCAGTGATATACTGGTAAGAGTTATCAGTAGTTTCATGAATGTTATGGACCTCAAGTCGGCATGACTTATCGAGCTATTGGGGTCTGACGTTTACCACCCCTAGGCGAGATATGCGACATATCAGACGAACAGACCGGACTATACGGTAAGTGTTACTGGTTGGATTCGCAGGAGTGTGAGCGGGCTTGCTCGTCGATCTTCTGATCGCTCAATACCCGGGTGGCCGTTACGTTTAGCAGACCGCTTGCGGCTTGTGGATGCTTGATATGATCATCATCTGCTGCCGGCGTATTGACGAGTCTTTAGAGTCCTACACAGAGGTTTCCTGGCTCAAGCGAAACGAAATAGGAGCGCATATGAGATATGTGCGGGACCGAGAATAATTCGTGTATGTGATACCGTATTCCATTCTCGCGACGAATGTATCGATTGGTTATATGCGATATAACCTGATTATCGAATCAAGGATTGATTCGAGAAGCCGATACATTGAATACTAGTCGGTTATATCCGATATGACCGGATCGTTAAATCAAGTGTTGATTTAATGATTTAGTGCATATTTATATATTTGATATATTACTTTGCATTAACTAGTATTGGTTCACTTTAAATGGATTTTCTCACTTGAATTGTGCAAGTTGTATATGTGATATATTTTTGTGCACATGTTTGTATCATGTTTGATGATACATGCTTACTTGGTTAAGTGTAAAGAATCAAACCATGGTTTAAACTAATGATTAGGGTTTTGTTTAGTCATTTACTTATTTATCTATTTCTTTATTTATCTTTTTATTTTGGAAAAGATAAATGATGAAATGGTGGCATTATTTGTTTGCTAGTTGAACATTCATGAAGTTTTGACTTAGTCTCCTTTTTTGTTCTTATCCTTAACCCTAACCATTCCATTAACCATGGTCTTTTCTCTACACTTAACTAAGGTTAAAAGTATGATAAGATTTAATTCTTATTCATTTTATTATTCAACTTATCATATCTTTCTTCTTCTTCTTCAAGAACTAAGAAAAAGAAAAGCTTTCTAGTTCAATGGCAACTTGAGAAAACAAGTGAGAAATCCAAATCTAAAGTCTACCCACTTCCTATTTCTTCATCCTCTACTACTTGCCATGTAGTAGAGTGTGTTGTCTTCACAAGTTTCTTGACTTGGCGAAGGCGGAGCTCGTTCTTGTGATGCCTCGACGTAGATCATCTTCGGCATCGAACTGACGATCAAGCCCGCCCATTTCTTCGACGAAGCCGATACTTGAGTTCCGGATTTGATTTAGACAGCGGTGGGAGATCATCGCGGAGCTTAGGAAGTGGTGGACCGGATCTACAAAGGTTGTTGTCACTTTCCTTTAGCATTTAATTCGATTACATGCTTGTTTCTCCTAGATATCTAGTAAACGATCCGTATTAGGGTTTGTAGGCACCCGTAAAATTTGATTTGTGCATGTTTGATCACTAGGGTGCCTAGGAACCCTACAATATTTACATCGATTTGATTTTAAAAACGATTATATGTACGATTTCGAGGATTTCCAAGATGGAGTTGGCGGACATAGCATCGTGGATTTTGGCGAGGTCAACGAGTTGGTGAGTAGATTTACATCTATGGGGGAAGTCGGGTGGATAGCGTATAGCAACCCCGCAACCTTATAAATAAAATAGTATGATATCTAATTAGATGTAAATGTTATTGATATAGTATCGCATATAGTATGTCCTTCATTTGCATATAGTTTCATACATAGTTTTAATGACATACGTACGTGACGTTAGATCCGTATGACATGGATATGGTTTGATGGATTTGTACGAGGGATCATGCCGTATTTATGATCATACAAATATAGTGATACGATGAGGTATTATATGAGAAAATTATATGTATTGGAAATGATAAGATTCGTATGCCAAATAGCGGCCAAGTTTTTCCTTTAGACTCATAGAGATAGATTATATTACGTTTTAGGATGTAATACTTGTGCAAGCTATATTCTTTTAAAAACTACGATTCGTTTCTCTTTTAATGATAAAATACTAGGATGCGGTGCCAATTTCCAAAACGAATATCTATTTTAACCGAAGGCAGCTTCCTTATCTCAAAACCAACGTTTCATTGCATTTTCAAAGATAATGGTATAGCTCATAACAGGTAGTTACAATTACCAATTACGCTTAGATTTACTTTACATGTTCGCATTATAATTATCGATATTATACGTTTCCGTAATACGAACACTCTGATCAAACACTGCACAACTACCAATGAGTACTATGCTGCACAAGCACGTATATATATGTTACACCACACCTTATTGGTACTGCCATATCACTGTACTAACGTTCTGTTATATAATGTGTATATATATATGTTAATATGAATAGGTTATTACACCGTATAACACTTGCACAAATACTAATGATTGCCATGTTGCATGAGCACAGACGCGTATGTTACACCACACGTCATTACAAGTGCCATGACACGGTAGAATTGGTTTTTTTATGCCGTATGAATTAACTACGCCGTCTCACTTTAATTCCTGTTGCACATTGCGAATATCAGTACTATAGATGTTGATATTTGATCCTTATGGATTTTCTGGAAGTTTTACACTTGATGATATATTTCGGTGGTATGGGAGACTGATATATATGTATATATATAATATATCATCAGAATGATGTATGCAAGTATTCTCATTCTTTACTTGACATTTTTGTATATGATGAGTTGGCGTCCCCCATGAGCTTTTTGTTTCCTGAGTATTTATTCCGAACCGAGTGGGGGGGCTATACAGTTTTTGACTTGTTATTATCCAGACTGAGTGAGGGAGATATACAGTCGGATACATGGTGGACCCGGTTCGAGACTCAGTGGTAGGAAAGCCGCATTATAGGCAGGGAGCCTAGCGAGGATGCTCGATACCGGAGATAGAGATGAGCACAGTAGATATCCCGGTGATACTGATCGGGGTTCGATTGTACACGGCTGATATCCAAGGAATACTGACCGAGGCCAGGGATATCGGGTGGCGATCATCTGTTGAGATGGTGTCGACGGTATCTGCATTTGCATGTTGGTGAAGGGCACGAGAGATTTCTGATTTCGGGTGTCGATGCTGGACATCCATATATATTTGTATGATTGCTATCGTGAGGTACACAGTTAGATTACAGTTATTGTAGCCGACCAGGACTGATTCGGGAGACAATACCTGTATATATTAGTACGAGCATTCATGTAAACAAAAAAGGGATTTCAAAATCGAGCTATAGCTTCATTATTTTGACATGTTTGATATGACACTGAAATCTTTTAAATTGTAAATCTCTTAACACAATTCATTAAAATAGCAGGACGTATATCTTAAATAAGATATTTATTATATTTCATAGTATCACGTCTGCTTTATGCCGTAACATAACTATTCCGCGGCAATTTTAAAGAAGAGCTTTATATGTATATATTTTCCGCTACATTAGGCTTATACCTAGATATAGATTATTTGCATTGGATATATTCTACATGGGATTGCATGAAAGTTGTGTCGCATTATGATACATATGCATATCATATGTTATATTAATACAGATTATGATAGTACTATATTTATGACCTAGGTATCGTTGTGCATTTCGATTTCTACGTTTAGATGTACTTTTATTCATTGAGTTGGCAACTCATCCCTGTTGTGCCACAGTATCTTGCAGGTTTTACCGCTTGGATTATCAGCGGCTTGGGCACATACTCTTTTCAGTGATTGCTTTGGTAAGTGGATTACTATTGTATCATACTCATACTTGATTATTCATATATTCTTGTATCTAGTGAAAACTCCATCAACTTAGAAAGGGTATATTGTGGACTTAGAAGCGAGACTTAGAGTTTTTTTGTTGTGGTGTCGCACTCATTGGAGTCGACCATTTTAGATTGTTGATTTTGTCTCGCTTTTCTTTTCTTCGCCATTGTGCGTCGTATATCTTTTTCTTGGTTGCTCCGACGTTTGGGCGTGGAAGCTAGCTCCCGTTGGGATGCTATTTTATTGTTGTAGTTGTATCGGGTTATACAAAAATGCAAAGGAGGTGCTGTCGAATTTCAAAACGTCATAAATGCTTTCCAAACATACTTAGTTAAATTTAGATGTATTTAAACTGATCCTATCTGATGACTATTTTAAACTCACCTCGAATATTTTTTCAAAAAGGGTTTAGATTCCGGGTTTCGGCTTACTTGAACCGCGTCGACGTCTTTAGATGTCACGTGCTTTAAGTGCCGGTCACGTGCCACATTTGGGTCGTGACCAAAGGTATTGGATGCTCGATGGACGGAACAACACCAAGTTCGGATATGAACTTCTTCATCCAGACAGGCTCTTTGGCAGCATCGTTGGCAGCGATGTATTCAGCCTCCATCGTCGAGTCTGCCACGGTTTCTTGCTTGGAACTCTTCCAACAAACCGTCCCTCCATTGAGGGTAAAGACATATCCCGAGACTGACATAGAGTCTTCCTTATCACTCTGGAACCTCCAATCGGTAAAGGACTCCACTTGGAGTTCACCGTTACCATACACCTAGAACATCTCTTTAGTCCTTCTCAAGTTCTTGAGAATGTTCTTCACAGTTTTCCAGTGAATCTCTCCTGGATCTGCTTGATTCCTACTCACTACACTTAGTAAGTATGCAACATCGGGTCTCGTACATAGCATCGCATACATGATAGAGCCTACCGGCTAAGACTAGGGTATCCTTGCATGCGAGCTCTCTCCAAATCAGTCTTGGGAGACATCTCTTTGCAGAGAGTGAGTCCTGAGATCGTGTGTAAATTCCCATGCTTGGAATCTTCCATACTAAACATTTTTAGTATGGTGTCAATGTACCTGTATTGGGACAGTCCCAACATCCATTTTGATCTATCTCTATAGATCTTAGTCCCCAAGATATATGAGGCATCACCTAGATCTTTCATTGAGAATCGTTGTGATAAGAAGAGCTTGACCGAGTGCAGCATAGGAACATCCTTTCCTATCAAGAGTATATCATCCACGTATAATATGAGGAAGACAACCTTACTCTCTGCTACCTTCTTGTATATACAAGTTTCATCTACGTTTTTTATGAAGTCAAACTCTTTGACTACCACATCAAAACAGATGTTCCAACTCCGTGATGCCTGCTTTAACCCGCAGATGGATTTAAGAAGCTTGGACACCATACCGCTGCTCCCACTGTCTAGCTTTGAAAGTCTCAACTTTTCCATCTACACCAAATTTTTTCTTGAAGATCCACTTGCTCCCGATGGGGTTTACCCATTCAGAAGCATCTTCCAAAGTCCATACATTGTTGGTGTACTTGGATTCCATCTCAGATCGCATTGCATCTAGACATTTCACAGAGTCCCCACTCGTGATGGCTTGCTCGAAGCTAGTTGGGTCATCATCTCCCATGATGCAATCCTCGCTCCCACCATCAATGAGAAAACCGTAGTATCTCTCAGGTGGATGAGGAACCCTACTAGATTGGCAGAGAGGCTGAGGTTCATTGGGAACTATCGGATCCTCTGGTTCTACCAAATCTTATGTCGTAGTTTGTATAGATGGAACTCCTTCAAGTTCTACCTCTTTGATACTAATTTCTTTTTCAAGAAATTCCTTTTCTAAAAAGGTGGCATGTCGAGAAATAAACACCTTTTGTTCTTCAGGGTGGTAGAAGATATTTTCTCGCGAATGCTTGGGATATCCTACAAACTTACACAGAACTGACCTTGCTTCAAGCTTATCCGGATTTTGCATTTTAACATAGGCCGGGCAACCCCATATTTTAACAAAATTACGACACGGTCTCTTCCCCTCCCATATCTCATATGGAGTGGTAGGCACTGATTTGGTCGGAACTCTATTCAATAGGTATGTTGCTTTCTCAAGCGCATAACCCCAAAATGAAATAGGTAACTCAACGGTGCTCATCGTAGATCACACCGTATCTAATAATAGGGTGCGATTCCTCCACTCTGAGACACCGTTGTGCTGTGGTGTATACGGAGGAGTAAGCTGAAAGAGAATCCCATTCTCTTTTAGCTAGGCCAGGAACTCAATGCTCAAGTATTCTCCTCCTCGATCAGATCGAAGGATTTTAATACATTTACTCGTCTGGTTCTCGACTTCATGCATATATTCTTTGAATTTCTCAAAAACTTCAGACTTGTGTTCAAAAGGAACACATGTCTGTATCTTGAGAGATCGTCAGTTAATGTAATGAAGTATAAGGAACCATTCCTGGCATGTGTAGACATGGGACCGCATTCATCACTATGTATCAGTCCCAAGAGTTCCATAACTCTTTCTCCGTGTCCAGTAAACGGAGTTTTGGTCATCTTGCCTTTGAGACATGAATGGAAAATTTCATAAGATGATAATTCGAACGGATTCAAATATCCATCCTTATGTAACTTAGCTAGTCGTGTCGCATTGATATGACCTAGTCTACAATGCCACAAGAAGGATTCGTTCATTTCTGAACTCTTCCTCTTGTGTGTGTTCTGTACGTTAAGAACTGTGTTCTGATTTAAAACGTATAAACCGTTACATAACACACCAAACCCAATCAACACATGATTTAAGTAAATGTTCATAACATTATTCTCTACTAAAAAGTTATATCCTTTTTTATCTAATAAAGAAATTGATATTAAATTGCATATCATAGAGGGTACGTAATAACATTCGTTCAAGATCAAAGTATTTCCATTTGGTAATACAAGGTGAAATTAACCAACTGCTTTGGCTGCAACACTTGCACCATTCCCTAATTTTTGAGAATGATCACCTATTCCCAGTTCTCTACCTTTCCTTAGCACATACAACATATTACATATATGGGATCATGATGCGGTATTTAATACCGAGGACGTAGAGTGTACTGAGAAACAGTTCTTGGTAACTAACACACTCGAAGAAGATGAATCAACATGCTTATTCTTCGTTTGGGTGGCGTGGGAATCCGGATATGTCCCTATTCCCTACTCAGTCTTATAACAATTATAAGAAAGAACGGAACCAACGTTCCCCTGCTGAGTATAACAAGCGGGTTCGGTCAATACATCCATATTATTATCTTGATTAAGGCCTGGCATGGTCGCTACCTGGTGAGAGAGAGGAGAAAACACTTAGCGTATGCTCATGCAAGGTTAGATAGGTTATTATCTTATCTAATTAGGATGGCTCCCACTGTTTTTATCAAATCTTCCTTCAAACCCTAAAAGATAAGACTAGCCAGGATTAATTACACCTTACAAGTTCGCCAATCTTTCAGCCAGGCCAATATATGGCTCAAGAAGCGTATACGCTAGTCTACTCTGAATATCGATGCCCTATCTCGATACATCCTCGACTAGGAACAATTAAAGGATGTACTTGAGGACTACCCTGGCCCCACTAATATGATCTCCATCATAGTCCGGTAGACAAGTACACATCCTAAAGGCTTTATCAACATATGAGAGCAAGACACTATCATAATACAAGTTTACATGTTAAGATAAAGAGCAATCAGATAGCATACTATCAAGTCGAGTAAGAAAGTCCTCTCTATATATGTCCAAGCATCCTCTATAATATATATCATATGTACAATAATGGCCTCGAGGGCATACACATAACTAACAAAAACACTTTTCAATAACCAGTCGGGTAATTCAACAAGATTCCCGACAACCAAATCGAATGCTCGTCGGAAACATTAGTAGATGGCTGCATCCCTCGATGCCATCAGCGAAGTGCACTTAGGCGGAACACCGCGGCCGCGAGCACCCGGGAGAATTCTATTGGAAATGGGATTCTCCTACAGTCACTTGGTCGGGGCTTTGGTGCGTGGCTATCAAGTAATGTTACCCGGCGAGTATCCGCGTACACTACGTGATTGCAACAGAGTTTTGATCCACATCAAAACTCTGTGGCAACCAATCAAATAAGACTAAATTTCTAGGTTTACAAAATTCAAACTAGTTTTCACAAAACTAATTCTTGTGGATTCCAAATATTGTATCACATTCATAAAAGCTTGGCGATATTAAACTTTTCGATCGATCAATCAACCACCAAAAATTCTCAGAGGACTCAACACTTGAGCTAGATTCAAAACTTCCGAGACAGTGCCACAAGCACGTATGAACCGACACAAGAGAGCACGTCCCAAGTCTCACCAACGGCGCCGCGGAACCGTCGCCAAAAGCACCTTTTTCTTGGGGTTTGTTTTTCTTGGGGATCCACACAATACCCTGCACATTTTTCTGAACATTTTTAAACCTAAATATTCCAACTTTTGATAAATTTCTAGAGAGCAATCTTGAGGTGGTGTTTGATTTTCGATCGAGCTTTTTAACGTCGTCAAAGTTACCAGAAACGATGTTAAAATTACGAATACGAAACACTCCGAAAAGCCTTTACAGGAAGATAACATCACATGCAATCTTAGTAAAAATAAACAATACCTAAAACACCAAACCCCAGAGACTGGAGCACTAAACAAAAACGAAGCCAATACTTCAAACCAAAACCGGCCAAGCCGGTTTTTTGAAGCTTTTCGCCGGGTCAAATCCGGTAGAATGGGCTAGTTTTCCTCTGGTGTTCATATTACATCACATGTAACATTCTGCACCTGTTCAAAAAATTTTAGAGGACTTAAAAATTTCGACATAAACTAGGGTTTTTGTTTCGAGGTTTCGGAGTTGTTTCGGTTTCGTATTTCTACTAACATCGTCTAATTCTCTAGTTTGGCTCTGATACCAATGAAGGGTTCCGAAGCACGACTACAAGGTTTCGGAAGGCATCAACCATGCCATTTTATAAAATTTTAGTGTGCTAAGTAACCCTAACTTAGGATCTAATTAGAGGATTGGGAGCAAGCAAGCATGTAATCAAACATTAAACTAAGTGAATGAGGAATACAACCTTTGTAGACCGGTCCTTCACTTCAATAGCTCCGTGTAGTAGTCCCTTCGCTCCTAGTAGTGATCTCCCGGACTCTAGTAAGGGTTCACAAAGCGAAATGAACAAGCTTGTCTGAAGTGTTCAAGGCCGAAGAAGATCTACATCGAGGAATATCCAACTCAAACTACCTCTTCACTAATTAGGAATTAGTGAAGCAAACAACCTAAATTAAATGACTAGTCTAGTGTAGGATGATGAAGTAGGTTTTTTTCTCAATTTAGTATAATTATTCTCACTAGATTTCTTCACCTCAAGAAAACATAGAAAGCTTTCTCTTGAGATGAAGATGAAGATGAAGTGTAGAATGAATGAGAGTCTAAACAACCATGTGTGAGATAATATCATATATTCTCTCATGTGGAGACTTAACCATAGCTAAAAATAATGGTTGGGTTAATAAATATCTAATGTAAAACAAAATTAGTGGACTAAGTCAATGGCTTTTACAAGCTTCCACTAAGAATAAAGCATGACTAATTTCCACCTAATTTTGTATTTACCTTAAATAAATAAAATCCTAATTATCTAAAGTATAGTATGAGTTTCATACACCCAAGTACAATGTATCATATGCATGATACACGTAAACAATACATTAATATATATCATATATATATATATTAAATGTATAAGTGAGATAAATAAATGCTTAAGTAAGCTAATATTAGTTACTGTAAAATTAATATATCAAATATATACAATCATATATAAAATTATTAAATCAACACTTGATTTAATAATCTGGCTATATCACATATACCAACTAATATCATCTGTATCAACTTATCGAATCAACACTTGATTCGATGACTCGGCTATATCATATATAACCGAGCGATATCATATATCGCGAGATTAAAATACGGTATCATATATGTGTATTAATCTCGGTCCCGCACATATCACATATGTGCTCCTACTTCGTTTCGCCCGAGCCAGGAAACCTCTGTGTAGGACTCTAAAGACCCGTCTATACTCCGGCAGTAGGTGATGATCAAATCAGTCACCCACAAGCTGTCAGCAGTACTAGCTGGACGTAACGGCTACCCGGGTATTGAGCGATCAGAAGATCAACAAGGAAGCTTGGTCATACTCCTGTGAATCCAATAAGTAACACAACCGTACTTCCGGTCTCTTCGTCTGATATGTCACATATCTAGTCCAGGGGTGGTAAACGTCAGACCACAGTAACTTGATAAGTCATGCCGATATGAGACTCATAACGGGTCAAGAAAATACTGATAACACTTACCAGTAAATCTCCATATGCTAGGGACATCCTGTTATAGCCAATCGAGCACAGCACAACATCAACTCCCAATACCGAGAGAGACGAATCTTCTCCTATCGCTCATTGCTTCCATGTGATTCGGGACTGTACCCCAAAACAACCATTTTTCACGCTCTCTTGAACGTGGTAAGGTGAAAATCAAAGCACAGTAGGAATCACACAAGACTCTATGACGATCTTGGGTCTACAGACTAACCTGTACCAGTGTCACCAAAGAACTGCTATCTGACGTTAGATATAATACTATCTAAGAGTTCTCGGCGAGTCCTGTTCAGTGTACCCAGTCTACACTGAGCACCTGTACACGATCTTTGATGTCAAACACCAATGGATATGGGACCATCCATCACCCATCAAATTGATCAAGAAGCGTATACGCTAGTCTACTGTAGAATATCGATGCCCTATCTGTTAGTTATATGTGTGCCCTAGAGGCCATTACTATACATAGGATGTATATTGTAGTGGATGCTTGGACATATATAGGGAGGACTTTCTTGCTCGACATGATAGTATGCTATCTGGTTGCTCTTTACCTTAACGTGTACACTGATTGTCTCTCTGTTACATGTTGGTAAAGCCCTTAGGATGCGCACTTGACTACCTGGACTATGATGCAGATCATACTAGTGGGGACAGGGTAGTCCATAAGTACATCCTTCAAGGTCCCTAGTCGTGGGTGTATCGAGACAGGGCATCGATATACCAGAGTAGACTAGCGTATACCTTCTCGACCCATACAGATGGGCGATGGATGATCCCATATCCATTGGTGTTGACATCAGAGATGATATACGGGTGCTCAGTGGAGACTGGGTACACTGGACGGACTCGCCGAGAACTCCCAGATGGTATTATACCTTACGTCAGATGGCAGTTCTCTGGTGACACTGGTACAGAGTAGTCTGTTGACCCGAGATCGTCATAGAGTCTTGTGTGGTTCCCACTATGCTTTGATTTCCACCTTACCACGTCCAAGAGGGCGTGCAAAACGGTGGCTTTTGGGTACAGTCCCGAATCACATGGAGGCAATGAGCGATAGGAGGGGATTCGTCTCTCCCGGTATTGGGAGTTGATGTTGCGCTGTGTTCGATTGGCTATAACCGGAAATCCCTGGCAAGGGTTACTGAGATTTACTGGTAAGTGTTACCAGTAGTTTCTCGAACTGTTATAGACCTCATATTGACACGACTTATCGAGCTACTGGGGTCTGACGTTTACCACCCCTAGGCGAGATATGCGACATATCAGACGACGAGACCGGACTGTACGGTAAGTGTTACTGGTTGGATTCACAAGAGTGTGAGCGGGCTTGCTCGTCGATCTTCTGATCGCTCAATACCCGGGTGGCCGTTACGTTTAGCAGACCGCTTGCGGCTTGTGGGTGCTTGATATGATCATCACCTCCTGCCGGCGTATTGACGAGTCTTTAGAGTCCTACACAGAGGTTTCCTGGCTCAAGCGAAACGAGATAGGAGCGCATATGAGATATGTGCGGGACCGAGAATAATGCGTGTATGTGATACCATATTCTATTCTCGCGATGAATGTATCGATTGGTTGTATGCGATATAACCTAGTTATCGAATCAAGGATTGATTCGATAAGACGATACATAGGATACTAGTCGGTTATATTCGATATGACCGGATCGTTAAATCAAGTGTTGATTTAATGATTTAATGTATAATTATAGATATTTGATATATTACTTTGCATTAACTAGTATTGGTTCACTTTAAATGGATTTTCTCACTTGGATGTACAAGTTGTATATGTGATATACTTTTTGTGCAAATGATTGTATCATGTTTGATGATACATGTTTACTTGGTTAAGTGCAAAGAATTAAACCATGGTTAAACTAATGATTAGGGTTTTGTTTATCCATTACTTATTTATTCTTTTATTCATTTGTTTATTCTTTTTGGAAAATAATAAGCATAAAGAAAAATGGTGGCTTTCTTTGGATGCATGTTGAAGCTTCATGAAGCTTTGACTAAGTGACCATTTTGTCTTCATGCTTAACCCTAACCATTCCTTCTAACCATGATTTATTCTCTACACTTGACCATGGTTGCCATATGATAAGTATTGTTTTATTTTCTTTTTGAGAAAATCTTATCATAACACTTTTCATCATCATCTTCTTCTTCAAAGATGAAGAAAGCTTGCTTCATCAATGGAAACTTGAGTAATTGAGTGAGAAATCCAATTCTAAAGTGAACCCACTTCCTATTTCTTCATCCTCTACCACTTGCCAAGTAGTATAGGGTGTTTTCTTCATAAGTTTCATGACTTGGTGAAGTGGGAGCTTGATCTTGTGATGCCTCGACGTAGATCATCTTCGGCATCGTAGTCGATGACCTAGCCCGCCCATTTCTCCGATGAAGCCGACGCTAGAGCCCGGGATTCGATTTGGACAGCGAGGAGACTTCATTGCGGAGCTATGGAGGTGGAGGGCCGGATCTACAAAGGTTGTATTTCCGTTCTTATAGTTAAGTTGTTAACTACTTTCCTTTTCGCCTAGACATCTAGTTAACGATCCGTATTAGGGTTTCTCGGTACTTGTAAAATTTTGAAATTGGCATGGTTGATGCCTTGTGAGACCTCATTAGAGTGTCTAGGAACCCTACAGTGGTATCAGAGCCTAGCTAGAGCCGATCGCTGAGGCGCTTCAACAGGAGGTGGTTGCGGGTTATTCGCACCAAGATGAGGTGGAATCAGTCCCGAAGGAGGTAAAGGGATGTTAGGAGGAAATCCTGACATCTCAGAAGAATTTGGTGGTGATGAAAGTGAAGATGTATGAACAGAATTCTGGTCAACGTCGGAGTTGCCCGGCAAAGGTAAAAGTGAAAGAGGTGTGGAGGGAGTTTCGACGTCGGAGTCGATCGCGTAGTCGGTAGCGACTAACGAAACACGGACGAGGCGGGCACTATTGTCCCGAGTGCAACCGAACATACACTAAATGAGTTTAGAATAGTCAAAACATAGAATGTGAGGGTAAGATAAAGTTAATGAAGAAATGCAGATGAAAGGTGAGTGAAGTGGATTCTAGCGACAAAGGGCAAGTTTTTATAAAAGTTTTAGTTTTGGGTTTTTTTTTGTTTTTCTAATTATTTTAGAAAGAGTTCTTCAAAAATGTGTACGGACTTACGAACTTACTTCAAACAATCACAGTTAACACATGCACAATCATACCTAGAGCTATGGTCTTCTAAGTACACTAGACTGCTTCTAACTGTTCCAAAGTGACAAGTTGTGAGATAACCCTCAAATCGTCTCTTCATTGCCAATTGTGGTCAGTTAAGCATAAATGATGAAAGTGTAGGGTTCCTAGGCACTCTCAATAGGTATCACAAGGCATCAACTATGCCAATTTCAAATTTTATGAGTGCCGAGAAACTCTAATACGGATCGTTAACTAGAATTTTAGGCGAAACAATAAACAAGTTAACATCTTAACTAAAAGTAGGAAACTACAACCTTTGTAGATCCGGTTATCCACTTCCTTAGCTCCACGTAGTTTTCCCCTCGCTGTCCATCTCGAATCCCAGACTCAAGCATCGGCTTCATCGGAGAAATGGGCGGGCAAGGTCGTCGGCTTCGTGCCGAAGATGATCTACGTCGAGGCAACACAAGTTCAAGCTCCAACTTCACCAAGTTGTGAAACTTATGAAGAAAACACCCTATACTACTTGGCAAGAGGTAGAGGGTGAAGAAATAGGAGGTGGGTTCACTTTAGAATTGGATTTATCACTCTTTTGCTCAAGATGCCGTTGATGGAATCAAGCTTTCTTTCTTGATGAAGATGATGAAGAAGAAGAAAGAATATGATAAGTGTTCCTCTTTAAATGAAAATAAAATCAATACTTATCATATTCTAACCATGGTAAAGTGTAGAGAATAGATCATGGTTAGTTAGAATGGTTAGGGTTAAGGATGAAGACAAAATGGTAACTAAGTCAAACCTTCATGAAGCTTCAACTAGATACAAAGAAAGCCACCATTTTTCTTCATAATCCTTTCCAAAATCAATAAATAAATAAATGAGTAATAAAAAGGAAACCCTAACCATTACACAACCATGGTTTAATCTTTACACAAAACACAAGTTAGCATGCAACATCAAACATGATACAATCAAGTGCACACAAAATATATCACATATACAATGTGTTTTTCAAGTGAGAAAATCCCTTTAAAGTGAACCAATACTAGTTAATGTAAAGTAATATATCAAATATATAATTATACATTAAATCATTAAATCAACACTTGATTCAATGATCCGGTCATGTCGTACATAACCGACTAGTATCCAATGTATCGACTTATCGAATCGATCTTCTATTCGATAACTAGGTTATATCGCATACAACCAATTGAAACATTAATCGCGAGAATGAAATACGGTATCACATACACGCATTATTCTCGGTCCCGCACACATCTCATATGCTCCTATTTCGTTTTGCTTGACCCAGGAAACCTCTGTATAGGACTCTAAAGACTCATCAATACGCCGGTAGCAGATGATGATCATATCAAGCACCCACAAGCCGCAACCGGTCTGCTAAAAGTAACGGCCATCCGGGTATTGAGCGATCAGAAGATCGACGAGCTAGCCCGCTCACACTCCTATGAATCCAACCAGTAACACTTACTGTACAGTCCGGTCTGTTCGTCTGATATGTCGCATATCAAATCCAGGGGTGGTAAACGTCAGACCCCAATAACCGATAAGTCGTACCGATATGAGGCTCATAACGGGTCGAGAAACTACTGGTAACACTTACCAGCAAATCTCTGATCAGCCCTGGCCAGGGACTTCCCTGTTACAGCCAATCGAGCACAGCGCAACATCAACCCCCAATACCGGGAGAGACGAAACCCCTCCTATCGCTCATTGCCTCCATGTGACTCGGGACTGTACCCAAAGACCACCGTTTTGCACGCCCTCATGGACATGGTAAGGTGGAGATCAAAGCACAGTGGGAATCACACAAGACTATATGACGATCTCGGGTCTACATACTAACCTGTACAAGTGTCACCTGAGAACTGCCATCTGACGTGAGGTATAATACCATCTGGGAGTTCTCGGCCAGTCCGTCCAGTGTACCCAGTCTCCACTGAGCACCCGTATACCATCTCTGTTGTCAAACACCAATGGATATGGGATCATCCATCGCCCATCTCATGGGTCGAGAAACGTATACGCTAGTCTACACTGGTATATCGATGCCCCGTCTCGATACACCCACGACTAGGGACCTTGAAGGATGTACCTATGGACTACCATGTCCCCATTAGTATGATCTGCATCATAGTCCAGGTAGTCAAGTACACATCCTAAGGGCTTTACCAACATGTAACTATAAGACAGTTTAAAGAGACAAGTGTACATGTTAAGATAAAGAGCAACCAGATAGCATACTATCATATCGAGCAAGAAAGTCATCTCTATATATGTCCAAGCATCCAATATAATATACATCATCTGTACAATACTGGCCTCTAGGGCATACATACAACTAACAATCTCCCACTTGCACTAGGGCCAGCTGCTGTAGTATCGCATACCGAGCATCCCGAAGAGTCTCTCAAACTGTATCTGGGGAATGGCCTTCGTGAGTGGATCCGCCGTGTCGTTCTTCGTGTCAACCCTCCTGACCTCGATCTCTCGGTGATCAACTATCTCCCGGATCAGGTGATACCGCCTCAGAATATGCCTGGATCGCTGATGGGACCTAGGTTCCTTGGCCAAAGCCACTGCTCCATTGTTATCGCAATACAAAGGTATTGGATGCTCAATGGATGGAACCACTCCAAGTTCAGTAATGAACTTCTTGATCCAGACAGCCTCTTTGGCAGCATCGTTGGCAGTGATGTATTCAGCCTCCATCGTCGAGTCTGCCACGGTTTCCTGCTTGGAACTCTTCTAGCTAACCGCCCCTCCGTAAAGGGTAAAGACAAATCCCGACTGCGACTTAGAGTCGTCCTTATCACTCTGGAAGCTCGAATCGGTAAAGGACTCCACTTGGAGTTCTCCGTTACCATATACCAAGAGCATCTCTTTAGTCCTTCGCAAGTACTTGAGAATGCTCTTCACAGCTGTCCAGTGACTCTCTCCAGGATCAGCTTGATACCTGCTCACTACACTTAGTGAATATGCAACATCGGGTCTGGTACATAGCATCGCGTACATGATAGAGCCTACAGCCGAAGCATAGGGTATCCCTTGCATACGAGCTCTCTCCAAATCAGTCTTGGGAGACATCTCTTTGGAGAGAGTGACTCCAGAGATCGTGGGCATGTTCCCACGCTTGGATTCTTCCATACTAAACCTCTTTAGTATGGTGTCAATGTACCTGGATTGGGACAATCCCAATATCCGTTTGGATCTATCTCTATAGATCCTAATTCCCAATATGCAGGAGGCATCACCAAGATCTTTCATTGAGAATCTTTGTGATAAGAAGAGCTTGACCGATTGCAGCATAGGAATATCATTTCCTATCAAGAGTATGTCGTCCACGTACAATACGAGGAAGACCACCTTACTCTCTGCTACCTTCTTGTAGATACAAGGTTCATCTGGGTTTTTGACGAAATCAAACTCTTTGATAACGACGTCAAAGCAGATGTTCCAACTCCGCGATGCTTTCTTTAATCCATAAATGGATTTAAGCAGCTTGCACACCTTCCCGCTGTCCCCACTGTCTACGAAGCCCTCTGGCTGAGTCATGTACACGCACTCTTCTAAATCACCATTTAGAAAGGCGGTCTTAACATCCATTTGCCAGATTTCGTAGTCATGATATGCAGCGATGGCAAGCATGATCCGGATGGATTTAAACATAGCCACTGGAGAAAAGCATCTACACCAAGTTTTTTCTTGAAGATCCACTTGCTCCCGATGGGTTTTACCCCTTCAGGAGCAACTACCAAAGTCCATACTTTGTTGGTGTACATGGATTCCATCTCGGACCGCATAGCATCCAGCCATTTCACTGAGTCTCCACTCGTGATGGCCTGCTCGAAGCTAGTTGGTGTTGGAGATAGTGCCCTCAGAGTCAATTATTAGGTCACAGGTACGTGATTGCAATGATTGATGGAGGACCTATCCCGGTAGGACAGTCTTACTCGAGATGATAGTATGCTATCTGGTTTACCTTTATCATCGTGTACTGTTTTAGGTGACCTGACAAGTTGCTATTACACGTTGATAGAGCCCCTAGGATTCTTGCTTGACCACCAGCAGTATGAGGGCGATCATATAAGTGGGAGCTGGGGTCTATAAGCATATCCTTAAATGGTCCCTAGTCGTGTGAGTTTCGAGACAGGGCATCGATACTCCAGAGTAGACTAGTGTATACAGTCGAGACCCCGACGAGGGGCGGTGGCCGGTCTCACAAGCCACTGGTGTCAGTTGGATCACCTAAGATGTATACAGGTGCTCATTGGGTTATGAGTACACCGGACAGGACTCGCCGGGAACATGCTAGTTGGTCATATACCAGACGTCAGATGGCAGTTCTCTGGTGACATGTGTACAGGTTAGTTCATCGACCTGGGGATCGTCATTTGTCTTGTGTGAGTTCCCACTGTACTTTGATTACTACCCTACCACGGCTCAAAGGAGTCGTGCAAACAGGTTTTAGTTGGGTACAGTCCCGAGCCACATGGAGGCAGTGAGCGTATCTTCAGGGGTTCGTCTCTCTCGGTATTGGGGGTGAGGTCGTGCTGTGTCTAGGAGAGCCATTACACGAAGCCCTCGGCCGAGGCAAGGAGATTTACTGGTAGGTATTCCAGTAGTATCTCAGGGTGGTCTGGGCTACACTCCGACACGACTTGTACCGCTTTTGGGGGTCTGACTTTTACCAACCCCCTAGGCCCGCCATGCGATGCTCATAGACGAACGGACCGGACTGTACGGATATTGTCACTGACAGGCTCAGTAGGGTTGTCAGGATGAGTTCGCTCACAGACGTCCCTTTTAGTCAATACCTGGTAGCCCGTTACGTATTGGCTTATACCTCTGACGTGCTAGTGGTTAAATCCACAACCAAGGTGTTGACGAGTCTTTAGAGTCCCCATATTCTGTTACTCAGCTTTCGGGCGAAAGGTTGTAGAGGCCGTATGGAGATATGGCAAGGTCCGATCAGATACGTGCGGTATTGCACGGATCAGGATAGGTCAGATTATACTACAGGCCGTATGGATATATGGCAGGGTTCGATCAGATACGTGCGGTATTGCACGGATCAGGATCGAACGGATATTACTAGCCGGCTTTGGTATAAGTCGGATCCTAGTATAGTACAGTGTAGATTTTGTCTCATTGCATTTGTATTTCGGTCGAAATACAGATGCGGGTGTGTATGCACAGTATCGGGGTTTTCCTGTAATTTATTACGGGACCAGTTTTCTGGAGTTGCCAGTTTGCTTTCTGTTTCGGCCGATTTCCTTTGTATGGTTCATTGGCCGAAGTTTGGTGGAGGAGGGCTTATTTGCATTGTTGCAAATAGGCATTTGTGGAGGGGGTCTTTGCATATTTCCTTGTATCATGATGGTGCACCATTCATTGACCTTGACTTCTTGACTCCTTCATGATGGCTTGACTTTTTGAAGTCATCATGCTTGATGATGGGTTATGATATGGTTGTTGAGTGTTGGATTTTGTTGAGAATAATTTCTTTTGATGATCACCTTTCTCTCTCTCTCTTTCTTGTGATTGATACACTCTCTATTCTCACTCTCCCCTGCTTCACCATGGCCGGCCAAAGTCTTTTGGGGCTGTCCCAATTTGGGAGTGAGGAATTGTTGCTCATTTGGCTAGGCAAAAGTCTTTTTAGCTCCTCCTCCAAAAGCTTATCTCATATCCTCCACCAATGGCAACTCCCTAAACCCCTAGAGACACAAATAGCTCACTACACCATTCTACAGCAAGTCTTGGGCACGTCGAGTAGCCGGCTTCGTGCCTTAGTTGCCTCGGCATTGAGGTGGGAGCCCGTAAAAGAAGTAGGCTATGTGGTGCACTTCCGGCGACGAGAAGGAGACGGGACATTCCGCAGGAGATCGGGACGATGACGAGAAGACCGGAGGACTTGGATCGTCGGTATATCTCTATTCCCTTTCTTGTAGATAGCTAGGACTAATTAATGGTTCGATCCGGGCTTTAGTGCGCGGCGGTTTGCCAGTTCATGTAAAATTAAAGTTTATCACCGCTTCCGCATTTGGCCGTCGGATTGACGGCCGGGGCGCCGCCGTGCACTTACAGTGGTATCAGAGCCTCGCCATTAACATAGTCTAGCTTCGTTTAATGTGTTTTACAATTCCGATCGAACAAATGTTCCGAAAACCCAATATCACCCACGACAGTTTTCTGTTGAAAATTTTTGGTGTCGAAAAATTTTTCAGGTTGTATAAAAGTACTGTACAGGAAGTTATAAGGCTTCTGGAAAAATTCGGGTCATTGATCCATCAAGGGGAGGGCGGAACCGCGGCCAAAACCCACCTTGGGCCGCGGTTCCGCCGCAGTATGTAAAGATCAATGGGCAAAATTTCTCCAGTGGGCTTCTGGGGTGATTTTAGGAGTTTTGGAATATTAATATTGGGCCCAGAGTTTCTTGATGTGCTACAGTAGTGCTTGGGGCCCACTTGTTATAATTTGATCGATCGGATATTTTTAAACACATTATTTCACAGTATTTACATTATATCTGCGACCGTGAATGTCACTTGATCGGTAAATCCGGTCTAACTGCTATAGCCCGGTTAGACGGATTTACGAACGTGACTTTCACGTTGATGTTCTGTTTTTGCTGTGATGTTGCGGATCGGTCGTGGGGGATAGCCTGGATGCAATGCTAGTACAGTTGTGGTTGTATTATGTACATTTGATATTGCGGGGCGAGCGTCCGACATGTGGACTGCCGTCACTGCCTGATTGTATTATTCTTTTGGGGCACGACCTGGTTGCGGTCGATGTACCCGTTGTATGTATATTTTACTTTCTGTACTAGGATTGCCCCGCGGAGGGGTGCACGGATAGCCGGGTTCTAGAGGGCAACAAGCCCGCATCTCATGGCATTGAGAGGGAAGGGGCTTCACTCTAGGATTGGCGGGCTATTCGCCGCACTCGTAGGGGGTACAGGTTGACCCAGGAGGGGTGCCCAAGTTACCGGATTCCGTGAAGTGCTGGGTGGTCCATTCACGGCGCTGAAGGGGGCTGCCTCGCTTTAGGTTTTGGCGGGTGACTTGCCGCGCCCGTAGGGGTCTAGGTTCTCATTGCACAGGCTATCCACACGACCAGGGGAACGTCGGGTTTCAGCAGTGGCTCTGTGAAACCCGGGGATCCCAGATATCTGTATTGTTTCTGTGATGCTGTACATTTCGTGATGTTGCATTTTATTCACGCCTTGAGCGAAATATAATATATTGGTATATATATTAGTAGATGTTGTATATGTTTTGCATCCGCGCTAGTCCAGTCCCCGCTCTGTCGTTAGTTAGCTAACCTAACGGGTAATGACGGGACCCAGTGGCGAATGCGGATGGCATATACGTACATCAGTATATTTTCGTTCTTTGTGGTGTGATCAATTGATGGGACTGCATTGATTCGGATCAATGCAAGTTAAAAACAAACCTAATCTTATGTTGTTGGAACACTTTTCAAAGAGCTGTTATTGCAAGGACGTTCACTTTTGTTTTGCATCGTGGTATTCAGTTGGAATATCCTGCTCCTCAGTCGACGAGGCAAGGGCCGAGATCCCTTCACCGGGAGTGACCCCTTGGACAAAAAGTTTGCGTCAGGGCATTAACTTCACTATAGCCGATTGCTTTTGCTTTGCATCGCGGTATTCATTTGGAATATCCTGCACCCCATTCTACGGGGAAAGAGCCGAGATCCCTTCACCGGGAGTGACCCTTTAGCAACGGTTTTCGTCACTATATTTTCAAAAAGCTATCCGTTCCTTCAACGATATCAAGTTCTTTACGTTAAAGGTTTTCGCCAGAAACCATTCGTAGCCCTCCGTCGTTTCATATGGGTGGTCAATAGTATTCAAGCTGTGTATGTTGGCCAAAGTCAAGGCACAGTGATTGGTAGCTATTGGGTATTCATATGCAGCATAGATAGATGCGTTGGTTTGGAACAGTCGTACTGCCATGTTGGCCAAAGTCAAGGGTATGTACGGGTGGATTCAAATTAACCTGGAGAATGACGGGTAGAACTTGACATGTGACTTATGATATGTTGGCCAAAGTCAAGGTCATAAGAGCATGGGGCAGAAATCACATCGGGAGTTTCAAAAGAACTAAAACATGCCAGATATGCGCATACCTTCTGGAGTGTGATGACGTGAGCGGATTCCGTCACGTTATCATACGATGAGAGTTGGATCCCGATTCCCACTGATGAGTTAGTTTACTCCTCGGGTGACCCCGACTAATTCTTCTTTCAGGTTTGGAGAAGATTTCGACGGTACAGTGGGAGGATTCCAGATTAGATAAATTGGTAACCATTCTGATCTAGGTTAGAGTGCACGCTGAGTGTTTCTTTTCTCTCTCTCTTTGGCAGCGACCATTGACCTGACCCTAAGACTATGACTCAGTGACCAAGTTGACCGAACCTTCTTGACACCGGCTTTTGGATTGTCTGAGTTGCAGACCTCATTGCCACTCCTACTTTTACCCTTTTCTCCAGGACACCCCGTATTACTACGAACGTCCACTTCCATTGGACAAAACCATCGTATGGTTAGATACGAACTCGAAAGAATTTATTCGAGGATGGTTTCCGGTTCTCGAGGAAACGGATAAGATTATTCAGTTGTCTTTTCCTTTTGCCTCCTCTCCGGTTGCGAGTGCTCCTTGGTTTAGGAGTAGTACACCTGTTACGCAAATTGGATAGTCTTCTTCCAAACCTTAGGCTGGTGCCGACCGGTAGGGAATGAAGAAAACCAATTAGCCTAACGATGGTGTGCAGAAGGTATTAAGTTAAGACAAAGCAAGGGATTAGTAAGAGGGCAAAGTAAATTGCAACAGATATTCATGACCAAACCAGGTATTTCTTCGCCAATCCTAAAATCACCTTTGAATTTCTCCAGGACACTCCGTATCACTACGAAGATCCACAGTTTATTTGGATATTCCATCGTATGGTTATATACGAACTCGAAAGGAACTTGTTCCAGTTCGGGGATGGATTCTGGTTCAGGAGAAATAGGAATAAGGTTTATTCGGTTGTCTTTTATCTTCACCCTCTCTCATTGCGAGTGTTCCTAGGATAGGGACAGTACACCCATTATGCTTATTGGATAGTCTTCTTCCAAACCATAGGCTGGTGCCGAACGGTAGGGAAGGAAGAAAACCATTTGGCCTAAAGGGGTGTGCAGAAGGTAATGACTAAAGACATATGAAGGGATTTGGAGAGGTGGCAAAGAATTATACGGTTACAGTCGTGAATCTGGAAGAGGCATTACTAGGAATACCGGGATACCCCATCGAAACATTTCAATGTTTCAGTTTCACTGTGTACCGTTAAAGGAAAACTGATTTCCCAATTAGTCCTTACTCCAGGGTATGTATTTACCAGGTACGATTCTCACATCTGTATGGTTTTACAGATGATGAGTGGAAGTAAGTTATTGGGAATTGGGTGATCATCCTCATTTCGGGATTCGTTGTAATCCGTGATATTTGAGGAAATCACCTGGGCTGTTTGCCGGTCGGCAAATATTTGGTTTTGAATATCCGCTGTTATGCACCAATTTCAAATTGATATATCTGTACGTCTATTTTCATAGAGTGAGATATACCTTTTGATATTATGTCGATAACATTTACCTATATCAGTGGATGGTTAGGTAAGGAGCATTAAACAGCGGTGTAATTCTTCTTAACCATAAGTACAGTTTTCAACCTACGACACATAGTGAATGAGTTATCAGACTCAAGGGACTTATACAGAGTATTGTATGTTGTCCAGGGTCCATCAGGACAGAGGGGTTGGTCCTCGTACTATATTCGGTTTACTTATGACTTCTCTAGTTTTTAGACAGGTGTTTCGCGGAAACACAGGGTCTGAATTTTGAGAAGTTATAGGTATTTGAATATAGTAGAGAACCAAGTATAGCAAGTATCGGGATTCTTCAAAGTGATCGAAGATGTAGATACTTGTATATGGTATTCAGTTGATAGTAGTGATTAAGAGAAATTGCTTCTCTTTCAGGTTACTCATAATTGGAAGCATTCCTAAGTTGAGTAACGCTGATCGGCCTCCTTCCATTTAGTTGACATGCACTGGAGACAGCTGCATGATTTGGATCTGGTTCAGTTAAATCAGTGCCTCTGGTCCTATATGGGATATAGAACAGTTCGTATCTTAACGATGTTAAGGTACGGGGAGTTGTCCGGCTTATGATTAAAACCAGACTCTGGATAACTTAAGGCACGTTTCTGTAATGGCTGTTTGTGGGTTGACCCAGGCTATGGCGAGGGTTGACTTTCTACCATCTGGATGAACAATAGCAATATTGTTCTAGACTCGCCACAGTTTTATTAAAAATGGATTTTTTCAGAAAAACAGTAGTGGGAGTATGGTAGAACTGGAAGTGATTCCAGAACCACAAACGATTACTGAAGATTTGACAAGGAACCTAAAGATTCAATCTGGATTGACATTCCATTGGCCACTCCGCAGATGAGGTGGGTAACTTCAGGCACCCGAGAGGTACTCCGGTAGCCTCAAGGACGGTGACAGGGAAGTTCTTGTTTACCCACACTTGCCATTGCTGTTGTTCCAGACTGTGAGACCCGGTGTTCATATCAGATTTTTGCGTTTTCATACCGCCCAATTTTTATCACATTGCATGTCGGTAGATACTCTTGAGCCGTGTTTGCTAGTCAATTGCAGGATACAGGTTCCCGGTTCTCAAACGAAGAAATTCATGGAAAACACGACAAAAATCCGGTTCCTGCCAACCACAGATAAAACACGGTCTCCGCTCTCCATCCGTATGCTGCCAGATACCTGTTTAGGAAGACAAAAATGTCAAATCAATGTTGTTTTCAGGCACAAGGCTCAATGGTAGCACAAGATCCAAGAGATCTACGCGGAGCTCGAGACAATCATGACAAAATCTTAACAAAAAGTCCACCTTTCCTTCAACAGAAATTCTGGAAAAATCGTGAAAACAATTGGAGAAAATACATATTCCAGAAGAAAGTGCTCAGAAAACCAGGCCACCACAAAAAGGACCAGAGCCTAACTCCACAATTCGGCCGCGGAAGGGCGGCCAAAAGGGGGTATTGGCCGCGCTTCCGCGGCCATTCTGGCGCCAGACAAGAAGAGTTTTGGAGGGTAGTTTGGTCTTTTCATCAGGGTTCTGTTGGTTGCCCTAGGGTTTCAGGCTTTGGCCTATAAATAGCCCAGAAGTTTGTGAAGGAAAGGGTCCAATTCTGGTATTTCTTTTGCTAAGTTTTAGTTACATGTTCTTCTTCCTCTTCTCACCTCTTCTCCATTAAACTTGTAAGTGAGCTTTTGAGTGAAGAGTGATGAATAAAGAAGACCATTTTATTATCATGCTTGTCTCCTTATATTTATGCTTGTTGTAATTTTAATTCGTTAAGTAGTTGTTGTTATTTCCTTGTTATTTCTTTCTTCTCTTTTTTCTTTATCCTTATATATGACAATGATACTTACGCTTGATCCTAGCCAAGGTGAGGTCGTAAATAGTTAGTCGTATTCTTCTAATCTCCTTCTTTCTATCTTCCTCTTTTGTGTTGTTTTATTTTTCCGTATTATGATGTGTGAGTAGTTCATTCTTGTTAGGGTAGGATAAGGGAAGTTTGAGAGAAGGAAATCTCTCTCACTCTTTCCTTACCCAACATCTTAAATCGACTCCCGTTAACCCAACCACAATCCGCTCCTTACGGCACCCTATCCTACATGATAGCGGTGATTCCGTAGTGAGACCGGTTGTGGTTGGATTAACCGGAAGTTATGGCTAAGAGCCAAGAACGGACGGACAAGCACCAAAAGGAAGACTTATGCGTTGGAAAGCCTAGCTTATACTCGCAAAGTCCTTCCTAGTCGTGCTAATCCCCGTTGTTGCCGATTACCGTAACACGATATTAAGAAGGGCAACGAAAGATGTGGAGACTCCTAACTCAAACTAACCTAATCCTAACCCTAACATGCTCTCTTTAAATATCAACTCAACACTTAGATAACTACAAACAAAATCTGAACAACCGGACTTAACTCGTCGAAAAACACATAGAAAAAGATTCCCATCTCCCTGCGGACGACCCGTACTCAACCGGCTAGCTACGTGCGAAACCGTCTTGATTGCGGTATTTAAACTAGAACTTGAACACCCTCGTATCCTAACAATCAAATGGCGCCGTTGCCAACCCAAAGGGCATGCGTCGATATGCAAACGTGCCGAAAGGACAAGTGAAAGACGCTCACGATTATTGCAAGACTTGCTCCCGGTTTGGTCATTTTGCCACGACCAAGCATGTGGCGGGCATTTTGGGCCCAGGAAGACAGCTGAGAAGATCTTGCAATGTGGTTTCTACTGGCCACAACTTTTCAAAGACGCTCACGATTATTGCAAGACTTGCTCCCGGTGCCAACACATGGGCCGGATATCCCGGAGAAATGAGATGCCGCTCCAACCAATCTTGGTTGTGGAGATTTTCGATGTTTGGGGGATAGACTTCATGGGGCCGTTTCCCAGCTCTTTTGGGAACTTGTACATTCTTCTAGCTGTTGATTACGTCTCTAAATGGGTCGAGGCTGTGCCCAGCCGGACTAACGACAACAAGGTTGTCGTTAGGTTCCTTAAAGAAAACATTTTCTCCCGGTTTGGGCACCCCCGAGCGATCATTAGCGACAATGGAAGTCATTTCTGCAATAAAACTTTCGAAGCCTTGATGCGGAAATATTCCATAAATCATAAGCTCTCTACGCCCTACCACCCCCAAACCTGCGGGCAGGCCGAAGTTTCAAATCGGCAAATCAAGCAGATATTGGAGAAGACGGTTTCCAAGAACCGTAAGGATTGGTCTCTGAAACTCACTGATGCCCTTTGGGCATTTAGAACCGCTTATAAGACCGACCTTGGCATGTCTCCCTATCGGCTTGTGTACGGAAAAGCTTGCCACCTTCCTGTCGAAATCGAGCATCGCGCGTTTTGGGCGATAAAGGAGCTGAATCTGTCTCTGGAGGACGCGGGCAGCCATCGGAAGCTGCAGCTGAACGAACTGAGCGAGCTTAGGGATGAGGCTTACGACAACGCGGTTGTCGTTAAGAATCGAACGAAGGTGTTTCATGATAATCACCTTGTGCGCAAAACCTTCGTACCTGGTCAGCAGGTACTTCTTTACGACACCCGACTTCACTTCCATCCTGGAAAGCTCCGATCTCGCTGGCAAGGGCCGTATTTTGTGCGGAATGTGTATCCGCAGGGCGCTGTGGATTTGGAAAATCCAAAGGACGGTTCACTCTTCAAGGTCAATGGACACCGATGCAAACCGTACCTTAGCGCCGAACCAACAGAGGAGCTCCTGTTCTTACAGGAGCCGGTTTACCTTGCATGATCTTCCTCTGCCTACCTCCAAACTTCGGTTATCCAGCCAAGAACAGTGGACACTGTTCCAAATAAGTTTGGGGGTATGTACAAACCATTTTCTTTATATTTGTGTATATTCTTATTCTTTTTCTTTAAAATCAAAAACAAATAAAAATTTGTGTATCACTAACCGACAATTTTGAACCTTCCAACTGCTCTCTTCATGCTATGACAGTGAGGACACTGTCCAGTTTAAGTTTGGGGGTACGCTCGGTACGCATTTCTTACCTTCGCATTCATATGTATATTTTGCATCTGCATATTAAATCCATAAAAACCATAAAAATTTGAAAATTTTCCAAAAATATAAAAACTTTTTTGTCAAGTTAGCTTGTGGATGAACTCTGAATCAACATTCGACGATTTTTGTTTGAAAAAATAGGAATAACTAGATCTTATGTTTGGATTTTGAAAACCTGAAAGATAACTCTCCTTTGAAGTTAACTATAGCTGATATACGTCTTTACATCACACTACACGTGTCGTGAGTTTTGGGAATTAGATGACAAGTCTTTCATGTTCAAACTTTTAAACAGATAAATGATTTTCTGAGAATCAAATAGGTTTGTTCTGAAATAAGTAATGTCAAGAATAGTTTATGAAGTAAAGCGAATATGAAGGAATGTTATTGATGCCGTAATAGGAGCTAAGTCTGAAAAATAACCCATCTAAAACTTGATTGGAATGATTACACACCAAACCCACTAGACACGTCTTTTATCCAAAAAAATATTTGAACTGCCGGTTATATCTCCGTTCGTATTAAATCATCTGATTTTCACGCCAAACTGTCTTTTGTTTTTGGACCTAGGTAACTTGAGTAATTAAGTCCGCTGGGGTGTTTCTACACCTAATGCCCTAAAACCAACTGGTTTGGGTGCATTGGCCCAAAGCTCGCTAAGAAACCTAGAAAGTCCAGTTTAAAACAAAGTCAAGCAAGTGTTCTCTCCGAGTTAAAATTCCTAACGGTTCTTTGTGTGAGAATAATCTTGATAAAAGACAGACTTTTATAAAAAATTTTAACGGAGATATGAAGGTTTTATTCTATGATAAAGACTATTGCACGTTCACAGAGGTGTGTATGAAATGAAAACAAGAAAAAGGTGGAGTGAAAAATACGACTTAGTTTCCTGTTAAGGAAGATAGAAATTCTGAAGTTGAAACCTTACTGGAAAACGAAACTTGAAAAATGCTTAACTCGTTATAAAACTTATGTGATCCTTTTAAAATTGTTATCTGGGCTTTATTGTGCGACATGATGACTCTAATCGATCCTTCTGGAACTTTACGACACTATCCGCACTGCACGTAAAGACATATAAAATCTGTAGTTAAATAAGATGTGAGGTGTGAAAAATAAAGGTTCGATAGTCTAGACTTAGGATTATAGAATTGTTATTTTCTAAAAACAAAACTTTTGGGTTTGAAACTTAGTCATTTTTACAAACCAACTTGACCGGATTTTGTGGGTAGTATCCGCTGAAAACCCTCAGGAGACAACACTCCTCCTACTAGGGACACCTAGAGGTTTAACGGCTTGTTGCACATGCTCAGTGCAATCGCGTTCCCTGCGAAAGTGAGGTTAGGAAATTTTTTGAGAATAAATGGACTTTGCTCGGGACGAGCAAGTGATAAGTTTGGGGGTATTTGTTCATATCAGATTTTTGAGTTTTCATACCGCCCAATTTTTATCACATTGCATGTCGGTAGATACTCTTGAGCCGTGTTTGCTAGTCAATTGCAGGATACAGGTTCCCGGTTCTCAAACGAAGAAATTCATGGAAAACACGACAAAAATCTGGTTCCTGCCAACCACAGATAAAACACGGTCTCCGCTCTCCATCCGTATGCTGCCAGATACCTGTTTAGGAAGACAAAAATGTCAAATCAATGTCGTTTTCAGGCACAAGGCTCAATGGTAGCATAAGATCCAAGAGATCTACGCGGAGCTCGAGACAATCATGACAAAATCTTAACAAAAAGTCCACCTTTCCTTCAACAGAAATTCTGGAAAAATCGTGAAAACAATTGGAGAAAATACATATTCCAGAAGAAAGTGCTCAGAAAACCAGGCCACCACAAAAAGGACCAGAGCCCAACTCCACAATTCGGCCGCGGAAGGGCGGACAAAAGGGGGTATTGGCCGCGCTTCCGCGGCCATTCTGGCGCCAGACAAGAAGGGTTTTGGAGGGTAGTTTGGTCTTTTCATCAGGGTTCTGTTGGTTGCCCTAGGGTTTCAGGCTTTGGCCTATAAATAGCCCAGAAGTTTGTGAAGGAAAGGGTCCAATTCTTGTATTTCTTTTGCTAAGTTTTAGTTACATGTTCTTCTTCCTCTTCTCACCTCTTCTCCATTAAACTTGTAAGTGAGCTTTTGAGTGAAGAGTGATGAATAAAGAAGACCATTTTATTATCATGCTTGTCTCCTTATATTTATGCTTGTTGTAATTTTAATTCGTTAAGTAGTTGTTGTTATTTCCTTGTTATTTCTTTCTTCTCTTTTTTCTTTATCCTTATATATGACAATGATACTTACGCTTGATCCTCGCCAAGGTGAGGTCGTAAATAGTTAGTCGTATTCTTCTAATCTCCTTCTTTCTATCTTCCTCTTTTGTGTTGTTTTATTTTTCCGTATTATGATGTGTGAGTAGTTCATTCTTGTTAGGGTAGGATAAGGGAAGTTTGAGAGAAGGAAATCTCTCTCACTCTTTCCTTGCCCAACATCTTAAATCGACTCCCGTTAACCCAACCACAATCCGCTCCTTACGGCACCCTATCCTACATGATAGCGGTGATTCCGTAGTGAGACCGGTTGTGGTTGGATTAACCGGAGGTTATGGCTAAGAGCCAAGAACGGACGGACAAGCACCAAAAGGAAGACTTATGCGTTGGAAATCCTAGCTTATACTCGCAAAGTCCTTCCTAGTCGTGCTAATCCCCGTTGTTGCCGATTACCGTAACACGATATTAAGAAGGGCAACGAAAGATGTGGAGACTCCTAACTCAAACTAACCTAATCCTAACCCTAACATGCTCTCTTTAAATATCAACTCAACACTTAGATAACTACAAACAAAATATGAACAACCGGACTTAACTCGTCGAAAAACACATAGAAAAAGATTCCCATCTCCCTGCGGACGACCCGTACTCAACCGGCTAGCTACGTGCGAAACCGTCTTGATTGCGGTATTTAAACTAGAACTTGAACACGCTCGTATCCTAACAATCACCCGGCGGGAGGATGAGTATAGCGTCGTTCTGAACTCGCTTCAGAAGTGTACGTGTATATGACTCTGCCAGAGGGTTGTCGTAGTCAGTGGGAGCAGCGGAAGCATTGGTGGACAGGTAGCTTATGTCTATTTATAGACTAAAGCAGATGTAGCGGAGATAGATCATCTATTTCTGACGTGACAGTCATGGGTTTAACTTCATCAGAATAGGGGATGGATCTGTTAAGAAGCTAGTAGGGTGTGATATCTTGGTATTTGGATGACATACACAGAGTAGGAAAAGAGACTCCTATACTACAATCGGTTATACTTTGGTCGTCACACAGTGTTTTCTCCACATGGGACTTGGACATCATATCAGACATACTGGTTACTAGATCTATGGTTTTAGATCTAGATTTGGGTGGTTTCCCAATCAGGGTACTTAGACAGCATTCTAAGAGTATTTAGAATTAACGACTCCTGGCACGGTAGTGTACCTGCAGGTGATGGAGTCACCCTCTCTAAAGGTGTCTTACAGACTAAAGGGGAGAGGGGTGTGCATGATTGGCAGATCACTTGCTTAGGCAATTGAGTCAATCATGAGATGTCAAGTACCACACCAGATGTTGTTCTTGCACTAGGTGCAATAAGTTGACATTAATCCAATCCTGGAGAAACAGTCGGAAGCAGTTTTAGAACATAAGTGGATGTTCTAGGGATATGATAACGACAGCCTCATTCGGGAAACAGTTATCATTCCAGGCTTCCAAGGTGACATGGACGACAAGGAGGTTGTCAGAGTTATAGTTTTCCTTCTGATGAGGGGCAGTATTTTGGACAGGTGGTCCAAGGCAATACTGAGGGTGGCATGACGCAGGATACTGATTAAGTTCAGTTGACGATACAGTCTAAGAAGTTTGGATTTGGAGTTCATTTATGAGCTAAGTCCCATCAGACATCCAGACACATTCTAAGACAGATATTGCTCATTTCGGGAGATGGCTTTCTCCGCGAACTTGAGATATAGAGAGACATAGAAAGAAACAACAAAGCGGATCCACTCACTGAGGCTATTCCTCGAACGCAATAGTTTCGCAAACGAGCTTTGTGCGACTGACTGGTAGAGGAGTTGGGTGTTCGGTATCACACGGGCTGTGAGTATGCGACATCGCAATAATTAGCCTTGAGTGCAAGTGGGAGATTGTTGGAGATAGTGCCCTCAGAGTCAATTATTAGGTCACAGGTACGTGATTGCAATGATTGATGGAGGACCTATCCCGGTAGGACAGTCTTACTCGAGATGATAGTGTGCTATCTGGTTTACCTTTATCATCGTATACTGTTTTAGGTGACCTGACAAGTTGCTATTACACATTGATAGAGCCCCTAGGATTCTTGCTTGACCACCAGCAGTATGAGGGCGATCATATAAGTGGGAGCTGGGGTCTATAAGCATATCCTTAAATGGTCCCTAGTCGTGTGAGTTTCGAGACAGGGCATCGATACTCCAGAGTAGACTAGTGTATACAGTCGAGACCCCGATGAGGGGCGGTGGCCGGTCTCACAAGCCACTGGTGTCAGTTGGATCACCTAAGATGTATACAGGTCCTCATTGGGTTATGAGTACACCGGACAGGGCTCGCCGGGAACATGCTAGTTGGTCATATACTAGACGTCAGATGGCAGTTCTCTGGTGATATGTGTACAGGTTAGTTCATCGACCTGGGGATCGTCATTTGTCTTGTGTGAGTTCCCACTGTACTTTGATTACTACCCTACCACGGCTCAAAGGAGTCGTGCAAACAGGTTTTAGTTGGGTACAGTCCCGAGCCACATGGAGGCAGTGAGCATATCTTCAGGGGTTCGTCTCTCCCGGTATTGGGGGTGAGGTCGTGCTGTGTCTAGGAGAGCCATTACACGAAGCCCTCGGCCGAGGCAAGGAGATTTACTGGTAGGTATTCCAGTAGTATCTCAGGGTGTTCTGGGCTACACTCCGACACGACTTGTACCGCTTTTGGGGGTCTGACTTTTACCAACCCCCTAGGCCCGCCATGCGATGCTCATAGACGAACGGACCGGACTGTACGGATATTGTCACTGACAGGCTCGGTAGGGTTGTCAGGCTGAGTTCGCTCACAGATGTCCCTTTTAGTCAATACCTGGTAGCCCGTTACGTATTGGCTTATACCTCTGACGTGCTAGTGGTTAAATCCACAACCAAGGTGTTGACGAGTCTTTAGAGTCCCCCACATTCTGTTACTCAGCTTTCGGGCGAAAGGTTGTAGAGGCCGTATGGAGATATGGCAAGGTCCGATCAGATACGTGCGGTATTGTACGGATCAGGATAGGACAGTTTGTACTACAGGCCGTATGGACATATGGCAGGGTTCGATCAGATACGTGCAGTATTGCACGGATCAGGATCGAACGGATATTACTAGCCGGCTTTGGTATAAGCTGGATCCTAGTATAGTACAGTGTAGATTTTGTCTCATTGCATTTGTATTTCGGTCGAAATACAGATGCGGGTGTGTATGCACAGTATCGGGGTTTTCCTGTAATTTATTACGGGACCAGTTTTCTGGAGTTGCCAGTTTGCTTTCTGTTTCGGCCGATTTCCTTTGTATCGTTCATTGGCCGAAGTTTGGTGGAGGAGGGCTTATTTGCATTGTTGCAAATAGGCATTTGTGGAGGGGGTCTTTGCATATTTCCTTGTATCATGATGGTGCACCATTCATTGACCTTGACTTCTTGACTCCTTCATGATGGCTTGACTTTTTGAAGTCATCATGCCTGATGATGGGTTATGATATGGTTGTTGAGTGTTGGATTTTGTTGAGAATAATTTCTTTTGATGATCACCTTTCTCTCTCTCTCTTTCTTGTGATTGATACACTCTCCATTCTCACTCTCCCCTGCTTCACCATGGCCGGCCAAAGTCTTTTGGGGCTGTCCCAATTTGGGAGTGAGGAATTGTTGCTCATTTGGCTAGGCAAATGTCTTTTTAGCTCCTCCTCCAAAAGCTTATCTCATATCCTCCACCAATGGCAACTCCCTAAACCCCTAGAGACATAAATAGCTCACTACACCATTCTACAGCAAGTCTTGGGCACGTCGAGTAGCCGGCTTCGTGCCCGAGTTGCCTCGGCATTGAGGTGGGAGCCCGTAAAAGAAGTAGGCTATGTGGTGCACTTCCGGCGACGAGAAGGAGACGGGACATTCCGCAAGAGATCGGGACGATGACGAGAAGACCGGAGGACTTGGATCGTCGGTATATCTCTATTCCCTTTCTTGTAGATAGCTAGGACTAATTAATGGTTCGATCCGGGCTTTAGTGCGCGGCGGTTTGCCAGTTCATGTAAAATTAAAGTTTATCACCGCTTCCGCATTTGGCCGTCGGATTGACGGCCGGGGCGCCGCCGTGCACTTACAGTTGGGTCATCATCCTCCATGATGCAATCCTCGCTGCCACCATCCATAAGAAAACCGTAGTATCTCACAGGTTGGCGAGGAACCCTACTAGATCGGCGGAGATGCTGAGGTTCAGCAGGAACTACTGAATCATCTGGTTCAACCAAGTCTTCTGTCGTAGTCTGTATTGCTGGAACCTCTTCCAGTTCTACCTCCTTGCCACTAATCTCTTTATCAAGAAATTCCTTTTCTAAAAAGGTGGCATGTCGAGAAACAAACACCTTTTGTTCCTCGGTGTGGTAGAAGATATACCCAAGCGAATGCTTGGGATATCCAATAAACTTACACAGAAAGGATCTTGCCGCGAGTTTTTCCGGATTTTGCGTTTTTACATATGCCGGACAACCCCATATCTTAACATAATTAAGACATGGTCTCTTTCCTTTCCATATCTCATATGGAGTGGTTGGCACGGTTTTGGTGGGAACCATATTCAATAGGTCTGCAGCTGTTTCCAGTGCATATCCCCAGAAGGAAATAGGTAACTCAGCCGTGCTTATCATAGAGCGCACCATATCTAATAGGGTGCGGTTCCTCCGTTCTGATACACCGTTGTGCTGTGGTGTATATGGAGGAGTCAGCTGAGAGAGAATCCCATTCTCTTTTAAGAAGTCCAAGAATTCATTGCTCAAGTATTCACCTCCTCGATCAGATCGTAGGATTTTAATACTTTTTCCGGTTTGGTTCTCAACTTCTTGTTTATATTCTCTAAATTTCTCAAAAGCTTCTGATTTGTGTTGCATCAGGAACACATATCCGTGTAGGGTTCCTAGGCACCCTAATGAGGTCTCACAAGGCATCGAACATGCCAATTTCAAATTTAAACGGTGCCGAGAAACCCTAGAACGGATCGTTGGCTAGAAAACTAGGCGAAAACGAAATCTAGTTAACACTTAACTAAAAGTTTAACGGAAATACAACCTTTGTAGATCCGGTGCTCCACCTCCATAGCTCCGCAACGAAGTCCCCTCGCTGTCCAAAAGAATTCCCGGGCTCTAGCGTCGGCTTCGTCGGAGAAATGGCGAGCTAGGTCGTCGATGTCCATGCCGAAGATGATCTACGTCGAAGCATCGCTAAATCAAGCTCCGACTTCACCAAGTCAAGAAACTTGTGAAGAAAACACACTCTACTACTTGGCAAGAGGTAGAGGATGAAGAAATAGGAAGTGGGTTCAATTTAGAATTGGATTTCTCACTCTTTATCATCAATCACCATTGATGACCTAAGCTTTCTTCATGATAGATATGAAGAAGAAGAAGAAGAAAGTTATGATAAGATTAATTGAAAAAGAAAAGAAAATGAATTCTTATCATAATATTAACCATAGTAAAGTGTAGAGAATTAACTTAGGTTAAATGAATGGTTAGGGTTTAGGAGATGAAGACAAAAGAGTCACTTTGGTCAAACCTTCATGAAGCTTCAACAAGCTTCATGTTGAAAGCAACCCTTTTGTTTTTCTTTCCTCATTTCTTTTAATCCATAAACAAATAAATAAATGAATGAATAATCAAATAGAAACCCTAACCATTTATTTAAACAAGGTTTAATTCTTTACACAAATCCTAGCAAACATGTATCATCAAACATGATACAATCAAGTGCACGAAAATATATCGAATATACAATGTGCACATCCGAGCGAGAAAATCCATTTAAAGTGAACCAATATTAGTTAAAGCAAAGTAATATATCAAATATATAATTATACATTAAATCATTAAATCAACACTTGATTTAACGATCCGGTCATATCGCATATAACCGACTAATATCCAATGTATCGATTTATCGAATCAATCCTTGATTCGATAACTAGGTTATATCGCATACAACCATTCGACACACTCATCGCGAGAATAGAATACGGTATCACATACACGCATTATTCTCGGTCACGCACATATCTCATATGCGCTCCTATTTCGTTTCGCTTGAGCCAGGAAACCTCTGTGTAGGACTCTAAAGACTCGTCAATACGCCGGCAGCAGGCGATGATCATATCAAACACCCACAAGCCGCAAGCGGTCTGCTAAACGTAACGGCCACCCGGGTATTGAGCGATTTGAAGATCGACGAGCAAGCCCGCTCACACTCCAGTGAATCCAACCAGTAACACTACCGTACAGTCCGGTCTGATCGTCTGATATGTCGCATATCTCGCCTAGGGGTGGTAAACGTCAGACCCCAATAGCTCGATAAGTCGTGTCGATATGAGGTCTATAACAATTCGAGAAACTACTGGTAACACTTACCAGTAAATCTCAGCAACCCTGGCCAGGGATTTCCTGTTATAGCCAATCGAACACAGCGCAACATCAACCCCCTATACCGGGAGAGACGAATCCCCTCCTATCGCTCATTGCCTCCATGTGACTCGGGACTGTACCCAAAAACCACCATTTTTCACGCCCTCTTGGACGTGGTAAGATGGAAATCAAAGCACAGTAGGAACCACACAAGACTCTATGACGATCTCGGGTCAACAGACTACTCTGTACCAGTGTCACCAGAGAACTGCCATCTGACGTGAGGTATAATACCATCTGGGAGTTCTCGGCGAGTCCGTCCAGTGTACCCAGTCTCCACTGAGCACCCATATACCATCTCTGATGTCAAACACCAATGGATATGGGATCATCCATCGCCCATCTGTATGGGTCGAGAAGGTATACGCTAGTCTACTCTGGTATATCGATGCCCCATCTCGATACACCCACGACTAGGGACTTTCAAGGATGTACTTATGGACTACCATGTCCCCACTAGTATGATCCGCATCATAGTCCAGGTAGTCAAGTACACATCCTAAGGGCTTTAACAACATGTAACAGAGAGACAAACAATGTACACGTTAAGGTAAAGAGCAACCAGATAGCATACTATCATGTCGAGCAAGAAAGTCTTCCCTATATATGTCCCAGCATCCACTACAATATACATCCTATGTATAGTAATGGCCTCTAGGGCATACATATAACTAACAATCTCCCACTTGCACTAAGGCCATCTGTAGCAGTGGTTGAAGTATCTCATACTCAACCATCCCATAAAAGTCTCTCTCTGGGAACAGGCCTTTGTGAGTGGATCCGCTGTGTTGTCCTCTGAGTCTACTCTGCTAACTTCGATCCCTTAGAGAACAACCATCTCCATGATCAAGTGATACTGCCTTAGAATATGTCTGGATCACTGATGGGACCTGCGTTCCTTGGCATAAGCCACAACTCCATTGTCACACAATGGGAGGAACATAGTTCATCTCATGAACCAATATACACCCAAACATCCTCCTTGGTAGCATCATAAGTAGCGATGTATCCTGCCTTTATCATCTAGTATGTCACGGTATCTAGCTTGGAACTCTTCCAACATACCGTCCCTTTACTGAGGGTAAAGACAATGCCTGCGACTGACATTCAGTCGTCTTTATCACCCTGGAACACTTCCAATGATTCTCCCCAGGATCGGTTGATACCATCTCACTACAACTAGTGAGAATCCTACCATCCATTTAGATCTATCTCATAGATCCAAAATCCAGGATTTAGGAGGTATCACTTTGATCCTATATGGAGAATTATGGTGATAAACGGAGATTGATCGAGCGTAACATAAGAAACTCCTTTCTTATCAAGAGTATGTCATCCACGTACTCTACGAGGATCATCACCATACTTCCTACTACCCTTTTGTTTATACAAGGTTCATCTACCATTTTGATGATGTCAACTTCTTTGACTACTTCATCAAAACAGTTGTTCCAACTCCGCGATGCCTGCTTTATCCTATAAAACATCTTGCACACGTTTCCGCTGCTCCCACTGTCTACGAAGCCCTCTGGCTGTGTACTTATAGATGCTCTCTTCTAAAACATCATTTAGAAAAGCAGTCATGACACCCAACCACCAGATATCGTAGTCATGGTATGTAGCCGTGGTAAGTAGGATCTGGATGGACTTAAGCATAGATACTTGAAAAGGTTTCATCATTATCCACGCCTGGTTGATGACGAAAACTTTTAACAAGTCTAGCTTTGAAAGTCTCAACATTTCCAAGTACACCAAGTAATCTTCTCAAGATATACTTGCTCCTGATGGGGATTTAACCCTTCAGATATAGCAACCAAAGTCCATACTTTATTGGTGTATAAGGATTCCATCTCAGATCGCTAAGCATCCAGCCATTCTAACAGAGTCTTACTCCTGATGGCCAGCTCGAAGCTAGTTGGGTCATCATCTCATGATGTATTCCTCGCTCCCACTGTCATAGAGAAACCGAAGTATCTCTCAGGTGGGTGAGGAACCCTACTAGATCGGCGGAGAGGCTGAGGTTCGTTGGAATCTACTGAATCCTTCGGTTCTACCAAATCATCTGCTGTAGTTTGTATAGCTGGAACCTTTCCAGTTCTACATAACAGACATTGTCTCGAGCTTGTCCGGATTTTTCTTTTAGACATAGGCCAGACAACCCCAAATCTTAACTAACTTAAGATATGGGCTCTTCCCTTTCCATATCACATATGAAGTGGTAGGCAACTGATTTGATTCGAACCTTATTCAATAGGTATGTATCTTCTCAAGTGCATAACTCTCAAAAAGAAAATAGATAACTCAGTAGTACTCATCATAGAGCACACCTTATCATATAGGGTGTTATTGCTCCGCCCCGATATACCATCGTGCTATGATGTATACAGAGGAGTAATACTGAGAGAGAATCTCATTCTCCTTTAGAATAATCCAGGATTTTCGTGCTCAAGTATTCTCCTCCTCGATCTCATCAAAGGACATAATACTTATACCCGTATTGGTTCTCTACTTCTAACTTATATTCTGTGAATATCTCAAAAGGTTCGGACTTGTGTTTCAATAGGAACATATGTCTGAATCTAAAGAGATTATCAGAGAATGTAATGAAGTATAAAGAACCAGTCCTGGCATGTGTAGACAGGAGACCTTACATACATCATCATGTATCAGTCCCAAGAGTTCATTAACCCTTTCTCTGTTTCCAGTAAACGGAGCTATGGTCATCTTATCTCTTTGACATGACTGGCAAGTTTCACAAGATGTAAATTCAAACTAATTTAAATATACATCTAAATGTAACTTCAGCTAGTCGGGTCACATTGATCTGACCTAGTCTACAATACCTCAAGAAGGATTCGTTCATTTCTGAACTCTTCCTCTTGTGTGTGTTCCATATACTAAGAACTGTAGTTTGATTTAGAACATCAATGCTTTTAGATAACGTGCCTGAACCGATCAACTTTTGATATAGGAAATGTTCAAAACATTATCCAACAACACAAAATTTTATCATTTCTTTACTAATAAAGAGACTGATATGTTTTTGTATATTAGGTTCGGTATCTAATAACATTCGTTCAGAATCAATGTATTGTAATACAGGGTGACAGTGACCGACAGACTTGGCTGCAACTCTTGCCCCGTTTTCTGCCTCATGAAACTTATCACCCGTTCTCAGTTTTTCTACCTTTCTGTAGCCCTATGTAACAGATTACATATCTGGGATCCTGATCTGGTATCACATACCCAGGACGTAAAGGACACTGAGAAACAGTTCTATATAATGAACACACCCGAAGATGATGCATCATCATGCACTCTCCTCGTTTGGGCGGCACGGGAAAACTGGTATTCCCCAATTTCCTGCTCTGTCTTATAACAATTATAAGTTGGAGCGGGACCAACGTTCCGGTCTGATCGTCTGATATGTCGCATATCTCGCCTAGGGGTGGTAAACGTCAGACCCCAATAGCTCGATAAGTCGTGTCGATATGAGGTCTATAACAATTCGAGAAACTACTGGTAACACTTACCAGTAAATCTCAGCAACCCTGGCCAGGGATTTCCTGTTATAGCCAATCGAACACAGCGCAACATCAACCCCTATATCGGGAGAGACGAATCCCCTCCTATCGCTCATTGCCTCCATGTGACTCGGGACTGTACCCAAAAACCACCGTTTTGCACGCCCTCTTAGACGTGGTAAAATGGAAATCAAAGCACAGTGGGAACCACACAAGACTCTATGACGATCTCGGGTCAACAGACTACTCTGTACCAGTGTCAACAGAGAACTGCCATCTGACGTGAGGTATAATACCATCTGGGAGTTCTCGGCGAGTCCGTCCAGTGTACCCAGTCTCCACTGAGCACCCGTATATCATCTCTGATGTCAAACACCAATGGATATGGGATCATCCATCGTCCATCTGTATGGGTCGAGAAGGTATACGCTAGTCTACTCTGGTATATCGATGCCCCATCTCGATACACCCACGACTAGGGACTTTCAAGGATGTACTTATGGACTACCATGTCCCCACTAGTATGATCCGCATCATAGTCCAGGTAGTCAAGTACACATCCTAAGGGTTTACCAACATGTAACAGAGAGACAAACAGTGTACACGTTAAGGTAAAGAGCAACCAGATAGCATACTATCATGTCGAGCAAGAAAGTCTTCCCTATATATGTCCCAGCATCCACTACAATATACATCCTATGTATAGTAATGGCCTCTAGGGCATACATATAACTAACAATCCGAATCTAGAGAGATCGTCAGTGAATGTAATGAAGTACGAAGAACCATCCCTGGCTTGTGTAGACATAGGACCGCATACATCACTATGTATCAGTCCTAAGAGTTTAGTAACTCTTTCTTCGTGTTCTGTAAACGGAGTTTTGGTCATCTTGCCTTTGAGACATGACTGGCAAGTGTCATAAGATGAAAATTCAAACGGATTTAAATATCCATCTTTATGCAACTTAGCTAGTCGTGTCGCATTGATGTGACCCAGTCTACAATGCCATAAGAAGGATTCGTTCAGTTCTGAACTCTTCCTCTTGTGTGTGTTTGTTATGCTCAGAACTGTTGATTGATTTAGAACATAAATGACATTGCACAACGTGCCTGATCCAACCAACTTTTGGTTATGGAAAATGTTCATAACATTGTCCTGTAATACAAAATTATATCCCTCTTTACTCAACAAAGAAACCGATATAATGTTGCATATCAGGTTCGGCATGTAATTGCATTCGTTCAGAACCAATGTATTACCAGTTGGTAATACAAGGTGATATTCCCCGACAGTCTTAGCTGCAACAATTGCACCATTTCCAACTCTGATGTCTTTATCACCTTCTCCAAGTTCTCTACCTTTCCTAAGCCCATGTAACTGATTACATATATGGGATCCTGACCCGGTATCTAATACCCAGGACGTAGAGCAAATAGAGAAACAGTTCTCTGTAACGAACACACCCGAAGAAAATGCATCACCATGTACTTTCTTCAATCGGGTGGCATGGGAATCCTCGTATTCCCCTATATCCTGTTCCTTCCTATAACTCTTATAAGAAAGAACGGAACCAACGTTCCCCAGCACAGTATAACATGCGGGTTCAGTCAATACATCCATATTATTATCTTTATTAGGGCATGACTTGGTCGCTACCTGGAGAGAGAGAGAAGAAAACACTTTAGCGTATGCTCTTGCAAGATTAGATTAGTTATTATCTTATCTAATCAGGATGGCTCCCACTGGTTTTTATCAAATCTTCCTTCAAACCCTAAAAGGAAAGACTAGCCGGGATTAATTACACACTACAAGTTCGCCAATCTTTCAGCCAGGCCAGTGTCGGTACTTTGAGGGAGGTCCCCCGTGCTTTCGCACGAACCTAATTAATGTAAACCTCGTTTTCCCAGAGGCGTAACCCCGTTGACACCTTTCTAGACACCTACTTGATCAGCTAATTGCAATGTGTAAAACTCTTCCAGGAGTAACTCTTACTCGCAGTGGGTATCGGGATCCAACTATCTCATAGAAGATATGCAATCTCATTGCAAATTTCAACACTTGAAATTCCCGATAATATTTTGCACCTAGCGTCCTATGACCTTGACGCAGGCCAACAAATCATAGTGCGCTAGTCAAGTTCAACCCGTCATTTCCTGATTGAATTAAACCCACCCGTACGACCCTTGACGCAGGCCAACAAAGTCGTACGACTTCCCTAATCCAATCTGCATCATATGCATAAACAGATAAATAATAGTTAGCTACCGCACACTACGCCTTGACGCAGGCCAACAAACGTAGCACGAATACTAACGACTACTTATCTGAAATGACGGAGGGCTACGACAGGTTTTTCTGAAAACCTATTGCGTAATGAACTTGATATCGTTGTAGAATCAAATGAAGTTTTGAAATGGAGTGATTTTGAGTCTTTTCTAGTTTTGCTAAAGGGGTCACTCCCGGTGAAGGGATCGTCGGCCCTTTCCTCGTAGAATGAGGTGTGGGATATATCTTATATATCACTGTGCAAAGCAGAAACTATAAAAGCAATCAAAAGACAAACCGAGTGTGTAGCATCTGCCAGTTATTGCTAAAGGAGTCACTCCCGGTGAAGGGATCTCGGTCATTTCCTCATCGAATAAGGTGCAGGGTATATCATATATACCGCTATGCAAAGCAGGAACTGTAGCTACCTGTTTTGTTTAAAATTTTATTCTACAACATCTTAGGTTTCTTTTCATTCATTAATCACATTAATGAAGTCCCATCAATTATGTACCTAAACATCACAGATAAATACGACGTACACTTATGCCATCCGCATTCGCCTCGATGTCCCCTCGTGCACCGTTAGGTTAGGTAACTAACGACAGAGCAGGGCAGGGCTAGTGCGGGTGCAAAACATAAGTAACGTCTATATAATATATCATATATACTATATACAGTATCCATCAGAACATATCAAATGATCACATCACAGATATCGCAGCAGAATATATCATATGAAATATTGGATATACTAGGACGTCCGTGTTTTTAATACGAGCCAGTATAAAACACGGATTCCACGGTCGTGATGAATAGCCAAGCCCACACCCCTAGACCCCTACGAGACCGGCAAGCAACCCTACCAATTCTAGAGTTAGGAGACCCGGACTCGACTCCTCGAGATGGTCTCCCACTGGACCCTAGAACCCGGTTACTTGTGCTCCCCTCCTTGGGTCTATCCTAGTGCAGAAAAGTAAATAATATACAAAGGGTGACAGCTTCCGCAACTTGGAAGTGCCCCAAATAAAAGAATATTACATACAAGTTTTTACATGAATGAAAATGAAAAACACTCATCTCACATAAAAACCCCCGGCTATTCAAGCACGACAATCCAATATAACATATCCAGCAATATATAACAACGCATGTCATCAACGTAAGTAAATATGCTCATCCCAATTGTCGTTGACATATAGCAACGAAACCGGCGATATCACATATTACACTTACGGTCACAGAAAGGAAAGTGTAAAACTACAACAGTTGGAATCCGCAACCTCTTTAGACATCGCATGCCTAATCAAATGAAATACTTAGACATCACATGCCTAACAATTATAAACCCCGCATTTTAGTCCCATTATCGAAAAATCTTTTCAATATCAAGTGAGACTAAACCGCTAGATTTATAACATTCATTCAGCTATCTCATAACTATTTGTGAATTCCAATTATTGTATCCCATTCCGGATAAATAGAAAATATTAAACTTTCCGATCGAACATTCGAACACCCAAGTTTTCCCGAAACCGTTCAACACATGAAATAGGTTCAAAGACATTCACTTCATGCCTCAGTACCAACGGTCCAGCCGTAGAAGGGTCAAGCCAACGCCTCACATGTGGCACGCCGTACTGCCCCAAACCCTAAGGTTCAAAGGGCAGTTCAAGACGGTCACATAATCGAGTTAAGGTTTGTTGTCTTCTAGAGGGACCATCGCGTTACTTGCACTACTCAGAACGTCCTTAAACCACAGAAAAATCCAACACTTGGAAATTTTTCCGGCAGGGGAAAAGTTGGGTATTTATATCCGGTCGAACTTTTTAACATATTCAAAAATTATCCGGAAAAACACATAGACGAAGTTTAATAATCCGATCGAATCTACGATTCCCAATGCAACCCCAGAACACTCAACTCTTGAGTTAAATTAAAAATTCCCAGAAAACTCAGCATCATAAAGTAGGAATTACTGTGCAAAAATCGAATGATGTTGTCATCATATGGCCGCGGAACCGCCGTAGAAGCCAGGCTTCTGCCGCGTTTCCGCCGCTCTTTGAACTGATCTCTTGGAAAAATTTGCACCGTAATTCTTAGAATTCCCTGCTGAATTTTTTAAGCATTTTTAATCTGGAAAAAACCCAGTTTTTAGAAAAAGTCCAGAGAGCGTGAAAAATATAGGGTTTCGGGTTCGATCGGGTTTCAAACATCGTCTAAGCATCGCCTAAGGCTCTAGCTAGGCTCTGATACCACTGTAAGGTTCCTATGCACTCTCAATAGGTCTCATAAGGCATCAACCATGCCAATTTCAAATTTTATGAGTGCCGAGAAACTCTAATACGGATCGTTAACTAGAATTTTAGGCGAAACAATAAACAAGTTAACATCTTAACTAAAAGTAGGAAACTACAACCTTTGTAGATCCGGTTATCAACTTCCTTAGCTCCACGTAGTTGTCCCCTCGCTGTCCATCTCGAATCCCAGACTCAAGCATCGGCTTCATCGGAGAAATAGGCGGGCAAGGTCGTCGGCTTCGTGCCGAAGATGATCTACGTCGAGGCAACACAAGTTCAAGCTCCAACTTCACCAAGTTGTGAAACTTGTGAAGAAAACACCCTATACTACTTGGCAAGAGGTAGAGGGTGAATAAATAGGAGGTGGGTTCACTTTAGAATTGGACTTCTCACTCTTTTGCTCAAGATGCCATTGATGGAATCAAGCTTTCTTTCTTGATGAAGATGATGAAGAAGAAGAAAGAATATGATAAGTGTTCCTCTTTAAATGAAAATAAAATCAATACTTATCATATGCTAACCATGGTAAAGTGTAGAGAATAGGTCATGGTTAGTTAGAATGGTTAGGGTTAAGGATGAAGACAAAATGGTAACTAAGTCAAACCTTCATGAAGCTTCAACTAAATACAAAGAAAGCCACCATTTTTCTTCATAATCCCTTCCAAAATCAATAAATAAATAAATGAGTAATAAAAAGGAAACCCTAACCATTACACAACCCTGATTTAATCTTTACACAAAACACAAGTTAGCATGCAACATCAAACATGATACAATCAAGTGCACACAAAATATATCACATATACAATGTGTTTTTCAAGTGAGAAAATCCCTTTAAAGTGAACCAATACTAGTTAATGTAAAGTAATATATCAAATATATAATTATATATTAAATCATTAAATCAACACTTGATTCAATGATCCGGTCATGTCGTACATAACCGACTAGTATCCAATGTATCGACTTATTGAATCGATCTTCGATTCGATAACTAGGTTATATCGCATACAACCAATCGAAACATTAATCGCAAGAATGAAATACGGTATCACATACACGCATTATTCTCGGTCCCGCACACATCTCATATGCGCTCCTATTTCGTTTCGCTTGAGCCAGGAAACCTCTGTGTAGGACTGTAAAGACTCGTCAATACGCCGGTAGCAGATGATGATCATATCAAGCACCCACAAGCCGCAAGCGGTCTGCTAAACGTAACGGCCATCCGGGTATTGAGCGATCAGAAGATCGACGAGCTAGCCCGCTCACACTCCTGTGAATCCAACCAGTAACACTTACCGTACAGTCCGGTCTGTTCGTCTGATATGTCGCATATCAAATCTAGGGGTGGTAAACGTCAGATCCCAATAACCGATAAGTCGTGCCGATATGAGGCTCATAACGGGTCGAGAAACTACTGGTAACACTTACCAGTAAATCTCTGATCAGCCCTGGCCAGGGACTTCCCTGTTACAGCCAATCGATCACAGCGCAACATCAACCCCCAATACCGGGAGAGACGAAACCCCTCCTATCGCTCATTGCCTCCATGTGACTCGGGACTGTACCTAAAGACCACCGTTTTGCACGCCCTCATGGACGTGGTAAGGTGGAGATCAAAGCACAGTGGGAATCACACAAGACTCTATGACGATCTCGGGTCTATAGACTAACCTGTACAAGTGTCACCTGAGAACTGCCATCTGACGTGAGGTATAATACTATCTGGGAGTTCTCGGCGAGTCCGTCCAGTGTACCCAGTCTCCACTGAGCACCCGTATACCATCTCTGATGTCAAACACCAATGGATATGGGATCATCCATCGCCCATCTCATGGGTCGAGAAACGTATACGCTAGTCTACACTGGTATATCGATGCCCCATCTTGATACACCCACGACTAGGGACCTTGAAGGATCTACCTATGGACTACCATGTCCCCATTAGTATGATCTGCATCATAGTCCAGGTAGTCAAGTACACATCCTAAGGGCTTTACCAACATGTAACTATAAGACAGTTTAAAGAGACAAGTGCACATGTTAAGATAAAGAGCAACCAGATAGCATACTATCATATCGAGCAAGAAAGTCATCGCTATATATGTCCAAGCATCCAATATAATATACATCATTTGTACAATACTGGCCTCTAGGGCATACATACAACTAACAGAAAGGAGGGTTCCGCTCGTGAATCACCGTGAGACGGGCCTTTTAAAATTACCTTTCTCAATTGTCTAGCCTAGGCACCACAAAGTCAAGTTTGGATAAACGATTGAATGCCCACAACTTTCCTCTGTCCTAATGAGCACGACAGCCCTTAGTAGTCTGAGTCTAGTATTTTTTAATTAAGCTCATGGGTGATGCGTATGCTTTTATTGATTTTTGGGGTCTTAGGAAGGGTGATGAAATACCCACTCAATCTGAATTGGTGTTATAGTCTCTTAAAGTCCGTATTAGTTATGCAAAGCAGTAAAAACCAAACATCTAAAACACTTTCAAAAATTTTATTTTGGCCGCAGTGCAAAGAATCCTGAACAAAATCGGTTTATTGGAGAGGGGAAGAGAATCTGTGCAAAGAATCCTGCAGGAAAAATATTTCAGTGGAGTGCAGAGGAGAGGAGAGGAGAAAAGAGATACTCACAAAGAGTTTTTAGTTGCCGACATCACCTGTTGACCGCGGTTCCGCAGTCAAACCCTTGTTTGTGACGCGGTTCTGCGGCTGAACAGTTGGTTTGGATCTTCAAATTTGGTCCCTGTGCTTAGTTGGTTCTCCTCTTTCTGTTTAGATCTCTTGAATCTTGATTTGTTCACTGAGTTTGCTCCAGAACTGAAACTGAGTTTGCTCCAAGCCTGCATACTTGCACAAAAACTAATCAAAAATAACAAGATGATTTTTTTTGGTTTTTTGTTTTCCAATTTTTATATTTTCAATTTTTATATTTTTATATTTTTTTAATTAACCCGAAATTACACAAAGAATTAAACTACCGTCTCCCCGGCACCGGTGCCATTTGATTGTTGTTCTTTTCTGCGTATTCTTAATTCTAAATTACCGCAATCAAAACGGTTTCACTTGGTAGCTAGCCGGTTGAGTACCGGTCGATCCACATGGAGATGGAATCTTTTTTTTTATGTTTTAACGAGTTAAATCCAAATATTTTGAGTTTTGTTTTAATATCTACTAATGAGATAAAAGATGATAAAAGAGCTTGCTAGGGTTAGCATTAGGTTAGTTTGAGTTAGCAATTTCTCACTTCCTTAAAAACCCTTTTTAATATCGGTGTTAAGGTAATCGGTAACAACGGGGATTAGCACGACTAGGAAGGAACTTCCAGGTATAAGCTAGGCTTTCCATGCTTAGTTTCTTCCTTTTGGCCCTTGTCCAACCGTTCTTGGCTCTTAGCCCCAACCTCAGATTAATTCAAACACAACTGGTCTAACTAGCGAATCACCGCTATCATGTACGATAGGGTGCCGTAGTAAGCGGATTCTGGTTCAATTAACGGGAGTCCGAATTGGGAGTTGATGTTGCGCTATGCTCGATTGGCCATAACATAAAATCCCTGGCCAGGGTTGCTGAGATCTACTGGTAAGTGTTATCAGTAGTTTCTCAAACTGTTATGGACCTTGCATCGGCATGACTTATCAGGCTATTGGGGTCTGGCGTTATACCACCCCCAGGCTGTGATATACGACAAATCAGGCGAAGAGACCGGACTGTACGGTAGTGTTACAGATTGGATTCGCAGGAGTACGAGCAGGCTTGCTTTTTGATCTTCTGATCGCTCAATATCCGGGTGGCTATTAGGTTTAGCGGACCGCTTGCGGCTTGTGGGTGTTTGATATGATCATCACCTACTGCTGGCGTATCGAGTCTTTAGAGTCTTACACAGAGGTTTCCTGGCTCAAGCGAAACGGAGTAGGAGCACATATGTGATATGTGCAGGACCGAGATTAATGCGATATGTGATACCGCATTCTATTCTCGTGACTTATGACATTGGTCGGTTATATGTGATATAGCCAGGTTATCGGATCAAGTGTTGATTCGATAAGTTGTTGCATTTGATAGTTGTCGGTAATACACACTATAGCCGGATTATTAAATCAAGTGTTGATTTAATAATTTAATGTATAATTATATATTTGATATATTAAATTACATTTACTAATATTAGCTCACTTAAAGTTTTTCTTTTTCTCACATTTGATACACTTAACATATATGTGATATATGTTAATTGTTTTCTTTGCACACAAAATATATATGTGATATATATTGTTGTGTCATGCTAGGTTACACATGCAACATATTAGTATGAGTCTCACACCATGCTAGGTCTAAAGTTAGGGTTTTATTTGTTTTAAGTAATTCAAACACTTGGATAATGAGTCATGGTTCAAAGCTTGTAGAAGCTTGTAGGCTTCATTGACCAAGTCCACTTGTTTGTCTAGCTTAAGATATTTTTTAACCCAACCCTTAACTCATAGCTATGGTTTAGTCTCTACAAGGGTTAAGCATGACATTAACTCACCATGGTTGCATTTCTAACCTCACATGGATTATTCATTCATTACATCTTCATCTTCATCTTCATCTTCCACTTGAAAGCGCACTAGCTTTTGTTCAAGTGATGGAATTGAGTGAGAAAATGAAAACTAAAATGAGAAAAATTCATACTTCATCATCCTCTACTACTTCCCATTTAGTAGAGGGTATTTTCTTAACTAATTCCACAATAGTGAAGGGGTAACTTGGGTTAGTGTCTCCTAGATATAGATCATCTTCGGCCTCGAAGACTTCGATGCAAGCTTGTTCGTTTCTTCATGGGAGCCTCTCTAGAGTTCGGGAGTTTGTGATCGCAGCGAAGAGACTACTACACGGAGCTATTGAAGTGAAGGACTGGTCAACAAAGGTTGTATTCCTTATTCACATTAGATGTGAAGTGTTTGCATAATATTTTTTCGGATTTTCTAGTAGCGATTCTAGGGTTAGGGTTTACTAGAACGGCAATTTTTTAAATATGGCATGGATGATGCCTCCCGAAAACTTGCTGCCATGCTAGGCAACCCTGCAAATTCAATAAGAGAATAGATAAATAAATAGTCGCGGACACAAATGATACAAATCAACCACGCGCACTAACTAGACGTGCACGCACCTGGTGCACAAAACACGCTCGCGACAATACCACAAACCACAACTAGGGTCGCTAAACGTGACAACTACCAAGCCTAAAATCCAATCGCGCATTCATGACATATCAAATATTATGGGAAATAGTATGTAAATCATCGCAACGTCAAATTGAACCAAAATCTAATTATTTCGAAAACCTAGTAAGCACATCGATAAGGTTTTGGCATAAAAACTTCACGGATTAGCGATCAAGTGGTCACAATCACAAATAACCATCTTAATAAGCCATGCTTCACTAATTCTTATAATCTTAAACAACCCACAAAAAATAATTTAGTTTTCTTGCATAAACACTCACTTACGATAATTATAAGCCACTTTAACAAGGTAAACACTTAGATTTACCAGATTGCAAACTACACTTAGCAAACTTGTTAATGGTGGGCAAAACCCTAAATTTAATTCAAACCCTTCTCTTGTAAAACTTAAACCTGAAATTAGAACCAAATTAACACCTAATTAGTTTAGATTAGAGTAATTAACCAACAAATTAACAATTAGGTTAAGATTTATACCCCACAATTTTATAGATCTAGCTTGCAACCTAGCCTCCCAAAATGACTTCCTTGCTCCAAGATCCATCTAGATTAGCCAAGGAAAATGGGTAAAGATTTAATTAGGAATTTGTGAGGTTTTATATTGATTTTGATGGAAAAAAGAAGAATTTTTGAAGTGAAAAAGAATGGAGGAAAGAGGGGCTGCAGCTGCAGGAGGCTCGGCCAGAAATGGGGTGTGTGTGTGTGTGTGTGTGTATGTGGAAATTTCCAAGTAAAGAAAACCCATAACTCAAGTCAATATGCCCATGCTTATTTCCTTTATTATTTCCTTTTTAATTTTATTTTCTAATTCATTTTATCCTAGAACCAACTAGAACCTTGGAGTTAATTTATAAAGAAAGGATGTGTAGTAAACTTGGTATTAAGTTGTCATGGTTCACCAAAGTATAATTAACCCACTCCAATTTTTAATTATCACTAATTAAATGTATTAGTGAAAGCTTATAATAATATTAAAAATAATTAATTAAGGAAAATATTTTAGTAAACTAGCAAATTTATAAGTGACTAAATAAATAACAATACTTGCCATTACATATCTAAAATAGGTATAATTAAGTCTATGTTGAAAAATAATCATATCTTTGTTTTTACGGAAAACACGAGTTATTTTACCGATTATCGGAAAATTCCTCTAAACGATTTTCAAAACGTTACACTCTTCCGCATTAAAAAAATTCGGTCCCCGAATTTAAAATCTAACTACGCGTACCCTCGAAGAGATGGGAATAACTCTCTCTCTTCTTGTCCTCGGCTTCCACGTGATCTCTTCGCCGCTCGGGCCACGCCAAAGAACCATTACGGTCGGTACGACATCGGACCTCGGTTTCTTCACCTGCCGATCTAGAATGACTATCGGCTGTCTTGTGAAAGAAAAATCGTGCTGCAGCTGAATCTTCTGGTACCGAATTGCGTGAGAGGGTCATGAAGGTACTTGCGGAGCATCGATACATGAAACACAGGGTGAACATCCGGAAAGCCAGGTGAAAGAGCCAAACAATAAACAAATACGCCGACACACTCGAGAATCTCAAAAGGGACCCACATATCTGGGACTAAGCTTCCCTTTTCTTTCCGAATCTCAACACGCCATTCAACGGAGAGACCTTCAAGAAAACGTGATCGCATACTGTAAACTAAGGTCTGCACTGACGCCGGTCTGCATTAGATTTCTTCTTGCTCTGAACTGCTATCATCCTATCCCAAATCATCTGAATCTTTTCGGTCGTCTCTTGCACAATCTGTGGTCCCAAAATACTGCTTTCACTGAGCTCTATCCAACAAACAGGCGATCTATATTTCCTCCTATATAATATATCGAAGGGTGTCATCTGAATCGTCTCCTGGAAGCTGTTATTATAGGAAAACTCTATCAAGGGCAAGTGGGGAACCTAACTGCCACAAAATCTAGAATGCAAGCTCGGAGCATATCCTCAAGAATCTGAATGGCCCACTCTGATTGACTATCGGTGTACGGGTGGAAAGCTGTACTAAAACTCAATCGGGTGTCCAAAGTCTCTTAATGTTTCTACAATAGTCGGCTGGTGAACTGGGTGCCTCTGTCAGACACAATACAAGTCGGATCTCCATGTAATCGTACAATCTCATCAACATATATCTGAGCATACTAAACGAATCTGAAAGTTGTCTTACTGGCAGAAAGTGAGCTGCTTTCGTCAATCGGTCTACGATCACACAAAAAGAATCATACTCTCGACTGATCCTAGGTAGACCCACAATAAATTCCATAGAAAGCTGCTCCTATTTCTACTCCAGCATTGTCAAATGTTGTAACTCTCCAGCTGGCCTCTTATGCTCGGCCTTGACTTGCTGACAAGTCAGGCATCTCGAAACAAAGTCTGTGACATCTCTCGTCATCCCTTCATACTTGTAGACTTCTCTCAATTCATAATACATCTGGTGGAATCCGGATGAACACTATATGCTGACTGATGCGCCTCCTCTAAGATCTCGCGTCTCGGTCCCTCGGAATCTGGCGCACACAGTCGAGTCCTAAATCGTAGTATTCCCTGATCATTAATCACGAACTCTGAATCTCTGCCTTGTCGAACCTTCCCCATGATCTCTGACAAACAAACATCATCGGACTATGCCTCACGGATATGATCAAATAACTGTGGATGTGTACGGACACGAACAAGTTGTCCCCTGGTCGACGTAAACTCCAACTGTACTCGGATGGCTTAAAGAATCTGCTAATCTGCCGTCGACTGTCTCTGAACTGTGCTCAAACAAGAAAAGCTACCTCTGGGGTTTCGACTCAAGGCATATGCCACAACATTCTCCTTTCCCGGACGATGAAGAATCTCGCAGTCATAGTCTTTCACTAGCTCTGTCACGACCCGAAATATTAGCTCATGACCAGCACTTAAATCACGCAACGTCTAAAGGCGTAACGTAATTCAAGTAAGCTGAAACCCAGAAATCTAAACCTTTTTAAGAAAAAAAAGGAGGTGATGTTTTGAAATAAAGGTATAATAAAATCAGGTTTTCTTAATGCATAGAAAAGGAACATGAAAATGCAAGTGAAATTTGCTAGTTTGAAAACCTGTTTCGTCTTTTAAAAATTTAGGCAGCACCTCCTTTGTATATTTTGATCCAAAACCATAAATACATAACGAGAATAATGGCATCCCCAAGTGGGAACTAGCTCTTCACCAAACGGCGGATCACAACCATGCAAGACAATTTATATAAGTACACGACGCCCAACGACGAAGATCACCACAGAGATAAAGAAAAGCAAGAAATCAAAAACACAAGTAGCGGAAAACCCCTCGCTCTAAGTCTCGCAACCACAATCTCACTAAGTCACATTACTTATACAATTTACTAATTTTGATTGATGGAGTTGACTAGATACAATGTGAAATATAAATACAAGAGTGGGTAAGATACAAATGCCCCACCTACCAATGCAAAACACCTAAATGAAGCTATGTGTCAGCGATGCCGCTATAGATCCATGCGGTCAACCTGCAAGAACTGTGGCGCAACGGGGGTGAGTTGGCAACTCGTGAGTAGAAAAACATCTACAAGTAGCAATCGAATAAACAACGACTCCTATGTCAACTATATCATAAAGGTAATACTATGATATCTAGGGTGACCGGGTCGTATATGTGCCAACAAGGTAGTCAATGCCTATATGCAAGCGGACATAATCCAACAATATAACCAGTGTCTGTATGCATGTGGGTCTCGTCCAACCATATAATCAATGTATGTATGCATGTGGATTTCGTCCAACCATGACATCAATGTATGTATCATAAAAGCAAATGCATGAAGATATGAGGATATAAATCAACGTGTGTCCCTCGCGACACATCAAAATCGTGGAACCTGAGTGCCTAGTATCGACACTCGAAAACATCATGAAAACTGTACCCAGCATCGGCATGAAAATCCTCATATATCGGGCTCCGTCAGTCCGGATTGGCCCACGGGCTCCGTCAGTCTGGATCGGCCCATACCATCTCTCAACTCCGGTCGGTATCCTCCGTATATCCGTCGAGCCCAAATACTATCACCGATAGTTAGTAGTCCCTCTGCCCGGCTCATCGTCTTCCACACGAAATCTCTCTCTCGCCCCGGGGTACCATACCGGGTCTACCATATACCCGCAAACGGAATCATCCGGCTCCTCGAATCGGGTTTCACATATCACATGTCTCAGAACCGAGAAAAAGCATGGTGGACGCACTGAAATATCATATCAAGAGAAACCGGGTTTTTAAAACAGTACATGCTTTCTTTTGAATTAGCCACGGTTCTCAAACCAGAAATCTCATGAAAACAACATATCTCAATGCGTAAAATCATAGAGCATGATGTATGCGACATGTAATAGAAATGTAAGCATATTCGTATATCATGCAACATGGAACAGTGATATGACATATTCAAGGAAAACCGCTCTTTTAAATGATTCCAGTTTTTATCGGATATAACATGCGGTTCCCAATTTCCTAATAAAACCAGTTATTTATATAGGTACAATATATATATATGCGCATGTATAGAGGTACCAATGTGTATATGTGTGCCAATATGGATATACGATGTGTATGTGCGCAAATATGGATGTACCAAAGTATGTGTGCACCAATATGGATATACAAATGCGTATGTGCGCAAATATGGATGTACCAATGTATATGTGCACCAATATGGATATACAAGTGGTATATACGCAAGCATAAGTGTACAATATGTATGTGCGCCAATATGAGTGTACAAGTGGTATATAGGAAAGCATGAGTGTACAATATGTATGTGCGCCAATATGAGTGTACAAGTGGTATATACGCAAGCATGAGTGTACAATATGTATGTACGCCAATATGAGTGTACAAGTAGTATATACGCAAGCTTGAGTGTACAATATGTATGTGCGCCAATATTAGTGTACAAGTGGTATATATGCAAGCATGAGTGTACAATATGTATGTGCGCCAATATGAGTGTACAAGTGGTATATACGCAAGCATGAGTGTACAATATGTTTGTGTGCCAATATGAGTGTACAAGTGGTATATACGCAAGCATGAGTGTACAATATGTATGTGCGCCAATATGAGTGTACAAGTGGTATATACGCAAGCATCAGTGTACAATATGTACGTGCGCCAATATGAGTGTACAAGTGGTATATACGCAAGCATGAGTGTATAATATGTATGTGCACCAATATGAGTGTACAAGTGGTATATACGCAAGCATGTTATGCGAAGAGTCATATCATGATGCAGCAATCCTACTGTGTAGTGACATAGCAATTATCGATGATGAAATGTGTGAGCCTACAATCTGTGTACGTGTAACCTATGCATCATCGATAATGGTGCAGGTGTACTATCACAGATATAAGAAATACAATGCAAATAATATGAATGCATCATAAGGTAAATCGTCAGCTAGAAGATATAAGATATACATATCTAACATGATCGAGTCGGTGAATCTATCAATCGGCATCCAGCCTAACAGCATCGCGTACGTTATAATCCATCATACGACAACCTCTAGTCAAGGGTATGGATCAATCATCAAGTCAAACTCATCACGCACGGAAAATCATCGTACGGCGGCATTAATCTATCAAGGATCCTATCAACCTATAAGACGAGGAAGGTACGGACCTAACGTAACGTACAGCTAACACTCACGATTCACAACATATAAAAATATCTCTATATACCTATGTCCCAGGTCACATCCGCAATAGTCTCATATCAGGGGACCGGCAGAGTATTAATCATCTCAATCGACTCGCATCCGTATACCAACATATCGCCAAATCATCATATCGCGTCATATATCCTTTTCATTGCATTTATATCCCTCATCAAGTCAATTTAACAAATACATTCTACCTTTACTATAAGCATAAGTATCTAATCTAACATACACACCCGAACCATACAAACAGTTTTTGAAAGATGCGAATCGTAGTTTGAAAGTAGGGGCTACGGTGTTTTTAAAAAAAACATCATTTGAAAATCCGTAACGTCCCTCAGGGTATCTGTTTAAAAGATGCATACGATTCCTCAGTTTAGAAATAAGTATGGTCCGGATGACGCATCTACGTCGACTATCTAGTCCTATAGTACCCTAAACGGCAATATCAACAAATATCATCCTCAAGTCACATCATCATATATAAGTCGTATCATATCGCTTCTAACTATCCTTAGTTTCTAATATGGTTATCTAACTATCTTTTACTCTATCAATAGTTTTCTATTAAAGGTTTTATTAACCATAATCTACATATAAATCGGTTTCCATCAATGTGTCCGGGGGTGCTATACGCTATCCACCCGACTTCCCGCATAGATATAGATCTACTCACTTTGATTTTTTTGCTTCCCGAAGTCGATGACGCAATGCTCCGTCGCCTCGGAATCCTCATGAAGGTACCTACAATAATAATACATATCGCAACGCTATTAAAATCAAGTCCTGAAAATCGAAATGGCACACGGCGCGCTCATAAGTTAGAACCTATGGCCCACGCATGCAAAACCAACCAATTATCACTAGTTGTTGATGTACAAACATCCAGGAACCAAATACAATATCAAATACTAAAATCCAATTTCAGAATACGGAAAACCTGAAAACAGCAATATAGGAAAACCCTTCCAAGATTTTAACTTAGGTCAAACTAGCCAATTTTGCATATGGGGTTGCTCTAGATACTAGACAACAAGGCTACAGACCAAAAATCACACGTATCCACCAAAGCTTGGCCGCAAATTGCGGCCCAACCTATTAAATCTGTGGCCACTGTAGCAGTATAGGGGCTCAGGTTTTCTGGGTACACTCCAGGTTGCCTACTCATCTCTCAGTCTTCGCTAAATAATTTTCCAGGTCCCCGAGTCACTCCAGATTTCTAAATACCATCACTATTCTTACAATTTTCCGACGTCGGGTTTCTAAGTTTGGGGTTTGGGGTTCTATATCTGGTTTTAGTCCATGAAACTAACTCTAGAGAGTTTATAAGGTCTCTACTAACCTCAATTTCATCTTTGGATTCAATTCCAACCCTAACCTCTTCTAGAAATTTCCAAAGTTCACATATCCTCACTAAATCGATTCTAAAATTAAACTAGAATATAACAAACCAAAAACTAAACTAATTGGTAGTGATTATACCTCAGTGATGCCACCAAGTAAAACACTAGAAGTCCCAAGTCATTAAAATCACACTTTTCTTAGTCCAATGTGTAGAGGAGAAGGAGGAGATCATTTTTTATGAAAGTGGTATAGGTTTTTGAAGAAGGGTTTGAGATGGGTCATGAGGGTAGAGGAAGGAGCTTGAGGTGAAGAAGAAGAAGAATATGGTGGGGGGGAATGAAAGGCAGCACTCTCTCTCTCTCTCTCTCACTCTTTTTCTCTCTCCTAGCATGGTCCCATCTCATCATTATGTCCCCCTCTCTCTCCTCAATCATTCCTCTTTTCTTTTCTTTTCATTCTCATACAAAAGCCCAACCATAACATAAAACAACATAAATAAAATAACATGTAACATGTCATTGTGCACTAACCATGAAAACTGTAAAAACACGGATTTGGCCTAATTGCGATTAGAAGTGCACTAATCGGGTTTTTATCGAAACTGCAAATAAAATTTTTTAAAATGCCAAATCCTTTAAATATATTATTAAATGAATAAATCATTTTAATTTTCAATTATTGGCATATATTTATACCCTTTTTCGAAAACCTCAATTTGGCAAATCGGGCAGTTTTCGGGAAAAATATTATGTTAATATTAAATTCCAAAAATAATATTTTATATTTTCTGAAATGTTACAAGCTCTATCCATCTGTGCTATTTCAAATTTAGATCTCGCTGCTGAAAGATATACTTTAAGCTTCTTGTGGTCCGTAAATATCTAGCACGACTCGTTATATAAGTAGTGTCTCCAAATCTTAAGTGTAAAAACAACCACAGCCATTTCTAAGTCATACGTGGAATAGTTCTGCTCGTGCTTCTTCAACTGCCGAGAAGCATCACAATAAACAACATAACCGCCTGATCCTAGAGGTAAAGATAATACTGGCGCCGTAATCAAACGAGTTCTCAACTGCTGAAAGCTCTGTTCTCATACCTTAGTCCGACGAAAAGAAACACCCTTCCGGTTTAACCCGGTCAACGTTGCAGCTATATGCGAAATATCAATAGTATTCGTCCAAACTCAAAATTCTGCGAACCTCCGTCGCTGATACAGGTCTGGGCCAGTGCTGATTGTCCTTGATCTTTTTCGGTTCCATATTTATCATCTCTCATAACTACGTGACCTAAGAAGTCAACATCATCCAACCAGAAAACGCACTTGGATACTTTAGCGAATAGCCGGTGCTCCCTCAAATCTGCAACGACATCATCAATTACTGCCCAGGCTCCACTCGGCTCTAAAAGTATATTAAGGTGTCATAAACAAACACAATATTAACCGATAAAGAAAAACAGCCTGAATATACGGTTCATCAAATCCATAAACGCTGCGGGGGTATTGGTGAACTCGAACGACATCACCAAGACTCATAATGCTCGCAACGTGTGCGAAAAGCAGTCTTCGGAATATCACCCTTTGGAACCCACAACTGGTAGTAGCCTGATCGCAAGTCCATTTTTGAGAAATGTCCCGCACCCTGGAGATGGTCGAAAAAATCATCAATACGTTGTAAGGGATAACTGTTCCACATAGTAACTCAATTCAACTGAAGATAACCGATGCACAACACAACTGCCGTCTTTTTTCTCGACGAACAAAACAGGAGCTCCCTAAAGTGACACACTCGGATGAACAGGCCCTTTATCTAACAAATCCTGCAACTGATCCTTTAGTTCTTTAAGCTCCGCCGGGTCCATCCGATATGGCGGTAGATAAAAAGGCTTCGTGCCGAGATCAAGTCAAAACAGAACTCAATATCGCGCTCTGGCGACAAATCAAGCAACTCGTCAGGAAAAAAATCTGGAAACTCTCTCCCAATCGGGACCTGGTCCAACGGGACCTCTGCGGCTCTAACATTACAAATATGCGTCAAGAATTCTTGGCATCCTTTCTCAAAAGCTGACTAGCACGAAAAGAAGAATTCAAATCGGGAAGGTGGCGTTAAGGTCTCCCTGAATAATAAGAACTAGCTCACCTAGAAAACTAAATCTGACTGTCTCCTCACGGCAGTCCATGGACGCATAACACATGGCTAACCGATCCATGCCCAGAAAAACATCAAAGTCAAACACATTAAAAAGAATCAAATTGGCAGAAAAATCCTTATCTCTGATATGAACAAAACAAACACGAATGAGAAACACAGAGAGCTATAAAAGACTAGCCTATTGTCACGACCCGAAACTACGGAACATGACCGGCACTTAAACTACGAACGTCTCGAGGCGTACGTAATCTATGTAAACCGAAAACCCAGAAATCCAAACCAAGAAAAGAAGTAGAGTGCAGGAAAAACCAAATTAAAGCAAGTAGTTTCAATAGCATAAGCCGAATTATGCGGTTTTTAAAAACATCAAAAATTTACTGAAAATTTCGGCAGAGTCTCCTTTGTAAATACTGGCCCCCAAACGGGATACAACATGAATAGTATACGAAATTAAGAAAAAGGCATCCCCAAGCGGGAGCTAGCTCTTCGTCAATCGACGGTCACAACCACACAAGCAATATAATATACAACGCCAACGGCGAGGATCAAAACTCAAAAGGAAACTCAAAACCACCAGAAATATAACGAGCGACTCTAAGGTCGAAGGAATAAACAACACTGGTCTCTATTTCAAAAATACATGTTTGGTTGATGGAGATTCTAGATACAACAGAATAATGATATACAAGATATATAATGGGGGTATGATACAAGTAAACCCACCTACTAGCAAATCACCCGAATGAAACTATGCCCGCAAAGCCGTAATGAAACCTGTACGGCAAACCTGCAAGAAACTGGGGCACAACGGGGGTGAGTTGCCAACTCGTGAATAGAAAAACATCTACGCACAGAAATCGCATAAATAACGTAATCCTAGGTCAATGATCATAATATATCCTCAAAAATATGTATAACATGCAGCCTATAACAATGGCTAGGGTAATATCTAACCGAGTGTAATCTCATGTGCCCGTGTCAGTGCCTCAGGTAGCAATATATCATATGAATGAGGTATGAATGCATGAAAACAGAATACATGTAAATGAAGAAACTGTTTTCATAAATTAGTGAGATTTCCTTCTGGTTTTTAAACTGAGGTATCATAATGAAATCAGTATCAACAGTGTCTAGCATCGACACAAAACATAAATCTCACTGTCTCGAAATATCAATGTCTCAATCTCAATATCTAGGGCGCCGTCAGTCCAGACCGGCCCCTACCATCCATCTCAAGACCACGACGGTATCCTCCGGATATCCGACGCGTCGGGTAATATCACCGGTAGGTAGTGCTCCCCAGCCAGGCTCAACGTCAACACCACATTCCTCTTGCCCCGGGGTACCATACCGGGCCCACCATGTACCCGTGACGGTTCCTCCACTCCTCGACACGGATCTCGAAAACCACAGCAAACTCATGGTGGACGACACTTACATCACTAGAAAACCGCAATTTACATATTTTAAAAATATAATAAGTTTAGAAATTTTGCGGCTTTCCCCCGAAATCCAGAAATATCATAAATCTCAAGAAATCATCACAAGTGCATATGTCAATGATAATGAATGTATATGGTATCAATAACCAAGTTGCAATGTGTGATTAATAACTAGGCATGAACAATGGAATAACAGTATGCATGAAGTGACAAGTAATAACTACAATGTCTAAACTGGCATATAAGGCAGGTACACTAATATCGTATCAACTACTAACTAACAACCTAAGTCAGGCAATAGTATTTTCTAAGTGTACGTGACATGGCAATTACCGATGAAGATGTGTGTGAGCCGGCAAGTAAGTGTATGTGCTACATACGCATCATCGGTAATGGTGCTGGTGTCCTAACAGCATGATATCAATAATGGAGTATGCAGCAAAATAAGTATGCGGGGCAGAGCGAACAGCAATAATGTGCGGGAGCAGAATACTAGACACAATGATAACTAATCAGTATTAATCTAATATAAGTCCTACAAATGGTGCCTTTTGAAATAACACGAATAATGGGGTTTTTGAAAATAGGGGCTACGGTGTTTTTATGAAAAGATACGTCTTTTGAAATATCCGTAGGATCCCTTGGGCTGTCTTTTAAAATACCCATGATTCGTTAGTTTTTGAAATAGGTTAGAAGTCTAATCTAATCTAACAACTACACTAAACTATACGGCTGAACTAACAAGCTGAACTACAGGTAAGGAAACCTCCTAACATCTGAGTCGATACATATACCTACCTGTATATGTATAGTCGGTGATCCCGCCTCAATAATATCATAGCTGATACCATATCTATAATCAGGCATCCCAAGTCAAGAGTGCGGATCAGTCATCAATATAGCTCGTACGTAAATCCGTCGTACGGCCTCCCAAATCTGGGTACGGGTCAATATCACATTCATCATACTATTCACCTGGTATCCTCTTTATCAAATATCAAGATCGGGGTACTGATCTACGTCTAGTACCATATTGATACCGCCTACGTATGCATGGACGTGTGTGAAACACTACGTCAAGGACCCGCTACAACGTCATGTCGTATCTCAAATACGAACCCTGCTATATCACCGATCTCACGGCCTCAAATCAAATCTCATCGACTCAGCTCAATCCCAAGTATCATCCTCAATTCGTATGTGAACACATAGTCTCATACCCATGTGAACACATAACTATAAAGAATCCTATGAGCACATATCAATAGGAATGTATGCAAGTATGTATGTGTGTATGTGTGTGTGTATGTGTAGTGCAACACTACCCTAGGGTTCGCAACGCTAAAATAATCCAACACACCAATATCCATCCTAAGCATCGTTATTAATCCCAAATAACATATAATAATTGTTGGTGTGTATACGCATCCGTATACACCACCACGGACTGCGGGGGTGCTATACGCCATCCACCCGACTTCTCCCCGTAGATATAAATCTACTCACCTGGTCCTCGCTAGCCGGTGCCGACGTCGCCACGCGCCTGCTTGTCGTCTTGAAGTCCACATGGGGGTACCTACATATCATAACGCACCATATCGTATTAAAACTAAATTCGAGATCGAAACGGCATACGAAAATCAAATTGGCACGCGTATCACGCATAGGTCCAAACCTATCGCCTACGAATGCAAGAATAGTCAAACCAACCCTCGATGTCGATGTACAAACGTCAAACCATCGAGAAAAATCCAATCACACTCATTTGCACATTCACGAACACTAATTTTAATATAAACTAGGTTAAAACTCACTAAAACGCCAATTTCACTTAAAAAGTCATTTTTCCGAAAATCTAGCAAGCACAATTCGCCGTTTTTGTACAAAACACGATGTTTAAATGAATGTAGCGGCCAATATATTTATTAAATATCTTAAATAAGTCGTACAAATAATTTCCGGAATTTAATCTCATTAAATTCCAAAAATCCTAATATTCTAGTTTACAAAAATACCCTTTTTAACAATTTCAAAGCAAAAATGTACAAACTACAATCTAGCTTAGATTTGCATGATCTAAAGCATTAAACCACACTTAATAAAGTTAATGAAGTCATGAAAACCCTAAACACATTTTTAATCCCAAGAATTTAACAAATTTCAAAAACCTAGTAAGCAATTTAGCAAATTAACACAATTTTAAAACTAACCATTCACACTAGCTACTAACCTTGTATTATCATGACAACAAAGCCTAAATATAACACACAACCATACACCAATTTTATAAAACCCTAACTTGCAATCAAATTCACAACTTGAATTCCAAAACTTGCAATTAAACTCACATAACCAAATTAACACTTAAGTAAATTAGCTTAAGAAATTAGTAACAAATTAAGCAACAAAAAGTTTAGAATTATACCCAAAAACATATGAAGATCCACAAGCACCCATGGCCCTCCAAAATGCTCTCTTTTCACAAGGATACATGCTATACGGGCTAAGCTAAAATGGGTAGGAGTCGGATTTGGATTTAGATTTGAATTTGCATGGATTTTGAAGTGATTTGTGGAAATTTTTTTTGATGAGGAAAGAGTGGGATTTGAGGGGGGGGGCTGCTGCTGTTGGGAGGCCAGAAATGGGAGTGAGGAGAGAGAGGGAGGTAGAGAAAATGCAAGGGAGGAAAGTCAAGGTCACGGTAATGTCAAAAGTCCACCTAATTCACCCATTTTTTTTTCTTTTCTTTCATTTCTTTTCCTTTGAAATCAAGTGGGGAAAATTATGGTGGGTGCTGAATTCAGCCATGGAGAGGAGTAAGTGGGGGTGTGTGGGTGTGGGTACGGGTGTGGGGTGATGAAAAATGATAAATACAATACCCCAAACATCCATTTACGCTAAAAAAAAGCCTTTTTTCTTCAATAATTTCTAAACCGTTTTGGCAAATGATTTCGTTCCAAAAACCACATGATAAAATTTTATTTAATGTTTTATGATGCACAAAATTTGTTTCAACTCATTCCGATTTGTAATTTTCCCTAATTAAATGTATTAGTGACGGCTTAAAATAATAATAAAATAATATTTTTTTCAGAAAATTTGAAATTTCACCAGCGGCTTAATAAACACCAAATAATAGCAATTACATAGCTAGAATATGTATATTTAATTTTTATAATAAGATATTTGTATTTTGACTTTTTACAGAAAACCCCCTTATTTTACCGATTTTTCGAAATTTCACCGAAACGATTTTCAAAACGTTACAATCTTCCCCCCTTAAAGAAATTCGGTCCTCGAATTTAAATTCAAACTCCCCCAAATACTAAAACATTTAAGAAAAACCATCAAGTCGTCGGGGCTCCGAAATTGTAAATACATAAGACAAATCGTAGCGCAGCGCATGCGCTTGAAAAATGAGTATATAACTCAAATCAAAACTCCGTCAAGCATCCCGCAATCATCGGATTCATGGAGAAGACATCAATGCCAAATCCAAATCAAAACCAATATGATATAACTCGAAACTATACATGTAAATATCGAATCTATATCTGTAAGTATCTGAAGGAAATGCATGCCAAATCTCTTTAAGTCGCTGTGCAACGCGTATAACACTGCACAGTGGCGGACGTCTATCATAAGAAAATAACTATATACATATATACCTTTGTTTGAAATGTACGTTCCGCCGTTTTGGAAACAATTTAGAAGGGTCTCCTTGTTTTAAACATTTCATGTCATATCAGACACGTAGGTAAATACTGAGGCTATAGCTCGCTTTTTGGAAATCCCTTCAATAACTATCAATGCATGCAAAATATATTCAGGTACTGTCCTCTGACTAGTCCTGCTCAGTACGAAAACACATAGCAATATCATAAAAACGTACTACTCTATAAGAAATCAATCCCAAAATATGCACATGAATAATACGTGCGTCTGGTGCGCACGGAAATCAAAATCCATGAATGTGCCATACATGCGCACAGAAACAACATCTAAGTGCATCGGGTGTGCACGAAACATCTGTCGTAGGCAACATGTATGCCTGACAGCAAAATCAGGTGCATCTAACATGCACGAAAAATCTCGATTTAGTGCCTCTGGTGTGCACCAAAATCACCCTTCAAAACATGCGCCCAACATGCGCGAAAATCTAAATCAGGTGCATCCATCGTGTACGAAATCATGAAATCCAATATCAAGCGCCGAACGTGCGCAAAATCAATCAGGTGCACAAGGTGCACAAAAAAAATATCGAGTATCATAATCGAAATCGAAGTCCAGTGCATCTAAGTGCACAAAAGGCGTATCACTGCACTGCAAGCATATATAAACTATACCGAGTGCAGGAACGAAATCGTGTGCATGCATACGCACAAAACCAACTCAACTGTTTAAAACCGTAATATCACAAACATGTGAAACTAAAGCACGAAAACGATCTCAAGTGCAACACTGTGCAAAGGTCGTAAATCCTCAATCATCAAAATCAAATCATACGAATAAATCACCCAAAACATCGTAATCAATAATGGCGGAATAGTACCGCTCAAGTGCATCCTCTAAGAATCTCGGCCAACTGTCACGGTCACTAGTGGGACGTCTCGTCGATGATCATGAACTCTGTCCTGCTGGTGTGCGTAACCATGACCACTCCTGGGTCAAGGTCTTCACTGTGAATTACCAATCTTTCGGTCCATCGGCTCATCGGCCCTGTCAGGTGTGCTAACGGGGACGATTCCGTTCTGGAACTTCTCTGGTCATCTCTTGGTCAATCATCGCGACCACTCGTAAGATAGCATATCACTGGCGTCGGCCTCTGGCTCTCTGAATGCACGTGACACATCTGATCCTGGGTGCAAGTATCATTGCAGCAGTGTCCTGGAAGGAATCCTGCTCATGGTCTATTCCATGTCTCGTCTCTGCCAACTGTCCGGAAGTCATCATCCTTTCCTATATCTGCATCTTGCTCTGGAACGACTGCATACTCATCGCGACTCCTTCTGGAAGGTATATCCAGTACTCTGCCTCGGCATGCGCATCGCATCTCTGATGTCGGCGGAGGGGAACGTCATCATATCTGGATCTTATACGAACCTCTTACTCCATTTTCTCTAATGTCGACCGCTTCGGACTCGTCTCGTCGTAGCTGCATGGACTGAGCTCCAACGGCTATCCTCGTATCTGGAGTCTTCCAAGAATGCATCTCACCACCTAGCATCCGATTGAAGTCGAACCATTCGATCGATTCGTCGAAACCTCATAATCCCCCAAGAGCTCAACATCTTGGGCACAGTTTAATAGTATCGAATATATATACCACAGCATCGGTGGTCCAGCCGTAGAAGGGCAAACCCAAGCCTCACTAATGGCGCCGTGGAACTGCCGCAAACCCGAAGGTTCAAAGGCTTTCACACGGTCATTATGTCGAGTTAGGATTTCATTCTTCTAGAGGGACCATAGAATTGCCTGCATGTCTTTCTGAATACTTTAAACTTGGAATAATAGGTTTTCCGACATTCAGTCGTCTCTGTCGACCCTCACGTCTCTGCGTGAAGTCGTCTCTAGCCGGAATCAATCTATCTGATGACCTCGCATCGGGGTAGGCGAACGAACCACCTGTCCTAGTCATTCATCATCGGGTGACTAGCGACCTTCTATCATCTATTCATACAACTCGCCCCGCAATAGCTCCAACATATGGGGCGATATCTCGTCGCTCGCAACAACCACTGGCTTGCTCATCTGCATGCTGAACAGTGCCTCAATCATCAGGAGTAAGAAACACACCAACGGTCATCAAAATCTGGCTGGCCTCTATCATTGGCTCAATTCCCTAGTGTCGATCGGCGCCTCCGAGTAACCTCATAAAGGCGATCCGCCAAACACTCGTGGCACGGAAACACAGTAAAAAGATACATCTCTGCAATCGTGTGTCGCCGGAATTTCTCCCTGGTCAGTCCTCGTTCGTGACGAGCTTGTGCTGATCGCAACTCTAGCCATAGCTCTCCCTGCCCGTAACCGTAGTAGCAAAACCAAACTGGTACCGATGAGGCTAGATCAGGAAGGAATATAATACTGAACAAGGAAATGTACATCCTAAGGCTCCTTAAGTGGAGTGGCGTGTCGTAAATATGGCGCGGAACATACCAACGGTACGTCACTCTACTTTAGTCACCTATTCCATCAACCAAGGGTCATCCTACGCTCCGAAGGTAAAACCTAACGCTCTGATACCAACTTTGTCACGACCCGAAAGTACGGAACATGACCGGCACTTAAACTACGAACGTCTCGAGGCGTACGTAATCTAAGTAAACCGAAAACCCAGAAATCCAAACCAAGAAAAGAAGTAGAGTGCAGGAAAAACCAAATTAAAGCAAGTAGTTTCAATAGCATAAGCCGAATTATGCGGTTTTTAAAAACATCAAAAATTTACTGAAAATTTCGGCAGAGTCTCCTTTGTAAATACTGGCCCCCAAACGGGATACAACATGAATAGTATACGAAATTAAGAAAAAGGCATCCCCAAGCGGGAGCTAGCTCTTCGTCAATCGACGGTCACAACCACACAAGCAATATAATATACAACGCCAACGGCGAGGATCAAAACTCAAAAGGAAACTCAAAACCACCAGAAATATAACGAGCGACTCTAAGGTCGAAGGAATAAACAACACTGGTCTCTATTTCAAAAATACATGTTTGGTTGATGGAGATTCTAGATACAACAGAATAATGATATACAAGATATATAATGGGGGTATGATACAAGTTAACCCACCTACTAGCAAATCACCCGAATGAAACTATGCCCGCAAAGCCGTAATGAAACCTGTACGGCAAACCTGCAAGAAACTGGGGCACAACGGGGGTGAGTTGCCAACTCGTGAATAGAAAAACATCTACGCACAGAAATCGCATAAATAACGCAATCCTAGGTCAATGATCATAATATATCCTCAAAAATATGTATAACATGCAGCCTATAACAATGGCTAGGGTAATATCTAACCGAGTGTAATCTCATGTGCCCGTGTCAGTGCCTCAGGTAGCAATATATCATATGAATGAGGTATGAATGCATGAAAACAGAATACATGTAAATGAAGAAACTGTTTTCATAAATTAGTGAGATTTCCTTCTGGTTTTTAAACTGAGGTATCATAATGAAATCAGTATCAACAGTGTCTAGCATCGACACAAAACATAAATCTCACTGTCTCGAAATATCAATGTCTCAATCTCAATATCTAGGGCGCCGTCAGTCCAGACCGGCCCCTACCATCCATCTCAAGACCACGACGGTATCCTCCGGATATCCGACGCGTCGGGTAATATCACCGGTAGGTAGTGCTCCCCAGCCAGGCTCAACGTCAACACCACATTCCTCTTGCCCCGGGGTACCATACCGGGCCCACCATGTACCCGTGACGGTTCCTCCACTCCTCGACACGGATCTCGAAAACCACAGCAAACTCATGGTGGACGACACTTACATCACTAGAAAACCGCAATTTACATATTTTAAAAATATAATAAGTTTAGAAATTTTGCGGCTTTCCCCCGAAATCCAGAAATATCATAAATCTCAAGAAATCATCACAAGTGCATATGTCAATGATAATGAATGTATATGGTATCAATAACCAAGTTGCAATGTGTGATTAATAACTAGGCATGAACAATGGAATAACAGTATGCATGAAGTGACAAGTAATAACTACAATGTCTAAACTGGCATATAAGGCAGGTACACTAATATCGTATCAACTACTAACTAACAACCTAAGTCAGGCAATAGTATTTTCTAAGTGTACGTGACATGGCAATTACCGATGAAGATGTGTGTGAGCCGGCAAGTAAGTGTATGTGGTACATACGCATCATCGGTAATGGTGCTGGTGTCCTAACGGCATGATATCAATAATGGAGTATGCAGCATAATAAGTATGCGGGGCAGAGCGAACAGCAATAATGTGCGGGAGCAGAATACTAGACACAACGATAACTAATCAGTATTAATCTAATATAAGTCCTACAAATGGTTCCTTTTGAAATAACACGAATCATGGGGTTTTTGAAAATAGGGGCTACGGTGTTTTTATGAAAAGATACGTCGTTTGAAATATCCGTAGGATCCCTTGGGCTGTCTTTTAAAATACCCATGATTCGTTAGTTTTTGAAATAGGTAAGAAGTCTAATCTAATCTAACAACTACACTAAACTATACGGCTGAACTAACAAGCTGAACTACAGGTAAGGAAACCGCCTAACATCTGAGTCGATACATATACCTACCTGTATATGTATAGTCGGTGATCCCGCCTCAATAATATCATAGCTCATACCATATCTATAATCAGGCATCCCAAGTCAAGAGTGCGGATCAATCATCAATATAGCTCGTACGTAAATCCGTCGTACGGCCTCCCAAATCTGGGTACGGGTCAATATCACATTCATCATACTATTCACCTGGTATCCTCTTTATCAAATATCAAGATCGGGGTACTGATCTACGTCTAGTACCATATTGATACCGCCTACGTATGCATGGACGTGTGTGAAACACTACGTCAAGGACCCGCTACAACGTCATGTCGTATCTCAAATACGAACCCTGCTATATCACCGATCTCACGGCCTCAAATCAAATCTCATCGACTCAGCTCAATCCCAAGTATCATCCTCAATCCGTATGTGAACACATAGTCCCATACCCATGTGAACACATAACTATAAAGAATCCCATGAGCACATATCAATAGGAATGTATGCAAGTATGTATGTGTGTATGTGTGTGTGTATGTGTAGTGCAACACTACCCTAGGGTTCGCAACGCTAAAATAATCCAACACACCAATATCCATCCTAAGCATCGTTATTAATCCCAAATAACATATAATAATTGTTGGTGTGTATACGCATCCGTATACACCACCACGGACTGCGGGGGTGCTATACGCCATCCACCCGACTTCTCCCCGTAGATATAAATCTACTCACCTGGTCCTCGCTAGCCGGTGCCGACGTCGCCACGCGCCTGCTTGTCGTCTTGAAGTCTACATGGGGGTACCTACATATCATAACGCACCATATCGTATTAAAACTAAATTCGAGATCGAAACGGCATACGAAAATCAAATCGGCACGCGTATCACGCATAGGTCCAAACCTATCGCCTACGCATGCAAGAATAGTCAAACCAACCCTCGATGTCGATGTACAAACGTCAAACCATCGAGAAAAATCCAATCACACTCATTTGCACATTCACGAACACTAATTTTAATATAAACTAGGTTAAAACTCCCAAAAACGCCAATTTCACTTAAAAAGTCATTTTTCCGAAAATCTAGCAAGCACAATTCGCCGTTTTTGTACAAAACACGATGTTTAAATGAATGTAGCGGCCAATATATTTATTAAATATCTTAAATAAGTCGTATAAATAATTTCCGGAATTTAATCTCATTAAATTCCAAAAATCCTAATATTCTAGTTTACAAAAATACGCTTTTTAACAATTTCAAAGCAAAAATGTACAAACTACAATCTAGCTGAGATTTGCATGATCTAAAGCATTAAACCACACTTAATAAAGTTAATGAAGTCATGAAAACCCTAAACACATTTTTAATCCCAAGAATTTAACAAATTTCAAAAACCTAGTAAGCAATTTAGCAAATTAACACAATTTTAAAACTAACCATTCACACTAGCTACTAACCTTGTATTATCATGACAACAAAGCCTAAATATAACACACAACCATACACCAATTTTATAAAACCCTAACTTGCAATCAAATTCACAACCTGAATTCCAAAACTTGCAATTAAACTCACATAACCAAATTAACACTTAAGTAAATTAGCTTAAGAAATTAGTAACAAATTAAGCAACAAAAAGTTTAGAATTATACCCAAAAACATATGAAGATCCACAAGCATTCATGGCCCTCCAAAATGCTCTCTTTTCACAAGGATACATGCTATACGGGCTAAGCTAAAATGGGTAGGAGTCGGATTTGGATTTAGATTTGAATTTGCATGGATTTTGAAGTGATTTGTGGATTTTTTTTTTGATGAAGAAAGAGTGGGATTTGAGGGGGGGGCTGCTGCTGTTGGGAGGCCAGAAATGGGAGTGAGGAGAGAGAGGGAGGTAGAGAAAATGCAAGGGAGGAAAGTCAAGGTCAAGGTAAGGTCAAAAGTCCACCTAATTCACCCATTTTCTTTTCTTTTCTTTCATTTCTTTTCCTTTGAAATCAAGTGGGGAAAAATTATGGTGGGTGCTGAATTCAGCCATGGAGAGGAGTAAGTGGGGGTGTGTGGGTGTGGGTACGGGTGTGGGGTGATGAAAAATGATAAATACAATACCCCAAACATCCATTTACGCTAAAAAAAAGCCTTTTTTCTTCAATAATTTCTAAACCGTTTTGGCAAATGATTTCGTTCCAAAAATCACATGATAAAATTTTATTTAATGTTTTATGATGCACAAAATTTGTTTCAACTCATTCCGATTTGTAATTTTCCCTAATTAAATGTATTAGTGACGGCTTAAAATAATAATAAAATAATATTTTTTTCAGAAAATTTGAAATTTCACCAGCGGCTCAATAAACACCAAATAATAGCAATTACATAGCTAGAATATGTATATTTAATTTTTATAATAAGATATTTGTATTTTGACTTTTTACAGAAAACCCCCTTATTTTACCGATTTTTCGAAATTTCACCGAAACGATTTTCAAAACGTTACACCTATGGAAGAAATCACAAGAAGCAGCTGATTTAGCAAGGGCTACTATCGGCTAGACTTTGATACAAAGTATGTGGATACCATTTCAAACAACACCAAAAAGAAATATGCATCGGAAAAAAACATCGAAAGAATACTTGTTACAACTGCGCCTATCTAATCGCCTCTGAGCTGGCATACCAGTACAAATCCACTTCGATCCAAAAACGACTGAAATCTTACAAAAGCGCTCCTCTAGCAGTAAGGTTGCATCCATCGCGGCTGCATAAGTGTCAAAATGCTGGGTGACGATGGCAAGAACTAACTGCAAGTCCAATCTCCACACAAACCTCTTTATCCATTTGTCTTCAGTGTCCCCCAGGTAAGGACCATATCGGACCACTGAGTAAACTAAATGTCGTACTCTGACACTGTCATCCCTGGAGTCTTGTGCAAAGGCTCGAAACTACGTGCTCGGCATCTCGAACGCTCTCTGAAGGGGAACGAGCAAGAAATATAGCTGTGAACTCCTCCAAAGTCATAGGAAGTAGGTCTGCAGCTCGGCCTCTCTCAATTGACTCGCACCACGTCTGAGCAAGACCTCTCTAGACGAATTGCTAGTGTATATGCCCTAGGAGCCATTATTGTATCATACTAGTTTGTATATTACTTAATGAATGCTTGGGATATTCACAGTTATATTAACAGTCTCGCTCAACATAATAGTATGATACTTGGTTCATATCTATCTTAATATGTGTATTTGTTAGCATATCGCGAATACATATTGATAGAGCCCTTATGATCTTGCTTGACTACCAGTGTTGTGATGGCAGTCACACTAGTGGGGGTTGGGTAGTCTACAAGCACATCCTTTTTCAGGTCCCTAGTCATAGGATTATCGAGACAGGGCATCGATACTCCGGAGTAGACTAGTGTGTACGCTTCTCATCCCAGCAAGGGAAACGGTCTGTCCTACAGCCATTAGTACATTGTACTGGAGATAGTATACAGGTGCTCGTTGGGTTATAGTACACCGGACAGGACTCGCAAGGAACTGTTGATTGGTATTATACCCGTCGTCAGTTAACAGTTTCCAGGTGACATGAGTACAGCATAGTCCGCAGACTTGACACTGCTGCTTCGTCTCGAGTGTGTTCCCACTGTTCTTAGATTGCTACCCTACCACGGCTCAAAGGAGTCGTGCAGACAGGTAGCAGTTGGGTGCAGTCCCGAAGCACTTGGATGCAGTGGCGGTTAGAAAGGATTCGTCTCTCCCTGTATTGGGAGTTGATATCGCGCTGTGTTTGGAGAGCCATTACGCAAAGTCCTTGGCCAGGGCAAACGAGATTTACTGGTAGGATTTCCAGTAGCTTCTCAAGGTGTAATGGGCTTCACTACGACACGACTTATACAGCTTTTAGGGGACTGACGCTTGCCGCCCTTAGGCCTGATATGCGATAGTCTTAGACGAACAGACCGGACTGTACGGAGATTGTCACATCAGGCTCAGTAGGAGTTCGGATGGGTTTCCTCATCGGCCTTCTTATCGACATCTACTTAGGGACCATTACGTACAGCTAGTACCGCTTGCAGCCTGTGGTTAAACCCACTGCCAGCATAGTGTCGAGTCTTTAGAGTCCCATACAGAGTGTTTCCCTGCTTCAGGCGAAACGATATAGAGGTCGTATAGTTTTACTACGGGGTTCGGACACATACGTGTATTTAGGCACGTACGATGTTCGGACAGATAATACTAGCGGGCTTTAGTTTAAGCCGGATTCTTGTATTGGATTTATACAGTCTCAGTATTTCTTTGTTTTCACGGATAGGAGGGGCATTCTCGTAATTAGTCGATAAGCTTCTAGATAAAAGATGAGGTGGAGAGCTTAGGTGTTATTTGCATTAAATAGATTAGTGACTCATGAGGTGATTCATCCAAATGAGTTAATGAAGCATTTATTGCTTAATGACTCATGAGATGATTAATTGTATGTATTAAATGAAGCATGGTTGTAAATATCACATAATTATTTATTTGATATTCTTTATGCTTCATCATATATAGAAATGAGACATAATTCATTTTCATTCTCACTTTCACATTCTCTCTCCTCTAGCTCTCTCTCTTCAAAGACCTAACCCTAATCCTCTCATGTGTTGAGGTCCTAGTGTTAGCAAGACTAATAGATCCCTAATCCATCTCTATATCCTCTAGGTTATTTTGATTAGCACTCATAGCCACCTAGTTACCTCAAGTGAGAGGTTAAAGCTTGGAGAAGGAGCTCTCGGGTGGATCTTCTATCACATCGAGGAGGCCGACGAGGAGGTGAACTACAAGAACATGAAGCACTTGAATTTTTAGGTATAGTCATCTATCATAGAAGTTAATCACTTCTAGTTAGTTGTTAGTTAGGGTTTAGCAAAGATCCGTAAAGTTAATCGATGTTAACTCAAACAAAATGATTGTTTTACATATTCCGCCTCCCCGCATCATGTGGGGTGTCTAATGTCGACTTACAGTGGTATCAGATCCTAGCTAAACCATAACTAACATGTTAGCTAATTCGTTAGAAATTCGATCGTAAAACGAACCCGAAAAAACATCATTTTCACCTAGTTTCTGCCGATTTTTAAACGGGGTCAAAATTTTTTTAAGGTACCCTTAAAAACACAAGCAGGGAATTTTAAGAATTGTACAGAAATTTGGGACTGTGAATCGGCCATACCACCGTGGAACCGCCGCCGATCCAAGCGATCCGCCGCTGATCCGCCGCCGAGTTGACTCCGAGTCAACCCAAATTTGCTCAGTTATTCTTTTGTGTTGATGTTGTGTTTTCTCGGATGTTTTGTTTTTGCTCAGGTTTTATGTGCACAGAGAATTGTTTAGAGTAGATTCATTTGTGTTGCTTGATCGAAATTCTAAGATGTTTGGCTAACTTGATTATATATGTGTTGTGTTTAATGTGTTCGTAAACCTCCCCTAACTGCTAGTATGTCGGTTAGCAGGGGTTGCACATTTCTGTAATGGTTTTTACTGGTTTGTTAATATGGGCTTGTTGGATTGTCGTGAATGGATAGCCGGGGATGTGAGACGAGTGTTTCTTTCATTCAAATGTAAATTGTAATTTGTTGTAATAGTCTTTTGCGGGTCACATCCGGGTTGAGGTTGTTGCCACCGTTGTATTATTTAATTTACTATTTTCTGCTCCTAAGGCAGTCCCAAGGTGGGGTGCACAAACTACCGGGTACTTTGAAGTGTTTAGTGGCCTACTCACATCGTTGAGAGAGACCGATTCGCTTCGGGTACTTGACGGTAGTTTTCCGTACCCGTAGGGGTCTTGGGTGGGGTTTTTGCTATTCATCGCGACTGTGTAATCCGTCTTTCTTTGCAGGCTCAAAAGAAATGCGGATTCGTAGAAAATCCAATATGTTCATCTGTGATCTGGAATGTCTATTATTGCGTCTGACGAATGTACAATATCTATATATGATATCTAGTAGGCGTCACTTATATTTTGCACCCACGCTAGCCCAGCCCTCGCTCTGTCGTTAGTTAAGTAACCTAACGGGAGAATGACGGGGCCCAGTGGCGAATGCGGATGGCATAAGAGGACGTTGTATTTTCGTTGTTTTCTGCAATGATAGGTTAATTGATGGGACGCATTATATTAATGCAAAGAAAATAAACCAAAGTTGAATCGTTGGAACAGTTTAAAAGAAACCACTCGGTTATTTTAAAACAGAAGATATTTTTTAAATTGCGGAGCTTAAACCACTCCTTTTAAAAGCTATCAGGTTCCTTCGATCATATCAAGTTCACTACATTCACGGTTTCGCCAAAACCATTCGCAGCCCTCCGTCATTTCATTTGGGTATTCAGTAGTATTCAAGCTGTGTATTTTGACCAATGCCAATGCATAGTGTTTGGTAGCGCTGGGTATTCATTTGTTCCATAGATAGATGGGTTAGTTTTGGACAGTCATATTATCATTTGGCCAACGTCAGGGGTATGTACGGATGGGTTCGAATTAACAAGATAATGATGGGTAGAATTTGACATGTGACTTATGACATTTTGACCAACGCCAAGGTCATAAGAGCATGGGGCAGAAATTGATATCGGGAATTTCTAAAGAAACTGAAATTTGCTAAAAGTTGCATACCATTTGCAGTGTGATAATTTTGATAGGATTCCTTCAACTTTATCACACGATGATATTTGGATCCCGATCCTACTGTGAGTATCCGCTACTCATCTGGAGATTCGTCACTTAACGATCAATGCTATAAACCGAGTATGTGTCGAGAAATGTGTCAGCGGGGCTACGCCCTCAGAGAAAAGATGTTATTTAATTAAGAAACTTCGCGAAAGTGTCGTAAAACCTCCCTCGAAGTACCAATACCGGCCTGGCTGAATGGTTAAGCAAGCATTGTACTGTGAGAATAGTCCTGACTAGTTCTTCCTTTATGGTTTGAGGAGGGATTCGAGAAACAGTGGGAGCCATCCTGTTTAGATATACTAAAAACCACTCTAAACTTGCAAGATCATCATGCAAAAGTGTTCCCTCTCTCTCTCATTGCAGCGACCCAGAACATGACAGGCCTTAAGTTATTATTAGATAAAAATATTTTGACAGGGCCAAACTATAAAGATTGGTTGCGGAATGTTAAGATGGTTATTACCTATGATAAATTAAGGTATGTCCTTACTACAAAGGCCTCTGCCGTCCCAGATCCTGAATCCAGTGTCGCGGATAAGGAAATCCGCATGACCTAGGAGTTAGACTGCGCGAAGGCCAAGTGCATCGTGCTTGCCTCTATGAATAGTGAACATCAGAGGAGGCATGAGAATATGGATCTAGAATCTATATTTCTCCACACCAAGGATTTGTATGGAGAGCAATCTCGTATAGCTAGATACGAGACCTCGAAGAACTTGTTTCAGTCGAGGATGGCCGTCGGATAATCTGTAGGGGAACATTTCCTTAAGAAAATTGGCTATATTAAAGAGCTCGCAGACCTCGGGACAACATCAGAGAACGAGCTGTATACAGACTTGATTCTCCAGACCCTTCCTTCCACCTACGCCTAGTTTATCTTGAATTTCAACATTCAAGGTAAAGAATCTGAACTTCCAGAACTCCTTAACATGTTGAGAAGTGCAGAGGGCATCTTTCAGAAAGCAAGGGAAACACCCACTATGTTTGTTCATGGTACTTCCTCTTCCAGGTCCAAGGCAAGGGCACGACCCTAAATATTAGCTCGTGACCAGCACTTGAATCACGCAACGTCTAAAGGCGTAACGGAATTCAAGTAAGCTGAAACCCAGAAATCTAAACTTTTTTGAAAAAAATAAAGGAGGTGAGTTTTTTTTGAAATAAAGGTATATGAAATCAAGTTTTCTTAATGCATAGAAAGGAACATGAATGATGCAAGTGAAATTTACTAGTTTTAAAAAAAAAACATGTTTGGTCTTTTAAAAATTTTGGCAGCACCTCCTTTGTAAATTTTGATCTAAAACCACCAATACATAATAAGGATAATGGCATCCCCAAGCTGGAGCTAGCTCTTCACCAAACGGTGGATCACAACCACGCAATAAAGTATAAATAAGTATACGACGCCCAACGGCAAAGTTGAACACAAAAAGATAAAGAAATGAGCAAGATATAACCCCAAAAGTGAATATAAAACCCATCGCTCAAATCTCGCAACTACAAGCCCCACTAAGTCTCATCACTTATACAATTTACAACTTTTGATTGATGGAGTTAACTAGATACAATATGAAATATAGATACAAGAGTTAGAATGATACAAATATCCCACCTACCAATGCAAAACACCCGAATGCAACTGTGTGCCAGCGAAGCCGCTACTAATCCAAGCGGTCAACCTGCAAGAACTGTGGCACAACGGGAGTGAGTTGCCAACTTGTGAGTAGAAAAATAACAACAGATAGAAATCGAATAAACAATGACTCCTAGGTCAACTATATCATAAAGGTAATACTATGATATCTAGGGTGACCGGGTCTGTATATGTGCCAACAAGATAGTCAATACCTATAAGCATGTGGGTAACATCCAACAGTAATAATCAATGCATGTATATGGATCTCGTCCAACCATAATCAAGGTATGTATGCATATGGATCTCGTCCACCCAAAATCAATGTCTGCATGCACGTAAATATCATAAAGGGGTGTGCATAAAAGTATGAGGATATATATCAACGGTGTCCTTCCCTACACATCAAAATCATGGAACCTGAGTGCCTAGCATCGACACTCGAAAACATCATGAAAACCGTGCCCAGCATCGGCACGTAAATCCTCATAAATCGGGCTCCGTTTGCGGAATCAGCCCTTGGCCCCGGCAGTACGGGTCACCCCGTATCCATCTATCGACTCTAGTCAGTATCCTCCGGATAACCGCCAAGTCCAACCAATCACCGGTAGGTAGTGATCCCACTGCCAGGCTCATCGGCTACTGCACGACAGATATGTTCCCGCCTCGGGGTACCATACCGGGTCCACCATATACCCACAATTGGTCTCATCCAGCTCTTCGATTCGGGTTCCCAAGTCATACGTCTCAGAACCGAGAGAAACGCATGGTGGACGCACTGAAATATCATATCAAGAGAAACCGAGTTTTTAAATCAGTACATGCTTTCTTTGAAATAGCCACGGTTCTCAAATCCAGAAATCTCATGAAAACAGCATATCTCAATACGTAAAATCATAAAGCATGACGTATGCGACATGTGATGGTAATGTAAGCATAACAATATATCATGATGCAGCAATCCTACTGTGTAGTGATCTGGCAATTATTGATGATGAAGTGTTTGAGCCGGCAAATCTGTGTCCATGTAACATACGCATCATCGATAATAGTGCAAGTGTACTAGCACAAGTATAAGCAATGCGATGGGAATAATATGATTGCAGCATAAAGAAAATCATATGCAAATGCTGACGGGTATACCTATCTAATATGACCGAGTCTGGGAATCTATCAATCGGCATCCAGCCTAACAACATTGCGTACGGTATGATCCATTGTTTAGTCGATAAAACTGCACATTTGTAGTACATTTTTCCTACCATTTTTATATTAAAAAAAGGACTTTATTATAATATATTATACATATGAGGGTTTATGTGTAAAAACATTATTTTCCATGTGTTAATATATTTAATTATCATTTGGTAGGAAAATGTATGCAAATAATATTATTGGTCTAATCCTAGTAGAACAAAGTCTACTAAAATCTTATTTGAGTTGTTGTGCAGAATATTTCCAAGTTGTTATGAAGGATTTAACAAACAAATCAATTTGTTGAAGAATACTTGCCAAATTAAGAAGCAAACTTAGAGACTAAGTCTGGAAGCAACCGAGAAAATATTTTCAGATTCTGAAGATGCCTAGGATTGACAAATGTCACCATCAGAGAGCCCAAGAAAAACGACAGAGAGATCTCATCCCTTAAGCGCGGATCCGCGGCCAAACCCACCCTGGTGCCGCGGATCCGCCGCAATTTAGGGGAGAGAGAATGCAAGATTTTGGGAGATTGATGATTGATAAATTTTACCAACTTTTCAACAATAATATTCTGGGTTTGCACTATATAAAGGCACCGAGGGCCTCTTGGAAAAGCTATCAAGCCGAAGAGATCACGAAGTCCAAGACGGCTCACGCATCCAGGCTGATCATCAACTGTTCATCTACCTCCTTAGAAGAGATCGAGAAGCAAACTAGGTTTTTGTAATCATTTTCTAAGGAATCAAAGTGTACTTGATATTGTTGATTAATAAAGGTAGCTTTCTTCTTCTTATTCTATTTCTTCGTAGTTTAATGATGCAATTTCTTTCCATCTCTTTTTCTCTCAACATGCGCGAGTAATTCTCCGCTTGCTAGGGTTCGTAGGATTAGGGTAGGCTAATGGATGATGAACATCTCTAAATCCTTTTTAAGTCCTATAAAGTTTATGAACTTTATCAAAAGAATCATTAACATCCTAATCGGGCGCGCTAACAATTCTTTGTTAGTTCCGACCGCGATTAGAGATTAGATTAATGATTGTTTTGGTAAAGGCTAGATTTGAACGGAGTTCCGTGTCGAGATAAGGGTTAAGAGTGGGATTCCTTTTCCCTCCAGAAACCCTAATCTACACGCATCACCGTCGTTCTAGTTTTAAATCTATTAATGGATAAAAAGGGTAACTTTTAATTAATCGTCCATAACTACTAAATCCTAACGAACCCTATAAGCCCTCTTATCATATTAACTACATCTTTAAAATAATCTAGATCTATATTTTACATTCTTGTTTAACGTAGATCTAGAAACCATTCTATAAAATTCTTTATCCTTCCTCTCTCTTTCAACACATCTAAAGTAAAAGTAAAAGGTTCCACGTTTCCCAGAGGACGACCCGTACTCATCTCGGTCTAGATACATGCGACACCGTTATTGATTGCGGTTATTCTACAAACACATTTTTCCAACCAATCAAATGGCGCCGTTGCCGGGGATCCGTGCGTAATTTTTTATTTTTACTATTTGTGTTGAATTCTTAGACGAGTCATATCATTATTAAAACAAAACTGCAAATTGTATATTTAACGATTATTGTGTGAATTTTTGCGAGGAAATCTGGAGTCACGGACTTGAGGAAACAGGAGATCTAGGGTTCACACTTCTTTGGTAAGATTCAAACCCCCTTCTCTCTCCTCTAAAATCCAATAAAATCTATTTTCTGCAGGATTCTTTGCAAAATATCGCCGCTCAAAAATCTTTTTGCAAAGTTTTGTTTTTCGGTTTGTTTTGCATATTTTAATACGGACTTTAAGGGGCAAAGACCAAATCAAGATTAGGTGGGGATTTCATCACCCTTCCTAAGCCCCACAAATCACAAACCGAGCATATAGATCAACCCTTCATTAATTTAAAAAATATCTAGACCAGACTCTAAGGACTGTCGCGCTCAATAAGGACAGAGGAAGGTCGTGGGTAATCTATCGTTTATCCGCATTACTTTTGTAGTGCCTAGGTAAGTGTGACAAAGGATAGTGGTTTTTAATTTGGCCCACGACGTGGTTCCTTCCCACTTACCTGGCACTTGCCTGGCTACAATGGTAGAACGGAGGCGGTAGAGGATTTATCCTGCGGCTTGTCCTTTGGAAGTCTAGGAGCGGTCTAGAGACTGGACCTAGGTAACCACAGTTCTAGGGTTGTGCATTTTTTGTGATTTGTCTAAATCCGTCATTTTTCAAAACAAACCAATTACTTTCTCTCCTTTTTACCCCTTCCCCCTTCTTCTCTTCTTATAATGGGTGACCTAAACAGAAGAACACTTGCCGAGCTGTGCTGTCCACAACCAGATATCTCTTGTTTTCGAAATCCCTTCGGTATACCGTCCGGCTCTTCCATGTCCTTAAGAGATCATATAGAACAAGCGGGAAGAAACAGTTGGCCACCTCAGTCTAGGTCTTATCAACCATATCCTAATCCTACACCTGTTTCAGTTCATACCCAGAGTGAGGAAGCCCCTAGACGAATGTCCATTGCTGAGCACATAGCTAAGTCTAGAGGCCAAAGTTTCAACCCGGACCAATATCAGCCATCACCACCACTGTCCGGAGAAGAGTTTGATATGCGGTTTGTGGCATATAAGATGTCTGTTGAAAATAGCCAACCAACCAACCCATATCAATATTCTTCTTATCATAATATTGATCCTACTCCTACCCAAGTTCCGCAACCATTCTATTCCTATCAATCCAATCCGACTTTTCCACCTACTCTAGACATTTCTTCTAATCAGTCATTTGGGAGTTTTAATTATCCACAGGAATTTCAATCTTATACTGAAACCCCTTATCAGCCCAAGACTAGTCTGGAGCAGACATTAGAAAAATTTATGGAAATGTCGAACCAAATTATGAAGGATTTGGGTAGTAAGACAGAACTGTACCTCCAAACTGAAATCCACAACTCCAGTTTCATAGATTCATCAAGTACACCAAATAGAATGACTGATAAGTTGTGTGACTTTGTAGTGTTTGATTTACCCAACTGTGAAGGGTCCCTTTCAAGTGAAACCATACCCAACCCTTGTGATCTCTACACCTCCACTCTTGAACCAAAACTGATTGAAAACCATACTTTTGATTAGGAGTTTGAGAATTTTAACCTTCACTTGAATGAGGTGATTAACGTTGGGGATATTTTGATTGATGAACCCGAAATTTTGGATGATTTTGGCCCACCAATTCATCAAATCCTTTCACTTCCTTATGGTCATCATCTTGAGCCTTTAATTCTTCCCGAATCCCAAATATGTCTTGAAGTTGATGATAATGGTATACCCGAAGATCAGACCGAAATACAACCTCCATCTTCCACATCTGGTTCAGCAACACTCGACATACCAATTTGTTTACCCATTTCACCTTCTACTTTCTCCGGTTCTTCTTCTGTTCCTATAGTTTCAGTGAGTTTTGATAAATCACATTCTGTTAATTCAAGTTCAATAATACCAAAAATTCAACTTGATTTGGATATTTTTGAAAAAGAGGTAGATGAGTTTTTTGAGTCCTCTACCTCAGTGATTTTTTATGAATCAAGTAGAATAAATTCTGGCATAAAACTCTTTGACAGCAAAATATTCAATCACACTATTGATAAAAGTTTTGAAGAACTTTTTGCTGACGAACTTGAATTTTTAAACAATACGGATTTTGTGATTGATCAATCTCCACCTCTAGAGGTTGAACCGTCACCATTCCTTCTTTCTAATCATTCACATTCATCCTCATTCTTTCTTTTCTCTAATTTCAAACCCTTTCCAGACCACCTCTTATGCCTTCCCCACTTTTTCTTGAGTCGATACAACACATTCTTCCACCAACCTATACGATATACTGATAAAATCTTTGAATGGTTGGTGTTAACTTTTGGTCTTTGTAAAGCCTTACTTTGACCAAATGACTCACCCCCTCTTAAAATGCTTCATTTTGTCTAACTCATGTTTGAGGGGGGGGTATATTTTTGGCTCTTGATCATAACTTTTGTCCTCAAATTTGTGAGCCAAAAGTAAGTTTGGGGGAGCATTTTCACTTTCATATATTCTTGCCCACATTAATAATTTCCTCCCAAGTCTACAGGTTTTTGAGCTTAACGGATGGCATCAGTGAGGACACTGCTGTAAACAGGTTTGGGGGAGGTTTGTGCTTATTTACACATCAATTTGCATCATATTTTGCATAAGCACAACATTTTCAAAAAAAAAAAAATTCCTTTTTAACAAAAGAGTAGAAAGTGAAAAATTACATCCAAAAGATAGGAATAATTTAAGAAAACTAAGAAAATTAGAAGTTTTCTTACACGAACTGGTAATAAGTAGTTATGAGCTGTTGTCCCAAGGGTTAGTAAGATGAAGGAAGTCACTAATCTGAGGATAAAAATAAGTCTGAAAAATAGTTTCTATTCTGGAAGCCAAACATTTTGAACGTTGATACCCTACTATATGCACTTACACACGTCTTGAAACTCGGGATAGTAGAGGATACCTTGAAATGCTCTTGTCTAAAAGCCAAAGTATGAAGGAAATGAAAAAAAAATGAAGAAAATATAAAAATGGTGAAAAGAAAAATGAACACTGGTTTTGTATCGCCAAGGCAGCAATAAAAAAATATAGCGAGGGTGCCTCTTCACCTAGTGCCCTAAGGCCAACTGGTCTGGGAGTCACTGCTAAGCCTTAGGTGGTGCAAGACGAGGAAATATTATCACCGAATCAGCAAGCACATGAGTAATCGGTCGGTTAGTACCTCAAGAAGTATTAACGGTCGCATGAAAATGTGTGAGCAAATCTAAGTATTCATCAAATTAAAAAGTACTAAGGTAGATGGACAAGAGTATGATAGCTTGAATTGAATTCTCCGAGTGTAGGGATGTTATTTACACACACGTGGGGTTATATGATCAATGTTTGGATGAAAGGTAGGAATGAAGAATAAAGACGATGTTTTATTGAGGGATAATGTGATTTCTAACATCTTTTCATGACTATTAAGATAGGGCTCATGACAACTGAAAAGCTGGCATAGTTGGAAACTCTTCTTTTCAAAGTATTTCTTTTATGGTTCTTGTCTTTATATGTAAATTTCACCATCTTTCTTTTGTTATTGGATTTTGTGGGTGTAATCCGCTGAAAACCCTCAGGAGACAACACTCCTCCTACTAGGGACACCTAGAGGTTTAACGGCTTATTGCACGTGCTCAGTGCAATCGTGTCTGCCTACGAAAGTGTGCTTAGTTTTCTCCTTTCTTTTTTCTCCTCTTAAATAAACTAGTTTGCTCGGGACGATCAAAGATAAGTTTGGGGGTATTTGTTTAGTCGATAAAACTGCACATTTGTAGTACATTTTTCCTACCATTTTTATATTAAAAAAAGGACTTTATTATAATATATTATACATATGAGGGTTTATGTGTAAAAACATTATTTTCCATGTGTTAATATATTTAATTATCATTTGGTAGGAAAATGTATGCAAATAATATTATTGGTCTAATCCTAGTAGAACAAAGTCTACTAAAATCTTATTTGAGTTGTTGTGCAGAATATTTCCAAGTTGTTATGAAGGATTTAACAAACAAATCAATTTGTTGAAGAATACTTGCCAAATTAAGAAGCAAACTTGGAGACTAAGTCTGGAAGCAACCGAGAAAATATTTTCAGATTCTGAAGATGCCTAGGATTGACAAATGTCACCATCAGAGAGCCCAAGAAAAACGACAGAGAGATCTCATCCCTTAAGCGCGGATCCGCGGCCAAACCCACCCTGGTGCCGCGGATCCGCCGCAATTTAGGGGAGAGAGAATGCAAGATTTTGGGAGATTGATGATTGATAAATTTTACCAACTTTTCAACAATAATATTATGGGTTTGCACTATATAAAGGCACCGAGGGCCTCTTGGAAAAGCTATCAAGCCGAAGAGATCACGAAGTCCAAGACGGCTCATGCATCCAGGCTGATCATCAACTGTTCATCTACCTCCTTAGAAGAGATCGAGAAGCAAACTAGGTTTTTGTAATCATTTTCTAAGGAATCAAAGTGTACTTGATATTGTTGATTAATAAAGGTAGCTTTCTTCTTCTTATTCTATTTCTTCGTAGTTTAATGATGCAATTTCTTTCCATCTCTTTTTCTCTCAACATGCGCGAGTAATTCTCCGCTTGCTAGGGTTCGTAGGATTAGGGTAGGCTAATGGATGATGAACATCTCTAAACCCTTTTTAAGTCCTATAAAGTTTATGAACTTTATCAAAAGAATCATTAACATCCTAATCGGGCGCGCTAACAATTCTTTGTTAGTTCCGACCGCGATTAGAGATTAGATTAATGATTGTTTTGGTAAAGGCTAGATTTGAACGGAGTTCCGTGTCGAGATAAGGGTTAAGAGTGGGATTCCTTTTCCCTCCAGAAACCCTAATCTACACGCATCACCGTCGTTCTAGTTTTAAATCTATTAATGGATAAAAAGGGTAACTTTTAATTAATCGTCCATAACTACTAAATCCTAATGAACCCTACAAGCCCTCTTATCATATTAACTACATCTTTAAAATAATCTAGATCTATATTTTACATTCTTGTTTAACGTAGATCTAGAAACCATTCTATAAAATTCTTTATCCCTCCTCTCTTTTTCAACACATCTAAAGTAAAAGTAAAAGGTTCCACGTTTCCCAGAGGACGACCCGTACTCATCTCGGTCTAGCTACATGCGACACCGTTATTGATTGCGGTTATTCTACAAACACATTTTTCCAACCAATCATCCATCGTACGGCAACCTCTAGTCAAGGGTAAGGATCAATCATCAAGTCAAACTCATCACGCACGGAAAATCATCGTACGGCGGCATTAAGCTAATAGGGATCCTATATGACAAATGAGGGTACGGCCTGAAATCACGTACGGCCTATCATCCATGATTCACAACATTCTATATATATCTATATATATATATATATCTATATACCTATGTCCTAGGTCACATCCGCAATAATCTCACATCAGGGAACCGACAGGGTATAAATCATCTCGATCGACTCGCATCCGTATACCAACATATCATCAGGTCATCATATCCGTCTTATAATCTTTTCATCGCATTTATAACACATATCAAGCCGAGTTTACCTAAACATTCTATCTCTACTATAAGTATAGGTATCTAATCTAACATACACAAATGAATCATACAATCAGATTTTTAAAGAAGCGAATCGTAGTTTTGAAAATAGGGTTTACGGCGTTTTCAAGAAAAAGATATCATTTGAAAATCCGTAACATCCCTCAAGGTATATTTTTAAAAGATACATAAGACTTTTCGGTTTATAAAAAGGTATGGTTCGGATGACGCATCTGCATCGACTATCTAGTCCTACGGTACCCTAAACGGCAATATCAGCAAACGTCGTCCTCGAATCCCGTCATCACATAATAGCTGTATTATCTCATTTCTAACTATCCTTAGTTTCTAATATTGTATCACTAACTATCCTTTACTATAACCTTAGTTTCCTAATCTAGGTTTCCTAACCATATCCTATAATCAGTTTTCAATCAATACTTTGTGGGGGTACTATACGCCATCCACCCGACTTCCCCCGTGGATATAGATCCACTCACCTGGTCTTCGCTCGCCGAAATCGATGACGCCATGCTCCGTCTCCTTAGAATCCACGTGAAGGTACCTACAATGGTAAACAATTGCAATACGTATTAAAATCGAATCCGGAAAACCGGTACGGCGCACGGTGCGCTCATAGGTTAGAACTTATGGCCTACACGTGCAAAAACAATCAAACAACCCTTGTTGTCGATGTACAAACATCCAAAAACCCAATACAAATCCAAATATCAAGAAAGTGCATTTTAAAATGCGGAAAACATAGCCTAAAACACACAAAAATGCACCCAGATTTTCCCCATGTGACAATTAGCCAATTTTGCATATAGGAGGGGTCTATTTTACTGACATAGGAGCTACAGACGAAGCAAGAACCAAAAATGAGGTACCAAGGCCGCAAATTGCGGCCCAGGGGATTAAATCTACGGCCCAAAGGTTAGGGTTTGGTCTCGGGTCTCTGTGGTGGCTTCCTGGGTGCCTGCATGTGCTATAGTGTTTGCAAAATTATTTTTAGAGGCTCCGGGTGTTAGCAGGTTCCATTTTACATCCACAGAATTCACAAATCTTCCGATATCGGTTTCTAAATTCGTATTTCGGGTTTCTAGTCTCTGGTTTGAGTCTTAATTCTAACACTAAGGGGTTTGTGTGGCCTCTACTGAGCTTAATTACCCATCACCACTCCCAATTTCCATTAACCCTAACTAGGTTTTTCCTGAGTCCACAAAACCATTCGATATTGATTCAAATCTAACATGGGGGTATAAGTAACAGAAACACTAAGCTTATGGTTCAGAAATTACCTTATTTGGCAACTCAAGAAAATTCTTGAGTTGCCCCAAGTGGCCAAAATCCTTGCTTTCTTGGTCTAATGTGCTTCCCTTAAGCTTGTGCACAAAATTCGTGAAATAGGGATAGGGTTTTGAAGTGTTTGGCATGGAGTTTTGGGGAGATGAAGAGGGGAGGGAGAAGGAGCAGCAGCAGCAGCAGGAAATGGAGAGGAGAGGAGAGGAAATGGTGAGGGAATGGCCAAGTTTAAAGTCAAAGGTAAACCCTTACCTTTCTCTCTCACCCATAACTTTATTATTCAAATCTTTTCTTTTTCTTTTCTTTTCTTTTCCCCTCTCAAATAAATCATCAACCATTATAAAAACATGTAGGAAGCCATGGGAAAACATGTAAGAAGAGTAGAAAAAGATATGGTGCATGTTTTGCACAACTACGCTTAAAGCGCGATTAGCGATTTTTAATCCCGATTAGCGCTAAATTAGCATATAATTAATCATAAAAACTTAAAAATGACATAATTCCATAAAACAACCTCTTTTAGAATTTTACATAATTTTCCAAATTTTTCCCAATTTATCGGTATTTAATTATACCGAAATATTAAAATATTCAATATAATATTGTTTAATTTTAAAAAATTCCCAAAAATAATATTTTATTTTTCTAAAGTGTTACACGTCCTAGGTCCTGAATCCAGTGCCGCAGATAAGGAAATCCGCAAGATCTGGGAGTTAGACTGTGCGAAACCCAAGTGCATCGTGCTTGCCTCTATGAATAATGAACATCAGAGGAGGCACGAGAATATGAATCTAGAATCTATATTTCTCTACACCAAGGATTTGTACGGAGTGCAATCTCGTATACCTAGATACGAGACCTCAAAGAACTTGTTTCAGTCGAGGATGGCCGTCGGATCATCTGTAGGGGAACATTTCCTTAAGATGATTAGCTATATTGAAGAGCTCGCAGACGTCGGGACAACATCAGAGAACGAGCTGTATACAGACTTGATTCTCCAGTTCCTTCCTTCCACCTACGACCAGTTTATCTTGAATTTCAACATTCAAGGTAAAAAAGTTGAACTTCCAGAACTCCTTAACATGTTGAGGAGTGCAGAGGGCACCTTGCAGAAAGCAAGAGAAACACCCACAATGTTTTTTCATGGTACTTCCTCTTCCAGGTCCAAGGCAAGGGCCAAAGGAAGGAATAAGAAGGCCGCTACCAAACCAAGAGGTGGTATTGGTAAGGTGGGAGTCAAGGGAAAAGCAAAGGTCGTGGTGAAAGTAGTGGCAAAGGACGAGTGCTTCCACTGTCGCAGGAAAGACAATTGGAAGAAAGATTGCAAAGCTTGGATTGCCAAGAACCAAGACCCGAAGCATGTTGTGGCTTCGGCCTCGGATGTGTTTGTTATTGAGAACTGTTTGTCAATTAGCTCTACTTCCTGGGTACTAGATACCGGAGCAGGATCTCATATCTGTAATTCATTACATGCTTTGAGAAACCATAGAGTTATTAAGGTAGGTGATTTGTCTCTCAAAGTTGCGAACGGAATGAGCGTGGACGCTGAATCCATAGGAGAATATCGCGTAGGTTTGATAAGTGGGCAGATATTGATTCTACGTAACTATTTGTATGTGCCTAGTTTGACTTGTAATATCATATCAGTGTCCTCACTTTCGAGAGAGGGATATGATTTTATATTCGTAAGCGATGTAGTAAACATCCACCTAAATCAAGTTCTGATTGGGTCCGGTACATTAGATGACGGTATATACATATTAAATCAAGCTCAGGTTTTCAATGTCCAGAACACACTAAAAAAAAGTCTCCAGATATAAATCAGGCTTTCTTGTGGCATTGTAGACTAGGTCACATCAATGAGACAAGCTTATCTAAGTTACATAGAGAAGGATATTTGGATCCGTTCGAATATTAGTCTTATGCCTGTTAGTTATGTATATGCCCTAGAGGCCATTGTTGTACATATGATGTATATTATAATGGATGCTTGGTTATATATAGAGATGACTTTCTTGCTCGTCATGATAGTATGCTATTTGGTTTCACTTTATCTTAACATGTTGACTTGTACTGGTTTACTGTTTTACTCTCACATGTTGATAAAGCCCTTAGGACTTGTACTCGACTACTGGGACTATGATGAGATCATACTAGTGGGGCCGGGGTAGTCGATGAGTACATCCTATAACTGTTCCTAGTCGAGGGTATATCGAGACAGGGCATCGATACACCAGAGTAGACTAGCGTATACGCATCTTGACCCATATGATGGGCGATGGATGATCTCATATCCATCGGTGTTAGACATCAGAGATGGTGTACGGGTGCTCAGTGGAGACTGGGTACACTGGACGGACTCGCCGAGAACTCCCAGATGGTGATATACCACACGTCAGATGGCAGTTCTCCGGTGACACTGGTACAGGGTAGTCTGTAGACCCGAGATCGTCATGGAGTCTTATGTGATTCCCACTGTGCTTTGATTTCCACCTTACCACGTCCAAGAGGGCGTGCAAAACGGTGGCTTTTGGGTACAGTCCCGAATCACATGGAGGCAATGAGCGATAGGAGGGGATTCGTCTCTCCCGGTATAGGGAGTTGATGTTGTGCTGTGTTCGATTGGCTATAACTGGAAGTCCCTGGCCAGGGCTGATATGGAGATTTACTGGTAAGTGTTACTAGTAGTTTCTCGACCCGTTATGAGCCATACATCGACACGACTTATCGGTTACTGGGGTCTGACGTATACCACCCCTAGACTTGATATGCGACATATCAGACGAACAGACCGGACTGTACGGGAGTGTTACTGGTTGGATTCACAGGAGAACGCACAGGCTAGCTTGTTGATCTTCTGATTGCTCAATACCTGGGTGGCTGTTACGTTTAGCTGACCGCTTGCAGCTTGTGGGTGTTTGATATGATCATCACCTGCTACCGGCGTATTGACGATTCTTTAGAGTCCTACACAGAGGTTTCTTGGCTCAGGCGAAACGGAGTAGTGGCGCGTATGTGATATGCGTAGGAGCGTGAATAATGCGATATGGGATACCGTATTATATTCTCGCGATATATGGATATGAACCGGGTCATCGGATCAAGTGTTGATTCGATGAATCGGTACATGATATATTAGTCGGTTATATTCGATATAGCCGGATCGTCGGATCATGTGTTGATTCGATGATTTAATATATAATAATATATATGATATATTATTATATTAACTAATATTGGCTTGCTTTATTATTTCATTTTCTCAGTGGATGATACATTGATATATATGCGATATATGTTAATTGTATTATTTTCTTTTGTTGCAAATATATAATATATATGTGATATATATTATTGTGACATAATATGATTAATTGTTAAACATGTTTAAGGATGATTAATTGAGGTTAGGGTTTGATTAGGGTTAGTAGCTTCAAGTTCCTTCTAGAAGCTTTCTTCTTTTGTCATTCTTAAGATATTTAGAATGACACATTCATTTAACCCAACCAAACCCTAACTCTAGTTAACTCTCTACTCATTCTTATCCATTCATCCTTGACCATGGTTATATATCAATCATATGATTTATATTTCTATTCATCACAAAAGAAAAAGATTATCATTATCTTTTCATTATCATCTTCTTCCTTCTTCATGAAAGCTTGCTAGATTTTCTTATGTGATGAATAAATATGAGAAAATGATATTAAAAGAAAGCAAAATTACTACTCTCTCATCCTCATCTCATCTAGCCCATGGGATTAGTGTGTTCTACTCTTTTGAGTGAGAAAGCTTGAGTCGAAGCAGCTTCAAGGTAGATCATCGGAGATTTGGATTACGACAAGCTAGCATGGATCGTTCGAGTCGTGGAGCCTCTCATGAGTCCGGGAGATCGTGGATCGCGGCAAAGGGACTTCTACTCGGAGCTTGTGAAGTGAAGGAGCGGACTACAAAGGATGTAATCCCTCACACTTAGATAAAAGTTATCTTATTGCATGTTAAACCCTAATAATCTAGCAAAGATCCCGGCTTTGGGTTGTTCGGCACGTCTAAAATTTAATCCGGGCATGTTTGATGCCTTTTGAACCTTCACTAGAGTGCTTAGGAACCCTACAGTGGTATCAGAGCCTAGCTAGAGCATTAGGCGATGTGTTTACGAAGTTAAAACTCCGATCGAACCCGAAACGACGAAACTTGACCCCTTTCTGGAAATTTTTTAAATTTTGGGATTTTTCTGAATTAAAAATATGTAAAAAAATCAGCAGGGGATTCTAAGAAATACCATGAAACACGTGCCCACAATTCGACCAACTGAGCGCGGAACCGCGGCAGGAACATGGTTCGTGCGGCGGTTCCGCGGCTGAATAGTCGTATTGGGACACGTGGCTTCATCGTATTGACCGTAGGTACTTGCTGACTATTCTGGGTATTTTTAATCTGTTCCAGGTGTTTAAAATTCTGGGGTTTGTTTTGTAATAGTAGACTCGATCGGAAATTTTAAATTCGTATTTTTTCCGGATATTTAGAAACTGTTAAACTATTTGAACGGATATCATTAACTTACTGTTTCCCGGTACGGCAAATTTTCAAGTGTTCAAATTTATTCGGGTTTAAATCTTTCGGAAAATTGTACAAGTTAAGCGGTGGACCCTCTAGAAGACAACAAACCTTAACTCGATTATGTGACCGTCTTGAACTGCCTTTTGAACCTTCGGGTTTGGGGCAGTACGGCGTGCCACATGTGAGACGTTGGCTTGACCCTTCTACGGCTGGATCACCGGTACTGTGACATATTCTGGGATTATTTGAACCCCGCTCAAGAGTTGAGCAGTTTAGGAAATTTTGGGTGTTTGATTATCCGTTCGAAAAGTTTAATACTGTTTATTTATCTGGAATGTGATACAATATGTGGAATTCATAGAGTTGGGCATGAAATACGGAGTATGTGATATTTCGGATTTACGATGTCTAAAGTGATTGTGGATTCCAAATATTGTAGTTTTACACTTTCTTTTCTGTGACCGTAAGTGTAATATGTGATATCGCCGGTTTCGTTGCTATATGATTCAACGACAATTGGGATGCGCATATTTACTTACGTTGATGATATGTGATATTATGTGTTGCTGTGATATGTTATATTGGATCGTCGCGTTCTGAATAGCCGGGGGTTTTATGTGAGATGAGGGTTTTTATTTTCATTCATGTAAAATTCATTTGTAATGTAATATTCTTTTATTTGGGGCACTTCCAGGTTGCGGTTGATGTCACCAGTGTATATTATTTACTTTTCCGCATTAGGTAGACCCAAGGAGGGGAGCACAAGTAACCGGGTTCTAGGGTCCAGTGGGAGGCCATCTCGAGGAGTCGAGACCGGGTCTTCTAACCCTAGAATTAGCAGTGTTACTTGCCGCTCTCATAGGGGTCTTGGGATGTGGGTTTGTCTTTTCGTCGCGACCGTGGAATCCGTGTTTTATACAGGCTTGTATTGAAAACACGGACGTCCTAGTATATCCAATATTTCATATATGTTCTTCTGCTGCAATGTTCTGTGATGAGATCATATTACTGCCTGAGACGAATGCTTATACTATATATATATGCTGATATATAAATATTACTGCTTTCGTTTCTTCTGTGATGCTTAGGAAGCATAAGCTGATGGGATTTTTATTAATGAGATTAATAAAAGAAAAGAAACCTAAAGACGTTGTAGAATCAAAAACTTAATAAAAATGGTAGCTACAGTTTTGCTTTGCACAGTGATATATACGATATATCCTGCACCTTATTCGATGAGGAAAGGACCGAGATCCCTTCACCGGGAGTGACTCCTTTAGCAAAACTGGCAGATGCTACAAAACGCGGTTTGTCTTTTGATTGCTTTTAGTGTTTTTCTTTGCACAGCGATATATATGATATATCCTGCACCTTATTCGATGAGGAAAGGGCCGACGATCCCTTCACCGGGAGTGACCCCTTTAGCGAAACTAAGAAAAGCATCAAAAACACTCCTTTTCAAAACTTCACTTGATTCTACGACGATATCAAGTTCATTACGCTCAGGGTTTTCTAAAAAACCTGCGTAGCCCTCCGTCATTTCAGATAAAGACTATTTAGTATTCGTGCTGCGTTTGTTGGCCTTTGTCAAGGCGTAGTGTGCGGTAGCTAACTGGTACTTATCTGTTTAAACATATGATGTGATTGGATTAGGGTATTCGTATGACCTTGTTGGCCTTTGTCAAGGGTCGTGCGGGTGGGTTTAATTTCAATCAAGAAATGACGGGTTGAACTTGACTAGCTTCCTATGGTTTGTTGGCCTTTGTCAAGGTCATAGGGGTTAGGGGCAAAAGCATTATCGGGAATTTCAAGTGTTGAAATTTGCAATGAGATTGCATACCTCCTATGAGATAGTTGGATCCCGATACCCACTGCGAGTAAGTGTTACTCCTGGGAGAGTTTTACACAGGACAATTAGTCATTCAAGTAGGTGTCTAGAAAAGTGTTAACGAGGTTACGCCTCTGGGAAAACGAGGTTTACATTAATTAGGTCCGTGCGAGAGCACGGGGAACCTCCCTCAAAGTACCGACACTGATCTGGCTGAAAGATTGACGAAATTGTAAGGTGTAATTAATCCCGGCTAATCTTACCTTTTAGGGTTTTAAGGTAGATTTGATAAAAACAGTGGGAGACATCCTGATTAGATAAGATAATAACCAATCTAATCTTGCAAGAGCATACGCTAAAGTGTTTTCTTCTCTCTCTCTCCAGGTAGCGACCATTTCAGGCCATAATCAAGATAATAATATGGATGTATTGACTGAACCCGATTATTGTACTGAGCAAGGGAACGTTGGACCCGTTCTTTCTTATAAGAGTTATAAGACTGAACAGGAAACAGGAGAATATCTGGATTCTCACGCCGCCCAAAAGAACATGCATGTTGATGCATCTTCTTCGGGTGTGTTTGTTATTGAGAACTGTTTCTCAGTTCACCCTACGTCCTGGGTATTAGATACCGGATCAGGATCCCACATATGCAAACAGTTGCATGGGCTACGTAAAGGTAGAGAACTGAGAAAAGGTGATCATTCCGTTCAAGTAGGGAACGGTGCTAGTATTGTAGTCAAAGCAGTTGGCGAATATCACCTTGTATTACCAAGTCGTAATACACTGATTCTGAATGAGTGTTATTATATACCGAACATGATGTGCAACATTATATCAGTTTCTTTATTGAGTAAAGAGGGATATAATTTTGTAGTACAGGATAATGTTATGAACATATTCCTAAATCAAAAGTTGATTGCATCAGGCTCGTTACATAATGGCATATTCATTCTAAATCAGAATACAGTTCTGAATATACAAAACACACACAAGAGGAAAAGTTCAGATATGAACGAATCCTACTTGTGGCATTGTAGACTTGGTCATATCAATGCGACACGACTGGCTAAGTTACATAAAGATGGTTATTTGAATTCGTTCGAATTATCATCTTATGATACTTGCCATTCATATCTCAAAGGAAAAATGACCAAAGCTCCGTTTAGTGGACACGGAGAAAGAGTTACCGAACTCTTAGGACTGGTACATAGTGATGTATGCGGTCCCATGTCTACGCATGCCAGGAACGGTTCTTCCTACTTCATTACATTCACTGACGATCTCTCAAGATTCGGATATGTGTTCCTGATGAAACACAAGTCTGAATCTTTTGAAAAATTCAGAGAATATAAGCACGAAGTAGAGAATCAAACGGGCAAGAGTATTAAGATTCTTCGATCTGATCGAGGAGGTGAATACTTAAGCGGTGAATTTTTAGATTATCTAAAAGAGAATGGGATTCTCTCTCAGCTTACTCCTCCTTATACACCACAGCACAACGGTGTATCGGAACGAAGGAATCGCACCCTATTAGATATGGTGCGCTCTATGATGAGTACAGCTGAGTTACCTATTTCCTTCTGGGGGCATGCACTGGAGACAGCAGCATACCTATTGAATCAAGTTCCAACTAAATCTGTACCTACCACACCATATGAGATATGGAGTGGGAAGAGACCATGTCTTAAACGAGTTAAGATATGGGGTTGTCTGGCCTATGTCAAAAGGCAAAATCCAGACAAACTCGAGGCACGGTCAGTTCTATGCAAGTTTGTGGGATATCCCAAACATTCACATGGATATCTTTTCTACCATCGCGAGGAACAAAAGGTGTTTGTTTCTCGACATGCCACCTTTTTGGAAAAGGAATTTCTTACAAAAGAGATTAGTGGCTTAGAGGTAGAACTGGAAGAAGTTCCAGCAACACAAACTGCAACTGAAGATTTAGTGGAACCAGAGGATTCAGTAGTACCCGACGAACCCCAGCCTCTCCGCCGATCTAGTAGGGTTTCTCGTCCACCTGAGAGATACTACGGTTTTCTCATTGATGGTGGAAGCGAAGATTGCATCATGGATGATGATGACCCCACTAGTTTCGAGCAGGCCATCACGAGTGGTGACTCTGTGAAATGGCTGGATGCAATGCGATCTGAGATGGAATCCATGTACACCAATAAAGTATGGATTTTGGAAAATGCTCCTGAAGGGGTAAAACCCATTGGGAGCAAGTGGATTTTTAAAAGGAAATTTGGTGTAGATGGAAAAGTTGAGACTTTCAAAGCTAGACGGGTAGCAAAGGGATTTCGTCAACGACTAGGTGTAGACTATGACGAAACCTTTTCTCCAGTAGCTATGCTTAAGTCCATCCGGATCTTACTTGCCATTGCTGCATACCATGACTACGAAATCTGGCAAATGGATGTTAAGACCGCCTTTCTAAACAGTGATTTAGAAGAGTGCGTGTACATGACTCAGCCAGAGGGCTTCGTAGATAGTGGGAGCAGCGGAAAGGTGTGCAAGCTGCTTAAATCCATTTATGGGTTAAAGCAAGCATCGCGGAGTTGGAACATCTGTTTTGATGTTGTAGTCAAAGAGTTTGACTTCATCAAAAATATAGATGAACCTTGTATCTATAAGAAGGTAGCAGAGGGTAAGGTTGTCTTCCTCGTATTGTACGTGGATGACATACTCTTGATAGGAAATGATATTCCTATGCTGCAATCAGTCAAGCTCTTCTTATCACAGAGATTCTCAATGAAAGATCTAGGTGATGCCTCCTGCATATTGGGAATCATGATCTATAGAGATAGATCTAAACGGATACTGGGATTGTCCCAATCCAGGTACATTGACACCATACTAAAGAGGTTTAGTATGGAAGAATCCAAACGTGGGAACCAACCCACGATCTCTGGACTCACTCTCTCCAAAGAGATGTCTCCCAAGACTGATTTGGAGAGAGCTCGCATGCAAGGGATACCCTATGCTTCGGCAGTAGGCTCTATCATGTATGCGATGCTATGTACCAGACCCGATGTAGCATACTCACTAAGTGTAGTGAGTCGGTATCAAGCAGATCCTGGAGAGAGTCACTGGACAGCTGTGAAGAACATTCTCAAGTACTTACGAAGGACTAAGGAGATGTTCTTGGTGTATGGTAACGGAGAACTCCAGGTGGAGTCCTTTACCGATTCCAGCTTCCAAAGTGATAAGGACGACTCTAAGTCGCATTCGGGTTTTGTCTTTACCCTCAATGGAGGGGCGGTATGTTGGAAGAGTTCCAAACAGGATACCGTAGCAGACTCAACGATGGAGGCTGAATACATCGCTGCCAACGATGCTGCCAAAGAGGCTGTCTGGATCAAGAAGTTCATTAGTGAACTTGGTGTGGTTCCATCCATTGAGCATCCAATACCTCTGTATTGCGATAACAATGGAGCTGTGGCGTTAGCCAAGGAACCCAGATCCCATCAGAAGTCCAGACATATTCTGAGGCGGTATCACCTGATCAGGGAGATAGTTAATCGCCGGGAGATCGAGGTCAGGAGAGTAGATACGAAGGACAACACTGCGGATCCATTCACGAAGGCTATTCCCCAGATACAGTTTGAGAGATTATTCGGGATGCTAGGTATGAGATACTACAGCAGCTGGCCTTAGTGCAAGTGGGAGATTGTTAGTTATGTATATGCCCTAGAGGCCATTGTTGTACATATGATGTATATTATAATGGATGCTTGGTTATATATAGAGATGACTTTCTTGCTCGTCATTATAGTATGCTATTTGGTTTCACTTTATCTTAACATGTTGACTTGTACTGGTTTACTGTTTTACTCTCACATGTTGATAAAGTCCTTAGGACTTGTACTCGACTACTGGGACTATGATGAGATCATACTAGTGGGGCCTGGGTAGTCGATGAGTACATCCTATAACTGTTCCTAGTCGAGGGTATATCGAGACAGGGCATCGATACACCAGAGTAGACTAGCGTATACGCATCTTGACCCATATGATGGGCGATGGATGATCCCATATCCATCGGTGTTAGACATCAGAGATGGTGTACGGGTGCTCAGTGGAGACTGCGTACACTGGACGGACTCGCCGAGAACTCCTAGATGGTGATATACCACACGTCAAATGGCAGTTCTCCGGTGACACTGATACAGGGTAGTCTGTAGACCCGAGATCGTCATGGAGTCTTGTGTGATTCCCACTGTGCTTTGATTTCCACCTTACCACGTCCAAGAGGGCGTGCAAAACGGTGGCTTTTGGGTACAGTCCCGAATCACATGGAGGCAATAAGCGATAGGAGGGGATTCGTCTCTCCCGGTATAGGGAGTTGATGTTGTGCTGTGTTCGATTGGCTATAACTGGAAGTCCCTGGCCAGGGATGATATGGAGATTTACTGGTAAGTGTTACTAGTAGTTTCTCGACCCGTTATGAGCCATACATCGACACGACTTATCGGTTACTGGGATCTGACGTATACCACCCCTAGACTTGATATGCGACATATCAGACGAACAGACCGGACTGTATGGGAGTGTTACTGGTTGGATTCACAGGAGAACGCACAGGCTAGCTTGTTGATCTTCTGATTGCTCAATACCTGGGTGGCTGTTACGTTTAGCTGACCGCTTGCAGCTTGTGGGTGTTTGATATGATCATCACCTGCTACCGGCGTATTGACGATTCTTTAGAGTCCTACAAAGAGGTTTCTTTGCTCAGGCGAAACGGAGTAGTGGCGCGTATGTGATATGCGCAGGAGCGTGAATAATGCGATATGGGATACCGTATTATATTCTCGCGATATATGGATATGAACCGGGTCATCGGATCAAGTGTTGATTCGATGAATCGGTACATGATATATTAGTCGGTTATATTCGATATAGCCGGATCGTCGGATCAAGTGTTGATTCGATGATTTAATATATAATAATATATATGACATATTATTATATTAACTAATATTGGCTTGCTTTATTATTTCATTTTCTCAGTGGATGATACATTGATATATATGCGATATATGTTAATTGTATTATTTTCTTTTGTTGCAAATATATAATATATATGTGATATATATTATTGTGACATAATATGATTAATTGTTAAACATGTTTAAGGATGATTAATTGAGGTTAGGGTTTGATTAGGGTTAGTAGCTTCAAGTTCCTTCTAGAAGCTTTCTTCTTTTGTCATTCTTAAGATATTTAGAATGACACATTCATTTAACCCAACCAAACCCTAACTCTAGTTAACTCTCTACTCATTCTTATCCATTCATCCTTGACCATGGTTATATATCAATCATATGATTTATATTTCTATTCATCACAAAAGAAAAAGATTATCATTATCTTTTCATTATCATCTTCTTCCTTCTTCATGAAAGCTTGCTAGATTTTCTTATGTGATGAATAAATATGAGAAAATGATATTAAAAGAAAGCAAAATTACTACTCTCTCATCCTCATCTCATCTAGCCCATGGGATTAGTGTGTTCTACTCTTTTGAGTGAGAAAGCTTGAGTCGAAGCAGCTTCAAGGTAGATCATCGGAGATTTGGATTACGACAAGCTAGCATGGATCGTTCGAGTCGTGGAGCCTCTCATGAGTCCGGGAGATCGTGGATCGCGGCAAAGGGACTTCTACTCAGAGCTTGTGAAGTGAAGGAGAGGACTACAAAGGTTGTAATCCCTCACACTTAGATAAAAGTTATCTTATTGCATGTTAAACCCTAATAATCTAGCAAAGATCCCGGCTTTGGGTTGTTCGGCACGTCTAAAATTTAATCCAGGCATGTTTGATGCCTTTTGAACCTTCACTAGAGTGCCTAGGAACCCTACAATGCCACTTGTCAATCATGTCTCAAAGGAATGATGACAAAAACTCCATTCACTGGACATGGAGTAAGAGTGAGCGAGATCTCAGGACTCATACACAGCGATGTGTGTGGTCCAATGTCTACACATGCAAGAGGCGGTTTTTCATATTTCATTACTTTTACGGATGATTTCTCTAGGTATGGATTCATTTTCTTGATGAAAAATAAATCCGAGGCCTTTCAGAAATTCCGAGAATATAAGAATGATGTAGAAAACCAAACAGGCAAAAGTATCAAGACACTGAGATCTGATCGAGGTGGTGAATACTTAAGTGCTGAGTTCCTGGGTTACCTAAAAGAGAAAGGAATTCTCTCTCAGTTTACTCCTCCATACACTCCACAACATAACGGTGTATCGGAGAGACGGAACCGAACACTATTGGATATGGTACGTTCCATGATGAGTAATACTGAGTTACCGCGATCTTTCTGGGGTTATGCGCTAGAATCAGCTGAATATCTTTTGAACAGGGTTCCTACCAAGACTGTGCCTACCACATCATATCAGATGCGGAGTGGGAAGAAACCCCATCTTCAGTATCTGAAGATATGGGGATGTCCAGTTTTTGTTAAAAAAACAGCATCCGGACAAACTTGAGGCATGCTCAATACAGTGTAAGTGTGTAGGATATCCAAAGAACTCTAAGGGGTATTCTTTCTATTACGCAGAGGAACAAAAGGTTTTTGTTTCTCGTAATGCCCATTTTCTAGAACAACAGTTTTTAGAAAAGGAAACAAATGGGAGCGAAATAGAACTGGAAGAAATTCCAGAACCACAAACTACTACTGAAAGTTTGGTAGAACCAGAAGTACAAGAAGAACAGGACATTCCCGCACCCCTCCGCAGGAGTATTAGGCCGTCTCATCCAGCTGAGAGATACTACGGTTTTCTCATAGACGGGGATAGAGAGGATTGCGTCATTGATAATGATGAACCTACTAGCTTCTAGCAGGCCATCCAGAGCGGTGACTCGGTAAGATGGCTGGATGCAATGCGGACCGAGACGGAGTCCATGTACACCAACAAAGTATGGACTTTGGACTTTGCTCCAGATGGGGTAAAACCCATAGGATACAAATGGATCTTCAAAAAAAAGATTGCTGTAGATAGACAGGTGGAAACCTATAAGGCTAGACTTGTTGCAAAGGGGTTTCGTCAAAGACCTGGTTTGGACTATGACCAAACTTTTTCTCCAGTGGCTATGCTCAAATCCATTCGGATCCTTCTTGCCATTGCCGCCTTCTATTATTATGAGATCTGGCAGATGGACGTAAAGACGGTTTTCTAAATGGTAATTTAGAAGAGTGCGTCTATATGGATCAGCCAGAAGGTTTCAATCAGAGTTGGAGCAGCGGGAAAGTGCGCAAGTTGCTTAAGTCCATTTATGGACTAAAGAAGGCGTCGCGGAGTTGGAACATCTGTTTTGATGAAACAGTCAAAGAATATGACTTTATCAAAAATCCAGATGAACCATGTATATATAGTAAAATTGTAGCACGAACTGTCGTATTCCTCGTCTTGTATGCAGATGACATTCTCTTGATAGGAAATGACATTCCTATGCTACAATCTGTTAAAGGATTCTTGTCACACAGGTTCTCCATGAAAGACCTGGGTGATGCCTCTTACATTCTTGGGATCCAGATCTATCGTGATAGATCTTAGAGGATGTTGGGACTTTCACAGTCCAGGTATATCAACACTATACTGAAAAGATTTAGTATTGAAGATTCTAAGCGCGGTAATTTACCGGCTTGTCACGGAATCACCTTTTCCAAAGAGATGTTTCCCAAGACTGATTTGAAAAGGAATCGCATGTCAGTTATACCATACGCTTCTGCGGTAGGCTCTATAATGTATGCGATGTTGTGCACCAGACCAGATGTAGCTTACGCACCGAGCGTGGTAAGCCGGTATCAGTCAGACCCAGGGGAGAAGCACTGGATAGCAGTAAAGAGCATTCTCAAGTACCTGAGAAAGTCTAAGGATATGTCCTTGGTTTACGACGGAAAAAACCTCCAGATCGAGGCTTTTGCTGACTTCGGCTTCCAGAGTGACAAGGATGACTCCAAGTCCATGTCAGGTTATGTCTTTACCCTCAATGGAGGGGCGGTGCGCTGGAAGAGTTCCAAGCAAGACACCGTTGCTGACTAGACGATGGAAGCGGAGTATATCGCTGCTTGCGATGCCGCAGAAGAAGCAGTCTGGATGAAAAATTTCCTAACAGAACTTCAGATGGTTCTTACCATTGCTGATCCAATACCGCTGTATTGTGACAAGAACGGTGCTATAACTTTAGCGAAGGAACCCAGGTCACATCTGAAGTCCAGACACATCTTGAGGCGGTATCACCTGATCAGGGAGATCATAGATCGCTAAGAGATCGAGGTCCGGAGAGTTGCTACAGAAGAGAACACTGCAGATCCATTCATAAAGGCCTTACCTCAGATACAGTTTGAGAGGCTACTCGAGATGATAGGTCTTCGATACGCCAGTATATGGCCCTAGTGCAAATGGGAGATTGTTAGTGTATATGCCCTAGGCTCCATTATTGTATCATACTAGTTTGTATATTACTTAATGGAAGCTTGGGATATTCACAGTTATATTAACAGTCTCGCTCAATATAGTAGTATGCTACTTGGTTCATATCTATCTTAATATGTGTATTTCTTAGCATATCGTGAATACATATTGATAGAGCCCTTAGGATCTTGCTTGACTACCAGCATTGTGATGGCAGTAACACTAGTGGGGGCTGGGTAGTCTACAAGCACATCCTTTTTCAGGTCCCTAGTCGTAGGATTATCGAGACAGGGCATCGATACTCCGGAGTAGACTAGTGTGTACGCTTCTCATCCCAGCAAGGGAAATGGTCTGTCCCACAGCCATTAGTACGTTGTACTAGAGATAGTATACAGGTGCTCATTGGGTTACGAGCACACCGGACAGGACTCGCAGGGAACTGTTGGTTGGTATTATACACATCGTCAGTTAACAGTACCCAGGTGACATGAATAAAGCGTAGTCCGCAGACTTGACACTGCTGCTTCGTCTCAAATGTGTTCCCACTGTTCTTAGATTGCTACCCTACCACGGCTCAAAGGAGTCATGCAAACAGGTAGCAGTTGGGTGCAGTCCCGAAGCACTTGGAGGCAGTGGCAGTTAAAAAGGATTCGTCTCTCCCGGTATTGGGAGTTGATATCGTGCTGTGTTTGGAGAGCCATTACGCAAAGTCCCTGGCTAGGGCAAACGAGATTTACTGGTAGGATTTCCAGTAGCTTCTCAAGGTGTAATGGGCTTCACTCCGACATGGCTTATACAGCTTTTAGGGGACTGACGCTTGCCATCCCCTAGGCCCGATATGCGATAGTCTTAGACGAACAGACCGGACTGAACGGAGATTGTCATATCAGGCTCAGTAGGAGTGCGGATGGGTTTCCTCATTGGCCTTCTTATCGACATCTACCTGGGGACCGTTACGTACAGCTAGTACCGCTCGCGGCCTGTGGTTAAACCCACTGCCAGCGTGGTGTAGAGTCTTTAGAGTCCCACACAGAGAGTTTCCCTGCTTCAGGCGAAACGATATAGAGGTCGTATAGTTTTATGACATGGTTCGGACACATACGTGTATTTATGCACGTACGATGTTCAGACAGATAATACTAGCGGGCTTTAGTTTAAGCCGGATTCTAGTATTGGATTTATACAGTCTCTGTATTTCCGTGTTTCTATGGATGTGAGGGGCATTCTCGTAATTAGTCGAGAAGCTTCTAGATGAAAGATGAGGTGGAGAGCTTAGGTGTTATTTGCATTAAATGGATTAGTGACTCATGAGGTGATTTATCCAAATGAGTTAATGAAGCATTTATTGCTTAATGACTCATGAGATGATTCATTGTATGTATTAAATAAAGCATGGTTTCAAATATCACATAATGATTTATTTGATATTCTTTATACTTCATCATATATAGAAATGAGACATAATTCATTTTCATTCTCACTTTCACATTCTCTCTCCTCTTCAAAAACCTAACCCTAATCCTCTCATGTGTTGAGATCCTAGGGTTAGCAAGACTAATAGATCCCTAATCCATCTCTATATCCTCTAGGTTACTTTGATTAGCACTCATAGCCACCTAGTTACCTCAAGTGAGAGTTCAAAGCTTAGAGAAGGAGCTCTCGGGTGGATCTTCTATCACATCGAGGAGGCCGACGAGGAGGTGAACTACAAGAACAAGAAGGACTTGAATTTTTAGGTATAATCATCTATCATAGTAGTTGATCACTTCTAGTTAGTTGTTAGTTACGGTTTAGCAAAGATCCGTAAAGTTAGTCGATGTTAATTTAAACAAAATGATTGTTTTACCTATTCCGCCTCCTCACATCATGTGGGGTGTCTAACGTCGACTTACAGAAAACACGCAAGCTCAATCCATATCTTGTCAGAACATCTCTGTGAACGAAAATTCCTAGCCATCCTGTTAAGGATTGTATACGTATCCTCCGCTGCATCTGTGTCGGTAAAAACAAACTGAAGGCCTCAGCCTCAAAAACTCCAGTAAGGATATGGAAATAATCTTGGTAACAACAGAAACAGCTGCCTAAGTAGTATGTACAATCACAGTCCCTGAAATAGGAGGGACATCATCGGCTCTCGTAGCTTGGCTAACCTCAACTAACAATCCAACCATCTGTCACAAGTCCTGAATAGTCGACTCCAGCCTAGCTATACAGCCTGGAAAAAGCGGATCACTCTGTCCCTGAGGGGTAAGCGTACCGCCCTAATCGGTCCTCATCTCAAACGAGTATACTCTAATCTCATCCCCGACGGCATCTCTCTGGCCCTTGTAGTCTCCGGCGGCATAGTGTCTGGAGCAAGAACATGATTGATAGGAACATTACGATCGAATCAAAGGATTTCCGGAATCAAGGAAAGAATACAAGTAAATAGATATCCTAAAGTCACTTAGGCAGAGTACCATATCGTAAATATGCCGTGGAACATACACACGCTATGTCACTTTGCTCAAGTCACCTACTCTATCTACCAAGGGTCATCCTACACTTAGAAAGGTAAAACCTAATGCTCTGATACCAACTTTGTCACGATCCGAAGGTACGGAACGTGACTGGCATTTAAACCACGCAACGTCTCAAGGCGCAACGTAATCTAAGTAAGCCAAAGCCCAGAAAACTAAACCGTTAACAATTAGAGTGAAGGAATACTTTTTTTTAAAGCAAGTGGTTTTAACAAAAAAGTGGCATTAAACATTTTAAAAGCAACATCATATTTTCTCGAAAATTTTGGCAGAGCCTCCGTTGTAAATGCTGGCCCACAAACGGGTACAACACATGAAATAATATAAATAATGAATAAAGGCATCCCCAAGTGGGAGCTAGCTTTTCGCCAATGGCGGAATCACAACCACATGCAATATGTATACCAAAAGTGCGAAATAAGCATCCGAAAGCAAGAAATGAGATAATATCACGCGGCTCAAGTGAGCATCGACACCAAACCAAAAATACTTGTTTCACGAGTCTCACCATCTAGTCAAATATACAAGGGTAGATGGAGTATACTAGGTACAAAATTATATACATGATGGAATAAAATATCCTCGCAACCCATCTATGAGCAAAGCTGCAAAACGATGCAAACGAAGCAGAATAGAAAGTACACCCGCCGCTACTGTGCTGACGGGTCAGACCTGCAAAATACTGTGGTACTACAGGGGTGAGTTGCCAACTCGTGAGTAGTAAGTAATATCAAATAAGGCTATCGTAAGCATGCACACAAATGCGTCACAACCCACGTATCTGAAAATGATACTATGTACTAGCATGAATGCAACATGAATGCATAATTAAACATGAAACCTGAACATGTCTGGTATAAGAAACCCTTTAGTCTTATCTTAGAAAAGCATATGTGCAATAAACTGAGTATCATCAATGAAATCAACAGAAAATCCGTGTCAAGCATCGACACAATATATGTATGTCCTAATATCTCAATGTCTCAATATCTCAATATCTCGGGATCCATCAGTCCGGATCGGCCCATATCATCAATTCTCATGACAACGTCGGTATCCTTCGGATATCCGCCACCCCAACAATCACCGGTAGGTAGTCTGCCCCTGCAAGGCTCATCATCTACAACTCGAGCTTCTTGTCCCGGGGTATCTTACCGGCCCACCATGTACCAGAAACGGTTCATCCAACTCCTCGAATCGGGTCTCGAAAGCTAACATAAATCAGGAAAACTCATGGTGGACGACACATACATCATATAACGAGAAAACCACAACTTTCACTTTTAAAGTGATAACCGGTTTATAAAATTCTTGCGGTTTTCCCAAAAATCCAGAAATCCCATCAATACTGAAATCCTCGAGAAGAATCACAATATATAAACATGCCGGTGATGATGGAAATCTATGATACGGTAGTATATACCATGCGAAGTACGGCCAGAAGCTATGCATAAATCATGATGCAATGAGGTATGTATATATAACTAACAATCCTACGTATCCATTTAATGAAATGAGTATACAAGTATAAGTCTACGGATCATATATGATGCAAATGCACAGTTACCGATTTTAAGCAAGTTCTATAGTGTTCATGACATAGCAATTAACAAAGGCGTGTGTGTTCGCATGAATAGTGTACGTGCGGCAAGAACCAATGTTAATGGTGCAAGTGCCCTATGAGATGATATCACATATGTATATATATATATAAGATGGTGCGATGCAATGAGATGAATAACTGGGAAAATACGTATTTAAAATACAAGTACTACAAGAAATCCTAAACCATCGGGCGCCTCGCGTCATCCAGACGATCCCCCCGTAGATGTGTACATCAACACACTGGGACGCCTCGGTTAATCTGATCCGATCTCAGCCTTGCCATTTCCGCGCCACATCCGACGCCTCTGCACCCGATCCTAGAAACGCACACAAGTCAATATAAGAATAGATATATAAATAGTCACGGACACAAATGATACAAATCAACCACGCGCACTAACTAGACGCGCACGCACCTGGTGCACAAAACACGCTCGCAACAATGCCACAAACCATAGCTAAGGTCGCTAAACGTGACAACCACCAAGCTTAAAACCCAATCGCACATTCACGGCACATCAAATATTATGGGATATAGTATGTAAATCATCGCAACGTCAAATTAAACCAACATCCAATTATTCCAAAAACCTAGTAAGCACATCGATAAGGTTTTGGCGTAAAAACTTCACAGATTAGCGATCTATTGGCTACAATCATAAATAACCATCTTAATAAGCCATGCTTCACTAATTCATATAATCATAAACAACCCACAAAAACTCATTTAGTTTTTTTGCATAAACACTCACTTAGGATAATTATAAGCCACATTAACAAGGTAAACACAAAGATTAGGTTTGTAAAGCTACTAGATTGCAAACTACACTTAGCAAACTTGGTAATGGTGGGCAAAACTCTAAATTTAATTCAAACCCTTCTCTTGTAAAACTTAAACTTGAAATTAGAACCAAATTAACACCTAATTAGTTTAGATTAGAGTAATTAACCAACAAATTAACAATTAGGTTAAGATTTATACCTCACAATTTTATAAATCTAGTTTGCAACTTAGCCACCCAAAATGACTTGTTCCAAGATCCATGCTAGATTGGCTAAGGATAAATGGGTAAATATTTAATTAGGAATTTGTGAGGTTTTATATTAATTTTGATGGAAAAAAGAAGAATTTTTAAAGTGAAAAAGTGTGGAGAAAGGGGGGTGGAGCTGCAGGAGGCTCGGGCAGAATGTGTGTGTGTGTATGGAAATTTCCTAGTAAAGAAAACCCATAACTCAAGTCAACATGCCTATGCTTCTTTTCTTTATTATTTCCTTTTTAATTTTATTTTCTAAATCATTTTATCCTAGAACCAACTAGAACCTTGGAGATAATTTACAAAGAAAGGATGTGTAGTAAACTTGGTATTAAGTTTTCATGGTTCACTAAAGTATAATTAACCCATTCCAATTTGTAATTATCACTAATTAAATATATTAGTGAAACCTTATAATAATATTTAAAATAATTAATTATGGAAAATATTTTAGTAAACTAGAAAATTATAAGTGATTAAATAAATACCAATACTAGACAATACATATCTAAAATTGGTATAATTTAGTCTATGCTGAAAAATAATTATATCTTGCTTTTTACGGAAAACACCAGTTATTTTACAGATTATCGGAAAATTCCCCTAAACGATTTTCAAAACGTTACAGAACTGTAGTTTGATTTAGAACGTATATACCGTTATACAACGTACCAAAGCTAATCAACACTTGATTTAAGAAAATATTCATAACATTTTTCTCTAATACAAAGTTATATCCATCTTTATTGAATAAAGAAATTGATATTATATTGCACATCATTTTTGTTATGATATAACAGTTGTTCAGAATCAATGTATTACCATTTGGTAATACAAGGTGATATTCACCAACTGTTTTGGCTGCAACGATTGCATCATTTCCTACTGCGAGTGACTTATTACCTTTTTCCAGTTCTCCACATCTTCTTAACCCATGTAACAAATTACAAACATAGGAACCTGATCTGGTATCCAATACTCAGAACGTAGAGCATACTGAGAAATAGTTCTCGATAACGAAAACACCCGGAGAAGATACATCATCATGCTCTTTCATCTTTCGGGTTGCGTAGGAATCCTAATATCCCCCTATTCCTTGCTCAGACTTATGCAAACCATAAGAAAAGGCGGAACCAACGTTCCCCAGCTCAGTATAATAAGCGGGTTCGGTCAATACATCCATATTATTATCTTGATTAAGATGTGTCTTGGTCGCTATCTGGAGTAAGAGAGAAGAAAACACTTTTGCGTGCGCTCTGTAAGTCGATGTCACACACCCTACGTGTTCGCGGGGAGGAAGAATTTGCAAAAAATGATTTTTACGAGCTTCGCAACACCGACTAGAACCAAGGATCGTTCATAAACCCTAGCTAGCAAACTACTTGAGGTTTAACTACTCTGATAAGAAGTTTTACCTCACGATACATGTCCTTCGAGTCTTCATCGCTGTCTTCCTTACCTACGTAGGCTCCAAGGATCGATCCGGATTGTAGCTTCTTCGACGGCCTCCTCAAGTCAAAGACGATCCACCCGGGAGTCTATAGTCCGAGCTCCACCTCTAAACCGAGTTAACTAGGGAAACAAGCTTTCTAAACTTGATGGCCTAGGTGATGTAGAGTATGAAGATGGATTTATTTGTCTCTTGAAACCTTAGGATTCTCAACACATGAGAGCTTTTCGGGTTTTGCAGTAAGGAAGAAGAAGATAGCTAGCATGAGAGCTCACATGAGGAAAGAGAAATGTTTTTGATAAATGATAATGATCAATTAAAATGAGATGGCTAACTTGACATGACCACAAGCATGTGATGAAAAATATCTCTCCAAAATATCTAAGTCAAATAGTCAACCCAAGCCAAGTCCAATGGTCAAGCAAAGTCAAGTAGTCAAAACTAGTAGCCATGACTCAATTTTCTTTTACAAAAATAAAAAATACTTTCCTCCACCTCATAATTGTTTTAATCAAGTAAATGGTCAAAACCCTAATGAGGTGTCTCCTTCTTTGCTCCTCTCATCCGTATATACATACCCGCATTCATGTTCCGAGAAACATGAATACAAAGAGAAGAAACTGATCCATCAATATAATACTAGGATCTGGCTTAAACTAAAGCCCAATAGTATTATCCGCCCAAACATCATAGCGCACAAGTGCACGTAAGTGATCGAAGCCCTGCCGTAAAACCATACGGCCTCTACATCTTTTGCCCAGTGCAGGGAAACTCTCTGTGTGGGACTCTAAAGACTCGACACTACGCTGGTAGTGGGTTTAATCACGGGCCGCAAGCGGTACTAGCTGCACGTAACAGTCCCCAGGTAGATGTCGATAAGAAGGCCGATGAGGAAAACCCATCCGAACTCCTACTGAGCCTGAATGTGACAATCTCTATACAGTCCGGTCTGTTCGTCTAAGAGTATCATATATTTGGCCTAGGGGGCGGTTATCGTCAGACCCCTAATAGCGCAATAAGTCATGCCAGAGTGTAGCCCAAAACACCCTGAGAAACGACTGGAATACATACCCGTAAATCTCGCTTGCCCTGGCCAGGGACTTTGTGTAACGGCTCTCCGAACACAGCACGATATTAACCCCGAATACTGGGAGAGACGAATCCTATCTAACCGCCACTGCCTCCAAGGGCTTCGGGACTGCACCCAACTACTACCTGTTTGCTTGACTTCTTTGAGCCATGTTAGGGTAGTAATTAAAGTACAGTGGGAACACACTCGAGGCGAAGTAGCAGTGTCAAGTCGACGGACTAAGCTGTACTCATGTCACCAGGGAATAGGTATAATACCAACCAACAGTTCCCGACGAGTCTTGTCCAATGTACTCGTAACCTAACAAGCACCTGCATACTATCTCCAGTACGACGTACTAATGGCTGTGGGACAGACTATCTCCCCTGCTGGGATGAGAATCGTATACACTAGTCTACTCTGGAGTATCGATGCCCTGTCTCGATAACCCTACGACTAGGAACCTGTATAAGGATGTGCTTGTAGATTACCCAGCCCCCACTAGTGTGACTGCCATCACAACGCTGGTAATCAAGCTAAGATCCTAAGGGCTCCACTAATATGTATAAGCAATATGCTAAAAGAAACGCATGCACATATTGAAGTAGAAACAAACCAGGTAGCATACTACCATTTTGAGCAAGTCTGTCAATACAACAGTGAATATCCCAAGCTTCAATTAAGTAATATACAAACCGATATGATACAATAATGTCCTCCAGGGCATATACACTAACAATCTCCCAATTGCACTAGGGCCATGTACTGGCGTATCGCAGACCTATCATCTCGATCAGCCGCTCGAACTGTGTCTGAGGGATGGCCTTCGTGAGTGGATCTGCAGTGTTATTCTCCATATCTACTCTCCTCACCTCGATCTCCCGGCGATCTACGATCTCCCTGATCAGGTGGTACCGCCTCAAAATGAGTCAGGACTTCTGATGGGACCTGGGTTCCTTCGCTAAAGCTATAGCGCCGTTGTTGTCACAATACAGAGGTATTGGATCAACAATGGTCGGAACCACCCGAAATTCTGTGAGGAACTTCTTCATCAAGACAGCTTCTTTTGCGTCATCGCAATCAGCTACGCACTCCGCTTCCATCGTCGAGTCTGCAACGGTGTCTTTCTTGGAGCTCTTCCAACAGACCGTCCCTCCATTGAGGGTAAAGACTTAACCCGACATAGACTTGGAGTCATCCTTGTCACTCCGGAAGCTGGAGTCAGCAAAGGCCTCGATCTGGAGGTCTTTTCCGCCATACACCAAGAAAATCTCCTTAGTCCTTCTCAGGTACTTGAGAATATTCTTTACTGCTATCCAGTGCTTCTCCCCTAGGTTTGACTGATACCGTGTAACACCTTAGATTTGCGATTAGTGTTAATTAAGCGATAATGCAAGTTTTCTGTAAAAAGTTTACCAAATTGGTTTCCTCACATTTTATAACAATTAATTAATATTTTATTATTATTTGTTATGCCTTGCACATACTTGTACATGTTAATGTGAGGGTTAGTTAGTGTTAATCTTGTTTAGTGACCATGACAACCTTAAGATAATCCATGCCTTGTGTAACCTTAACCTTGCACCAGATATTTGTGAGAAGATATTTCCATTTGTTTTGGATTGTGAGGAGGTGGCAATGTGAGTCATGAGGAGTCATGGCTTCCATTTATTGATGGAGAGGAAGAGAGTAAGTGCAAGGGTGCACTTACCATACACTCACCTCTCATCCTTAACACCTCACACTCTCTCATTCTATCTCACTCTCTTTCATTCTCAATTATCTTTCATCTTTCCATCCTTCAACTGAACCCTCACAACTTCCTTCACTATACCTTCACCAAACTTCCTTAAACCTGACCAAATCACATCCGAAGTCATGTTTTGGCCTCTAGGATCCCTTGGAGCTTGGAAAGCTAGGATCTTTGAGCTTTTGTGGTTAGGTAATGATCTCAAACTGTTAAATAGGATGTTATAGTGTTGTGTAGCTTATTAGTTTCAGTTTAGAACACTTAAAGATTAGTTTCGTGCACATATCGTATTTTTAGTGTCATATTATGATATATGTGATCTGTTGTGACCTAAAATGTGTACTGTAAAATCAAGCAATGTAGTTGTGTTGTACCAGAGACCCTAAGCATTCACCTGAAACACAAACCCCATAGGCTGGTTTTTAGTCGGCGACATGGAGGCAAAATCCGGCGACCTCGGTTTTCTTGGGGATTTTGGGCTTGGTTTTTCTAGGGTAGCTGCCTGCAGTTATTTAGAAGTGTTTGGTACTGTTTGATTTTTATGTTTTGACAGTAAACAAAATCTGGGATCACTTTGCTTGTTTCTAGTGTTATGACTATGCGTGTTACGTTATCCGACACGGTACGTGTACTTTGTGTAGCTGTTTCTCTTGGGTTGGTTTCATAGTGTCGCTACGCATGTTAGCCACTAGACGAACACATCAGAGTATATTTGGAGTTGGTACGTCGGTCAAACGTAGTTGATACGTATTATTGGTCGATTCTAATATGATATTGTATTGGTTAGGGAGACATGATCCTTATTTCGTTTGTGTATAAGAAAGATAGCATACACATATACCTTGCATGCCTACAAGCTTACACCTATACATATGTGATATTGTATTGGTTAGGGACATTGAGACAATATCCTTATTTCCTTTGTGTATAAGAATGATAGCATACACATATACCTTGCATGCCTACATACTTACACCTATACATATGTGATATTGTATTGGTTAAAGACAGTATGACATTGATTTTGATTCCATTATGCATATGAAATATAGCATATCTGTATACCTACATGCTTACACATATGCCTTGCTTGCTATATTTACATGTACATCATGCACACATACTTACATGTACACCCACTTACCTAGCTAGGGACACAATACCCCTATGTGGTATTGTATTGTCATTGACATGGAGACATTGATTCTTATGCTTTTGCGCATATGAAATGCATCATACATACATGCTTACATATAGATACACACATCTTGCTATACCTACATGGTTACACCTATACCTTACTATACCTACATGTTGACATTTATATGATATTGCATTGGACTATGGAGAAATTAGGAACCACATGATATATTAAATAACTTGATGCATTTAAGTTTTTCCTTGATATGCTCATATTACTGTTTTATGTTGCACATATTATATTTCATGGATTTACGCATTGAGATATGGATTTCATATGATGTTTTCTGGATTTGAGAACCGTGGAATTTCATGAAATTATGCATTGTTTAAATACCCGTTTTCTGTTGATATGATATTTGGATGCATCCACCTTGAGGTTTCTCCGTTCTGAGACTTGTGTTAGAAAACCAATATGATACGTGGATTGCGAGTGTCAGAGCTGGACACTTAGGTTCCGTGATACTTATGGATATGGGGATTGCGAGTGTCGGAGTTGGACACTTAGGTTCCGTGGATTGCGAGTGTCAGAGCTGGACAGTTAGGTTCCGTGAGACGTATGGATACGTGGATTGCAAGTGTGGGAGTTGGACACTTCAATTCCGTGAGACATATGATACGTGGATATGAGGGCCGGTCCTGGTGACGGCGCCTGACAGATGAGTATTCACGTGTCGATGCTGGACATTAGTTGTCATGATGTTTTCGGGTGTCGATGTTAGACACTCAGGTTCCATGAGACTTACTGGATATGTTTTATCCCATACTCAGTGATTGATAGATTTTCCGTTGTGTAGTATGAATCAATTCAAAAGGTCCCCTAAAACGGTACCATTTGATTGAAACTGTTTCTTGTATCGGTAATCAGAAAATTTATAAAGAACTTCACAACCAAAAAATATTTTGACCGCAATCAAACTACGGTGTCAGCTGTAGTTAATGAGTGAGTGCGGATCGTCCACAGGGATTGCACAATTCACTTGTATTTCGATACGTTTGAAATGAAAAGTTAAGCAACAATAAAAGAAAACATGATTCAAGAATGAGTTGTGTTCGAGTGTCACTATTCTTTATTCAAGAATCAAGAAACTATAAACAATCAAGAATCGGTGTTTTGATAATATTTCCAATCAAATTGTCAAGAATCTAAGAGAGGCTCGTAGGAATCGATCGGGTCTAAAGACGTGATGTAATCTAAAGATTTCGTATTCTTGTCCTTCGAAGGATTGATACTAGATCGATGATGATCGACAAGAGTTAGGGTTTTCTTGTGAAACTAGGGTTTCATCTTATCCCTTGTTCTGTTGTCGATATCATTCACATTCTAGCCTCTAGCAATTTCAAGAAACGATCCTAACTCCCCAATTTCGAGCGATATCATTCAAAAAAGTATCGTAACGAAATGGGTTGTCGGTTCTTGAACTTGCTAGGGTTTACAAACCATCGTAGGAATCAAGAATCGATTAAAGCTATGTTACATCATCATTCTATTGACCGTCTCGACTCCTCGACGAGCGGAGTTTTATTCACACATCACCACACAGAAAATATTCACGAATTGTAAAGATGTCATGATGCAGAATTTAAAGAAAACAAGATAAAAGAATATCACCTTTATTTATCTCAACAATTTTGATTACATTCGCTTCAAGAACTACAAGAAGAAGAATCTAAATTGTTGATCGGGCGTCGCTCGGCTTCGTGAGTCGTGGATCGGCTCGGATCGCTTGCTCCGTTGAAGATCGGCTCCGCTCCTAAAGGTTATAGGGCTTCTTGCTTAATGGGTACTCGGGATCTTGGCTTTTAGAGTTGGAATTAGGGTTAGGGTTTCACACAAGCCCTGTCACTAGACTTGTGGAAGAAGAAGATGAAGAGAGAGAGAGATTGGGGATAGATTCACTAATTGGATGAATAATTCCCAAGGTTGAATAATTTTTGGATCATGAGCCTAGGGTCTTATTTATAGAGCTCCCAAACCCTAGGTTTAGGTTTGAAAATGGTAGTTCCCTCCAAAAGTTTGTTGAGTCTTCTAGAAGATAGTTTGTTAGGAGCTAGATTAGGGTTTAAGCTAGGGTTTAGGGAAAGTTCTAGAATGATAGGCTAATTTAGTGAAGCTCAAAGTGTTTGCTGATCTGGTAGAAATCCCTGGAGTTTTCTGGAATTTGGAGTGCATTTCTGAACTGTAGCCACTGAATGAAGCATTTTGGTCTGAAATTTAGGGACTGATTCCCTGGGCCCACCGCGGATCCGCGGCCTCTACAAGCCCCTGCCGCGGATCCGCGGCCATGTTGGAGTCTTGGGCCTGGTGCTTTCTTCTGTGGTCTTGGGATGATGTTTAGGGCTTTGTCTGATATGCTGAATTGTGATTGCTTCTTTGGATTGGTACAAGATTTGCATTTAGTGAGTTTATGTATCTTTCGAGCGGTGTAATGATCGAGCAAGCTTCTCTTTTCCTGCACAGACTTCAAAACACGGGTTGCGATATATAGAAAATATGCCATGTAATGCAATGTAGTCAATTTCCCTAGAAATGCCGGTTTTATGGTCGAATACATGTAATTTGATATTTTGCGACCGATTTGCTAATATGTGAAATATGAATACCGTACACTTCTATATGTATGCAAATGATGAGGAAATTGCTGGTAAAAATATGCAATATTTTCGACTGATCAAATACCCCCAAACTTAATTTCGATCGTCTCGAGCGAATGTTTTATTAAAAAGAGAAGGAGAAAATAAAGAAAGAGAAAAACTAACTAACACACTTTCGTAGGCAACACGATTGCACTGAGCACGTGCAACAAGCCTTTAAACCTCTAGGTGTCCCTAGTAGGAGGAGTGTTGTCTCCTGAGGGTTTTCAGCGGATTGCACCCACAAAATCCAATAATAAAAGAAAGATCATGAATATTACATTTAAAGACAAGAATTGTAAAAGAAAGACTTCGAAAACTAGGGTTTCCAACTAAGCTAGCTTTTCGGTTGTCATGAGCCCTATCTTAATGGTCATGAAAAGATGTTAGAAATCACGTCCTCCCTCAATAAAACATCGTCTTATTCTTCATTCCTATCTGTTTTCCAAACATCGATCATATAACCCTGCGTGTGTGTAAAGACATCCCTACACCCGGAGAATTCAATTCAAGCTATCATACTCTTGCCCATCAGCCTCAGTACTTTTTAATTAATGAATATTTAGATGAGATTGCTCACACACTTTCATGCGACCGTTAATACTTCTTGAGGTACTAACCGACCGATTACTCCTGTGCTTGCTTACTTGGTGTATTTTCCTCGTCTTGCACCACCTTAGGCATAGCAGTGACTCCGAGACCAGTTGGCCTTAGGGCACTAGGTGAAGAAGCACCCTCGCTATACATTTTTTATTGCCCTCGGTGATAACAAAACCAGTGTTCATTTTTCTCACCACTTTATATATATTTTTTTATTTTTCTTTTTATTTCCTTCATACTTTTGGCTTTAAGACAAGAGCATTTCAAGGTATCCTCTACTATCCCAGGCTTTAAGACGTGTGTAAGTGCGAATAGCAGGGTATCAACGTTCAAAATGTTTGGCTTCCAGAATAGAAACTATTTTTCAGACTTATTTTTATCCTCAGATTAGTGACGTCTTTCATCTTACTAACCCTTGGGACAACGGCTCATAACTACTTATTACTTGTTCGTATAAGAAAACTTCTAATTTTCTTGGTTTTCTTATATTTTTCTAATCTCATGGATGTAATTTTTCACTATCTAAACTTTCATTATCTTATTTATATACAAAAATATTTTTATAGTTTTGAAATTTTTTAAATTTTTATAGGTTTTCGAAAAAAATGTTTTGTGCTTATGCAAATGATATGCAAATGATGCGAAAATAAGCACAAACCTCCCCCAAACTTGTTTTCAACAGTGTCCTCACTGTTGCCATCTGCTAAATCTCGAAAAACCTGTAAGATTGGGAGGAATTTATTAGTGGGGGCAAAATATTTAAGTGAAGATCCTCCCCCAAACTTATTTTTGGCTCAAAATTTTGTAAAAATTTTCTTTTCAGGAGCCAGAAAAAATTATACCCTCCCCAAACTTGAATTATGCAATGTTAAACTTTGAAAATCACAAGTGGGGGTCAAAAATCATTGGTCGATGCCAAGCTTTGCAAAGACCGAAGGTTAACACCAACCATTCAAAAATTTTATCAATGCAGTGCTCGGGTTGGTGGAAGAAAAAATGGGGAAAGGGTAAGTGGTGGAATAGAATTTGTGTGCGTCTCACTTTGGAGAGACGATGCAGTGATTGTGATGGATTACTCGCATTCTTTTTACATTTCAGAAGAAGGGGTGGAGGTTCAATTTCAGTGAGTGGAACCTGATTCATCTCAACACCCGTGTTATTCAGAAATGCGAGTTCATCAGCGAAGATCTCCTCAAAAGTTTCATCTATACCCCGAAGAATAATTTCATCACAAAGTGCGGGGTGATCTTCAGACTCTAAAAGCATTTCATAATCGGTGTTAATTGCAGACCCGGACATCTCGGTGGAAGAGTCCGTATGTGTTGTTAGTGTATATGCCCTAGAGGCCATTACTGTATCATACTGGTTTGTATATTACTTAATGGATGCTTGGGATATTCACCTTGTATATACAATCTTGCTCAAAATAGTAGTATGCTACTTGGTTTGTTTCTACTTCAATGTGTACATGTGTTTATTTTTGTATATCGCCTATACACATTAGTAGAGCCCTTAGGATCTTTGCTTGATTACCAGCGATGTGATGGCCGTCACACTAGTGGGGCTGGGTAATCTATAAGCACATCCTTATGCAGGTCCCTGGTCGCAGGACTATCGAGACAGGGCATGATACTCCGGAGTAGACCAGCGCATGCGCTTCTCATCCCAGTGTGGGAGACGATCTGTCCCACAGCCGTCAGTACGTCGTACTTGAGATAGTATGCGGGTGCTCGTTAGGTTACGGGTACACTGGACAGGACTCGTCGGGAACTGACTAGTTGGTATTATACCTATCGTCAGTTATCAGTTCCCAGGTGACATGAGTACAGCTTAGTCCGCTGACTTGACACTGTCACTCCGCCTCGAGTGTGTTCCCACTGTACTTTGATCACTACCCTACCACGGCTCAAAGGAGTCGTGCAAACAGGTAGTGGTTGGGTGCAGTCCCGAAGCACTTGGAGGCAGTGACGGTTAGACAGGATTCGTCTTTCCCGGTATTGGGGGTTGACATCGCGCTGTGTCTAGGAGAGCCATTACACGACTAGTCCCTGGCCAGGGCAAACGAGATATACTGGTAGGTTTCCAGTGTTATCTCAGGGTGTTTTGGGCTTCGCTCCGGCACGACTTGTACCGCTATTGGGGGACTGACGTTTACCGCCCCCTAGGCCCGCCATGTGATGTATCAGACGAACAGACCGGACTGTACGGAGAATGTCACACTCAGGCTCAGTAGGAGTTCAGATGGGTTTCGCCTCGTCGGTCTTCTTGTCGGCACTACCTGGGGACCGTTACGCACAGCTAGTGCCGCTTGCGGTCTGTGGTTAAACCCACTGCCAGCGTAGTGTCGAGTCTTTAGAGTCCCACACAGATAGCTTTTCGCCTTTAGGCAAAAGAGTAGAGGTCGCATGGTATTGCGACAGGTCGCATGGTTTTGCGACAGGGTTCGGTCACATCCGTGCACTTGTGCGCGTACAGTGTCCGGACAGTTTACACTAGCGGGCTTTGGTTTAAGCCAGATCCTAGTGTACCTTTTAGGATTGGATTTATCCAGTGTGCATTCGTGTTCCTCGGAACGCGGATGCGGGTGCGTATGCACAGTTGACAGGGAGACAGAGGCAGCAGATTCTCATTAGGGTTGTTGACAGTTGACCGTTGACTATTTGACTTTTTGTTCAACCCTAATGAGAATATGATATGTGATTAACTATTATATTAATTAAGTATTATGGTGATATGGTTGTTGACTTTGTTGACTTGTTGACTTTTGTTGACTTGTTGACTTTGTTGACTTTTGTTGACTTGTTGATTTTGTTGACCGGTTGACTAGGCTTGACTAGTTGACCATCATGATAACCATAGCCATCATTTCATGGCAAAGACTTTTGTTTACTTGCTCATTTGTGTAAAATGAGTGCATGAAATGATATGGTTATGGTTGCTTCAACCACCACATAAGACTTTTGTTAGTATGATGAGTTATGATTGCTTTGGATTATGAGAGGGTGAAAGGAAAAAGAGAGCCTCATTCTTTATTGCTCATTCTCTCTCTTGTTCTTGAGCTCTCCTTTTGCTCTCACCCTTTTGCTCTTGCTCCTTCTCTTTAATCTATGGTTCTCTTGTCTCATGAGTTGAGAATCAAGAACCATAGATAAAATCCCATTCTAATTCTTCTCTACTCATTCTAGTTCACTAGGTTTAGCAAACCAAGTGAACAAGTTTCTTCAAAGAACGAAGAAGGAGCTAAAGGTTGGAGCTTTCAGGTGGATCTATCTTCGGCGTACGGAGACGACGAGAAGAAGCCAATCGGACCACCATCGGAGCTTGAAGACGAAGGAGTTCAAGACAAGCAAGGTATAACCCCCTAACCGAGTAGCTAGAAACTCATAGTTAGGTCGTTAGATAGATGTTTAACCAAGATCCGGGTTTTAGGTCCATGTTACCACCTCCGTAAAAATCGTTTTTTACCAAATTCCGCATTCCCGAAAGTACCGGGAGAGGTAGCATGGACTTACAGTGGTATCAGAGACTAGTTAAACTCTATCTAACAAGTTAGCAAGTAACTAGAAGATCGATCAAAGAAAAAGTCCCAAAAACGAACCCATGAATTTTCAACTTTCTGTCGATTTCAAAAGTACTGGAAAAACTTTTTGGAACACACCTAAAATCGACTCAGGCTTTTTTAAAGAAACTGCAAAAATTTGGGCCCCTGACTCGATCAAAGCGCCGCGTTTCCGCGGCGGGAGCACGCTCCCGCCGCGGAAACGCGGCCGAGTTGACTCGGTCAAGGGTTTTCTTTTTTGCAGTTTACTGTTAGGGGTATTTTGGGATTTTTGGAATATACATTTTCTGCCCAGATTTTCCAGAACGAAAATTTTATTTTAGGGTCCCGAAAATCCGTATTTTTGATCGAACTTCTAAAAGACTTAAGCTAACGGGTTTTCTGTAATGTGATATTTGTATTGAACGTCTACTAATCGCTATATGTCGATTAGTGGGGGTTATACAAATCTGTGATCTGTAATGTTGCTGGAATGTGGATATGAATATGTTGGATTGTCGCGGGTGAATAGCCGGGGGTTGTGAGACGAGAGTTTTCTTTTCTTTCAATTCATGTAAATTTGTAAATTGATGTAATAATTATTTGTATGGCCGCACAACCGGGTCGGGGTTGTAGCCGTCATTGTATAATTTCTTTTTACTGTTTTTGCTCCTAGGATAGACCCATGGAGGGGGTGCGCAAACTACCGGGTATGCCGAAGTGTCGAGTGGCCTACTCATGGAGATGAGGGAGGTTACTACGCTTCGGGTACTTGGCGGGTAGTTTGCCGCACCCGTAGGGGTCTTGGGTGGGGTATTTGGCTATTCACCGCGACCGTGTAATTTGTCTTTCGTTACAGGCTCGTACGAATTACAGATTCCTAGTATATCCAATGTATTCATTTGTGATCTGAAATGTTTATCATTGCAGTATATCTATATATGATATTATTTAGGCGTTGCTTATGTTTTACAGCCGCGCTAGCCCAGCCCCCGCTCTGTCGTTAGTTAAGTAACCTAACGGGTAATGACGGGGCCCCGTGGCGAATGCGAATGGCATAAGCGTACGTCATATTTTGGTTGTTTTCTGCAATGGTAGGATTAAATGATGGGACGCATTAAAAGAACTAATGCAAGAATATCACGCATTAAAAGAACTAATGCAAGATAATAAACCAAGTTAAAGTCGTTGGAACACTTTCGAAAAACCACTCGGTTCTTTTCAAAACAACTTTTAAATGCGGAGCTTGAGCCACTCCTTTTAAAAGCTATCTCGTTCCATCGACCAAATCAAGTTCACTACGTTCACGGTTTTGCCAAAACCATCCAATAGCCCTCCGTCGTTTCACATGAATAGTCAATAGTATTCAAGCTGTGTTTGTTGGCCAAAGTCAAGGCACAGTGATTGGTAGCTATTGGGTATTCATGTGCAGCATAGATAGATGCGTTGGTTTGGAACAGTCGTACTGCCTTGTTGGCCAAAGTCAAGGGTAGGTGCGGGTGGATTCAAATTAACCTGGAGAACGACGGGCAGAACTTGACATGTGACTTATGATTTGTTGGCCGAAGTCAAGGTCATAAGAGCATGGGGCAAAAATCCACATCGGGAGTTTCATAAGTACTGAAACTTGCTAGATTTGCATACCATTTGGAGTGTGATGATTCTGGTAGGATTCCTTCAGTTTCGTCACGCGATGATATTTAGATCCCGATCCTACTGTGAGTATATGCTACTCCTCGGGAAATTTCTCACTTAACGATCAATGCTATAAACCTAGTAGGTGCCTAAAAAGGTGTTAGCGGGGCTACGCCCCCAGGGAAAAGAGGTTCTTTAATTAAGGAACTTCGCGAAAGCGTTGGAAAACCTCCTTCGAAGTACCGACACCGGCCTGGCTGAACGGTTAAGCAAGTATTGTACGGTGGGATTGATCCTGACTAATTCTTCCTTTATGGTTTGAGGAGGGATTCGAGAAACAGTGGGAGCCATCCTGTTTAGACAAACTAAAAACCACTCTAAACTTGCAAGAGCATCATGCTGAGTGTTTCTTCTTCTCTTTCCTAATTGCAGCGACCAATCAACATGACTGGACTTAAGTTACTCCTAGATAAAAACAAACTGACAGGGCCAAACTACAAAGATTGGCTCAGGAATGTCAAGATAGCAATCACTTACGACAAGCTGGGGTATCTTCTTACCACCAAAGCTCCCCCTGTCCCTGGTCCAACTTCCAGCGTCGCGGATAAGGAAATCCGCAAGACTTGGAAGATTGATAGCGCGAAGGCCAAATGCCTCCTGCTTTCCTCGATGGACAACGAACATCAGAGGAGGCACGAGAATATGGACATGGAATCCATATTGCTTCATACAAAAGAACTGTATGGAGAGCAATCTCGTATCGCAAGATACGAAGCGTCGAAAAAGTTATTTTCGACAAGAATGGCCGTCGGATCATCAGTAGCCGAGCACGTGCTAAAGATGATCGGCTACATTGAGGAGCTCGCAAACCTAGGGATCACATTGGAGAGTGAGCTATATACGGATATAGTTCTCCAGTCCCTTCCTTCCACTTACGCCCAGTTTATACTGAACTTCAACTTACAAGAAAAAGAGGTTGAACTTTCAGGGCTCCTCAACATGCTGAGGAGCGCAGAGGGCACCCTACAGAAAGGTAGGGATACATCCACTTTGTTTGTAGGAGTATCATCTTCTTCTAGGTCCAAGGCGAAAGCCAAGGGAAAGAAGAAGAAGGCCCCCGCCAAACCAAGGGGCGGTGTTAGTAAAGTGGATACGAAGGGAAAAGGTAAAGCAACAAAGATAGCGGGGAAGCTTGTGGATAAGGAAGAATGCTTCTATTGTCATAAGAAAGGACACTGGAAGAATGATTGCAGGGCCTGGAAGGCCAGAACACAGGAATTGAAGCAGGTTGCAGCTTCAGCTTCAGGAGTGTATGTTATTGAAAACTGTCTTTCAATAAACTCTACTTCCTGGGTATTGGATACCGGATCAGGATCTCATATCTGTAATTCTTTGCAGGAGTTGAGAAACCGTAGGGTTTTGAAGGCAGGTGACATGACCCTCCGAGTTGCGAACGGAGCTAGCATGGATGCTAAAGCCGTGGGGGACTATCACCTGGGAATGTCAGATGGACATGTTTTGGTTTTGCGTAATTGCTTTTTTGTACCCAACGCAACTTGTAATATCATTTCTGTATCTTTAGTTTCTAAAGAAGGTTATGAATTTGCGTTTGTAAGTAATGTTGTAAACATTCACCTTAATCAAGTTTTGATTGGGTCAGGTACATTGAGTAATGGTATATACGTATTGAACCAACCACAGATTTTCAATGTCCAGAATACACACAAAAGAAAGTCTCCAGAAATAAATCAGACTTTCTTGTGGCATTGTAGACTGGGTCACATCAATGAGAGAAGGTTGACTAAGTTACATACAGAGGGATATTTGAATACGTTCGAATATCAATCGTATGCAACTTGTCAATCTTGTCTCAAAGGAAAGATGACAAAGACTCCGTTTACTGGACATGGAGTAAGAGCGAGCGAGCTCTTGGGATTCGTACACAGTGACGTGTGCGGTCCAATGTCTACACATGCGCGAAGCGGCCATTCTTACTTCATTACTTTTACGGATGACTTCTCAAGGTACGGTTATGTCTTCTTAATGAAACATAAGTCCGAAGCCTTTGGAAAATTCCAGGAGTATAAGAATGAAGTAGAGAAACAGACCGGCAAAAGTATTAAGATTCTAAGATCGGATCGAGGTGGAGAATACTTAAGTGCCGAGTTCCTGGACTATTTAAAAGAGAACGGAATTCTCTCTCAGCTTACTCCTCCATACACCCCGCAACATAACGGTGTATCGGAGAGACGGAACCGCACCCTATTGGATATGGTGCCGTCCATGATGAGTAACGCTGAGTTACCGCGATCATTCTGGGGGTATGCGCTAGAATCAGCTGCATACCTTTTGAACCGAGTTCCGACTAAGACCGTGCCTACTACACCATATGAGATGTGGTGTGGGAAGAGACCCTATCTTAAGCACATTAAGACATGGGGATGTCCAGCTTTTGTCAAAAAGCAGCATACGGACAAGCTCGAGGCACGCTCGGTACAGTGCAAGTTTGTGGGGTATCCGAAGAACTCCAAAGGATATTTCTTCTACTGTGAAGAGGAACAAAAAGTTCTTGTTTCTCGTCATGCCTACTTCTTGGAAACTGAGTTTTTGGAAACCCAGATAAGTGGGAGCACAGTAGAACTGGAAGAAATTCCAGAACCACGGACTATTACTGAAAGTTTAGTGGAACCAGAGGGTTCGGAAGAACAGGACATTCCTACGCCGCTCCGCAGGAGTAGTAGGCAGACTCATCCGCCCGAGAGATACTACGGTTTTCTCATAGACGGGGATAGAGAGGATTGCATCATAGATTATGATGAGCCTACTAGCTTCCAGCAGGCCGTTCAGAGCGTTGACTCAGTGAAATGGCTGGATGCAATGCGGACCGAAATGGAGTCCATGTACACCAACAAGGTATGGACGTTGGACATTGCTCCAGACGGGGTAAAACCCGTAGGATGCAAGTGGATCTTCAAAAGGAAGATTGGTGTAGATGGACAGGTTGAGACCTATAAAGCTAGGCTGGTAGCAAAAGGTTTCCGTCAAAGACCTGGCTTGGACTACGACGAAACCTTTTCTCCAGTAGCCATGCTGAAATCCATTCGGATCCTTCTTGCCATTGCTGCCTTCCACGATTATGAGATCTGGCAAATGGACGTAAAGACAGCTTTTCTAAATGGAAATTTAGAGGAGTGTGTCTATATGGACCAGCCAGAGGGTTTCATTCAGAGTGGGAGTAGCGGAAAGGTGTGCAAGTTGCTTAAGTCCATCTATGGACTAAAGCAGGCGTCGCGGAGTTGGAACATCTGCTTTGATGAGACGGTCAAAGAATTTGGCTTTATCAAAAATCCAGATGAACCATGCATCTATAGTAGATTTGTAGTGAGAACTGTAGTATTCCTCGTTTTATACGTGGATGACATTCTCTTAATAGGAAATGACATTCCTATGCTACAATCTGTCAAGGGGTTCTTGTCACACAGGTTCTCCATGAAAGACCTGGGTGATGCCTCATACATTCTGGGTATCCGGATCTACCGTGACAGATCCAAGAGGATATTAGGACTTTCTCAGTCCAGGTACATCGACACCGTGCTGAAAAGATTCAGTATGGAAGATTCCAAGCGCGGTAACCTGCCGGCTTGTCACGGGATCACCCTCTCTAAAGAGATGTCTCCCAAGACTGATTTGGAGAGGGATCGCATGTCTATTATACCCTACGCTTCTGCGGTAGGCTCTATAATGTATGCGATGTTGTGTACCAGACCGGATGTAGCTTATGCACTGAGTGTGGTAAGCCGGTATCAGTCAAACCCTGGGGAGAAACACTGGCTAGCGGTAAAGAACATTCTCAAGTACCTGAGAAGGACTAAGGAGATGTTCTTGGTGTATGGCGGAAAAGACCTCCAGATCGAGGCCTTTGCTGACTCCAGCTTCCAGAGTGACAAGGATGATTCCAAGTCCATGTCGGGTTTTGTCTTTACCCTCAATGGAGGGGCGGTGTGTTGGAAGAGTTCCAAACAGGAAACCGTTGCAGACTCGACGATGGAAGCGGAATACATCGCTGCATCTGATGCCGCAAAAGAAGCTGTCTGGATGAGGAAGTTCTTGAAAGAACTTCAGGTGGTTCCGTCCATTGTTGATCCAATACCTCTGTATTGCGACAACAACGGGGCTATAGCTTTAGCGAAAGAACCTAGGTCCCATCAGAGATCCAGGCACATCTTGAGGCGGTATCACCTGATCAGGGAGATCGTGGATCGCCAGGAGATCGAGGTTCGGAGAGTCGCTTCAGAAGATAACACTGCAGATCCATTCACCAAGGCCCTGCCCCAGACTCAGTACGAGCGGCTGATCGAGATGATAGGTCTTCGATACGCCAGTACATGGCCTTAGTGCAAGTGGGAGATTGTTAGTGTATATGCCCTAGAGGCCATTACTGTATCATACTGGTTTGTATATTACTTAATGGATGCTTGGGATATTCACCTTGTATATACAATCTTGCTCAAAATAGTAGTATGCTACTTGGTTTGTTTCTACTTCAATGTGTACATGTGTTTATTTTTGTATATCGCCTATACACATTAGTAGAGCCCTTAGGATCTTTGCTTGATTACCAGCGATGTGATGGCCGTGACACTAGTGGGGCTGGGTAATCTATAAGCACATCCTTATGCAGGTCCCTGGTCGCAGGACTATCGAGACAGGGCATCGATACTCCGGAGTAGACCAGCGCATGCGCTTCTCATCCCAGTGTGGGAGACGGTCTGTCCCACAGCCGTCAGTACGTCGTACTTGAGATAGTATGCGGGTGCTCGTTAGGTTACGGGTACACTGGACAGGACTCGTCGGGAACTGACTAGTTGGTATTATACCTATCGTCAGTTATCAGTTCCCAGGTGACATGAGTACAGCTTAGTCCGCTGACTTGACACTGTCACTCCGCCTCGAGTGTGTTCCCACTGTACTTTGATCACTACCCTACCACGGCTCAAAGGAGTCGTGCAAACAGGTAGTGGTTGGGTGCAGTCCCGAAGCACTTGGAGGCAGTGACGGTTAGACAGGATTCGTCTCTCCCGGTATTGGGTGTTGACATCGCGCTGTGTCTAGGAGAGCCATTACACGAGTAGTCCCTGGCCAGGGAAAACGAGATATACTGGTAGGTTTCCAGTGTTATCTCAGGGTGTTTTGGGCTTCGCTCCGGCACGACTTGTACCGCTATTGGGGGACTGACGTTTACCGCCCTCTAGGCCCGCCATGCGATGTATCAGACGAACAGACCGGACTGTACGGAGAATGTCACACTCAGGCTCAGTAGGAGTTCAGATGGGTTTCTCCTCGTCGGTCTTCTTGTCGGCACTACCTGGGGACCGTTGCGCACAGCTAGTGCCGCTTGCGGTCTGTGGTTAAACCCACTGCCAGCGTAGTGTCGAGTCTTTAGAGTCCCACACAGAAAGCTTTTCGCCTTTAGGCAAAAGAGTAGAGGTCGTATGGTATTGCGACAGGTCGCATGGTTTTGCGACAGGGTTCGGTCACATCCGTGCACTTGTGCGCGTACAGTGTCCGGACAGTTTACACTACCGGGCTTTGGTTTAAGCCAGATCCTAGTGTACCTTTTAGGATTGGATTTATCCAGTGTGCATTCGTGTTCCTCGGAACGCGGATGCGGGTGCGTATGCACAGTTGACAGGGAGACAGAGGCAGCAGATTCTCATTAGGGTTGTTGACAGTTGACCGTTGACTATTTGACTTTTTGTTCAACCCTAATGAGAATATGATATGTGATTAACTATTATATTAATTAAGTATTATGGTGATATGGTTGTTGACATTGTTGACTTGTTGACTTTTGTTGACTTGTTGACTTTGTTGACTTGTTGACTTTTGTTGACTTGTTGATTTTGTTGACCGGTTGACTAGGCTTGACTAGTTGACCATCATGATAACCATAGCCATCATTTCATGGCAAAGACTTTTGTTTACTTGCTCATTTGTGTAAAATGAGTGCATGAAATGATATGGTTATGGTTGCTTCAACCATCACATAAGACTTTTGTTAGTATGATGAGTTATGATTGCTTTGGATTATGAGAGGGTGAAAGGAAAAAGAGAGCCTCATTCTTTATTGCTCATTCTCTCTCTTGTTCTTGAGCTCTCCTTTTGCTCTCACCCTTTTGCTCTTGCTCCCTCTCTATAATCTATGGTTCTCTTGTCTCATGAGTTGAGAATCAAGAACCATAGATAAAATCCCATTCTAATTCTTCTCTACTCATTCTAGTTCACTAGGTTTAGCAAACCAAGTGAACTAGTTTCTTCAAAGAACGAAGAAGGAGCTAAAGGTTGGAGCTTTCAGGTGGATCTATCTTCGGCGTACGGAGACGACGAGAAGAAGCCAATCGGACCACCATCGGAGCTTGAAGACGAAGGAATTCAAGACAAGCAAGGTATAACCCCCTAACCGAGTAGCTAGAAACTCATAGTTAGGTCGTTAGATAGATGTTTAACCAAGATCCGGGTTTTAGGTCCATGTTACCACCTCCGTAAAAATCGTTTTTTTACCAAATTCCGCATTCCCGAAAGTACCGGGAGAGGTAGCATGGACTTACATGTATATGATACATAGTTGGGTCAAACAATAACGTATGAAAAGAGTCTAGATCGGTATCAGGAGGATTATCTAATTCGCTGCTGTCGATATCCATTAAGTCGACAGAACAGACCTGAACAGTAGGTTCGGAGGGTACACTTCCTAACTTGTAAATGTTCATCTCAATTGTCCTGTTTCCGAAGGATAGGGTCATGGAACCGTTACGACAATTGATGATAGCATTGGAAGTGGCCAAAAAGGGGCGACCTAAAATCACCGGAATTTGATTCCGTGAGTTCGCTACAGGTTGTGTATCAATTACAAAAAAATCCACAGGGAAGATAAATTCCCCGATTTTTATTAACACATCCTCTAGTTCACCCCTAGGTCTGGTGATTGATCGGTCAGCCATCTGGAGAGTGCATGGAGATGGTTTCAACTCTCCGATTCCTAACTGCTCATAAACTGAGAAAGGAAGCAGGTTAACACTTGCCCCAAGATCTAGTAGAGCACGGTTAATGTGTTTCTCCCCAATAGAGATGGAAATCGTAGGATAGCCAGGATCCTTACGTTTCCTCGGTAATTGCTGGGGGAAAGCTGTGTCTACTGTCTTAGCCATGAATATCTTCTTGGGCATTTGTTTCTTCCTCTTTCTAGTGCAAAAATCTTTAAGAACTTTTGCGTATGCAGGGACTTGTTGAATTGCATCTAGAAAAGGGATATTGATGTTAACCTGTTTAAACATCTCAGTGATCTTCTCCATATGTGGACTTGGTGTGTTAGCCCTTAACCGATTAGGATAAGGTTCTTTAGCAATAAGTGCTGGGTCCATCATAGGAGAAGGAAGTGTGTGTGGAACCGATCCCAATATAGAAGTGGGAATCGTCCGTGGAGGGGTAAAAGAGGTGGGCTGTAGTGGCGAGCCTTTTGGGAAATGGAGAATAGGCTCGGAAGAAGGTGGTAGGGTAGAAGAACTGGGGTCAGAAGTGGAAGTGTGTGTGTGTGGAAAGATCTCAGCCGGGGTGTTGATATGATTTTCAGTATCATCAACTTCTTCCCCAACATGATTGTCAAGCACTCGTCCAGATCTCAACGTGGTGATTGCATTCACATGATGTGAATAGCCAGGATTGGGTAAGGGTTGAGCTGGAAGTTTCCCTTTCTCTCTTGCACTCATTTCGGCTTTTAATCGTGAAATTTCTTCTTCCATCGATTTAATACTCTCGCTTTGGGACGCAGAGTTTCTCTTCATGTCCTCGACGGAAGATTTCATTTCTGCCGAAACTTGCATGATATTTGTCAAGACCAAATTCATGTATTGTGCAAAAGAAGAGGATTCATCAGTCCCGGTCAACTGTAAAGGACTAGACAGTGCAGGTGTGTTGACCGGATTTTGAAAATTATATGCTTGAAAGGGGTGCTGACTCAATTGAAGTTGTGGCTGCTGTTGTGGCGGAGGAACCCTTTGAAAATTGTTTTGGTTTGGAACCGTGTTTTGTGATTGTGATTGGTTCCAAGCAAAATTAGGGTGATTCTTCCAACCCTGATTATATATGGAAGAAAAAGGATCGTTTCTAGGTCGTTGAAATGTGGCATTGGTATGCTCACGACCTTGAAACGGACATTCTTCCGTCAAGTGAGACGGATCAGAACAGCAGCTACATACAGTTTTGGAAAGTGACATTTGATTAAGGGAGGCGGCTAAAAATTTGTTTTCCATAATCTCGAGTTTCTTTTGTATAGCTGAAATGTCAGCTCTAACTCCTATGGAAACATCTGATTGGTTGTTGCCACTCCTAAATGATGGACTTTCCCACTGTAAAGACTTTTCAGCGAACTCTTCTAAATATCGCCAAGCTTCCCCATCATCCTTAGACATGAAGGTACCTTGACACATGTTTTCAAGGCTCTGTTTAGTGTTAGGGTTACTGCCCTCATATATGATTCGGCAAAGCTCCCATCTCGGGATGCCGTGATGAGGACATTGAACCAATAGATCCTTGAAACGTTCAAAGCATTTAGAAAATGGTTCAGCGGGGAGCTGGGCAAATTGATTTAGTTCGCTACGGATTCGAGCTGTCTTTTGTATTGGGTAAAATTTCTTAAGGAATGCCGCGACGAATTCTCCCCAATTCGTAATAGAATGTGCGGTAGTGTTATATAGCCAATTCTCGGCTACATCGCACAATGTAAATGGGAGAAGTCGTAGACGCATAGCATCCACTGAAAGTTGTGACGTACCCATCATTGCGCATACGTTTTCAAATTTGGTAATGAAAACGTAAGCGTCCTCAGTCTCGAGTCCGTGGTATTTGGGTAAAAGATTGATATACTGAGGCTTAATCTCAAAGTTATCCCCATTGGCTGGTGGTGTGGATAAGCAGGTCGAAAGAGGACCTCTATGTGGATAGCATCTTTCCTGGAGAGAAATGTGGGGTGGATTCTGCGCACCAACGGACGGTGGCAGATTAGGGTTAAAGAAGTTCGATGGATTCGGATCCATCGGTGTGGATGTGGTAGTGGGTAAAGGAGAGGTAAATGGAGAAATATCGACTTCGGAGGCGATAAAGGGTACGCGGACTAAACGGTCACTAGAATCCCGTGTCCAGCCTATCTTGCACTAAAAAGGGTTAGTACAAGTGGCAGCGTGAATTTATAATTAGGGGAAATGAATGCGGTGTTTGCTTTTGAAAAAGGGACGGATTTTTGAAAAAATGATGCGACAAAACAAATGCAGCACACAACCCTAGAATCTAGTGGTCACCTAGGTCCGGCTCTAGACCGCTCCTAACTGCCAAAAGACAAGTCCCAGGATAGAATCCTCCACTGCCTCTTTGTCCCCCTGTGGCCGGATAAGTGCCAGGTAAGTGGGAAGGTACTCCACTACGTAAGTAGTGGGCCTAATTAAAAACACTAGCCTTAGACACACTCGCCTTAGGCACCACAAGAAAACGCGGATAAGCAATGAATTACCCACGACCTTCTCTTGTCCTAATTGAGCGCGACAGTCCTTAGAGTCTTCTCTAGATTTCTTTTAGTTAATGAGGGTAATGCGGATGCAAGTTTTACGATTTTCGGGGCCTAGGAAGGGTAATGAAATCCCCACCTAATTTGGATTTGGCCGTGCCCCTTAAATTTCCGTATTAGAATGCAAACAACCAAGAAATCAAAATCACACACAAATTTTATTTTGCTTTTGCGGCGCTGCGATTATTTGCAAAGAATCCTGCAGCAAAGTGTTAGTTGGAGCTAAAAAGGGGAGAGAGGAGAGAGCAAGAAATCACCTGCACTGAAAATTTTTCAGAGATCCCTCAATGCTGCCGCGTTTCCGCCGCAATGAGCATGTATATGCCGCGCTTCCGTGGTTATTTCAAGGGATCACTCCACCAAATTTCTTCAGATGCTTTCTGTTGCCTCCTCAGCTCTCTGGTATATCCCAAATAATTTTTCCACAGCACAGAATGCTCCAGATCTCCTTGCAATCAAATCACAACACACGTATAAGAGTTTGTACGAATTTTGATTTCAAGAAGTAGAATGTAATAATTCTTTCACTTCAAACTAAAAATGTAAATGAATTAGCGCGATCCCCGGCAACGGCGCCATTTTGATTGATAGATTTTCCGTTGTGTAGTATGAATCAATTCAAAAGGTCCCCTAAAACGGTACCATTCGATTGAAACTGTTTCTTGTATCGGTAATCAGAAAATTTATAAAGAACTTCACAACCAAAAAATATTTTGACCGCAATCAAACTACGGTGTCAGCTGTAGTTAATGAGTGAGTGCGGATCGTCCACAGGGATTGCACAATTCACTTGTATTTCGATACGTTTGAAATGAAAAGTTAAGCAACAATAAAAGAAAACATGATTCAAGAATGAGTTGTGTTCGAGTGTCACTATTCTTTATTCAAGAATCAAGAAACTATAAACAATCAAGAATCGGTGTTTTGATGATATTTCCAATCAAATTGTCAAGAATCTAAGAGAGGCTCGTAGGAATCGATCGGGTCTAAAGACGTGATGTAATCTAAAGATTTCGTATTCTTGTCCTTCGAAGGATTGATACTAGATCGATGATGATCGACAAGAGTTAGGGTTTTCTTGTGAAACTAGGGTTTCATCTTATCCCTTGTTCTGTTGTCGATATCATTCACATTCTAGCCTCTAGCAATTTCAAGAAACGATCCTAACTCCCCAATTTCGAGCGATATCATTCAAAAAAGTATCGTAACGAAATGGGTTGTCGGTTCTTGAACTTGCTAGGGTTTACAAACCATCGTAGGAATCAAGAATCGATTAAAGCTATGTTACATCATCATTCTATTGACCGTCTCGACTCCTCGACGAGCGGAGTTTTATTCACACATCACCACACAGAAAATATTCACGAATTGTAAAGATGTCATGATGCAGAATTTACAGAAAACAAGATAAAAGAATATCACCTTTATTTATCTCAACAATTTTGATTACATTCGCTTCAAGAACTACAAGAAGAAGAATCTAGATTGTTGATCGGGCGTCGCTCAGCTTCGTGAGTCGTGGATCGGCTCGGATCGCTTGCTCCGTTGAAGATCGGCTCCGCTCCTAAAGGTTGTAGGGCTTCTTGCTTAATGGGTACTCGGGATCTTGGCTTTTAGAGTTGGAATTAGGGTTAGGGTTTCACACAAGCCCTGTCACTAGACTTGTGGAAGAAGAAGATGAAGAGAGAGAGCGATTGGGGATAGATTCACTAATTGGATGAATAATTCCCAAGGTTGAATAATTTTTGGATCATGAGCCTAGGGTCTTATTTATAGAGCTCCCAAACCCTAGGTTTAGGTTTGAAAATGGTAGTTCCCTCCAAAAGTTTGTTGAGTCTTCTAGAAGATAGTTTGTTAGGAGCTAGCTTAGGGTTTAAGCTAGGGTTTAGGGAAAGTTCTAGAATGATAGGCTAATTTAGTGAAGCTCAAAGTGTTTGCTGATCTGGTAGAAATCCCTGGAGTTTTCTGGAATTTGGAGTGCATTTCTGAACTGTAGCCACTGAATGAAGCATTTAGGTCTGAAATTTAGGGACTGATTCCCTGGGCCCACCGTGGATCCGCGGCCTCTACAAGCCCCTGCCGTGGATCCGCGGCCATGTTGGAGTCTTGGGCCTGGTGCTTTCTTCTGTGGTCTTGGGATGATGTTTAGGGCTTTGTCTGATATGCTGAATTGTGATTGCTTCTTTGGATTGGTACCAGATTTGCATTTAGTGAGTTTATGTATCTTTCGAGCGGTGTAATGATCGAGCAAGCTTCTCTTTTCCTGCACAGACTTCAAAACACGGGTTGCGATATATAGAAAATATGCCATGTAATGCAATGCAGTCAATTTCCCTAGAAATGCCGGTTTTAAGGTCGAATACATGTAATTCGATATTTTGCGACCGATTTGCTAATATTTGAAATATGAATACCGTACACTTCTATATGTATGCAAATGATGAGGAAATTGCTGATAGAAATATGCAATATTTTCGACTGATCACTCAGCATTTATTTGATATGCATTGCTTTATGTATTAGTAATACCTAATAGAGTGCTTTTCATGACTGTTGGATTTACCTATTGCCATTATTGCTATCAGCTTGAATGTGATAGATTATCGCAGTACGTGCATACCAGCGATTACCTGCATAAGTTATTTACTATTCATGAGTTGGCAACTCACCCCTATTATGCCACAGTGTTTTGCAGGTGTCCATCAGAGTGGTAGCGGCAGGGCTTGTTCTTATCGTACCATCTTTTGCAGCGGATACCGCTACAGTTGACAATGTGCTGTTTTGCTATAGCTGGGTTTTTCGGTTATCCGATGATGCTCATTGTATATCTTGTTGTATCTTGTGCTCTCTATCTACCACTTTCATGTATTTACTTAGAGACGAGTTGTGAGGATGATATTGTATATTATTTTATGACTTTGGATGTCTTTTATGCTATTGTCACTTTATATCGTCCATTTTCTTTGCTACGGCGTCGTATATCTGTTGTGGTGGTTGTTTCCGCCTTTGGGCATGGATTTGCTCCAGTTGGGGATGCTTCACTTATATCTTTTGTTGTACCCTTTTTGGGGCTAGTTTTTACAAAGGAGGTGCTGCCAAATTTTAGAGAAAGTAAATTTGGACTTTAAAGATTTTTACTTGAGATTCCCAAAAGTTTTAACAATGTTCTTATTGTTAGAGATAGTGCTCTCAAAGTCAATTATTGGATCGCAGGGACGTGATTGCAATGATTGAGGGAGGACCTATACCGATATGACAGTCTTGCTCAAGATGATAGTATGCTATCTGGTTTGTCTTTATCATCGTATAGATGCTTTTGTTCACTATTGCATGATGATAGAGCCCATAGGATTCTTTCTTGACTACCAGCAGTATGATGGTGATCATATACGTGGGAGCTGGGGTCTGTAAGCACATCCTTAATGTGTCCCTAGTCGTGGGAGTTTCGAGACAGGGCATCGATACTCCAGAGTAGACTAGTGTATATAGTCGAGACCCCGACGAGGGCGGTGGCCGGTCTCACAAGCCGCTGGTGTCAGTTGGATCACCTAAGATGTATACAGGTGCTCATTGGGTTATGAGTACACCGGACAGGACTCGCCGGGAACATGCTAGTTGGTATTATACATATCGTCAGATAGCAGTTCCTTGGTGACATGTGTACAGGTTAGTTCATTGACCTGAGATCGTCATTTGTCTCGTGTGAGTTCCCACTGTGCTTAGATTACTACCCTACCACGCTCAAAAGAGTTGTGCAAACAGGTTTTAATTGGGTACAGTCCCGAGCCACATTGGAGGCAAGTGAGCGGATCGGCAGGGGATTCGTCTCTCCCGGTATTAGGGGTGAGATGGCGCTGTGTCTAGGAGAGCCATTACCCAAAGATCTCGACCGAGGCAGGAGATTTACTGGTAGGTACTCCAGTAATATCTCAGGGTGTACTGAGCCACTCTCTGACACGACTTATACTGCTATTAGGGGTCTGACGTTACTATCCCCTTCGGCAGATAAGCGATACTCATAGACGAACGGACTGGACTGTATGTATATTGTCACTGTTAGGCTCAGTAGGGTTTATGAATGAGTTCGCTCGTCAGCTTCCCTTCCAATCATTACATAGGCAAACGTTACGTACAGCTAGTACCTCTGACGTGCTAGTGGTTATATCCAGTGCCAGTGTGTTGATGAGTCATTAGAGTCCCCCACAGACACTTTCCCAAGTTCGGGCGAAACGTTGTAGAGGCCATATGGTTTTATGGCTGGGTTCGGAAAATGCAGTATAATACTGGTAGGCTTTGGTTTAAGCCGGAACCCAGTATTATACTATGTAGATATAATATCTTTGTCTCAGATGCATTTGTATTCGGTCGTAATACAAATACAGGTATGTTTATACTGTTACAGGGTTATCCTGAAATTCCTTTCAGGATCACTTTTGGAAGTTGCCAGTTTCCAGTTTTCTATCAGCCGTATTTAATAGTCGGTTAAATGCGGATTTATCTTTTCTTGAAGGAGGTGAGTCATATGTGTGTAGAAGCTTCTAGAAGTGGTGATGAGCCTAGTGAGTCATTGGAGCTTTAATTGTGCATTTAATGAAAGGGTGACTTTGGTTAATGAGTCATCCTTTACATTAATGCATTTTTGTTTATGCTATGATATTTTGATCAAGATATTTTGCTTACACTCACCCCCCTTGCTCCTACACTCACCCCCTCCTCTTTATATGGCCGGCCACCCCTTGGTTCATGATTATGGTTGTTAGAAAAAGATTGATATTGTTTTGGACTCATGGAAATTAAATAAGCCTCATTTCTCATTTCACCCGATTCCAAAAGGCAACTTCATTAACCGTTCGTCCATAGCCTTGGACGTAACGAGACAAAGTGTTCCACTCATTCTCTACTTCATCTTGGTCATCTCTTTTAGCAAACTTGACGATCGAGTTGCCTCGAATCCGAGGCGGGAGCCCGTTTAAAGATCCGTCGACGAGGTGCCACCTGGACGAGAAGACTGGAGATTCAGGAGATCGGAGCAGCCGCAACAAAGCATGGGATGATGGTTGAAGACAGAAGGACTCGGATCGTTCGGTATAACTCTTCTACCCACTTTATAGTTTGTTAGTTTAGCTTTAATGGCAGATCCGGGTTACGGTACGCGATAGGGCCAGTTGTAAAAAGTTTTTGCTCCGCATTTGGCGTCTGTTAGACGGCTGGGGCGCTACCGTGGGCTTACAGTGGTATCAGAGCCTCACCATTAAGCTATACTAACTTGTGCTAACGTGTTTAAAACATCGATCGAACGAATTTCCGAAATCGCAATTTTCTGGCACAAAGGTTTCTGTCGATTTTTAAAAGGTTCTAAAAATTATTTTACATATCACAGAATATTGTGCAGGGGTTTTTAGGCATAGCGGCAAAATTTGAGCATGTGATCCTACAGTAGAGCCGCGGATCCGCGGTCAAAGCTATGGTTTAACCTCAGAAACGCGGCAACACTGTAGGAACAGTGCACTAAATTTTTCCAGTAAGCTATAAACTATGAATTTTGGTTTTTGGTATATATCTTTTGGGCCCAGATTTTGTTACTGTGCAACAGATGTACGTGGGGCCCACTTCTGGAATTTTTGTCGATCGAAATTTTAAACTTGTTAGTATACAGTATTTACATTATATCTCCGACCGGGAATGTCATTTGATCGGTAAACCGCGTCTGACTGCTATAGTTCTTTTAGACGGGTTTGCGAACGTGACATTCGCGTTGATGTTTTGTGTTGTGTTGTGATGTTGCGGATATATCGTGGTGGATAGCAGTGTGCAATGGTAGTGCAGTTTGGATTTATTTGTACATTTGATATTGCGGGGCGAGCGTCCAACATGTGGACTGCCGTCACTGCCTGTTGTATAATATTCTTTTGGGATACGACCGGGTTGGGGTCGATGTACCCGTTTGTCACGACCCGAAAGTACGGAACGTGACCGGCACTTAGATTACGAAGCGTCTAGAGGCGCCACGTAACCTAAGTAAGCCGAAGCCCAGAAATCTAAACCATGAAAAAGAAGAAGAAGCAGTAAAAGAAAACAAGTATAAAATCATCAGCAAGTTTTACCAAAAATTTCGGCAGAGTTTCCTCTGTAAAAACTGGCCCCCAAACGGGTACAACAAGTATAATATACATAAACAATAAAAAGCATCCCCAAACGGGAGCTAGCTCAACGCCAACAGGCGGAGACAACCACAACAATCACAATAATATACAACGCCAAAGGGCGAGGCTCAAAACTCAAAAGAAAACAAAACCACCAGATCTGAATAATACATGCGCGACTCTAAGGTCGAAATAAAAGACTGGTCCTATAAACTTATCAAGTAATACAAATATGGTTGATGGAGCTTACTAGATACAAATGAATGAATAAAAGTACAATGGTGGTTCGGATACAAGTGAACCAACCTACCGTGCAAATCATCCTGAAGAAAAGATGTGCCAACAAGCTGCGACGGAAACCTGTACATCGAACCTGTAAAGAATTTGGCACAACGGGGGTGAGTTGCCAACTCGTGAGTAGAAGACATCTACGAAAAGAAATCGAATGCACGACGCTATCCTAGGTCATAATAATACACTACTATATCCCAAACATCTAGTAATAGCACGGTAATACTACGTGTAAGTGCAACTACTCCGTGTCGTGTCAGTACCTCATATAATACTATGTCATATGAATGAAATGCATGCACCATGAATGTAAAGTAACAAATCCTGAAATCCAGATATATATGTATAAGAAATCTTTAGCTGTTATCATAGTAGAATGTGTATAAGAATCTGAAATCTCAATAATGAAATCCATGGAAATTCGTGTCAAACATCGACACAACACATGTAATCTCAAGTCTCAATATCTCGGGCTCCGTCGGTCCGGATCGGCCCATATCATCAAATCTCACGACAACGGTCGGTATCCTCCGGATATCCGCCGCGCCAGACATCACCGGTAGGTAGCCTTCCCCTGCCAGGCTCATCGTCTACAACTCGATCTTCTTGCCCCGGGGTACCATACCGGGCCCACCATGTACCCAAGACGGTTCATCCACTCCTCGAATCGGGTCTCGAAATCAAATAGAAAATATGAAATCTCATGGTGGACGACACATACATCACGAGAAAACCGCATCTTATTTTAAAAAGAGAAGAGGAGAGAGAAAGAGAAGTTTTTATATATTTTTGCGGTTTTCCCCAAAAATCCAGAAATCTCATAGAAATCCAAATCTCAAAATCATGAGTAAGTATATGATAAGTGTCGGCATATGCCCATAATACTGCATGATAACATGAAAATATGAATGCATGAATGTCTAAGCAATAAATATCATGTCTGTACTAATGTCAGAGAATAATCATAATATTATAGCGGTCTAGTTGTTAACTGATTCTATCCATAAAAGTCAATATGATCTAAAGTGTACGTGACATAGCAATTACCGATGATGATGTGTGTGAGCCGGCAAATAAGTGTGCGTGGAATATGCGCATCATCGGTAATAGTGCTGGTGTCCTAACAGGTAAAGTTTATACTGATTATAGCAACATATAAAAGAACATGCACCATGATAATTACAGTATGAATGTAAATACAGATGTGCATTATCCACTCCTCTGCGAGATACGAGTACAACTATCACTATGTGAGTCGAACATAAACCAGTGTCCATCTAACATCCTAAGGAACTAAACCTAATAGACTAATCAGTAAGAAACTAGAGTCTACCTAAGGTCTGAATCAATATCTCTAATAGTCGGCGATCCCGCCTCAATAGCGTCACGTACGTAGTATGGCTTCCTCGAATCAAAAGTGCGGATCAATCATCAAATCTAAGCCTCGTACGGTAAAATCCATCGTACGGCATCCCAATATCGGGGTACGGTCAAGTATCTCCTAGGTGTCTCCTCATTCGTATAATGTCATCATCAGCACATCTCATGATCAAGGTGTTAAACTGTGATCGCATACATCAATCATATATCATTGCCATCATGATAAGCATCATTAGTTTATCCTCAGAAATATCATGTCATATGTATCATATTGTGACTAGGTCATACTTATATGATATCGGCATCAGGTCACACCAATATAATGTCGTAATCAAGTTATACATATATCATATCGTGATCAGTCACAAGTTACAGTCCGGGTACTATTCTAGCGTCCCATGTACATCAATATCACCACCACTCTTTATAATTTATATATTCATGTTCATTATCTCATTCTCTAATGATCCGCTAACACTTTATTACGACTGTATAGTCAAGAATCACGGCATCAAGCCCAGTTATACTGTTTCATCATACCTCGGATATCATATCACATCAATGAATCAGCTATACGTGTTGTATATATATGTATATACCTATACCTAGTTCTATATATATACACATACACGTACCCCATGTCGAGTTTCAGTGTGTGCGTGGGTGTGTTTCTATCTGAAACCTGCGAACCTCTTCCAAGGTACTCATCCTCTGATATGGTTTTCCTAAATCAGTCTAGTCCAGCCTAGGGTCAATACTAGGGTCCTACTAGGGTCACATCTGGTTTCTTAATGTCAATAACTACTATTCCTATTCTACATTGCAGGGGTGCTAAACGCCATCCACCCGACTTCCCCCCGTAGATATGCATCTACTCACCTGGTCCATGTCTGCCGAAGACAGTGTCGCCATCCTCCTCTTCATCGCCCGCAGTCCACATGAGGGGTACCTAAACGCAATCATATAAATAGCATCGTAAACCGAATCACATACAAAAGTCAAACGACACAAGGAACAAGCACAGGTTAAAACCTATGTCCCGTCCCCGCAAAAGAACCAAATATCGCTCGATATCGGCGTACAAATTCCGATGGATCGAGATAAACATTAACAAATAACTCGTAGTTTTAAAACACATTACTTATATTATAAAACATGATTAAATCAATCGAAACCCTAAAATCCATCAAACCGTCCAATTTCGTAAAAACCGAAATTTCCAATTTACCGTTTTTCATCAAAACTTGACATTTAAATGAAACCAATAGTTATAAAACTCATTATATAGCATAACTAGACTATACAAATCGTTACTATATTTTTATTACACAAATTTATATAAATTTGAAATTTCTAGTTTGCAACAATTAACAATTTTCAAAATTTTTCAAGCAAAGCACCACAATTCCGCCACAAAACATGATTTGCATGAATTAATGTATTAAACCACAATTCATAATGATAATGATTCAATGAAACCATAAATTATATTTTTAATCTCATTTATTTAGAAATTCCTAAAATCTAGTTTACAAAATAATAGCATTTTATTATTATTTTTCCAATTATCAAAGTAATCTAGTGATAAAACTAAGTTTTTCATTCAATTAATATGCTAATATTTCCACTAAAACTACACTCCAATGATAACAAACCAAATCTAAATTTTATATCAACCACAAACACATTTTGCAAAAACCTAGTTAGCTAATTTCCTTATTTAAATAGATTTTAAATGAAAATTTTACAATTCAACAACCATGCAATATTTTCCAATTCTAAAAGTGTTAAACTAACTATTATAACCCTAATTAATTATTAAAAACCCTAACTTGAATTTACAACCCTAACTTGCAATTTTAAAAAAAAACATAGAATTAATTCATTAAATCTAATTAAGCTTAAATGATCATCTAATAACAATAAATCAAAAGAAAGAAAATTATACCTCCAAAATGTGAAATCCAAACAAGAAATGAGTCTCCAAAATACATGCTTTCCCACTCCAAAATCCATATAAAAAAGGGTAGAGAATAAAGGGTATGAAGAGATTAGGATTTTGTGTATTTTTTGTTGAATTTTTGATGTAATTTGATGGATTTTTGTGCAAAAATGAGGTGGGAAATGGGGGGGCTGCCATGGATGAGTTGTGGCCGGCCTTGAGGGAGTGAGGGAGAGAAATAAATGATTAAGGAAAAGTGTAGAAGTTTCAAGAGGAGAATTATCACTTAAAGGTCTTTTCATGGTTTATTTAATTATTTATTTATTTGTTTACTATAGCAACTCAAGAAAGCTCTAGAAAATAGGAAAAATTTGCAAATAAATTTTTCATGATACACACTAATTTCTAATATGCCATGGTTCATTTTTACAAATTAAAACCATTTAAATTTGTAATTTACACTAATTTAGTGTAAAAATAAAGCTTATGTTAATATTTAAAATAATTAATTTAGGAAATTTTTTTAATTAAACTAAAAATTTATAAGTGGCTAAATAAACACTATTTACTAGTAATTACATAATTAAATATGTATTTTTTGAATTTATAATGAAAAACAATTGAGGTTTGATTTTACGAAAAATACATTTTGCTTTACCGAAAATCATAAAATTCACTTAATCAATTTTATTCATTTAATTATTTATTTAATTATTTTTAAAACGTTACAATCTTCCCCCCTTTAGGAAATTCGGTCCCCGAATTTAAATTAAAACTCCCCCTCCAAATACTAAAACGTTTAGCAAAACATTCAAATCGTCGGGGCTCCGAAATCATCAATACATAACAAAAATCAACTCCATCAAGCATAACGCAATCATCAGAGTTATGGTGAAGATAAAATATCAAAACCCAATATGAAAACCATTATAATATACATCAATCTATAACTTATATATAGTGTGCATTATAGTGAAATCGCCTAAGCCTCATAATAAAGAAGCATACAAAAACCCCTCTTGAAAATTCGCCGTGCAATGCACGTGTCACGGTATAAGTAGCGGACGTTTAATTTAAAAAAAATAACTATATATATATATCTTTTATTTAACATACATGTCCCGCCTGGTTACTAAATCAAATAATAATGATTATGAAAATATACTGCTCAAACTGAAATCAATCCCAATCACATCAATAAAATATCATGTGCGTCCGGTGCGCACTGAAATCGAAACTAAATACAGATACCACGAATACACACAACAACAAACTAAGTGCAACAGGTGTGTACCAAAAACATCTGTCAAGTGCAACGGGCGTGCACGACTCAATATCAGGTGCATCTAATCTGCACAAAACCCCGATTTAGTGCATCTGGTGTGCACAAAATCGCATCAAGTGCGTCAAGTATGCGCAAGAATCCTAATCAGGTGCACATGGTGCACGAAAACATACATTGAATATCAAAATCGAAATCACAGTACAAAAATGCATGAAAACTAGGTCGAAACATATGTAAAAATCATATGTAACCCCTATGCACGAAATCAAATCAAAAATCTCAAAAAAATATATAAAACCAAATCAAGTGTACTGGGTGTGTACTAAACAACATCAATACAACCGATAAATGAAACACAGATAGAATGTAATGAAGGTACACACATGAAATACCAATCTTAGAACAAAGTCCTCAAAATACCAAAATCCAACCAACGAAAATATGAAATTCAAATCACTAAATCACAATCGTAAACACTATCGTCAATTGCTTCGAACTCGTCTCTTCGTAGCTGTGCTGACTGCGCTACCAACGGCAATACTCATGTCTAGAGCCTCCCACATAGTCGATCCCTTCACTTGATATCCGGACTACATTAAACTTTTCGATCGATCCATCAAAATCCCATAATTCCCCGAGAGCTCAACACTCAAGTACAGTTTAAAAATATCCGGTACATACCCCAGCATCGATGATTCAGCTGTAGAAGGGCAAACCCAAGCCTCACTAATGGCACAGCGGAACTGCCGTAAACCCTAAGGTTCAAGGGCGTTCTCGTGGTCATTATGTCGAGTTAGGGTTTCATTCTTCTAGAGGGTCCATCGAAATACCTGCATGTTCTTCCGAATACTTTAAACTTAGGAAAATGGTTTTCTGATAATCGTTCGAACACTTTAACTTCATCCGGACGGCATGTGAATACCCTTCGTCCGCACGCTAAGCAATGCTTTAATCCTCAAGAACAACCAATACTCTAATGGTTATCGCATTCGAGCCGCAGCTTCCTCTGCCCGTGCGCCCGTGGTAACAGAAACCACCATCCGACATTGACGAAGATAGATCAAAAGAACGAATGGAATACGGTGCAAACAATGTAAATCCTAGGGCTCCTTAAATAGAGTAGCGTATCATAAGTATGCCGCGGACCATACCCACGGTACGTTACTCTACCTAAATCGCCAACTCCATCAACCAAGGGTCACCTAGACTTATACAAGGTTAAACCTAGCGCTCTGATACCAACTTTGTCACGACCCGAAAGTACGGAACGTGACCGGCACTTAGATTACGAAGCGTCTAGAGGCGCCACGTAACCTAAGTAAGCCGAAGCCCAGAAATCTAAACCATGAAAAAGAAGAAGAAGCAGTAAAAGAAAACAAGTATAAAATCATCAGCAAATTTTACCAAAAATTTCGGCAGAGTCTCCTCTGTAAAAACTGGCCCCCAAACGGGTACAACAAGTATAATATACATAAACAATAAAAAGCATCCCCAAACGGGAGCTAGCTCAACGCCAACAGGCGGAGACAACCACAACAATCACAATAATATACAACGCCAAAGGGCGAGGCTCAAAACTCAAAAGAAAACAAAACCACCAGATCTGAATAATACATGCGCGACTCTAAGGTCGAAATAAAAGACTGGTCCTATAAACTTATCAAGTAATACAAATATGGTTGATGGAGCTTACTAGATACAAATGAATGAATAAAAGTACAATGGTGGTTCGGATACAAGTGAACCAACCTACCGTGCAAATCACCCAAAAGAAAAGATGTGCCAACAAGCTGCCACGGAAACCTGTACATCGAACCTGTAAAGAATTTGGCACAACGGGGGTGAGTTGCCAACTCGTGAGTAGAAGACATCTACGAAAAGAAATCGAATGCACGACGCTATCCTAGGTCATAATAATACACTACTATATCCCAAACAACTAGTAATAGCACGGTAATACTACGTGTAAGTGCAACTACTCCGTGTCGTGTCAGTACCTCATATAATACTATGTCATATGAATGAAATGCATGCACCATGAATGTAAAGTAACAAATCCTGAAATCCAGATATATATGTATAAGAAATCTTTAGCTGTTATCATAGTAGAATGTGTATAAGAATCTGAAATCTCAATAATGAAATCCATGGAAATTCGTGTCAAACATCGACACAACACATGTAATCTCAAGTCTCAATATCTCGGGCTCCGTCAGTCCGGATCGGCCCATATCATCAAATCTCACGACAACGGTCGGTATCCTCCGGATATCCACCGCGCCAGACATCACCGGTAGGTAGCCTTCCCCTGCCAGGCTCATCGTCTACAACTCGATCTTCTTGCCCCGGGGTACCATACCGGGCCCACCATGTACCCAAGACGGTTCATCCACTCCTCGAATCGGGTCTCGAAATCAAATAGAAAACATGAAATCTCATGGTGGACGACACATACATCACGAGAAAACCGCATCTTATTTTAAAAAGAGAAGAGGAGAGAGAAAGAGAAGTTTTTATATATTTTTGCGGTTTTCCCCAAAAATCCAGAAATCTCATAGAAATCCAAATCTCAAAATCATGAGTAAGTATATGATAAGTGTCGGCATATGCCCATAATACTGCATGATAACATGAAAATATGAATGCATGAATGTCTAAGCAATAAATATCATGTTTGTACTAATATCAGAGAATAATCACAATATTATAGCGGTCTAGTTGTTAACTGATTCTATCCATAAAAGTCAATATGATCTAAAGTGTACGTGACATAGCAATTATCGATGATGATGTGTGTGAGCCGGCAAATAAGTGTGCGTGGAATATGCGCATCATCGGTAATAGTGCTGGTGTCCTAACAGGTAAAGTTTATACTGATTATAGCAACATATAAAAGAACATGCACCATGATAATTACAGTATGAATGTAAATACAGATGTGCATTATCCACTCCTCTACGAGATACGAGTACAACTATCACTATGTGAGTCGAACCTAAACCAGTGTCCATCTAACATCCTAAGGAACTAAACCTAATAGACTAATCAGTAAGAAACTAGAGTCTACCTAAGGTCTGAATCAATATCTCTAATAGTCGGCGATCCCGCCTCAATAGCGTCACGTACGTAGTATGGCTTCCTCGAATCAAAAGTGCGGATCAATCATCAAATCTAAGCCTCGTACGGTAAAATCCATCGTACGGCATCCTAATATCGGGGTACGGTCAAGTATCTCCTAGGTGTCTCCTCATTCGTATAATGTCATCATCAGCACATCTCATGATCAAGGTGTTAAACTGTGATCGCATACATCAATCATATATCATTGCCATCATGATAAGCATCATTAGTTTATCCTCAGAAATATCATGTCATATGTATCATATTGTGACTAGGTCATACTTATATGATATCGGCATCAGGTCACACCAATATAATGTCGTAATCAAATTATACATATATCATATCGTGATCAGTCACAAGTTACAGTCCGGGTACTATTCTAGCATCCCATGTACATCAATATCACCACCACTCTTTATAATTTATATATTCATGTTCATTATCTCATTCTCTAATGATCCGCTAACACTTTATTACGACTGTATAGTCAAGAATCACGGCATCAAGCCCAGTTATACTGTTTCATCATACCTCGGATATCATATCACATCAATGAATCACCTATACGTGTTGTATATATATGTATATACCTATACCTAGTTCTATATATATACACATACACGTACCCCATGTCGAGTTTCAGTGTGTGCGTGGGTGTGTTTCTATCTGAAACCTGCGAACCTCTTCCAAGGTACTCATCCTCTGATATGGTTTTCCTAAATCAGTCTAGTCCAGCCTAGGGTCAATACTAGGGTCCTACTAGGGTCACATCTGGTTTCCTAATGTCAATAACTACTATTCCTATTCTACGTTGCAGGGGTGCTAAACGCCATCCACCCGACTTCCCCCCGTAGATATGCATCTACTCACCTGGTCCATGTCTGCCGAAGACAGTGTCGCCATCCTCCTCTTCATCGCCCGCAGTCCACATTAGGGGTACCTAAACGCAATCATATAAATAGCATCGTAAACCGAATCACATACAAAAGTCAAACGACACAAGGAACAAGCACAGGTTAAAACCTATGTCCCGTCCCCGCAAAAGAACCAAATATCGCTCGATATCGGCGTACAAATTCCGTTGGATCGAGATAAACATTAACAAATAACTCGTAGTTTTAAAACACATTACTTATATTATAAAACATGATTAAATCCATCGAAACCCTAAAATCCATCAAACCGTCCAATTTCGTAAAAACCGAAATTGCCAATTTACCGTTTTTCATCAAAACATGACATTTAAATGAAACCAATAGTTATAAAACTCATTATATAGCATAACTAGACTATACAAATCGTTACTATATTTTTATTACACAAATTTATATAAATTTGAAATTTCTAGTTTGCAACATTTAACAATTTTCAACATTTTTCAAGCAAAGCACCACAATTCCGCCACAAAACATGATTTGCATGAATTAATGTATTAAACCACAATTCATAATGATAATGATTCAATGAAACCATAAATTATATTTTTAATCTCATTTATTTAGAAATTCCTAAAATCTAGTTTACAAAATAATAGCATTTTATTATTATTTTTCCAATTATCAAAGTAATCTAGTGATCAAACTAAGTTTTTCATTCAATTAATATGCTAATATTTCCACTAAAACTACACTCCAATGATAACAACCCAAATCTAAATTTTATATCAACCACAAACACATTTTGCAAAAACCTAGTTAGCTAATTTCCTTATTTAAATAGATTTTAAATGAAAATTTTACAATTCAACAACCATGCAATATTTTCCAATTCTAAAAGTGTTAAACTAACTATTATAACCCTAATTAATTATTAAAAACCCTAACTTGAATTTACAACCCCAACTTGCAATTTTAAAAAAAAACATAGAATTAATTCATTAAATCTAATTAAGCTTAAATGATCATCTAATAACAATAAATCAAAAGAAAGAAAATTATACCTCCAAAATGTGAAATCCAAACAAGAAATGAGCCTCCAAAATACATGCTTTCCCACTCCAAAATCCATATAAAAAAGGGTAGAGAATAAAGGGTATGAAGAGATTAGGATTTTGTGTATTTTTTGTTGAATTTTTGATGTAATTTGATGGATTTTTGTGCAAAAATGAGGTTGGAAATGGGGGGGCTGCCATGGATGAGTTGTGGCCGGCCTTGAGGGAGTGAGGGAGAGAAATAAATGATTAAGGAAAAGTGTAGAAGTTTCAAGAGGAGAATTATCACTTAAAGGTCTTTTCATGGTTTATTTAATTATTTATTTATTTGTTTACTATAGCAACTCAAGAAAGCTCTAGAAAATAGTAAAAATTTGCAAATAAATTTTGCATGATACACACTAATTTCTAATATGCCATGGTTCATTTTTACAAATTAAAACCATTTAAATTTGTAATTTACACTAATTTAGTGTAAAAATAAAGCTTATGTTAATATTTAAAATAATTAATTTAGGAAAATTATTTAATTAAACTAAAAATTTATAAGTGGCTAAATAAACACTATTTACTAGTAATTACATAATTAAATATGTATTTTTTGAATTTATAATGAAAAACAATTGCGGTTTGATTTTACGAAAAATACATTTTGCTTTACCGAAAATCATAAAATTCACTTAATCAATTTTATTCATTTAATTATTTATTTAATTATTTTTAAAACGTTACACCGTTGTACATATTTTTACTTCTGTACTAGGTTTATCCCGCGAAGGAGTGCACGGATAGCCGGATTCTGGAGGGCAACGGGTCCGTATCTCATGGCTTTGAGAGGCAGAGGGACCTCAATCTAAAATTGGCAGACTATTCGCCGCACTCGTAGGGGGTACAGGTTGACCCAAGGAGGGGTGCTCAATTTACCTGATTCCGTGAAGTGTCGGGTGTTTCATTCACTATGCTGTGGGGACTACCTCGCTTCAGGTTTTGGCGGGTAACTTGCCGCACCCGTAGGGGTTTAGGTTTCATTGCACAAGCTATCCACACGATCATGGGAACGTCGGATTTCAGTAGCGGCTCTGTGAAACCAGGGGATCCCAGATTATCTGTATTGTTCTGTGATGGTTATTACTTTTCTGTAATGTTGCATATTATCATGCCTGGAGCGATTATTGTATATTGGTATATATACTATTAGATGTTGTATATGTTTTACACCCGCGCTAGTCCAGCCCCCGCTCTGTCATTAGTTAAGTAACCTAACGGGTGATGACGGGACCCAGTGGCGAATGCGGATGGCATATACATACATTTTATTTTCGTTCTTTTCTGGTGTGATTGATTGATGGGATAGCATTGATTCTTATCAAGGCAAGGATAAAACAAACCTATATTTGATATTGTTGAAACAAATTTTAAAAAAGTGTTGTTACAAAGATGTTTACTTTTGTTTTGCATAGTGATATTCAGTTTAGAATATCCTGCACCTCATTCGACGAGGCAAGGGCTGATATCCCTTCACCGGGAAAGGCCCCTTGGGCAGAACTTTATGTCAGGGTAATAACTTTAATATAGTCGATTACAAGTTGCTTTGCATCGCGGTATTCAGTTGGAATATCCTGCACCTCATTCCACGAGGAAAGAGCCGAGATCCCTTCACCAGGAGTGACCTCTTTAGCAAAGGTTTTTCGCCACTATATTTTTAAAAAAAGCTATCAGGTTCCTTCAACGAAATCAAGTTCATTACGTTAAAGGTTTTTTGCCAAAAACTAGCCGTAGCCCTCCGTCATTTCTTATGGATGGTCAGTAGTATTCAAGCTTTGTTTGTTGGACCTTAGTCAAGGCATGGTGTTTGGTAGCTGCTGGGTATTCATTTGTTGCATAGATAAATGCGTTGGTTTGGGACAGTCGTATTGCTTTGTTGGCCCTTAGTCAAGAGTATGTACGGGTGGGTTCAAATCAACCACGACAATGACGGGAAGAACTTGACATGTGACTTATGATTTGTTGGCCCTTAGTCAAGGTCATAAGTGCATGGGGCAAAAATAACATCGGGAGTTTCAAACATACAGCAAACTTGCCACGCATGTGCATACCTTCTGGAGTGTGATAACTTGAGCGGCTTCCTTCAAGTTATCATACGATGATAGTTGGATCCCGATTCTCACTGATGAGTTGGTTTACTCCTCGGGTGATCCCGACTAATTCTTCTTTCGGGTTTGGAGGAGAATTTGAGATTACAGTGAGAGGTTTCCTGATTAGATAAAGTGATAACCATTCTGATCTAGGTTAGAATGCACGCAGAGTGTTTCTTTTCTCTCTCTCTTTGGCAGCGACCTTTGACCGACCCTAGATTATGAATCAGTGACCAAAGTTGACCGAACCTTCTTAAAATACTGGCTTTTGGATTGTCTTAGTTGCATAAGTCTTTGCCGCTCCTTCTTTTACCCTTTGTGTTTCTCAAAACACCCCGTATTACTACGGATATCCACTTCCATTGGATTGATCCATCGTATGGTTATATACGAACTCGAAGGGACTTCTTCGAGGATGGATCCAGGTTCAGGAGAAATAGAATAGGTTTATTCAGATGTCTTTTGTAATCACCTACTCTCAGGTTGCGAGGGCTCCTTAGTCTAGGAGAGTACACCTATTACGCTTATTGGACAGTCTTATTCCAAACCATAGGCAGGTGCCGAAAGGTAGGGAATGAAGAAAACCAATTAGCCTAAGTAGGGTGTGCAGAAGGTAATATGTAAAGACAAGATAAAGGGATAAGAAAAGAGGGCAAAGTAAATTGTGACTGTTATCATTCATGACCAAACCGCGTACTTCATTGCCACTCCTATTTTCACATTTGCTTTTTCCCCAGTTCGGGAGAAATAGAATAAGGTATTAGTCAGTTGTCTTTTATCATCACCTTCTCTCAAGTTACGAGTACTCCTACGATTAGGAAAGTACACCTATTATGCTTACTGGATAGTCTTCTTCCAAACCATAGGCTGGTGCCGAACGGTAGGGAAGGAAGAAAACCATTTAGCCTAACGATGGTGTACAGAAGGTAACGACTAAAGACAAATAAAAGGATTTGGAGAGATGGCAAAGAAATATACGGTTACAGTCATGAATTAGATTATGGAAGAGGCATTACTAGGAATACCAGGATACCCTTACGAAACATTTTCATGTTTCTGTTACACTGTACACTGTTAAAAGAAAACTGATTTCCCGATTAGATGCTTACTCCAGGGTATGAATTTACCAGGTGAGTTTCTCACATCTGTATGGTTTTACAGATGTTGATTGGGAGTATGTTATTGGGAACTAGGTAATCATCCTCATTATATCGGAATTCGTTGTAATTGGTGATATTTGAGGAAATCGCCTGGGTACAGTTTTCAACCTACGATGCACAGGTTTTGAGTTATTCAACTCAGCGGACTTATACAGAGTATTGCGTGTTGTCCAGTGTCCGTCAGGACAAAGGGGTAGGTCCTCATACTATGTTCTATTTACTTGTGACTTCTCTAAGTTTTTAGACAAGTGTTTCATAGAAATACAATGTCTAAGTTTTGAAAAGTTGTGGGTATAAGAATAAAGTAGAGAACCAAGTATCGCAAGTATCGGGATTCTTCAAAGAAATCGAAGATATAGATTCTCGTGATTGGTATTCAGATGATAGTGATGGTTTTGAGAAACTTGTTTCTCTTTCAGGTTACTCATAATTGGATGGATTACTAAGTTGAGTAATGATTAGCCTCTCTCCATTAAGTTGATGTGCACTGGAGACAGCTGCATGATTTGAATCTGGTTCCAATTAAAATTAGCGCCTCTGTTTCTATATTGGATATAGATTAGTTCGTATCTTAACGATGTTAAGGTACGGGGAGTTGTCCAACTTATGCTTAAAACCAGATACTGGATAACTCAAGGCACGTTTCTGTAATGGCAGTTTGTGGGTTGACCCTTGCTTTGACGAAGGTTGACTTTCTACCATCCGGAAGATCAATAGTGATATTGTTCTTGACTCGCCACAGTTTTAGAAAAATGGATTTTTTCAGAAAACAGTAGTGGGAGTATGGTAGAACAGGAAGCGATTCCAGAACCGCAAACGATTACGAAAAATTTAATAGGACCAATATATTAAATCAGGTTTGACATTCCAATAGCCACTTCCCAGACATGGTAGGTAACCTCAGACACCCAAGAGGTACTCCAGTAGCCTCAAGAACGGTGACAGGGAGGTTCTTGTTTACCCAGACTTGACACTACTGTTGTTCCAGACTATGAGACTCGGCAGAAGGATAAGTATAGCGTCCTTTTAGACTAGCTTTAGAAGTGCACGTATATATTATTCTGCCAGAGGGTTGTCGTGGTTAGTGGGAGCAGCGGAAGCATAGTGGGCAAGTAGCTTATGTCTATTTATAGACTTAAGCAGATATTGCGGAGATAAGATCATCAAATTTTAATGTGATAGTCATAGGTTTGACTTCATTAGAATAGGGAATGGATCTGTTAAGAAGGTAGTAGGGTGTGATGTCCTTGTATTTGGATGACATACATAGAGTAGGAAGTAAAATTCCTATACTACAATCGGTTGTACTGTGCTTATTACACAGTTGTTTATAAACAAAGGACATGGATATAATATCAGACATTCTGGTTACTAGATCTATGGTTTTTAGATTTAGATTTGGGTAGTTTCCCAATTTGGGTACTTTGACAGTATTCTAATGGTATTTAGAACAGATGACTCCTGGCATGGTGGTGTACCTGCAAGTGAGGGAGTCACCCTCTCTAAAGGTGTCTTAGAGACTAAAGGAGAGAGGGAAGTGCATGATTGGCAGATCACTTGCTTAGGCAATTGAGTCAATCATGTGATGTCAAGTTCCACACCAGATGTAGTTATTGCATTTGATGCGGTAAGTTTATATTAATCCAATCCTGAAGAAACAAAAGGAAGCAGTTTTAGAACATAAGTGCATGTTCTACGGACTTGATGACGGCAGTCTCCTTCAGGAGACGGCAGTCTCCTTCAGGAGACGGTTATCATTCCAGGCTTCAGAAGTGACATGGTTGACAAAGTGATTGTCAGAGTTATAGTTCTCCCTATGATGTGGGACAGTATTATGGACAGGTGGTCCAAGAGGATACTGTGGGAGGCATGGTGCTGGATACTGATTAGGTTCAGTTATCGATACAGTCTAAGAAGTTTGGATTTGGAGTTCATTTATGAACTAGGTCCCATCAGATATCCAGACATATTCTAAGACAGGTATTACTCGATTCGGGAGATGGCTTTCTTCGCGAATTTGAGATTTAGAGAGATATAGAAAGAAACATCAGGGCGGATCCACTCACTGAGGCTATTTCTCGAACACAAGAGTTTTACAAACTAGCTTTATGAAACTGATTAGTAGAGGAGTTGGATGTTCAGTATCACACGGGCTGTGAGTATGCGACATCGCAATAATTAGCCTTAAGTGCAAGTGGGAGATTGTTGGAGATAGTGCCCTCAAAGTCAATTATTGGATCACAGGGACGTGATTGCAATGATTGAGGGAAGACCTATACCGATATGACAGTCTTGCTCAAGATGATAGTATGCTATCTGGTTTGTCTTTATCATCGTATACATGCTTTAGTTCACGATTGCATGATGATAGAGCCCATAGGATTCTTGCTTGACTACCAGCAGTATGATGGCGATCATATACGTGGGAGCTGGGGTCTGTAAGCACATCCTTAATGTGTCCCTAGTCGTGGGAGTTTCGAGACAGGGAATCGATACTCCAGAGTAGACTAGTGTATACAGTCGAGACCCCGACGAGGGGCGGTGGCCGGTCTCACATGCCACCGGTGTCAGTTGGATCACCTAAGATGTATACAGGTGCTCATTGGGTTATGAGTACACCAGACAGGACTCGCCGGGAACATGCTAGTTGGTATTATACAAATCGTCAGATAGCAGTTCCCTGGTGACATGTGTACAGGTTAGTTCATCGGCCTGAGATCGTCATTTGTCTCGTATGAGTTCCTACTGTGCTTAGATTACTACCCTACCACGCTCAAAAGAGTTGTGCAAACAGGTTTTAGTTGGGTACAGTCCCGAGCCACATTGGAGGCAAGTGAGCGGATCGGCAGGGGATTCGTCTCTTTCGGTATTGGGGGTGAGATCGCGCTGTGTCTAGGAGAGCCATTACACAAAGCCCTCGGCCGAGGCAGGAGATTTACTGGTAGGTACTCCAGTAGTATCTCAGGGTGTTCTGGGCCACTCTCTGACACGACTTATACTGCTATTTGCGGTCTGACGTTATTGGCCCCTTAGGAAGATATGCGATACTCATAGACGAACGGACCGGACTTTATGTATATTGTCACTGTTAGGCTCAGTTGGGTTTATGGATGAGTTCGCTCGTCAGCTTCCCTTCCAATCATTACATAGGCAAACGTTACGTACAGCTAATACCTCTGACGTGCTAGTGGTTATACCCAGTGCCAGTGTGTTGATAAGTCATTAGATTCCCCCATAGAAACTTTCCCAAGTTCGGGCGAAACGTTGTAGAGGCCGTATGGTTTTATTGCTGGGTTCGGAAAATGCACGTGCGTTTTCGCAAGTGTCATTTTTCGGGCAGATAATACTGGTAGGCTTTGGTTTAAGCCGGAACCCAGTATTATACTGTGTAGATATAATATCTTTGTCTCAGATGCATTTGTATTCAGTCGTAATACAAATGCAGGTATGTTTATACTGTTACGGGATTATCCTGAAATTCGTTTCAGGATCACTTTTGGAAGTTGCCAGTTTCCAGTTTTCTATCAGCCGTATTTAACAGTCGGTTAAATGCGGATTTATCTTTTCTTGGAGGAGGTGAGTCATATGTGTGTAGAAGATTCTAGAAGTGGTGATGAGGCTAGTGTGTCATTAGAGCTTTAATTGTGCATTTAATGAAATGGTGACTTTTGTTAATGAGTCATCCTTTACATTAATGCATTTTTGTTTATGCTATGATATTTTGAACAAGATCTTTTGCTTACACTCACCCCCTTGCTCCTACACTCACCCCCTCCTCTTTATATGGCGGGCCACCCCATGGTTCATGATTATGGTTGCTAGAAAAAGATTGATATTGTTTTGGACTCATGTAAATTAGATAAGCCTCATTTCTCATTTCACCCGATTCCAAAAGGCAACTTCTTTAACCGTTCGTCCATAGCTTTGGACGTAACGAGACAAAGTGTTCTACTCATTCTCTACTTCATCTTGGTCGTCTCTTTTAGCAAACTTGACGATCGAGTTGCCTCGGTTCAAGGCGGGAGCCCGTTTAAAGATCCGTCGACGTGGTGCCACCTTGACGAGAAGACTGGAGATTCAGGTGATTAGAGCAGCCACAACAAAGCGTGGGATGATGGTTGAAGACCGAAGGACTCGGATCGTTCGGTATAACTCTTCTACCCACTTTATAGTTTGTTAGTTTAGCTTTAATGGAAGATCCGGGTTACGGTACGCGATAGCGCCGGTTGTAAAAAGTTTTTGTTCCGCATTTGGCGTCTGTTAGACGGCCGGGGCGCTACCGTGGACTTATACTTATCACTTACTACATTTGATGCTTTAGATTGCTGGGTTTTCGGCTTACTTGAATTCCGTTACGCCTATAGATGTTACGTGGTTTAAGGGCCGTCACGTAGCAAATTTCGGCTCATGACAGAGTTGGTATCGGAGCACTAGGTTTTACCTTTCGGAGTGTAGGATGACCTTGGTATGATGGAGCAGGTAGCTTAAGCAGAGTGACGTAGTGTGTGTATGTCCGCGGCATACTTACGACACGGTACTCCGCCTAAGTGACCTTAGTACTTATTGCTTGAAATTCATTCCGTGATTATATATATTCTTATGATTCGATTTCTGTGTTCCTATCGAATCCTATTTCCATTTCTAGCCATTATGCCGCTGAAGACTTTGAGGGATCAGAGAGAGGCAGCGAGAGCCGAGGTCAGAGATGACTTGTTTGAGATGAAGACTGACCAGGACGGTACGCTCGCTATACAGGAGCAGATTGATCTTCCTTCGATATATCGTATCGCTAGGCTCGAGGCAGATATGCTGGATTTGCGCCAGATGATGGGATCTTTGGTTGAGTCCAGTCGAGCGCAGCGATAGGAGGTTGCCACCGCTGTTACCCAGTTATTCTTTGCTATCAGCATACAGCATTATGTCATGTATACAGCAGCAGTGGACGCAGCCCTATTAGATGAGGAGCGTCTTCCTGAGACATTGGAAGTTTCAGGACCGAGGAGAGCTCGTACAGGTGTATCAGCCTAGAGACAGATGTTTAGACGCCACGACAGATTTCGTCCAGTTTGCTAGAGTAGCAGAGGCTTGGGATGAGGACAGTTGTTTAACTCTTATCCCCAGGATGGTCAGCAGTTATCGTATGGATGTTTCCGGTGTAGGATTTTCCATCACCTCATCAGAGATTGTACCGTGGTATGCCAGAGGAGGGCAGTACCATATGTTACCTTACCACCTTCACCTCCGGGAGCATTTCCCCTTGCGCCTGTTGTCGCACCGCGTCAGACTTATGTTCAGAGAGGTCGTAGTCACAGAGAGTTCGTTCAGAGAGAACAGGATGGTAGAGGAGGAGGATAGCCAGTTGCGGGTAGAGGGCATGCACGAGCGTATGCTTCTTCTCATCGGGACGCGCGGACGTCCAATGTAGTGGTTTCAGGTATTCTTAACACGTATGTTCTTTTGATGCACATGTTTGTTTAATTCGGGATCTATGCACTCGTTTGTTCTACACACTTCATGCCGAGGTTGGGCCGAGAGTCGTGTTTGCTAGATCAGCCATTTGTTATGTTCACTCCTGTTAGCGGTTCTTTTGTTACGCGACACGTGTTTCGGTCATGTGCCATTTGGGTAGGAGATAGAGATTCGTCCATCGATTTGATCCTCCTAGAGATGTTAGACTTTGACATTCTCCTAGGCATAAACTGGTTAGCTACGTGCTATGCGTCTGTGGACTGCCACGAGAAGATAATCAGGTTTTTTTTCCCGGCGAGTCAGTTCTTCTTGTGCAGGGGGACTGTGGTGCCGCCCCTCACAGCTTGATTTTAGCCTTTTTCGCTAGTCGGCTTTTGAGGAGAAGATGTCGAGGATTCTTAGCTTTCATTCCTAATACCGGAGCCACAGTGGATTCGTTGGAACGGGTGCCTATTGTGCGAGAGTTTCCGACGTTGTTCCAGATGAGCCGGCGGAGCTTAGGGAGCTTAAGGATCAGCTGCAGAGTTGCTTGTTGGGGGACATGAACGTCCAAGTGTTTTGCTTTGAGGAGCTCCTATTCTGTTCGTCAAGAAGAAGGACGACAGTTTGAGGTTGTGTATTGATTTTCGTCAATTGAACCGAGTTACGGTGCAGATTAGGTATCCTTTACTTCGCATTGACGATTTCTTTAATCATCTCTAGGGTGCGGGATAATTTTCTAAGTTTGTTTTGGGATCAGGTCATCATTAGTTGCGGGTTCGGAATGATGACATTCCGAAGACTGCTTTTTGTGCGCGCTTCGGGCATTATGAGTTTTTGGTGGTGTCGTTGGACTCACCAATGCCCTAGCAGCATTCATGCATGTGATGAACCAGATTTTTTCAGGCCGTTCCTCGACCAGTGTATTGTTGTGTTATTTATAACATTCTAGTATATTCCAAGAGTCGTGAGGAACATGAGCGGCTTTTGAGGATTGCCTTGCAGACATTGATAGAGCACCAGCTGTTTGCTAAATTCTCGAAGTGTTCCTTCAGGCTTGATAGTGTTGACTTCCTAAGTCATGTGGTTATAGGAGACAGTATTCATATGGACCCGACGATGATCGATGCCGTATAACTTTAGCCCAGACCTGTATCGGTGACAGAGGTCTGCAGCTTTTGGGCTTAGCCGGTTTTACCACCGTTTCGTGCAAGATTTCTTATGTATCGCTGCACCGTTGAATAGATTGACCAGGAAGGGAAGTTCCTTTTCCTTTGACTGAGGCATACGAGCTGAGTTTTCAGCAGTTGAAGACTCGGTTGATGACTGCACTAGTTCTATCTTTGCTTTTTGGATTGGGCGACATTGTCGTTTACTGTGATGTTTCGCGAGTGGGGCTCGATTGTCTATTGATGCAGCATGATAGAGTTATCGCTTATGCTTCCGGACAGTTGAAGGAGCACGAGTAGAATTATCCCACTCATGATCTTGAGATGGCCGTGGTGGTCTTGCGCTGAAGATTTAGAGACACTACTTGTACGGAGAGTCGTGTCAGATCTTCACAGACTACCAGAGCTTAATCTTCCTGCAACGGGATCTGAGTTTGAGACAGCGCCGTTGGATGGAGCTTGTGAAGGATTGTGATTGTGAGATCCTTTATTACCCGTGGCAAGGCAATTGTGGTAGCTGATGCTTTGAGTCGTAGGCCCGGGGTAGCTTGTTCCAGTTGAGCACAGTTCAGAGACAGTCTTCTGTAGATTTGCAGTTCTTGTGCGACCGTTGAGTATAGCTTAAGTTCACCTCTTCTGGGGGACAGCTTGCTCATGTCCGCGCCCATCCACTTCTACTTAATCGTTTTCGTGATGCACGGCCCGCCGATGCCCATTTATCTGAAATTCTTGAGCATGTTCGGCTGTGTAGAGATTCGGAGTTTTGATTAATGACCAGGGTATGCTACATTTAAGGACTCATTGGTGTGCACCTGATACTGATGGGTCGAGACGTGAGGTCCTAGAGTAGGAAATCGGTCATATTTCCGTGTTCACCTAAGTTCCACCAAGATGTAAAGTGACTGAGAGATAGTTACTTGTTGGCAAGGATGAAGAGTGATGTTTTAGATTTCGTTTTGAAGTGCTTGACTTGTTGCGAGCTAAGGTTGAGCATTTGAGACCGGCAGGAGAGTTGCAACTTTTAACTATTCCGGAATGGGAATAGGAGCAGATCTCAAAGAATTTCGTTGTGGGTCTACCCAGGTCTAGTCAAGGGTATGGCTCCATTTGGATGATTATTGTCTGGTTATGCTCAGTATGCTCAGTTTGCTCAGTTGTTCTTCGATAAGTTTGTGCGTTTGCACGGAGTTCCTTCATGTGTTGTATCCAATAGAGGCACCCAGTTCGCTAGCCGTTTTTGGCAGAAGCTTCAGGAAGGCTTAGGTACTGGTTGAGCTTTAGCTCCGCTTTCCATCCACAGGCCGATGGTCAGTCAGAGCTAACTATGCAGACTCTAGAGGATATGCTTCGTGTGTGCATGCTTAAGTTTGTTGGCAGTTGGGGTCGTCACTTGCCATTGATTGAATTCTCCTATAATAACAGTTATCAGGAGACATTTCAGATGGCAACATTTAGGCTTTGTATGGTAGGTTGTGTCGATCGACAGTCTGTTTTACCGACTTCATGAGAGCAGGATTTTTGGACTCCGGCTAGTCAAGAGACTTCAGAGATGATCCAATTGATTCAGGACAGGATGAGAGCAGCCCAGTGCAGACATAAGTATTATGCTGAACGTCGTTGTCGCAGACTTGAGTTCGCATTGGGGGATCATGTATTCCTACGGATTTTTCCGATGAATGGCGTGTTGAGTTTTGGGAAGCTTTGTCCCAGATTGTATGTCCTTTTGAGATCCTCGAGCGAGTTAGTACCATTGCCTATCGTTGGCACTTCCGCCCAGATTTCTGAGTATTCACCCCGTATTCCTTGTGTTGATACTTCGCAATTACCTTCATGACCCTTCTCACATGATTCAGCACCAGACCATTCATTGGGACACGGTCTTTCGTTCACCAGCAGCCGATAGTTTTAATGGATCGGCAGGTGGAGAAATTTCGGTCAAAGGTCTTGCTATCTATGAAGGTTCTTTGGCGTAACCCATCTAGTGAGGAGATCACTTGGGAGGCTGCGAGCAAGATGTGGAAGATTTGCACTCATCTCTTTGAAGGTAAGCAGAGTAAGAATTTTAAATTCGGGGACGAATTTTTTTAAGGGGGGAGATTGTAACACCCTAGATTTGAGATTAGTGTTAACTAAGCCATAATGCGGGTTTTCTGTAAAAAATTTACCAAATTGTTTTCCTCACATTTTATAACATTTAATTTATATTTTATTATTATTTGTTATGGCTTGCACACACTTGTGCATGTTAATGTGAGGGTTAGTAAGTGTTAATCTTGTTTAGTGACCATGACAACCTTAAGCTAATACATGCCTTTTTTAACCTTAACCTTGCACTAGATATTTGTGAGAAGATATTTCCATTTGTTTTGGATTGGGAGGAGGTGGCAAGGTTAGTCATGAGGAGTCATGTCTTGCATTTATTGATGGAGAGGGAGAGAGTAAGTGCAAGGGTGCACTTACTCTACACCCACCTCTCATCCTTATCACCACACACTCTCTCATTCTATCTCACTCTCTCTCATTCTCAATCATCTTTCATCTTTCCTTCCTTCAACTGAACCCTCTCCACTTCCTTCACTAAACCTTAACCAAACTTCGTTAAACCTCACCAAATCACATCCCAAGTCTTATTTTGGCCTCTAGGATCCCTTGGAACTTGGAAAGCTAGGATCTTTGAGCTTTTGTCGTTAGGTAATGATCTCAAACTGTTAAATAGGATGTTATAGTGTTGTGTAGCTTATTAGTTTCAGTTTAGAACATTTAAAGATTAGTTTCGTGCACATATCGTATTTTTACTGTCATATTATGATATCTGTGATCTGCTGTGACCCAAAGTGTGTACTGCAAAATCTAGTAATGTAGTTGTGTTGTACCAGAGACCCTAAGCATTCACCTGAAGCACGAACCCCATAGGCTAGGTTTTGGCTGCCGACATGAAGGGAAAATCCGGCGACCTCTGTTTTCTTAAGGATTTTAGGCTTGGTTTTTGTAAGGTAGCTGTCTGTAGTTGTTTAGAAGTGTTTGGTACTGTTTGATTTTTATGTTTTGACAGTATACAAAAACTGGGATCACTTTGCTTATTTCTAGTGTTACGACTACTCGTGTTACGTTATCCGACATGGTACGTGTACTTTGTGTAGCAGTTGCTCTTGGGTTGGTTTCATAGTGTCGCTACGCACGTTAGCCACTAGACGAACACTTGAGAGTATGTTTAAAGTTGGTGCGTCGGTCAAACGTAGTTGATACGTATTATTTGGTCGATTCTAATTTGATATTGTATTCGTTAGGGACATTGAGACATGATCCTTATTTCATTTGTGTATAAGAAAGATAGCATACACATATACCTTGCATGCCTATATGCTTACACCTATACATATGTGATATTGTATTGGTTAGGGATATTGAGATATGATCCTTATTTCCTTTGTGTATAATAAAGATAGCATACACATATACCTTGCATGCCTACATGCTTACACCTGTACATATGTGATATTGTAATGGTTAGGGACATTGAGACATTGATTCTGATTCCATTGTGCATATGAAATATAGCATACCTGTATACCTACATACTTACACACATGCCTTGCTATAGCTACATGTACATCATGCAAACATACTTACATGTACACCCACTTACCTTTCTAGGGACACATATACCCTTATGTGGTACTGTATTGTCATTGACATGGAGACATTGATTCTTATGCTATTGCGCATATGAAATGCATCATACATACATGCTTACATATAGATACACACATCTTGCTATACCTACATGCTTACACATATACCTTGCTATACCTACATGTTCACCTTTATATGATGTTGCGTTAGACTTTGGAGAAATTAGGAACCACATGTTATATTAAATAACTTGATGCATTTAAATAGCGGTTTTTCCTAGATATGCTCATATTACTGTTTTATGTTGCATATATTATATTTCATGGATTTACGCATTGAGATATGGATTTCATATGATGTTTTCTGGATTTGAGAACCGTGGTATTTCATGAAATTATGCATTGTTTGAAAAACCCGGTTTCTCTTGATATGATATTTGGATGCATCCACCCAGAGATTTCTTGGTTCTGAGACTTGTGTTAGAAAACCGATATGATACGTGGATTGCATGTGTCGGAGCTGGACACTGAGGTTCCGTGAAATGTATGGATATGGGGATTGCTAGTGTTGGAGTTGGACAGTTAGGTTCCATGGATTTCAAGTGTCGGAGCTGGACACTTAGGTTCTGCGAGACGTATGGATACATGGATTGCGAGTATCAGAATTGGGCACTTAGGTTCCGTGAGATGTATGATATGTTGATATGAGGGCCGGGCCTGGTGACGGTGCCTGACAGATGAGTATTTACGTATCGATACTGGACACTAGTTTTCATGATGTTTTCGGGTGTCAATGTTGGACACTCAAGTTCCATTAGACTTACAAGATATGTTTTATCCCATACTCAGTATTTATTTGATATTCATTGCTTCATATATTAGTAGTACCTGATAGAGTACCTTTCATGACTGTTGCATTTACATTTTACCATTATTGCTATCAGCTTGCATGTGATTGATTTTCGCAGTACGTGCATGCCTGCGATTAGCTGCATATGTTATTTACTATTCACGAGTTGGCAACTCACCCCCGTTGTGCCACAGTGTTTTGCAGGTGTCCCTCAGAGTGGTAGCAGCAGGGCTTCTTTTTATCGTACCATCTTTTGCAGCGGATACCGCTACAGCTGATTGTGAGCAGTTTTTCTATAGATGGGTTTTGCGGTTATCCGATGATGTTCATTGTATATCTTGTTGTATCCAGTACTCACCATCTACCATATTCATGTAATGACTTAGAGACGAGATGTGAGAACGATATTATATATTATTTTGTGACTTTGGATGTCTTTTATGATGTTGTCACTTTATATCATCCATTTCCTTCGCTACAGCGTCATATATCTATTGTGGTGGTTGTCTCCGCCTTTAGGCGTGGATTTGCTCCCGTTGGGGATGCTTTACTTATATCTTTTGTTGTACACTTTTTGGGGCTAGTTTTTACAAAGGAGGTGCTGCCAAATTTTAAAGAAAGTAAATTTGGACTTTAAAAATATTTACTTGAGATTCCTAAAAGTTTTAACAATGTTCTTATCACTTACTACTTTTGATGGTTTAGATTGCTGGGTTTTCGGCTTACTTGAATTGCGTTACGCCTGTAGACATTACTTGGTATAAGGGCCCTCACGTGCCAAATTTCGGGTCGTGACATACCGGCTTACAATGCTCAATGCATATGCTTTATCTGGTCTGGTACATAACATCGTATACATTATAGAGCCTACTAAAAATGCGTCGTGTATAGTTGACATGCGAGCCCTTTCCAAATCATTCTTTGGAGACATCTCTTTGGAGAGGGTGATTCCGTGAAAAGCCGGTAGGTTACCATGCTTTGAATCTTCCATACCGAATCTTTTCAGTATGGTGTCATGTACCCTGACTATGAAAGTCCCAACATCCTCTTAGATCTATCACGATCGATCTGGATCCCCAGAATGTAGTTGGCATCACCCATGTCATTCATAAAGAACTTCTTGTTAGTTATATGTATGCCCTAGAGGCCATTACTGTACGTATGATGTATATTGTAGTGGATTCTTGGACATATATAGGGAGGACTTTCTTGCTCGACATGATAGTATGCTATCTGGTTGTACTTTATCTTAACATATACTCTGATTGTTTCTTTGTTACATGTTGATAAAGCCCTTCCGATATGTACTCGACTACTGGGACTATGATGAGATCATACTAGTGGGGCCACGGTAGTCGATGAGTACATCCTATAACTGTTCCTAGTCGAGGGTGTGTCGAGACAGGGCATCGATACACCAGAGTAGACTAGCGTATACGCATCTTGACCCATATGATGGGCGATGGATGATCCCATATCCATCGGTGTTTGACATCAAGGATGGTGTACGGGTGCTCAGTAGAGACTGGGTACACTGGACGGACTCGCCGAGAACTCCCAGATGGTATTATACCTCACGTCAAATGGCAGATCTCCGGTGACACTGGTACAGAGTAGTCTGTTAACTCGAGATCGTCATAGTGTCTTGTGTGATTCCTAGTGTGCTTTGATTTCCATCATACCACGTCCAAGAGGGTGTGCAAAAAGGTGGCTTTTGGGTACAGTCCCGAATCACATGGAGGTAATGAGCGATAGGAGGGGATTCGTCTCTCCCGGTATAGGGAGTTGATGTTGTGCTGTGTTCGATTGGCTATAACTGAAAATCCCTAGCCAGGGTTGCTGAGATTTACTTGGAAGTGTTATCAGTAGTTTCTCGAACTGTTATAGACCTCATATCGACACGACTTATCAAGCTACTTGGGTCTGACGTTAACCTGTTAGTTATATGTATGCCCTAGAGGCCATTACTGTACATTGGATGTATATTGTAGTGGATGCTGGGACATATATAGGAAGGACTTTCTTGCTCGACATGATAGTACGCTATCTGGTTGCACTTTATCTTAACATGTATACTTTCTGTCTCTCTGATTACATGTTGATAAAGCCCTTAGGATATGTACTCGACTTCCAGGACTGTGATGTAGATCATACTAGTGGGGCCTGGGTAGTCCATGAGTACATCCTTGAAATGTTCCTAGTCGAGTGAATATCGAGACGGGGCATCGATATTCCAGAGTAGACTAGCGCATATCTTCTCGACCCATGCGATGGGCGATGGATGATCCCATATCCATTGGTGTTTGACATCGAAGATGGTATGCGGGTGCTCAGTGGAGACTGGGTACACTGAACGGACTCGCCGAGAACTCCCAGATGGTATTATACCTCACGTCAGATGGCAGTTCTCTGGTGACACTGGTACAGCTTAGTCTGTTGACCCAAGATCGTCATAGAGTCTTGTGTGTCTCCCACTGTGCTTTGATTTCCACCCTACCACGGCTCTACTGAGTCGTGCAAACAGGTGGTTTTTGGGTACAGTCCCGATTCACATGGAGGCAATGAGCGATAGGAGGGGATTCGTCTCTCCCGGTATTGGGGGTTGATGTTGTGCTATGCTCGACTGGCCATAACAGAAAATCCCTGGCCAGGGTTGCAGTGATATACTGGTAAGAGTTATCAGTAGTTTCACGGATGTTATGGACCTCAAGTCGGCATGACTTATCGAGCTACTGGGGTCTGACGTTTACCACTCCTAGGCGAGATATGCGACATATCAGACGAACAGACCGGACCGTACGGTAGTGTTACTGGTCGGATTCACTGGAGTGTGAGCGGGCTTGCTCGTCGATCTTCAGATCGCTCAATACCCGGGTGGCCGTTACGTTTAGCAGACCGCTTGCGGCTTGTGGGTGTTTGATATGATCATCGCCTGCTGCCGGCGTATTGACGAGTCTTTAGAGTCCTACACAGAGGTTTCCTGGCTCAAGCGAAACGAAATAGGAGCGCATATGAGATATGTGCGGGACCGAGAATAATGCGTGTATGTGATACCGTATTCTATTCTCGCGATAAATATATCGAATGGTTGTATGCGATATAACCTAGTTATCGATTCAAGCGTTGATTCGATAAGCCGATATATTGTATACTAGTCGGGTGTGTGCGACATAACCGGGTCATTGAATCAAGTGTTGATTTAATGATTTAATGCATATTTATATATTTGATATATTACTTTGCATCAACTAGTATCGGTTTACTTAAGATGGATTTTCTCACTCGGATGGGCGCATTGTATATGCGATATACTTTTGTGCACTTGATTGTATCATGTTTGATGATACATGTTATGCTAGGGTTCAAGTGTAAAGATTAAACCTTGGTTAATGAAATGGTTAGGGTTTATTATTTATTATTCATTTATCTTATTTAATTGTCCTTTTCATTTTTGATAAATGAATGAAAGAAAAGAGAAAAGAATGGTGGCTAATTTTGTTCTTTAGTTGAAGCTTCATGAAGCTTTGTTCAAGTCAACCATTCTTATCTCATCCTTAACCCTAACCATTCCCACTAACCATGATTCATTCTCTACACTTGACTCTAGTTAAAATTATGATAAGAATTCATTTTCTTTTCTTATTCTTTTAACTTATCATATATTTCTTTCTTCTTCTTCTTCATGAGCAAGGAAGAAAAAGCTTTCTTCATCAATGGTGAATTGAGCAAATGAGTGAGAAATCCAAAACTAAAGTCTACCCACTTCCTATTTCTTCATCCTCTACCTCTTGCCAAGTAGTAGAGTGTGTTTCCTTCACAAGTCATCATGGTTTGGTGAAGGTGGAGCTTGATCTAGCGATGCCTCGACGTAGATCATCTTCGGCATGGACATCGACGACCTAGCTTGCCCATTCTCCGACGAAGCCGACGCTAGAGCCCGGATTTGATTTGGACAGCGGAGAGGACCTTGTTGCGGAGCTATGGAGGTGGAGCACCGGATCTACAAAGGTTGTATTTCCGTATCTTGTAGTTAAGTGTTAACTAGTTTTCTTTTCGCCTAAATATCTAGTAAACGATCCGTAGTCGGGTTTGTAGGCACCCGTAAAATTTTAATATGGCATGATCGATGACATGTGAGACCTCACTAGGGTGCCTAGGAACCCTACAGTGGTATCAGAGCCTAGCTAGAGCCTTAGGCGATGCGTAGACGGAATTTGAAGTCCGATCGAACCGAAAACCTACATCCAACTTGCTCTCTGTACTTTTTTCAAATTTGTGGATTTTTGCAAATTAAAAATATGCAGAAAAATAAGCAGGGAAATCTAAGAATTACGGTGCAAAAATTACCTAATGATCCATCAAAAGTGCGGCGGAACCGCGGCATTAGCGTGCTAATGCGGCCCTTCCGCCGCCGTTTTGTCTTATTAGGTACTCAATTTTGCACAGTAACTCCTATTTTTCAGTGTTGGTTTTCCTGGAATATTTTTTTTCTGAAATCAAGAGTTGAGTATTTTGGGTTGTATAGGGGGTTCGTACATTCGATCGGATTGTCAAATTTTGTCTATGTGTTTTTCCGGATAATTTTTGAATATGTTAAAAAGTTCGACCGGATATAAATACCCAATTTTTCCCCTGTCGGGAAATTTCCAAGTGTTGGATATTTCTGTAGTTTAATCACGTTCTAAGTAGTGCAAGTAACACGATGGTCCCTCTAGAAGACAACAAACCTTAACTCGATTATGTGACCGTCTTGAACTACCCTTTGAACCTTCGGGTTTGGGGCAGTACGGCGTGCCACATGTGAGGCGTTGGCTTGACCCTTCTACGGCTGGACCGTTGGTACTGAGGCACGAACTGAATGTTTTTAGACTTGTTTCATGTGTTGATCTGTATCGGGAAAACTTGGGTGTTCGATTGTTCGATCGAAAAGTTTAGCATTTTCTATTTATCCGGAATGTGATACAATAATTGGAATTCGCAAATAGTTATGAGATAACGGAATGAATATTATAAACGTAGCAGTTTAGTCTCACTTGATCGGTTGCCACGGAACTTTGATGTGATCAAAAGTCCGTCGCAATCACGTAGCGTACGCGGATACTCGCCGGGTAAACTTAATAGACAGCCTCACTCCATAGCCCCGACCAAGTGACTGTAGGAGAACCCCGTCGCCGAAAGCATCCGTTCGGGTGCTCGCGGTAGCGGTGTTCCGCCTTGGTGCACTTCGTCGACGGTATCAGGGGTGCGGCCGTCTACTGAAGTTTGCGACGAGCATTCGATCAGAATGTCGGGAATCCTGTTGAATTGCCCGACTTGATATTGAAAAGTGTTTTCGATAATGAGACTAAAATGCGGGGTTTATAATTGTTAGGCATGCGATGTCTAAGGAATTCATTTGGTCAGGCATGCGATGTCTGAGATGGTTGCGGATTCCAACTGTTGTAGTTTTACACTTTCTTTTCTGTGACCGTAAGTGTAATATGTGATATCGCCGGTTTCGTTGCTATATGTCAACGACAATTGGGATGCGCATATTTACTTACGTTGATGACATGAGATGTTTTGTGTTGCTGGATATGTTATATTGGATCGTCGTGTTTGAATAGCCGGGGTTTTTTTTATGTGAGATGAGTGTTTTTCATTTTCATTCATGTAAATACTTGTATGTAATATTCTTTTATTGGGGCGCTTCCAGGTTGCGGAAGTCGTCACCCGTTGTATATTATTTACTTTTCTGCACTAGGATAGACCCAAGGAGGGGAGCACTAGTAACCGGGTTCTAGGGTCCAGTGGGAGACCAACTCGAGGAGTCGAGTCCGGGTCTCCTAACCCTAGAATTGGTAGGGTTGCTTGCCGCTCTCGTAGGGGTCTAGGGGTGTGGGATTGGCTATTCATCACGACCGTGGAATCCGTGTTTTATACTGGCTCGTATTGAAAACACGGACGTCCTAGTATATCCAATATTTCATATGATTCTTCTGCTGTGCTTTATCTGTGATGTGATCATGTGATGTTCTGTGACAGGTATTATATATAGTATATATGATATATTATATAGACGTTGCTTATGTTTTACACCCGCGCTAGCCCTGCCTCGCTCTGGCGTTAGTTACCTAACCTAACGGTGCAGACGGGACATCGAGGCGAATGCGGATGGCATAAGCGTACGTTATATTTATCTGTGATGGTTAGGTGGACTTAAATGATGGGATATTCATTAATGAGATTAATGAAAGAAAATAAACCTAAATGATGTTGTGGAATCGAATTTCAAAATAAAACAGGTAGCTACAGTTCTTGCTTTGCATCGCGGTGTTCATTATAGAACATCCTGCACCTTATTCGATGAGGAAAGGACCGAGATCCCTTCACCGGGAGTGACTCCTTTAGCAATAACTGGCAGATGCTACAACCCTCGGTTTGTCTTTTGATCGCTTCTATAGTTTCTGCTTTGCACAATGATATATATGATATATCCCGCACCCCATTCGACGAGGAAAGGGCCGACGATCCCTTCACCGGGAGTGACCCCTTTAGCAAAACTAGAAAAGCCTCGAAAACATTCCATTTAAAAACCATTTGATTCCGCAACGAGATCAAGTTCAAAGCGTTAAAGGTTTTCCCAAAAACCAGCCGCAACCCTCCGTCATTTTAGGAAGTAGAGTACTTAGTATTCGTGCTGTGTTTGTTGACCATAGTCAAGGAACAGTGTACGGTAGCTAAGTGATATCTTCCTACACCGCATATGATGCGATTAGTTAGGACAGTCGCGTGACTTTGTTGACCTTAGTTAAGGGTCATGTGGGTGGGTCTAATTAATCACGAAATGACGGGTAGAACTTGACTAGTACTTATGATTTGTTGACCATAGTTAAGGTCATAGGTGCTAGGGGTAAAAACCTTTATCGGGAGTTTCAAGTGTTGAAATTTGCAATGAGATTGCATACCTTCTATGTGATAGTTGGATCTCGATACCCACTGCGAGTAATTGTTACTCCTGGGAGAGTTTTGCACTTTACAATTAGCCGATCAAGTAGGTGTCTAGAAAGGTGTCAACGGGGTTACGCCTCTGGGAAAACGAGGTTTACTGTAATTAGGTCCGTGCGAAAGCACGGGGAACCTCCCTCAAAGTACCGACACTGGCCTGGCTGAAAGATTGGCGAACTTGTAGAGTGTAATTAATCCCGGCTAGTCTTTCCTTTTAGGGTTTGAAGGAAGATTTGATAAAAACAGTGGGAGCCATCCTGATTAGATAAAATATATAACCAATCTGATCTTGCAAGAGCGCACGCAGAGTGTTTTCTTTTCTCTCTCTCTCCTGGTAGCGACCTTATCACGCCTTAATCAAGATAATAAAATGGATGTATTGACCGAACTCGCTTGTTATACTGAGCTGGGGAACGTTGGTCCCGCTCCAACTTATAATTGTTATAAGACAGAGCAGGAAATAGGGGAATACCAGAATTCCTATGCCGCCCAAACGAAGACAGTGCATATGATGCATCTTCTTCGGGTGTGTTCATTACAAAGAACTGTTTCTCAGTATCCTCTGCATCCTGGGTATATGATACCGGATCAGGATCCCAGATATGTAATCTGTTACATAGGGCTACAAAAAGGTAGAAAAACTGAGAACGGGTGATAAGTTTCATGAGACAGAAACCGGGGCAAGTGTTGCAGCCAAGTCTGTTGGTCACTGTCACCCTGTATTACGAATACATTGATTCTGAACAAATGCTATTAGATACCGAACCTGATATACAAAATCATATCAGTCTCTTTATTAGTAAAGAAAGGATATAATTTTGTATTGATGGATAATGTTTTGAACATTTCCTATATCAAAAGTTGATCGGTTCAGGCACGTTATCTAAAAGCATTGACGTTCTAAATCAAACTACAATTCCTCGTATACAGAACACACACAAGAGGAAGAGTTCGGAAATGAACGAATTCTTCTTGAGGTATTGTAGACTAGGTCATATCAATGCGACCCGACTAGCTGAAGTTACATTTAGATGCATATTTAAATCAGTTTGAATTTACATCTTGTGAAACTTGCCAGTCATGTCACAAAGATATAATGACACCAGCGCTGTTTACTGGAAACAGAGAAAGAGTTAGTAAACTCTTGGGACTGATACATGATGATGTATGGAAGGTCTCCTGTCTACACATGCCAGGACTGGTTCTTTTTACTTCATTATATTCTCTGATAATCTCTCAAGATTCAGTCATATGTTCCTGTTGAAACATAAGTCCGAACCTTTTGAGGTATTCACAGAATATAAGTTAGAAGTAGAGAACCAATAACCGGGTATGAGTATTATGTCCTATGATGAGATCAGGGAGGAGAATACTTGAGCATGGAATGCTTGGACTATTCTAAAGGAGAATAAGATTCTCTCTCAGCATTACTCCTCCGTATATACCATAGCACGATGGTATTTCGGGGCGGAGCAATCACACCCTATATAATAAGGTGTGCTCTATGATGAGTACTACTGAGTTACCTATTTCCTTTTGGGAGTTATGCACTTATGAAGTTGCATACCTATTGAATAGGGTTCCAATCAAATCAGCTGCCTACCGCTTCATATGTGCTATGGAAAGGGAAGAGCCCATATCTTAAGATAGTTAAGATTTGGGGTTGTCCGGCCTATGTCAAAAGAAAAATCCGGACAAGCTCGAGGCAAAGTCTGTAATGTAGAACTGGAAAGGTTCCAGCTATACAAACTACAGTAGATAATTTGGTAGAACCAAAGGATTCAGTAGATTCCAACGAACCTCAACCTCTCCGCGGATCTAGTAGGGTTCCTCATCCGCCTGAGAGATACCTCGGTTTCTCGATGACAGTGGGAGCAAGGATTGCATCATGAGATGATGACCCAACTATTTTCGAGCAGGCCATCGAGAGTAGGGACTCTGTAAGAATGGCTGGATGCTTAGCAATCTGAGATGGAATCCATGTACACCAGCAAAGTATGGACTTTAGCTACTATATCTGAAGGGTTAAATCCCCATCAGGAGCAAGTATATCTTGAGAAGATTACTTGGTGTAGATGGAAAAGTTGAGACTTTCAAAGCTAGACTTGTTAAAAGTTTTCGTCATCGACCAGGCGTGGATAATGATGAAACCCTTTTCCAGTAGCTATGCTTAAGTCTATCCAGATCCTACTTACCACGGCTACATACCATGACTACGATATCTGGCGGTTGGGTGCCATGACTGCTTTTCTAAATACTGATTTAGAAGAGAACGTCTATAAGAACACAGCCAGAGGCCTTCGTAACTAGTGGGAGCAGCGGAAACGTGTGCTAGTTGCTTTACATAATGAAGCAGGCATCGCGGAGTTGGAACGTCTGTTTTGATATGATAGTCAAAGTGTTTGACTTCATCAAAATGGTAGACGAACCTTGTATATACAAAAGGGTAGTAGAGAGTAAGGTGGTCATTTTCGTATTGTACGTAGACAATATACTCTTGATAGGAAAAGAGTTTCCTATACTACGATCGGTCAATCTCCTATTATCACAAGGATTCTCCAAATAGGATAAAGATGATACCTCCTAAATCCTAAGCTTTGGATCTATGAGATAGATCTAATTGGATGTTAGGATACTCACTAGTTGTAGTGAGATGGTATCAATCGATCCTGGGGAGAATCATTGGAAGTGTTCCAGGGTGATAAAGACGACTGAATGTCAGTCACAGGCACTGTCTTTACCCTCAGTAAAGGGATGGTATGTTGGAAGAGTTCCAAGCTAGATACCATGGCAAACTAGACGATAAAGGCTCGTAACATCGCTATTGAAGATACTACCAAAGAGGAAGTTTGGGTGTATATTGGTTCATATGATGAACTAGGTTCCTACCATTGTGTGACAATGGAACTGAGGCTTTGGCCCTGGAACCCTGGTCCCATCAGTGACCCAGACATAATCTAAGGCAGCATCACCTGATCATGGAGATAGTTGATCTCCAGGTTGATCGAGGTTAAGAGAGTAGACTCAGAGGACAACACGGCGGATCCACTCACGAAGGCCTTTTTCCCAAAGAGAGACTTTTAGGGGATGGTTGAGTATGTGATACTGCAACCACTGCTACAGATGGCCCTAGTGCAAGTGGGAGATTGTTAGTTATATGTATGCCCTAGAGGCCATTACTGTACATTGGATGTATATTGTAGTGGATGCTGGGACATATATAGGAAGGACTTTCTTGCTCGACATGATAGTACGCTATCTGGTTGCACTTTATCTTAACATGTATACTTTCTGTCTCTCTGATTACATGTTGATAAAGCCCTTAGGATATGTACTCGACTTCCAGGACTATGATGTAGATCATACTAGTGGGGCCTGGGTAGTCCATGAGTACATCCTTGAAATGTTCCTAGTCGAGTGAATATCGAGACGGGGCATCGATATTCCAGAGTAGACTAGCGCATATCTTCTCGACCCATGCGATGGGCGATGGATGATCCCATATCCATTGGTGTTTGACATCGAAGATGGTATGCGGGTGCTCAGTGGAGACTGGGTACACTGAACGGACTCGCCGAGAACTCCCAGATGGTATTATACCTCACGTCAGATGGCAGTTCTCTGGTGACACTGGTACAGCTTAGTCTGTTGACCCAAGATCGTCATAGAGTCTTGTGTGTCTCCCACTGTGCTTTGATTTCCACCCTACCACGGCTCTACTGAGTCGTGCAAACAGGTGGTTTTTGGGTACAGTCCCGATTCACATGGAGGCAATGAGCGATAGGAGGGGATTCGTCTCTCCCGGTATTGGGGATTGATGTTGTGCTATGCTCGACTGGCCATAACAGGAAATCCCTGGCCAGGGTTGCAGTGATATACTGGTAAGAGTTATCAGTAGTTTCACGGATGTTATGGACCTCAAGTCGGCATGACTTATCGAGCTACTGGGGTCTGACGTTTACCACTCCTAGGCGAGATATGCGACATATCAGACGAACAGACCGGACCGTACGGTAGTGTTACTGGTCGGATTCACTGGAGTGTGAGCGGGCTTGCTCGTCGATCTTCAGATCGCTCAATACCCGGGTGGCCGTTACGTTTAGCAGACCGCTTGCGGCTTGTGGGTGTTTGATATGATCATCGCCTGCTGCCGGCGTATTGACGAGTCTTTAGAGTCCTACACAGAGGTTTCCTGGCTCAAGCGAAACGAAATAGGAGCGCATATGAGATATGTGCGGGACCGAGAATAATGCGTGTATGTGATACCGTATTCTATTCTCGCGATAAATATATCGAATGGTTCTATGCGATATAACCTAGTTATCGATTCAAGCGTTGATTCGATAAGCCGATATATTGTATACTAGTCGGGTGTGTGCGACATAACCGGGTCATTGAATCAAGTGTTGATTTAATGATTTAATGCATATTTATATATTTGATATATTACTTTGCATCAACTAGTATCGGTTTACTTAAGATGGATTTTCTCACTCGGATGGGCGCATTGTATATGCGATATACTTTTGTGCACTTGATTGTATCATGTTTGATGATACATGTTATGCTAGGGTTCAAGTGTAAAGATTAAACCTTGGTTAATGAAATGGTTAGGGTTTATTATTTATTATTCATTTATCTTATTTAATTGTCCTTTTCATTTTTGATAAATGAATGAAAGAAAAGAGAAAAGAATGGTGGCTAATTTTGTTCTTTAGTTGAAGCTTCATGAAGCTTTGTTCAAGTCAACCATTCTTATCTCATCCTTAACCCTAACCATTCCCACTAACCATGATTCATTCTCTACACTTGACTCTAGTTAAAATTATGATAAGAATTCATTTTCTTTTCTTATTCTTTTAACTTATCATATATTTCTTTCTTCTTCTTCTTCATGAGCAAGGAAGAAAAAGCTTTCTTCATCCTTGGTGAATTGAGCAAATGAGTGAGAAATCCAAAACTAAAGTCTACCCACTTCCTATTTCTTCATCCTCTACCTCTTGCCAAGTAGTAGAGTGTGTTTCCTTCACAAGTCATCATGGTTTGGTGAAGGTGGAGCTTGATCTAGCGATGCCTCGACGTAGATCATCTTCGGCATGGACATCGACGACCTAGCTTGCCCATTCTCCGACGAAGCCGACGCTAGAGCCCGGATTTGATTTGGACAGCGGAGAGGACCTTGTTGCGGAGCTATGGAGGTGGAGCACCGGATCTACAAAGGTTGTATTTCCGTATCTTGTAGTTAAGTGTTAACTAGTTTTCTTTTCGCCTAAATATCTAGTAAACGATCCGTAGTCGGGTTTGTAGGCACCCGTAAAATTTTAATATGGCATGATCGATGACATGTGAGACCTCACTAGGGTGCCTAGGAACCCTACAGAACCACCCCTAGGCGAGATATGCGACATATCAGACTTCGAGACCGGACTGTATTGGAGTGTTACTGATTGGATTCACAGGAGAATGTACAGGCTTTCTTGTTGATCTTCTGAGCGCTTATTACCTGGGTGGCTGTTACGTTTAGCTGACCGCTTGCAGCTTGTCGGTGTTTGATATGATCATCACCTACTGCCGGCGTATTGACGATTCTTTAGAGTCCTACACAGAGGTTTCTTGGTTAAGGCAAAACGGAATAGGTGCACATATGTGATATGTGCAAGACCGAGGATAATGCGATATGTGATACCATATTCTGTTCTCGCGATATTTGATATCAGCCGGGTCATCGGATCAAGTGTTGATTCGATGAATCGGTAAATAAGATATTAGTCGGTTATATGCGATATAGCCGGATTGTCGGATCAAGTGTTGATTCGATAATTTAATGTATAATAATATATATGATATATTAAATTACATTAACTAATATTAGCTCACTAAAAGATTCTTTTTCTCGCTCGGGTAATACATTGATATATATGCGATATATGTTAATTGTATTATTTTATTTTGTAACAAAAAATATTATATATGTAATATATAATATTGTAACATGATATGATAACTAATGCAACATGTTTATTGGAGATTAACAAGGTTAGGGTTTGTTTTGGGTTAGTTCCTTCTTGATGCTTCTAGAAGGTTTCTTTTTGTTTTTGCTAAGATATTTTCAAATGACTCATGCTTTAACCCAACCCAAACCCTAGCCCTAGTTAAATCTCTACAAAGGTTTAGTCAACCATGGTTGCATTATTCATTATGATTATCTTTTCATTATTCATCACAAAAGGATTCTAATGATTATTCATCTTCTTCTTGCTTGAGTTCTTTTTGCAAAGCTTTCTAGGTTTGATTTTGTGATGAAAAATGAGTGAGAATAAGAAAATAAATGAGAGAAAAAATCCTACTTTATCATCCTCATCTACCCTTGCCCTTTTGATGAGAGTGTTAACTTCATTTAGTGAGTGAGAGCTTGTGTTAATGAAACTTCAAGGTAGATCATCTTTGTTATCGAAGATCGGAAGCAAGCTTGCTTCTTTCTCTTCGTGAAGCCTCTCGAGAGTCCGAAACACGATGATCGCAGCGAAGGGACCTCAACACGGAGCTTAAGAAGTGAAGGGCTGGATCTACAAAGGTTGTAATCCCTCCCATTTAGTGTTAAATTATTTAACATACTTGTTTTCGCCCAATCTCTAGTTTAAAGATCCGGCTTTGGGTTGTTCGGCACGGCTAAATTTTAAATCGGGCATGTTTGATATCTTGTAGACCCTTGTGCGTGTGCCTAGCAACCCTACAGTGGTATCAGAGCCAAGCTAGAGCTTTAGGCGAAGTCTAGGCGAAGTTTAAAGTCCGATCGAACCCCGAAACCCCAAAACATACCCTTCCCTGGAAATTTTGTAAAAATGCTGATTTTTCCATTCTTAAAATACTTTAAAAAATCAGCAGGGAATTCTATGGAGACATGTGAAAAACGACACCCTAATTCCACTGTAGCGCCGCGGAACAGCGGCCAAACTAGGGTATTGGCGGCGTTTCTGCGACAAGAATTAAGAGTTAGAGTTTCAATTTTCTACAGTAACGTCCGTATGTGTTTCCTGATGCCTCTGGGTGTTTTTAATTATACTCAAGTGTTAAGTTTTCTGGGTTGTATTGGGGACTCGTTGATTCGATCGGATAATTTAACTTCGTTTAGTTTGTCCGGTTAATTTTTAGAACATGTTAAAAAGTTCGAACGGATATTAATAACTCACTTTTTCCCCTGCCGGAAAATTTCCAAGCGTTGGATTTTTCCGTAGTTTAGGAATGTTCTAAGTCGTGCAAGTAACGCGGTTGTAACACTTTGATATTTCGTTAGAATGTGTTCGTGTTATTTAGCAGTTGTGCGTGTTATTTTATATGTGTGTATAGGATTATTAGTTATATTTAGTCGTGTTACCCTAATTGGAATTTTCCTTGATATAGTTTACACTTGCACACTTAGCCATTTTGGGACATTGGTTAAAGTAACCATTTCATTCTTGTATGGTTAATAGTTAATTCCCCATCCTTTTATCAACTAAACCCTTTTTTTTAAAAAGAAAAATTCAACCATCCAAATAAAAAAATGAAGTATGGTGTTAGGTGAGAAATTTGACTTTCTTTTACCCTTTTCTTTCTCTCTTCTCTCTCTTTCTATCATTTTCTGCACCTCCTGTAGAATAACAGCAGCAACAACACCTCTTTCTTCCTCTTTTCTTCTTTTTTCAATTCCCTTTTGGATCTACACAAAACCCTACACCAAAACCCCATTTTTACTCACAAAAACCCTTGGTTAAATGGCTATTTGAGGGATCTTGCTGTCAAAGCAGTGGCTTGAGGGAGAAGGCTGGAAAAATAAAGTTCTATAGGGTTTTTGGGATGGTATTTATCTCACACTTAACACTCTTTTTCATAACTTGTAGAAATTCTAGCAAATATCACTTTTTATGCATGTTTTGTGCTATAGGAGGGGTTTTAGTGAGGTTATGTTAAAAATTAACTTTTTAAGGTTTGATTAGCTTGGTTATGTAATATTACTGTAGTTCTAGGCTTGGGTTTGTTTCAGATTTCAGAAAAATACCAGAAAGTTTCATTTTAGTGCAAAAGTGGGGTTTTTAACTAGAAATAGGGTTCTGTTGGATCTGCTGCTAACCAGGTCATTTCAGAATGAAATTGTATTTAATGTAGCAGGTATAGGGAGTATGGAGTGCACACACCAAACCTGGGATCCCAATTCCCAAGAGAGGCCGCCGGAATAATCATTCTGGCCGCAATTTGCGGCCAGATGGGTGAGTTGGGGGTTGGGGTTTGGGCCATTGGATTCTGCTACAATGTGGGTTATTTTGGTATATTTATATTTTTAATATCTGTTCTGTATCAAAATCTGGAGTAGAATACCCTATTTCCCGTATTTTTTAATCTTTCGCTACACGCGTGATACGTGTGTGTGGGTTTGGGGTTTCTGCGTATCGCAACGCGTCGGAGTGGCTTCAGGCGCGTAATCACACGTTTTAGCGTATCGCGCACACGCACGCTTGGTTTGCGACATGGGTTTCTAGTTGACTTTAAATGTCGTGTTTGTACGGTTTTGAGCTTATGTGTTATATATTGTGAAATTCTAGGATTCGCAGGCGAGTGCGACGGGCGCCGCGAAGGAGGGGAACAAGTCGTCGGCTATACCTAGCGAGAGACTACGGTGAGTAGATTTAACATCTATGGGGATATCGTCCGCATGGCGTTCAACGTCAGGGCTCATAGGATCTTATAGCTACATTTCCATACATTAACTGTTCATGGCTACTATTTAGTGCATAGTACATTCCCTGATGTAGGTATATAAGCTAGGATTGATAGAACACCGCACCCTTACTAACGGTTCATGTTGCACAAGCACTATCCTGCATGCTACACATACACCGTTAGTAATTGCCATGACACTCACACTGTAGAATTTCCATGATCATTATGTTGTAGCTCATCTTTATGTGACTTGAAATTATATTCATACTTGATGCATATATCACATTGGATCATTATGTTGTAGCTCATCTTTATGTGACTTGACATGATATTCATACTTGATGCACATATCACATCACATTGACTTGCATATTGGTTTGGATTACATGTGATTTCTAGATTTGGGAACCGTGGCTATTTCAAATATGTAATCATTTAAAAACCCGGTTTCCTTGATATGATTTTTCGGTGCGTCCACCCTATGTTTTCTCGGTGCTAGAGGGCCGATATATTGAGAGAGCTGACCCGAACTGACGGATGCCTGATATATTGAGAGAGGGCTGACCCGGACTGACGGATGCCCGATATATTGAGAGAGGGCTGACCCGGACTGACGGATGCCCGATATATTGAGAGAGGGCTGACCCGGACTGACGGATGCCCGATATGTATGAGAGAGAGGGCTGTCCCGGACTGACGGATGCCCGATATAGGAGGATTTGCGTGTCGATGCTAGACACGAGTATTTATGATATTTGGGTGCCGATGTTGGGCACTCGTGATTTTCAGGGATGTACAGGATTTGACGACCGATGGGAGTGCCGGCGTCTGGGTTGTTGGGATTTGCGGTGCATATATATATTTATTCCACATCGACATTTCGTATAGATGTTATATTCCCCTGCTCAGCATTCATTATTGCATCTCATCTTGTAATTATATTACCTGATAGAGCACTTGCATGATTTTTGCACATACTGCTTATCACACATTGATACCATCTGTTGGCATATGATAGAGTAGCTCAGTACGTGCATGCTCACGATTACCTTTATATGTTATCTCTATTCACGAGTTGGCAACTCACCCCCGTTGTGCCACAGTGTTTGCAGGTTGCCCTTCGGAGTAGTCGCGGCAGGTTGCGTTTTGTACCTTTTGACACAGATACCCCTACAGTTGGTGTACTAGCTCTTTTGCTGATAGGTGGGTTTGTGCGGTATCTGTTTATCTTTCAGTTGTGTACATTGTTGTATCTAGTATTCTCCATCTACCATATATGTATTTGTATTAGAGACAGTGTGAGGACGATGATGTATATTATTTGTATTCTGGTGTCGAGCTCATTGTGAGCCGACTGTACTTTGCAGTTATCCTATCTGTGATGTTCCAACTTGTGGATCTTTATCTTCGCTACGGCGTCGTATATTGCTATCTGGGTGGTTGTTTACTTGGATCTCTTAACATTTGATAAATGTTTACTTTTAAAATTTAAAACACTCTATACTTTATTGGTTTGATTTCTGGGTTTCCGGTTCACTTAGTCGCGTTACGCCTGTAGACGTTACGTGGTTAAGTTGCCGGTCACGGGCCAAACTTTGGGTCGTGACAAAGTTGGTATCAGAGAGTAGGTTTTACCTTCGGAGTGTAGGATGACCCTGGTACGATGGAGAAGGTAGCTGCAGCAGAGTGGCGTAGCGTGTGTATGTTCCGCGGCATACTCATGACACGGTACTCCGCCTAAGCGACCTTAGGACTTATTGATTGAAATTCCCTCATGATTGTATACATCTTTCCGATTCGATTTCTGTATCCTCATCGAATCCTACCTTCTTTTCAGCCATTATGCCGCCAAGGACTACGAGGGTGCAGAGAGTGGCCGTGAGAGCCGAGGTTCGAGTTGATTCATTCGAGATGAGGACTGATCCGAGTAGTACTCCTGTTGTACCAGGACAGATTGTTCCCCCTACGACAGCTCAGATCGCTAGACTAGTGGTAGAGATGCAGCGCTTGCGCCAGGCGATGAGCTCGTTGGTGGAGGTCGTTCGAGCGCAGCGACAGGTGGTTGTCACCCCTGTTACCCAGTTGTTCCTTGCGATCATCATGCAGTATTCCGTCCCCTACATAGCACCGGTGGAGGCAGCCCCAGTGTACGAGACACGTCTTCCAGAGACCGTGAGAGTTTCGGAACAGTTGAGGAATCGTACTGGTGTACCAGCCAAGAGCAGAGGCTTAGGACGAGGACAGTTGTTTTGCTCTCATCCCCAAAGAGGACGGCAGCCAGCGCGTAGATGTTTACGATGTGGGAGCCTTCAACACCTCATCAGGCAGTGTTCCTTCACACCACGTCAGGGTCGTATTCTGAGACGTCGTGGATGCGGAGGGTTCGCGCAGAGGGGTCAGGTTAGTAGAGGAGGAGTTCGGTCAGTCGCAGATGAAGGACAGGCACAAGTTTTCGCTTCGATTCATCGGGACGCGAGGGCGTCCAACGCAGAGCTTTCAGGTACTCTTTCAGTATGTTCTTTGTTGCACACGTATTGTCTGATCTAAATCCTTGTGCTCGTATGTTTCCACGTACTCGTACGTATCCACACACTTTGTACCGAGTTGGGGTAGAGAGTCCGGTTTGCTTGATCAGCCGCTAGTTGTGACTACTCCCGTGGGAGAGTCGTTTGTCGCTAGTCACGTGTTCCGATCCTGTACCGTCCGTATTAGCGAGAGAGGGTTGCCGGTCGATTTGATCCTTCTTGAGATGTTGGACTTCGACGTTCTTTTGGGCATGGATTGGTTAGCCACGTGCTATGCTTCTGTTGACTGACGCGAGAAGACAGTTAGATTTTGTTTTCCCGGCGAGTCGGTTTTTGTTGTGTTGGGAGACCGTGGTGCCACCCTTCATAGTATGATTTCTTCTTTTCGCGCTGGATAGCTTTTGAGGAAGGGATGTCAGCGATTTCTCGCCTATGTTTGCGATACTAGGGCTACAGAGGTTCCATTTGTTAGTTATATGTATGCCCTAAAGGCCATTACTGTACATTGGATGTATATTGTAGTGGATGCTGGGACATATATAGGGAAGACTTTCTTGCTCGACATGATAGTATGCTATCTGGTTACTCTTTACCTTAACGTGTACACTAATTTTCTCTCTGTTACATGTTGGTAAAGCCCTTAGGATCTGTACTTGACTACCTGGACTATGATGCGGATCATACTAGTGGGGACATGGTAGTCCATAAGTACATCCTTCAAAGTCCCTAGTCGTGGGTGTATCGAGACAGGGCATCGATATACCAAAGTAGACTAGCGTGTACCTTCTCGACCCATACAGATGGGCGATGGATGATCCCATATCCATTGGTGTTTGACATCAGAGGAGATATACGGGTGCTCAGTAGAGACTGGGTACACTGGACGGACTCGCCGAGAACTCCCAGATGGTATTATACCTTACGTCAGATGGCAGTTCTCTGGTGACACTGGTACAGAGTAGTCTGTTGACCCGAGATCGTCATAGAGTCTTGTGTGGTTCCCACTGTGCTTTGATTTCCATCTTACCACGTCCAAGAGGGCGTGCAAAACGGTGGTTTTTAGGTACAGTCCCGAGTCACATGGAGGCAATGAGCGATAGGAGGGGATTCGTCTCTCCCGGTATAGGGGGTTGATGTTGCACTGTGTTCGATTGGCTATAACAGGAAATCCCTGGCCAGGGTTGCTGAGATTTACTGGTAAGTGTTACCAGTAGTTTCTCGAATTGTTATAGACCTCATATCGACACGACTTATCGATCTATTGCGGTCTGACGTTAACCACCCCTAGGCGAGATATGCGACATATCAGACGATCAGACCGGACTGTACGGTAGTGTTACTGGTTGGATTCACTGGAGTGTGTGCGGGCTTGCTCGTCGATCTTCTGATCGCTCAATACCCGGGTGGCCGTTACGTTTAGCAGATCGCTTGCGGCTTGTGGGTGTTTGATATGATCATCACCTGCTGCCGGCGTATTGACGAGTCTTTAGAGTCCCACACAGAGGTTTCCTGGCTCAAGCGAAACGAAATAGGAGCGCATATGAGATATGTGCGGGACCGAGAATCATGCGTGTATGTGATACCGTATTTCATTCTCACGATAAATGTATCGATTGGTTATATGCGGTATAACCTAGTTATCGAATCAAGTATTGATTCAATAAGCCGATGCATAGGATACTAGTCGGCTATATGCGATATGACCGGATCGTTAAATCAAGTGTTGATTTAATGATTTAATGCATAATTATATATTTGATATATTACTTTGCATTAACTAGTATCGGTTCACTTTAAATGGATTTTCTCGCTCGGATGTGCGCATTGCATATGCGATATGATTTTGTGCACTTGCTTGTATCATGTTTGATGATGCATGCCTTTTGGTTAAGTGTAAAGAATTAAACCTTGGTTAATGAAATGGTTAGGGTTTACTTTTTCTTTATTCATTTTATTCATTTATTTATTCTTTTGGAAAAAGAAAAGCAAATGAGAAAATGGTGGCATGTTTTGTTTTGTTCATGAAGCTTCATGAAAACCTTGACCTAGTCCACCATTCTTATCTCATCCTAGATTTTTTGAAATTGGCATGGTTGATACCTTGTGAGACCTCATTAGGGTGCCTAGGAACCTTTCACTGGTATCAGAGCCTAGCTAGAACCTTAGGCGAAGTCCAGACGATATTTGAAATCCGATCGAACCGAAAAACTAACCCGGAAATTGCTCTCTGTACTTTTTCTAAAATCGGGGATTTTTCCACATTAAAAATATGCAGAGAAACAAGCAGGATAATCTAAGAGTTACTGTGAATTTCGATGGACTAATTCCATCAATGAGCCGCGGATCCGCGACACGAGCATGGCTCGTGCGGCGGTTCCTCGGCCGTTTTGTCGTTTTGTGTATTTTGTTTTTCACAGTAATTCTCAGATTTCTGTGCTGGTTTTCCTGGGAATTTTTAATATTTATTCAAGAGTTGAATTTTCTGGGGTTGTTTTGGGGATTCGGTGTTTCGATCGGAGTATCAGATTTTGTCTATGTGGCTTTCCGGATAAATTTTAGAATATGTTAAAAAGTTCGACCGGATATAAATACCCACTTTTTCCCCTGCCGGGAAATTTCCAAGTGTTGGATTTTTCCGTAGTTTGACGACGTTCTAAGTAGTGCAAGTAACGCGATGGACCCTCTAGAAGACAACAAACCTTAACTCGATTATATGACCGTCTTGAAATGCCCTTTGAACCTTCGGGTTTGGGGCAGTACGGCGTGCCACATGTGAGGCGTTGGCTTGACCCTTCTACGGCTGGACCGTTGGTACTGAGGCACGAACTGAATGTTTTTAGACTTGTTTCATGTGTTGATCTGTATCGGGAAAACTTGGGTGTTCGAATGTTCAATCGGAAAGTTTAACATTTTCTGTTTATCCGGAATGTGATACAACAATTGGAATTCACAAAAGTTATGAGAGATCTGAATGAATGTTATAAAAATAGCAGTTTAGTCTCACTTGATAGGTTGCCACGGAATTTTGATGTGATCAAAAGTCCGTCGCAATCACGTAGCGTACGCGGATACTCGCCGGGTAAACTTAATAGACAGCCTCACTCCATAGCCCCGACCAAGTGACTGTAGGAGAACCCCGTCGCCGAAAGCATCCGTTCGGGTGCTCGCGGTGGCGGTGTTCCGCCATGGTGCACTTTGTCGACGGCGTCAGGGATGCGGCCGTCTACTGAAATTTGCGACGAGCATTCGATCAGAATGTCGGGAATCTTGTTGAATTGCCCGACTTGATATTGAAAAGTGTTTTCGATAATGAGACTAAAATGCGAGGTTTATAATTGTTAGGCATGGGATGTCTAAGTAATTCATTTGGTCAGGCATGCGATGTCTGAGGTGGTTGCGGATTCCAACTGTTGTAGTTTTACACTTTCTTTTCTGTGACCGTAAGTGTAACATGTGATATCGCCGGTTTCGTTGCTATATGTCAACGACAATTGGGATACGCATGTTTACTTACGTTGATGACATGTGATGTTATGTGTTGCTGGATATGTTATATTGGATCGTCGTGTTTGAATAGCCGGGGGTTTTATGTGAGATGAGTGTTTTTCATTTTCATTCATGTAAAAACTTGTATGTAATATTCTTTTATTGGGGCACTTCCAGGTTGCGGAAGATGTCACCCTTTGTATATTATTTACTTTTCCGCACTAGGATAGACCTAAGGAGGGGAGCACAAGTAACCGGGTTCTAGAGTCCAGTGGGAGACCAACTCGAGGAGTCGAGTCCGCGTTCCTAACTCCAGAATTGGTAGGGTTGCTTGCCGCTCTCGTAGGGGTCTAGGGGTGTGGGTTTGGCTATTCATCGCGACCGTGGAATCCGTGTTTTATACTGGCTCGTATTGAAAACACGGACGTCCTAGTATATCCAATATTTCATATGATTCTTCTGCTGCGATATCTGTGATGTGATCATGAGATGTTCTGTGATTGATACAGTATATAGTATATATGATATATTATATAGGCGTTACTTATGTTTTACACCCGCGCTAGCCCTGCCCCGCGCTGCCGTTAGTTATCTAACCTAACGGTGCACGAGGGGACATCGAGGCGAATGCAGATGGCATAAGTGTACGTCGTATTTATCTGTGATGTTTAGGTAATTTAAATGATGGGACTTCATTAATATGATTAATGAAATAAAAGAAACCTAAGATGTTGTAGAATTGAATTTCAAAATAAAACAGGTAGCTACAGTTCTTGCTTTGCACAGCGGTATATGTGATATATCCTGCACCTTATTCGATGAGGAAAGGACCGGATCCCTTCACCGGGAGTGACTCCTTTAGCAATAACTGGCAGATGCTACACACTCGGTTTGTCTTTTGATTGCTTTTAAGAGTTTTTGCTTTGCACAGTGATATATATAATATATCCCGCACCTCATTCGACGAGGAAAGGACCGACGATCCCTTCACCGGGAGTGACTCCTTTAGCAAAACTAGAAAAGCCTCAAAAACACTCCATTTCAAAATTCATTCGATCCTACAACGATATCAAGTTCATTACGCAATAGGTTTTCAGAAAAACCTGTCGTAGCCCTCCGTCATTTCAGATAAGTACTAGTTAGTATTCGTGCTGCGGTTGTTTGGCATGCGTCAAGGCGTAGTGTACGGTAGCTAACTAGTGCTTATCTGTTAGCATACGATGCGATTGGATTAGGGTATTCGTACGGCGTTGTTTGGCATGCGTCAAGGGTCGTGCGGGTGGGTTTAATTCAATCAAGAAATGTACGGGTTGAACTTGACTAGCAGACTATGGGTTGTTTGGCATGCGTCAAGGTCATAGCGAGCTAAGGGCAAAATATTATCGGGAATTTCAAGTGTTGAAATTTGCAATGAGATTGCATACCTTCTATGAGATAGTTGGATCCCGATACCCGCTGCGAGTAAGAGTTACTCCTGGGAGAGTTTTACACGTTACAATTAGCCGATCAAGTAGGTGTCTAGAAAGGTGTCAACGGGGTTACGCCTCTGGGAAAACGAGGTTTACATTAATTAGGTTCTTGCGAAAGCACGGGGGACCTCCCTCAAAGTACCGACACTGGCCTGGCTGAAAGATTGGCGAACCTGTAGCGTGTAATTAATCCCGGCTTGTCTTTCCTTTTAGGGTTTGAAGGAAGATTTGATAAAAAGCAGTGGGAGCCATCCTGATTAGATAAAATAAAAACCAATCTATTCTTGCAAGAGCGCACGCTGAGTGTTTTCTTCTCTCTCTCTCCAGGTAGCGACCATATCACGCCTTAATCAAGATAATAAAACGGATTATTGACCGAACCCGCTTGTTATACTGAGCTGGGGAACGTTGGTCCCGCTCCAACTTATAATTGTTATAAGACCGAGCAGGAAATTGGGGATTACCAGAATTCCCGTGCCGCCCAAACGAAGAGAGTGCATGCTGATGCATCATCTACGGGTGTGTTCATTATACAGAACTGTTTCTCAGTATCCTCCGCATCCTAGGTATATGATACCGGATCAGGATCCCAGATATGTAATATGTTACATAGGGCTATAAAAGGGTAGAAAAACTGAGAACGGGTGATAAGTTTCATGAGGCAGAAAACGGGGCAAGAGTTGCAGCCAAGTCTGTCGGTCACTGTCACCCTGTATTACCAATACATTGATTCTGAACGAATGTTATTAGATACCGAACCTGATATACCAAATCATATCACTCTCTTTGTTAGAAAAGAAAGGATATAATTTTGTATTGATGGATAATGTTTTGAACATTTCCTATATCAAAAGTTGATCGGTTCAGGCACGTTATCTAAAAGCATTGATGTTCTAAATCAAACTACAGTTCTTAGTATATGGAACACACACAAGGGGAAGAGTTCAGAAATGAACGAATCCTTCTTGAGGTATTGTAGACTAGGTCAGATCAATGCGACCCGACTGGCTAGAGTTACATAAAGATGCATATTTAAATTAGTTTGAACTTACATCTTGTGAAACTCGCCAGTCATGTCACAAAGATAAGATGACCATAGCTCCGTTTACTGGAAACAGAGAAAGAGTTAGTGAACTCTTGGGATGATACATGTTGATGTATGTAGGTCCCCAGTCTACACATGCCAAGACTGGTTCTTTGTACTTCATTACGTTCTCTGATAATCTCTCAAGATTCAGACATATGTTCCTGTTGAAACACAAGTCTGAACCTTTTGAGATATTCACAGAATATAAGTTAGAAGTAAAGAACCAATACGGGTATAAGTATTATGTCCTGTGATGAGATCAAGGAGGAGAATACTTGAGCACGGAATTCCTAGATTGTTCTAAAGGAGAATAAGATTCTCTCTCAGCATTACTCCTCCGTATACACCATTGCAAGATGGTATGTCGGGGCGGAGCAGATACACCCTATTTCATATGGTGCGCTCTATGATGAGGACTACTGAGTTACCTATTTCCTTTTTTGGAAGTTATGCGCTTGTGAAGTTGCATACCTATTGAATAGGGTTCGAATCAAATCAGTTGCCAACCATTTCATATGTGATATGGAAAGGGAAGAGCCAATGTCTTAAGTTAGTTAAGATTTGGGGTTGTCCGGCCTATGTCTAAAAGCAAAATCCGGACAAGCTCGAGGCAAGATCTGTTATGTAGAACTGGAAAGGTTCCAGCTATACAAACTACAGCAGATGATTTAATAGAACCAAAGGATTCAGTAGATTCCAACGAACCTCAGCCTCTCCGCCGATCTAGTAGGGTTCCTCACCCACCTGAGAGATACTTCTGTTTCTCTATGACAGTGGGAGCGAGGATTGCATCATGAGATGATGACCCAACTAGTTTCGAGCTGGCCATCAGGAGTGGGACTCTGTAAGAATGGCTGGATGCTTAGCGATCTGAGATGGAATCCTTATACACCAACAAAGTATGGACTTTGGTTGCTATATCTGAAGGGTTAAATCCCCATCAGGAGAAAGTATATCTTGAGAAGATTACTTGGTGTAGATGGAAAAGTTGAGACTTTCAAAGCTAGACTTGTTAAAAGTTTGTATCATTGACCAGGTGTGGGTAATGATCAAACCTTTTCAAGTAGCTTTGCTTAAGTCCATCCAGATCCTACTTGTCACGGCTACATACCATGACTGCGATATCTGGTGGTTGGGTGTCTTGACTGCTTTTCTAAATGATGATTTAGAAGAGAGCGTCTAAAAGTACACAGCCAGAGGGCCTCGTAGACAGTGGGAGCAGCGGAAACGTGTTCAAGATGCTTTATAGGATAAAGCAGGTATCGCGGAGTTGGAACATCTGTTTTGATGTTTTAGTCAAAGAGTTTGACATCATCAAAATGGTAGATGAACCTTGTATAAACAAAAAGGTAGTAGGGAGTATGGTAACGATCCTCGTAGAGTACGTGGATGACATACTCTTGATAGGGAAGGAGTTTCCTATGCTACGCTCGATCAATCTCCGCTTATCACAATGACTCTCCGCATAGGATCAAAGTGATACCTACTAAATCCTGGATTTTGGATCTATGAGATAGATCTAAATGGATGTTAGGCTACTCACTAATTGTAGTGAGATGGTATCAGTTGATCCTGGGAAGAATCACTGGAAGTGTTCCAGGGTGATAATGACGACTGAGTGTCAGTCACAGGCATGGTCTTTACCCTCAGTAAAGGGACGGTATGTTGGAAGAGTTCCAAGCTAGATACCGTGACATACTAGACGATAAAGGCTGGATACATCGCTACTTAAGATGCTACCAAAGAGGCAGTCTGGGTGTATATTGATTCATGAGATGAACTTTGTTCCTCCCATTGTGTGACAATGGAGTTGTGGCTTTTGCCAAGGAACGTCCGTCCCATCAGTGACCCAGACATACTCTAAGGCAGTATCACCTGATCATGGAGATGGTTGATCTCCAAGGAGATCGAGGTTAGGAGAGTAGACTCAGAGGACAACACAGCGGATCCACTCACAAAGGCCTGTTCCCAGAGAGAGACTTTTATGGGATGGTTGAGTATGAGATACTACAACCACTGCTACTGATGGCCCTAGTGCAAGTGGGAGATTGTTAGTTATATGTATGCCCTAGAGGCCATTACTGTACATTGGATGTATATTGTAGTGGATGCTGGGACATATATAGGGAAGACTTTCTTTCTCGACATGATAGTTTGCTATCTGTTTACTCTTTACCTTAACGAGTACACTAATTGTCTCTCTGTTACATGTTTGTAAAGCCCTTGGGATCTGTACTTGACTACCTGGACTATGATGCGGATCATACTAGTGGGGACATGGTAGTCCATAAGTACATCCTTCAAAGTCCCTAGTCGTGGGTGTATCGAGACAGGGCATCGATATACCAGAGTAGACTAGCGTGTACCTTCTCGACCCATACAGATGGGCGATGGATGATCCCATATCCATTGGTGTTTGACATCAGAGGAGATATACGGGTGCTCAGTAGAGACTGGGTACACTGGACGGACTCGCCGAGAACTCCCAGATGGTATTATAGCTTATGTCAGATGGCAGTTCTCTGGTGACACTGGTACAGAGTAGTCTGTTGACCCGAGATCGTCATAGAGCCTTGTGTGGTTCCCACTGTGCTTTGATTTCCATCTTACCACGTCCAAGAGGGCGTCCAAAACGGTGGTTTTTGGGTACAGTCCCGAGTCACATGGAGGCAATGAGCGATAGGAGGGGATTCGTCTCTCCCGGTATAGGGGGTTGATGTTGCGCTGTGTTCGATTGGCTATAACAGGAAATCCCTGGTCAGGGTTGCTGAGATTTACTGGTAAGTGTTACCAGTAGTTTCTCGAATTGTTATAGACCTCATATCGACACGACTTATCGAGCTATTGGGGTCTGACGTTAACCACCCCTAGGCGAGATATGCGACATATCAGACGATCAGACCGGACTGTACGGTAGTGTTACTGGTTGGATTCACTGGAGTGTGAGCGGGCTTGCTCGTCGATCTTCTGATCGCTCAATACCCGGGTGGCCGTTACGTTTAGCAGACCGCTTGCAGCTTGTGGGTGTTTGATATGATCATCACCTGCTGCCGGCGTATTGACGAGTCTTTAGAGTCCTACACAAAGGTTTCCTGGCTCAAGCGAAACGAAATAGGAGCGCATATGAGATATGTACGGGACCGAGAATCATGCGTGCATGTGATACCGTATTTCATTCTCGCGATAAATGTATCGATTGGTTATATGCGATATAACCTAGTTATCGAATCAAGTATTGATTCGATAAGCCGATGCATAGGATACTAGTCGGCTATATGCGATATGACCGGATCGTTAAATCAAGTGTTGATTTAATGATTTAATGCATAATTATATATTTGATATATTACTTTGCATTAACTAGTATCGGTTCACTTTAAATGGATTTTCTCGCTCGGATGTGCGCATTGCATATGCGATATGATTTTGTGCACTTGCTTGTATCATGTTTGATGATGCATGCCTTTTGGTTAAGTGTAAAGAATTAAACCTTGGTTAATGAAATGGTTAGGGTTTACTTTTTCCTTATTCATTTTATTCATTTATTTATTCTTTTGGAAAAAGAAAAGCAAATGAGAAAATGGTGGCATGTTTTGTTTTGTTCATGAAGCTTCATGAAGACTTTGACCAAGTGACCATTTTGTCTCATGCTTAACCCTAACCATCCCACTAACCATGATTTATTCTCTACACTTGACCATGGTTTGGTTATGATAAGTATTCTTTTAATTTTCTTTTTGGAATTAACTTGTCATAACATTTACCTTCTTCTTCTTCATTTCTTCAAGTGAAGAAAGATTGCCTCCATCAATGGCAAGTGATGAAAAAGAGTGAGAAATCCAAATCTAAAGTCTACCCACTTCCTATTTCTTCATCCTCTATCTCTTGCCAAGTAGTAGAGTGTGTTTTCTTCACAAGTTTCATGACTTGGTGAAGTGAGAGCTTGATCTTGCGATGCTTCGACGTAGATCATCTTCGGCATGGACATCGACGACCTAGCTCGCCTATTCTCCGATGAAGCCGACGCTAGAGCCCGGGATTTATTTTGGACAGCGAGAGGACTTCATTGCAGAGCTATGGAGGTGGAGCACCGGATCTACAAAGGTTGTATTTCCGTATTCTCTTAGTTAAGTGTTAACTTGTTATCGTTTCGCCTAAATATCTAGTTAACTATCCGTAGTCTAGGGTTTCTCGGCACCGTATTTTTGAAATTGGCATGATCGATGCCTTGTGAGACCTCATTAGGGTGCCTAGGAACCCTACACCATTGGATCAGGTTCCGGTCGTTAGCGAGTTCCCTGATGTGTTCCCCGACGAGCTTCCTGGGCTACCGCCCGAGCATGATATTTCATTTTGTATTGGTTTGGTTCCTGGCATGGGGCCTATTTCTGTACCGCCTTATCGGATGGCCCCGGCGGAACTTAGAGAATTGAAGGGTCAGTTGCAAGATTTGCTGGATAAGGGACTTATTCGACCCAGTGTTTCTCCTTAGGGTGCTCCAGTCCTGTTTGTCAAGAAGAAGGACGGCAGTATGCGTTTGTGTATCGACTACCGCCAGCTGAACAGGGTGACAGTGTGGAACAGGTATCCTTTGCCACGCATCGACGATTTGTTCAATCAGCTTTAGGGGGGCAGGATACTTTTCGAGGATCGATTTGCGATCAGGCTACCATCAGCTGCGGGTTCGACAGGAGGACATTCCTAGGACAGCTTTCCGCACGCGTTATGGCCATTATGAGTTTTTGGAGATGTCGTTCGGACTCACCAACACGCCAGCAGCATCCATGAACTTGATGAACCGTATTTTCCGGCCATATCTTGATCTGTTCATCATAGTATTCATTGACGATATCTTGGTGTATCCTCAGAGTAGAGAGCAGCACGAGCAGCACATGCGGATTACACTGCAAACCTTCATGGAGCATCAGCTTTGCGCCAAATTCTCCAAGTGTGCTTTCTGGCTGGACAGCGTAGACCTCTTGGGGCATGAGATTACACGAGATGGTATATGTGTAGACCCGAGGAAGATTGAGGCCGTTCGGAGTTGGCCTAGACCCACGTCAGTGACGGAGGTTCGCAGCTTTCTAGGGCTGGCAGGCTACTACAGGCGATTCGTGCAGGACTTCTCCCGTATTGCTACACCTTTAACCGGGTTGACCCAGAAGGGAGTTCGTTTCGATTAGACGGAGGAGTGTGAGCACAGTTTTCAGCAGCTACGGGCTCTACTGACTACGACACCAGTTCTATCATTGCCTTCAGGATCAGGCGGATTTGTGGTCTATTGTGATGCTTCACGAGTGGGGCTAGGGTGCGTATTGATGCAGCATGACAGGGTGATCGTGTATGCTTCGCGGCAATTAAAGAACATGAACAGAATTACCCCACTCACGATTTGGAGATGGCTGCAGTGGTATTTGCACTTAAGATCTGGCGACATTACCTATATGGCGAGTCGTGCCAGATATTCACTGATCACAAGAGCTTAAAGTATATATTCCAGCAGCAAGACCTGAACCTTAGACAGCACCGATGGATGGAGTTAGTGAAGGAATACGATTGTGAGATCTTGTATCACCCGGGCAGGGCTAATATAGTGGCGGATGCTTTGAGCAAGAGACCCGGGAGTAGTCTATCCTATTTGAGCGCAGTACAGAGGCAGTCGTCGGCAGATTGGCAGATCATATGCGATAGCCGGGTACAGTTCAAGTTTACGCCGATCAGAGGACAGATTGCGCATGTTCGTGCACGCCCACAGTTGCTCAACCGCATACATGGGACACAGCACAGTGACGACCGATGTTCAGAGATCATGGCACAGATGGGACAGGGCAGATTTTCCTAGTTCGTGATCCATGATCAGGGGATACTATGATTCGGGACTAGACTGTGCGTACCAGTTGCTGATGGATTGCGGCGCGAGATTCTTGAGGAGGCACATCGATCAGTATATAGTGTTCATCCCGGTTCCACCAAGATGTACCATGACATGAGAGGTGTTTACTGGTGGGACGGAATGAAGAGAGACATCGTAGATTTTGTGTCGAGATGCCTGACATGACAGCAAGTGAAGGCTGGGCAACAGAGGCCGCGGGAGAGCTACAGCCGTTACCCATTCCTGAGTGGAAACGGGAGCAGATTTCTATGGACTTCATTGTGGGTCTACCCAGGACTAGTCGGGGGTATGACTCCATCTGGGTGATCGTGAATCGTTTGATGAAAGCGGCTCACTTCCTACCGGTGAAGAAGACTTTCGGATTTGCTCAGTATGCCCAGATATACATCGACGAGATTGTACGACTGCACGGAGTTCCGACACGTATCTTGTCCGACAGAGGCACCCAGTTTACCAGCCGACTATGGCAGAGGCTTCAGGAGGCTTGGGTCACTCGCTTGAGTTTAGCATAGCATTTCATTCGCAGACCGACGGACAGTCAGAGCGGACTATTCAGACTCTAGAGGACATGCTCAGAGCGTACGTTTTATACTTCGAAGGTAGCTAGGATCATCATTTACCTTAGTAGAGTACTCCTACAACAACAGCTACCAGGAGACCATTCAGATGGCACTGTTTGAGGCTCTTTATGGGAGGAGATGCGGATCGCCCGCTTGTTGGACAGAGCTCAGTGAGAGCAGTATCTTAGGGCCGCAGATTGTTGAGGAGCCGACTGCGAAGATCCAGTTGATTCGCGACAGGATGAGGGCAGCCCAGAGTAGGCAGAAGTCTTATGCGGACCGTCGTCGGCGCAAACTTGAGTTTTCGGTTGGTGATCATGTTTTCTTGAGGGTCTCCCCTATGAAAGGTGTGATGAGGTTTGGGAAGAAGGGGAAGCTTAGTCCCAGATATGTGGGCCCCTCCGAAATCCTCGAGCGTGTTGGTGCGTTTGCGTATCGATTAGCCCTTCCGCCCAGTTTTCCAGACGTGCACCCTGTATTTTACGTTTCGATGCTCCGTAGATATCTTCATGATCCTTCGCATGCGATTCAGCACCCGACGATCCAGCTTGAGCGTGACCTTCCCTATGCAGAGCAGCCGGTGACCATTTCGAATCGACAAGCGAATAAAAATTGAGATCGAAGGACATACCGTCGGTCAAGGTACTTTGGCGTGGTCCGAGCAGAGAGGAGGTCACTTGGGAGACCGAGAGCGAGATGAGGAAGAGGTATCCCCATCTTTTTTAGGGTGCCTGTAGTTAGATTTTTAAATTCGGGGACCGAATTTCTTTAAGGGGGGTAGATTGTAACACTTTGATATTTCGTTAGAATGTGTTCCTGTTATTTAGCAGTTGTGCATGTTATTTTATATGTGTGTATAGGATTATTAGTTATATTTAGTCGTGTTACCCTAATTGGAATTTTCCTTGATATAGTTTACACTTGCACACTTAGCCATTTTGGGACATAGGTTAAAGTAGCCATTTCATTCTTGTATGGTTCATAGTTAATTCCCCATCCTTTTATCAACTAAACCCTTTTTTTTAAAAAAAGAAAAATTCAACCATCCAAATAAAAAAATGAAGCATGGTGTTAGGTGAGAAATTTGACTTTCTTTGACCCTTTTCTTTCTCTCTTCTCTCTCTTTCTATCATTTTTTGCACCTCCTGCAGAATAACAGCAGCAACAACACCTCTTTCTTCCTCTTTTCTTCTCTTTTCAATTCCCTTTTGGATCTACACAAAACCCTACACCAAAAACCCATTTTTACACACAAAAACCCTTGGTTAAATGGCTATTTGAGGGATCTTGGTGTCAAAGCAGTGGCTTGAGGGAGAAGGCTGGAAAAATAAAGTTCTATAGGGTTTTTGGGAAGGTATTTATCTCACACTTAACACTCTTTTTCATAACTTGTAGAAATTCTAGCAAATATCACTTTTTTTGCATGTTTTGTGCTATAGGAGGGGTTTTAGTGAGGTTATGTTAAAAATTAACTTTTTAAGATTTAATTAGCTTGGTTATGTAATATTAGTGTGGTTCTAGGCTTGGGTTTGTTTCAGATTTCGTAAAAATACCATAAAGTTTCATTTTTTTGCAAAAGTGGGGTTTTTAACTAGAAATAGGGTTCTGTTGGATGTGCTGATACCCGGGTCATTTCAGAATGAAATTGGATTTACTGTAGCATGTATAGGAAGTATGGAATGCACACACCAAACCTGGGAGCCCAATTCCCAAGAGAGGCCGCCGGAATAATCATTCTGGCCGCAAATTGCGGCCAGATGGGTGAGTTGGGGGTTGGGGTTTGGGCCATTGGATTCTGCTGCATTGTGGGTTATTTTGGTATATTTATATTGTTAATATATGTTTTGTATCAAAATCTGGAGTAGAATACCCTATTTCCCGTATTTTTTAATCTTTCGCGACATGCGTGATACGTGTGTGTGGGTTTTGGGTTTCTACGTATCGCGACGCGTCAGAGTGGCTTCAGGCGCGTAATCACACGTTTTAGCGTATCGCGCACACGCGCGCTTGGTTTGCGACACGGGTTTCTAGTTGACTTTAAATGTCGTGTTTGTACGGTTTTAAGCTTATGTGTTATATATTGTGATATTCTAGGATTCGCAGGCGAGTGCGACGGGCGCCGCGAAGGAGGGGAACAAGTCGTCGGCTATACCTAGCGAGAGACTACGGTGAGTAGATTTAACATCTACGGGGATATCGCCCGCATGGCGTTCTACGTCAGGGCTGATAGGATCTTATAGCTACATTTCCCTACATTGACTGTTCATGGCTACTATTTAGTGCATACCACATTCCCTGATGTAGGTATATAAACTAAGATTGATAGAACACCGCACCCTTACTAACGGTTCATGTTGCACGAGCACTATCCTGCATGTTACACACACACCGTTAGTAATTGCCATGACACTCACACTGTAAAATTTCCATGATCATTATGTTGTAGCTCATCTTTATGTGACTTGACATGATATTCATACTTGATGCATATATCACATCGGATAATTATGTTGTAGCTCATCTTTATATGACTTGACATGATATTCATACTTGATGCACATATCACATCACATTTACTTGCATATTGGTTTGGATTACATGTGATTTCTGGATTTGGGAACCGTGGCTATTTCAAATATGTAATTATTTAAAAACCCGGTTCCCTTGATATGATATTTCGGTGCGTCCACCCTATGTTTTCTCGGTGCTAGAGGGCCGATATATTGAGAGAGGGCTGACCCGGACTGATGGATGCCCGATATGTTGAGAGAGGGCTGACCCGGACTGACGGATGCCCGATATATTGAGAGAGGGCTTATCCGGACTGACGGATTCCCGATATATTGCGAGAGGGCTGACCCGGACTGACGGACGCCCGATATATTGAGAGAGGGCTAACCCGGACTGACGGATGCCCGATATGTATAAGAGAGAGGGCTGACCCGGACTGATGGATGCCCGGTATAGGAGGATTTGCGTGTCGATGCTCGACACGAGTATTTATGATATTTGGGTGCCGATGTTGGGCACTCGTGATTTTCAGGGATGTACAGGATTTGAGGGCCGATGGGAGTGCCGGCGTGTGGGTTGTTGGGATTTGCGGTGCATATATATATTTATTCCACATCGACATTTCGTATAGATGTTATATTCCCCTGCTCAGCATTCATTATTGCCTCTCATCCTGTAATTATATTACCTGATAGAGCACTTGCATGATTTTTGCACATACTGCTTATCACACATTGATACCATCTGTTGGCATATGATAGAGTAGCGCAGTACGTGCATGCTCGCGATTACCTTTATATGTTATCTCTATTCACGAGTTGGCAACTCACCCCCATTGTGCCACAGTGTTTGCAGGTTGCCCTTCGGAGTAGTCGCGGCAGGTTGCGTTTTGCATCTTTTGACACAGATACCCCTACAGTTGGTGTACTAGCTCTTTTGCTGATAGGTGGGTTTGTGCGGTATCTGTTTATCTTTCAGTTTTTTACATTGTTGTATCTAGTATTCTCCATCTACCATATATGTATTTGACTTAGAGACAGTGTGAGGACGATGATGTATATTATTTGTATTCTGGTGTCGAGCTCATTGTGAGCCGACTGTACTTTGCAGTTATCCTATCTGTGATGTTCCCACTTGTGGATCTTGATCTTCGCTACGGCGTCGTATATTGCTATCTGGGTGATTGTTTACTTGGATCTCTTAACATTTGATAAATGATTCCTTTTAAAATTTAAAACACACTATACTTTATTGGTTTGATTTCTGGGTTTCCGGTTCACTTAGTCGCGTTACGCCTGTAGACGTTACGTGGTTAAGTTGCCGGTCACGGGCCAAACTTTAGGTCGTGACAGCGGTGGACCCTCTAGAAGACAACAAACCTTAACTCGATTATGTGACTGTCTTGAACTGCCTCTGAACCTTAGGGTTTGGGGTAGTACGGCGTGCCACATGTGAGGCGTTGGCTTGACCCTTCTACGGCTGGACCATTTGTACTGTAGCATGTGATGGATGTTTTTAAACTAATTTCATGTGTTGAGAACAATTTGGTAAAACTTGGTCGTTTGATTATTCGATCGGAAAGTTTAACATTGTCTATTTATCTGGAATGTGATACAATATTTGGAATCCACAAGTAGTTATAAGATAACTAATTTGAATATTATAAACATAGCAGTTTAGTCTCAGATGATCGGTTGCCACGGAATTTTGATGTGATCAAAGGTCCGTCGCAATCACGTAGCGTACGCGGATACTCGCCGGGTAAACTAAATAGATAGCCACGCCCCATAACCCCGACCAAGAGACTGTAGGAGAACCCCGTCGCCAAAAGCATCCGTTTGGGTGCTCGCGCAGCGGTGTTCCTCCTTAGTGCACTTTGTCGACGGCATCCGGGGGTGCGGCCGTCTACTAAAGTTTGCGACGAGCATTCGATCAGGATGTCAGGAATCTTTTTGAATTGCCCAACTTGATATTGAAAAGAATTTTCGATAATTGAGACTAAAATGCGGAGTTTATAATTGTTAGGCATGCGATGTCTAAGGAATTCATTTGGTTAGGCATGCGATGTCTAAGGTGGTTGCGGATTCCAACTGTTGTAGTTTTACACTTTCTTTTCTGTGACCGTAAGCGTAGTATGTGGTGTATCGTCGGCTTCGTTGCTATACATCAACGACATTCAGGATACGCATACTTGCTTACGTTAATGATATAAGATATTATGTGTTGCTGTGATATGTTATATTGGATCCTCCTGTTCTGAATAGCCGGGGGTTTTATGTGAGATGAGAGTTTTTCTTTTTCATTCATGTAAAATTTATTTGTATGTAATATTCTTTTATTGGGGCACTTCCGGGCTGAGGATGATGTCACCATTGTATATTATTTACTTTTCCGCATTAGATAGACCTAAGGCGGGGAGCACAAGTAACCGGGTTTTAGGGTCCAGTGGGAGACCATCTCGAGGAGTCGAGACCGGGTCTCCTAACCCTAGAATTGGCAGTGTTGCTTGCCGCTCTCGTAGGGGTCTAGGGATATGGGTTTGGCTATTCATCACGACCGTGGAATCCGTATTTTATACAGTCTCGTATTAAAAACACGGACCTCCTAGTATATCCAATATTGCATATATGTTCTTCTGCTGCAATGTTCTGTGATGAGATCATATTACTGCCTGAGACGAATGTTTATATTATATATATGAGATATATGTTATATTGAAGATTTCGTTTCAACTGTGATGCTTGTGAAGCATAATAAAATGGGACTTCATTAATGAGATTAACGAAACTAAAAGAAACCTAAGATGTTGTAGAAACTTGTTTAAAAACTGGCAGCTCTAGTTCTTACTTTGCATAGCGGTGTTCCTTGTAGAACATCCAGCACATTATTCGATAAGGAAAGAGCCGAGATCCCTTCACCGGGAGTGACCTCTTTAGTGAAACTAGCAGATGCTACAAATTCGTTTTGTCTTTTGATTGCTTCTATAGTTCTTACTTTGCATAGTGATATTTGTGAAATATCCTGCACCTTATTCGATGAGGAAAGGGCCGACGATCCCTTCACCGGGATTGACCCCTTTAGCAAAACTAGAAAAGCCTAAAAAACACTCCATTTAAAATCACTCGATTCTACAACGATATCAAGTTCATTATGCAAAGGGTTTTCTTAAAAACCTGCGTAACCCTCCATCATTTTAGATAAATACTACTTAGTATTCGTGCTGCGGTAATTTGGCATGCGTCAAGGCGTAGTGTACGGTAGCTAACTAGTGCATATCTGCTAGTATATGATGCGATTGGATTAGGGTATTCATACGGCGTTGTTTGGCATGCGTCAAGGGTCGTACGGGTGGGTTTAATTCAATCACGAAATGTACGGGTTGAACTTGACTAGCGGACTATGGGTTGTTTGGCATGCGTCAAGGTCATAGCACGCTATGGGTAAAAATATTATTGGGAATTTTAAGTGTTGAAATTTGCAATGAGATTGCATACCTTCTATGAGATAGTTGGATCCCGATACCCGCTGCGAGTAAGAGTTGCTCTTGGGAGAGTTTTACACATTACAATTAGCCAATCAAGTAGGTGTTTAGAATGGGGTTAACAGGGCTACGCCCCTGGGAAAATGAGGTTTACTTTAATTAGGTCCGTGCGAAAGCACGGGGAACCTCCCTCAAAGTACCGGCACTGGCCAGGCTGAAAGATTGGCGAACTTGTAGGGTGTAATTAATCCCGGTTAGTCTTTCCTTTTAGGGTTTGAAGGAAGATTTGACTAAATAGTAGGAAACTTCCTGAATAGATAAATTGATAACCAATCTAATCTTGTAAAAGTGCACGCTGAGTGTTTTCTTCTCTCTCTCTCTCCTGGTTACGACTGTGTCACGCCTTAATCATGATTACAATACAGATGTATTTGACCGAACCCGCTTGTTATACTGTGCTAGGAAACGTTGGTCCCGCTCCAACTTATAATTGTTATAAGACAAAGCAGGAAATTGGGGAATACCAGATTTCTCGTGCCGCCCAAACGAAGAAAGTGCATTCTGATGCACCATCTTTGGGTGTGTTCATTACATAGAACTGTTTCTCAGTATCCTTTACGTCCTGGGAATGAGATACCAGATCAGGATCCCGTAAATGTAATTTGTTACATGGGCCACAGAGAGGTAGAGAACTGTGAACGGGTGATAAGTTTCATGAGATAGAAACGGTGCAAGTATTGCAGCTAAGTCTATTGGTAGTTATCACCCTGTATTAACAGAATACATTGATTCTAAACGAATGTTATTAGATACCGAACCTGAAGTACAACATCATATCAGTCTCTTTATTAGTAAACAATGATATAATTTTGTATTGTTGGATAATGTTTTGAATATTTCCTATATCAAGAGTTGATCGGTTCAGGCACGTTATCTAAAAGCATAGACGTTCTAAATCAAACCACAGTTCTTAACGTACAGAACACACACAAGAGGAAGCGTTCAGAAATGAACGAATCCTTCTTGAGGCATTGTAGACTAGGTCATATCAATATGACCCGACTAGCTGAAGTTACATTTAGATGTATATTTAAATTAGTTTGAATTTACATCTTATGAAACTTGCCGGTCATGTCACAAAGATAAGATGACCACAGCTCTGTTTATTGGAAACAGAGAAAGAGTTAGTGAAATTTTGGGATTGATACATGCTGATGTATGAAAGTCCCCTGTCTATATATGCCAGGACCGGTTCTTTGTACTTCATGACATTCTCTGATGATCTCTCAAGATTCAGACATATGTTCCTGTTGAAACACAAGTCCGAAGCTTTTAAGATATTCACAGAATTTAGTTAGAAGTGGAGAACCATAAACGGGTATAAGTATTATGTCCTTTGATGAGATCAGGGTGGAGAATACTTGAGCACGGAATTCCTGGACTATTCTAAAAGAGAATGAGATTCTCTCTCAGCATTACTCCTCGGAATACACCGCAGCAACTCGGTGTATCAGGGGCGGAGCAATAGCACCCTATGTGATATGGTGTGCTCTATGATGAGTACTACTGAGTTTCCTATTTCCTTTTGGGTGTTATGCGCTTGAGAAGCTGCATAACTATTGAATAGGGTTCTAATCAAATCAGTTACCTACCACTTCATATATGAAATGGAATGGGAAGAGCCTATCTCTTAAGTGTATTAAGATTTGGGGTTTTCCGGCCTATGCCTAAAAAGAAAAATCCGGACAAGCTCGAAGCAAAGTCATATCTATGTAAGTTTGTTGGATATCCTAAGCATACGCAAGGGAATATCTTCTTCCTAACCGAGGAACAAAAATGTTTTGTTTCTCAACATGCCACCTTTGTGAAAGGGAATTTCTTGTGAAGAAATTAGTGGTCATGAAGTAGAACTGGAAGGAGTTCCAGCTATACAAACTGCAGCTGATGATTTGGAAGAACCAAAGGAATCAATAGTTTCCAACGAACCTCAGCCTCTCCGCCGATCTAGTAGGGTTCCTCTCCCACCTGAGAGGTACTTCGGTTTCTCTATGACAGTAGGAGCGAGGATTGCATCATGAGATGATGACCCAACTAGTTTTGATCAGGCCATCAGGAGTGGGATTCTGTAAGATTGGCTGGATGCTTAGTGATCTGAGATAGAATCCTTATACACCAACTTAGTATGGACTTTGGTTGCTTTATCTGAAGGGTTAAATCCCCATCAGGAGCAAGTATATCTTGAGAAGATTACTTGGTGTACATGGAAAAGTTGAGACTTTCAAAGCTATGCTTAAGTCCATCCAGATCCTACTTACCAAGGCTACATACCATGACTACGATATCTGGCGGTTGGGTGTCATGACTGCTTTTCTAAATGATGATTTAGAAGAGAGCATCTATAAGTACCCAGCCAGAGGGCTTCGTAGGCAGTGGGAGCAGCGGAAACGTGAACAAGATGTTTTATGTGATAAATCAGGCATCAAGGAGTTGGAACATCTGTTTTGATGTGGTAGTCAAATAGTTTGACTTCATCAAAATGGTAGATAACCTTGTATATACAAAAGGTAGTAGAGAGTATGGTGGTGATCCTCATAGAGTACGTGGATGACATACTCTTAATAGGGAAGAAGTTTCCTATGCTATGCTCGGTTAATCTCCGCTTATCACAAGGATTCTCCATATAGGATCAAAGTGATACCTCCTAAATCCTGGATTTTGGATCTATGAGATAGATCTAATTGGATGTTAGGATTCTCACTAGGTGTAGTGAGATGGTATCAATCTATCCTGGGGAGAATCACTGGAAAGGTTCCAGGATGATAAGGACGACTGAATGTCAGTCGCAGGCATTGTCTTTACCCTCAGTGGAGGGACGGTATATTGGAAGAGTTCCAAGCTAGATACCGTGAATTACTATACGATTAAAGGCAAGATACATCGTTACCAAAGATGCTACCAAAGAGGAAGTCTGGATATATATATATATATATATAAGTTCATGAGATGAACTTCGTTTCTACCATTGTGTGACAATGGAGTTGTGGCTTAAGCCAAGGAACTACCGTCCTATCAGAAACCCAGATATAATTCTTAGGCAGTATCACCTAATCATGGAGATGGTTGATCTCCAGGGAGATCGAGGTTAGGAGAGTAGACACAGAGGACAACAGCGCGGATCTACTCACAAAGGCCTTTTTCCCAGTAGAGACTTTTATGGGATGGTTGAGTATGAGATACTTCAACCACAGCTAATTGTTGGGTATGCGATACCACAACAGATGGCCCTAGTGCAAGTAGGAGATTGTTAGTTATATGTATGCCCTAGAGGCCATTACTGTACATATGATGTATAATGTAGTGGATGCTTGGACATATATAGGGAGGACTTTCTTGCTCGACATGATAGTATGATATCTGGTTGTACTTTATCTTAACATATACTCTGATTGTTTCTTTGTTACATGTTGATAAAGCCTTTAGGATATGTACTCGCCTACTAGGACTAAGATAAGATCATACTAGTGGGCCACGGTAGTCGACGAGTACATCCTATAACTGTTCCTAGTCGAGGGTGTATCGAGACAGGGCATCGATACACCAGAGTAGACTAGCGTAAACGCATCTTGACCCATATGATGGGCGATGGATGATCCCATATCCATCGGTGTTTGACATCAAGGATGGTGTACGGGTGCTCAGTAGAGACTGGGTACACTGGACAGACTCGCCGAGAACACCCAGATGGTATTATACCTCACGTCAGATGGCAGTTCTCCGGTGACACTGGTACAGAGTAGTCTGTTGACCCGAGATCGTCATAGAGTCTTGTGTGATTCCCACTGTGCTTTGATTTCCATCATACCATGTCCAAAAGGGCGTGAAAAAAGGTGGCTTCTAGGTACAGTCCCGAATCACATGGAGGCAATGAGCGATAGGAGGGGATACGTCTCTCCTGGTATAGGGAGTTGATGTTGTACTGTGTTCGATTGGCTATAACTGGAAATCCCTGGCCAGGGTTCCTGAGATTTACTGGTAAGTGTTATCCATAGTTTCTTGAACTGTTATAGACCTCATATCGACACGACTTATCAAGCTACTAGGGTCTGACATTTACCACCCCTAGGCGAGACATGCGACATATCAGACGACGAGGCCGGACTGTACGGGAGTGTTACTGATTGGATTCACAGGAGAATGTACAGGCTTGCTTGTTGATCTTCTGAGCGCTCAATACCTGGCTGGCTGTTATGTTTAGCCGACCGCTTGCAGCTTGTGGGTGTTTGATATGATCATCACCTACTGCCGGTGTATTGACGATTCTTTAGAGTCCTACACAGAGGTTTCTTGGTTCAGGCAAAACGGAGTAGGGGAACATATGTGATATGTGCAGGACCGAGGATAATGCGATATGTGATACCGTATTCTATTCTCGCGATATTTGATATCAGCCGGGTCACCGGTTCAAGTGTTGATTCGATGAATCGGTAAATGAGATATTAGTCGGTTATATGCGATATAGTGTAGCGTTTTGAAAATCGTTTCGGTGAAATTTCGGAAAAACGGTAAAATAAGAGGGTTTTCTGTAAAAAGTCAAAATACAAATATCTTATTATAAAAATTAAATATACATATTCTAGCTATGTAATTGCTATTATTTGGTGTTTATTGAGCCACTGGTGAAATTTAAAATTTTCTGAAAATTTTTCCGAAATTAATTATTTTAATATTATTTTAAGCCGTCACTAATATATTTAATTTGGGAAAATTACAAATTGGAATGAGTTGAAAAAAATTTTGTGCATAATAATGCTTTAAATAAAATTTTATCATGTGGTGTTTGAAACGAAATCGTTTGCGAAAACGGTTTAGAAAATATCGAAGAAAAAGGGCTTAAATGGTGAAATATAGCTAAATAGAATTGGGGTATGGTTGCATGTAACTTAATATTCCTCATACACACACACACACCCTCACCCTCTCCCCTATTAGGGCTGAATTCAGCAGCCCCCACTCATCTCCTTACTTAAAAGTCGTAGGAAACCAAGAAAAGAAAAGGAAAAAAATAAAATAAAGGAAAAGATGTTTAAGTGTTGACTTGAGATATGGCTCCTTTGACCTTACCAACACCCCCACCTCACTCTCTCTCATCCTCCCTCAAAAATTCTGGCCGAAACCCCTCCCTCTTGCTGCCCCAATTTTTTCTCCTCTCATTTCATCACAAAAAATTCATCAAAATGCTTAAAATTCCATCAAAAATCAAGCTAAAACTCAAATCCGAGTCCTACCTATTTCTCCTTAACCTATCAAGCATGGATCTTGGTGAAAAGTATGCATTTTGGAGACAAGTTTCATGTTGATCTCAAGATGGTTATGAGGTATAAATCTTGTTCTTTTTTTTTTGAGTTGTTTGTTATTACTTCAAATTATGTTAATGAAGGGTTTAGTTTAGATTTTAAATTTCAAGTCCAAATTCAAGATTAGGGTTTATGAAATTGAAGTGAGGTTTTGTTTTGGAGTTGAATGGTGATCAATTGTGCATGGTTATGTGATGTATTTTTGTATCTTAGGGCATGCAAAATGTAATCTTGTTGCTTAGTGCTAATTGTAACATTAAAATATCCAATTTAGCTTTATTTAAACAAACTAGTTTTTAGCTTTTGGTTCCAAATGGGTGACTTAAAATCTAATTAAGGTTTTGATGACTTTATTAACATTTTAATTTGTTGTTTAGAAATTTAGATCATGCAAAACCAAGCTTAATTGATGAATTGTGAATTTTGCTATAAAAGGCACTACTACAAATAAGGGTTGCCCCTACGGATTTATCGGTAGGGGCAACCCACTGCCCCTACGGATATATACGTAGGGGCGAAAAAAGACCCCGTAGGTGCAAAGGCCACAGGTGCAAGTTGAGGCCCTGAACTTGTCCCTACGGACAAATTTATGCCCCTACGGATATCTCGGTAGGTGTTATAGCCCCTACGGAGTACCCCGTAGGGGTAATAAAATCATATATTTTAATTATTTTTTTAATATATTGTATATACCTACGGAAACCTCCGTAGGGGATATAAAGTAGCCCCTACAGATACGTCCGTAGGGGCCACTCCCAACACCCTGCACTGAGATCGGGGGGAAAAATATCAGGAAAACTGATATTTTGCCCCTACGAATTTATCCGTAGGGGATAAACAGTGGCCCCTACGGACATATCCGTAGGGGCACCCCCAACACCCTGCACTGATATCAGGTGGGAAAATATCAGGTTTCCTGATAGTTTGCCCCTACGGATAACTCCGTAGGGGCAACATATGTACCTACGGCTTAATCCGTAGGTACATATTGTCTGTATTTTTTTTTTAAAAATGGGCTGCTAGAGTTTTTCCCGCCCTGTGCACAATACTATATACATCAATCAAATCATATATTGCAGTATTCATAATCACATCTCACGCATATATATAATATACAAAAGAAACCCAAAAACTGAATATGATATAAATACAAACCAATATCAATATCGTTTCAAAATGTAGTACAATGTGATATAAATACATGTTTCAAAAAATAAGAACCAAAAAGCTACCCTAGTTCGGTCCAGCTCCACCTCCGAATAACGTTAGAATAACGCGCGCCTGCTCCTCGGTCAATACACTCTGCAATGCTACATATAAGGGAGTCTGAGAGGCATGTGGAGCTGGCGATGTGGTCTGCGCAGCCGCCGTCGAGGTAGTCGCTTGCGGAGCCGCGGCTGCGGGAGTCTGAGTGGGCGGTGGAGCAACAGGAGCTGTCTGCGGAACCGCAGCCGATGTAGTAGCTTGCGGAGCCGCAGCCGAAGGAGATGCATGTGGAGGCTCGGCCGATCTACCCTGTCGCGTCTGGACATAACGTGTGTAAGAAGCGTGTAAGAACTGTGTATTATTCGAATTCGTTTCATTATTAAGTTATTTCGAAACCCTGTTTGGATATCTAGTTTGGAAAAGCGTTGTTTATTTTAATTACATATGTATGTATGATTAATCAAACTTAAGTCTAAAACCAAATAAGCTCAAGCTACGTACTAATTATGGATATGTTGATATGTATATAATATGAAATGATATTTTACTATAAAGTAGTATACATACCAGCATCTCCTTCAACTCCTGAACGGTGGCCCTCAAGCTATCCAGTTCCTGATGGACATGCCGGTCACTGGAGACGGAGGAAGTAACTGCCGGGGTGGAGTCCAACCTCATATGGGCCCTGCTAGGGCCCAATCCCCGGCCTCTCTCCCAACCTCCGTGGTGCCCTCCGTGTGCGGCGTCCAGAACTGGGGTCAGCAGCCTCGGATCGTTCTGTCCGGTAAAATCGATCCCCGAGGCCTGGGCCTGCTCAACCACCCGCTCCTACACCCACATTAAGCAGTAAAGTATAAGTATAAAATTTAAACTTGAACCTTCCAAAACTAAAATTTCAAATTTGGGTATAAAAAATATTAACACTTACGCAGTACTCCTGGGTAGCGACGTCGGGACATCGAAGCTCGCCCGTGGCGGGATCTGTCGAGGTGCCGTGGACGGCAAGATATGCGGACAGCACGCTCGGTGTACCACCTGACGCCACGGTCCGAGATGTCTGCAATATTAGAAAGTAACTCTTAATATTAGAAATATTAGAGAATAACTCTTAATATTGCAGAATATTAGAGAATAACTCTTAATTTACCGATAACTCCATGGCTCGAGTAATGTTCCTCGAGCCACCTGTGTAAGTGGGGCGACCCCTCTTCGCCGACTTCCTGTTCTCCATATTCTGAGCGGCCTGTTTCTGCACAACGCATTAATATTTAGTTTTCTAATTAAGAAACACAAAGAAATAAATTATATCATAAATAATGAATTAAATTTAAAATACATACTTGTTTGCGTTCGGAGTCGAAATAAGCGCACAATAGAGGCCATGTCTCTACGTCGACTCTCGCAAACGCCGGAGTAGATAGGAGGGCCGCTCTCTCTGCCTCGGGGGTCGCTATCCACAGGGAGTAGCAGTCGGCCTTCAGCTCATTCCTGTTGTATCGGACCTTGGCCTGCATGTTCTTCATCAGGCTATTGTACAGAGCATGAAGGTCGAGCACCCTCCCCGAGTGATCAGGGTCGGCTACAGGCTGAAAATCGTAATCCAACTGAAAATACAAAAAAAAACATTGTTATTAGATTGCAAGTGTTAATAATAAATATATTGGATAGATCAAATGAAAATATATATTAATACATACCCGAGCCTGATCAAAGAAGAGGGCGAATGAGCGCTGGTGCTGCTCGCCCCACTCAACGTGAAATGGATAGTTCTTCACGATCCGGCTCTCGTCCCCCAAATACCGGCCGAACCTCTCGGCATGAGGACCGGTATAGCAATAGTCAAGGGTAAAAAATAGGGGGAATGCTGCCTCCCCCCTAGCTCTATCAGGCCTCAGCCTATGGGACTGATTCGGGCCTCGAGTCCCCCTCTGGGGATGGAGAGGCCCTGCGTCTGCACGAAATATCAAGACAATCAATAATAAGACAAAGTTGTATTAAGAAATCAAGGTTGATCTTGCCCTTCACAATTTTTATTTTCTTGCTGAATGATCCTGAGAAACCTGTGGGGACTTTCAAATCATGCAACACTTGCAGGAATCTTTTCTTCTCCGGTTGTGACATATGATAAGCGGCATTGGGAAGTACAAACTTGCCCGGTTTACCCGCTACCGGTTTAGGGTGCAGTTCACTTCTTATTCCCCACTCTTGTAGATCCATCCGGGCATTCATGTTGTCTTTCGATTTCCCGTCTTTACACAGAAGCAAGTTAAGTATGTGCTCTGATACTCCCTTCTCTATATGCATGACGTCCAGACAATGACGCACTGAATTTGTAGACCAGTACGGAAGCTCGAAGAAAATGCTTAACTTGTTCCAATATTGTAGTTTGACCTGTCTCGTCGGATCCATCCCGAAGGTCACGTTATTGTAACCATCCCATTTAGCAGTCACGTCCTCTCCGGACAATGGGGATGGAGGCCCAAGAAGCTCCTGATGACCATCAAAGTGAACCGTGTCTAACCTATAGGGGTGGTCTGGAGGCAGAAAACGTCGATGGCCGCAATAACAAACCTTCCTGCTAAAATTCAAAAATTTTGATGTTGTGTGTTCATGGCAATGAGGACATGCTTTGTGACCATGTACGGACCAACCTGAAAGCATTCCATATGCAGGAAAGTCATTAATTGTCCACATTAAAGCCGCACGTAGTATGAAGGTTGTATTTGTGTTTGAATCATATGTCTCTACACCATCAATGAACAAAGTTTTCAGCTCCTCAATCAGAGGTCGGAGATAGACGTCGATATTGTTCCCCGGTGAGTTTGGTCCGTCGATAAGAAGAGGCATCATAAAGTATGATTGGTCCATAGCCAACCAAGGCCAAAGATTATAAATTATCATTACAACGGGCCATGTACTGTGACTTCCAGCCATATAGTTGAATGGGCAGAAGCCATCGGCAGCCAGTCCGAGCCGGACATTGCGAGGATCGCTACTGAATATTGCGTGCCTCCTATCGAAATCCTTCCATGCCGGTGAATCTCTTGGATGGCTCATTTTACCATTTTCGCTTGGAGGAGCACGGTGATGCCAAATCATTGCCTCGGCTGTTTTCTTGCACCTGAATAGCCTCTGTAGCCTCTGTGTTATGGGAAAATATCGTGCTATCTTCACAGGTATATCAGGCTTCTTATCAGAATCTTTCGGCTTATACCTGGCCTCTCCGCATGTTGGACACTCTTTCAAATCTGAATTCTCTTTCCGGTACAACACGCAATTTTTAGGACATGCTTGAATCTTCTCGCACTTTAGACCCAAATCAGACATCATTTTCTGGGCTTCGTACCAGCTTTCGGGCACATTATTTCCCGGAGGCATAGAATCTTTCAAGAACGAAAGAAGCATTGTGAATGACTTGTTGCTCCATCCATTTAGGCACTTAATTTGGAAAAGTTGGACGAACCATGAGAGGGTGGAATACTTCGCATTCTCATAAATTGGTTTCCTAGCATCATTCATGAAATTTCCATATTTATCCGCACGCGGTCCTTGACCGGAAGGAATGTCATCTTCGGTACGAATAGATTCACCTAGGGCAGCCTCTACCATATCCTCCATTTCTTCTGATGGAAATAAATTTCCGTATCCTGCCGTATTACCGAATTCTTCTTCTTCTCCTGCCGCATTATCGTGTTCTCCTTCTTCTACCGCAGTACTGCATTCTTCTCCTTCCCCGTGATATTTCCAAGTTGAATAAAGTCTAGTAAACCCATGTTTTACAATATGAAGCTCTGCCAATTCTACCTTCTGCTAGTACTTATTGCCACATCTATCGCACGGACAGAGAATCTTCTCTATTATGATCTTATTATGTGCTCGTGCAAATTCAAGGAAAGCAGCAACTCCTGCGACAAACTTAGGTTGCATACGTTATTTCCAATCCACATACATCCGGTCCTTAACTCTGACGTACTCATGGGCCATGTTAGACTGAATAACATATAAATTGTAGGTTATGCTGACTATATTGAGAAATATAAGAACGGGATAGTTACTGACAAAGGAGAAAATCCATGTATATGCTTTGTGTGTGCGTTTGTCGTTGAAAAGAATAAATTATAGCACGTTATGTTGACCGATAGACGGGGACTAAGTGGCGCTTTTAGTTTCATATATGGGTATCGATGGGAATATGAAGGTTTCATATTATCATATATTGGTTTTAACCCGAACATCTCGAATCGCTCTCTGATTATGCGTTTTTATGTATGTGTTCCGGCTGTCGGGGGTAGGCTTCTATCCCATTAAGAATGTATAGAGCGAACGCCCATCACTTGTGCTTTCAACCGTTTCGAGTAAATTTCGGCAGCACCTCCCCGCTGTTCTCCGAGTACACTGTAATAGAATAGATAATCATTTCAAAGCTGTGAAACAACGTTGAAATGAACATCTAATCTATCTTTGTACACGGAGAACCAGCGGAAAGATACCGACGAAATATCTCGAAACGGATGAAAACACAAGTGAATGAAGGCGTTTGCTTTATACATTCTTAACTTGTCCACACGGGACAAATCTATGGGTTACCATACGATTGAATTTTCTCGTCGCGTAGACTATACGACTGTTGTTAGTATCGAGCTATACTGTCCGATATTTAACAACCTTCGTATAGTTCTAGGTCACGACGAGCATCGCACGTATGTTAACCGATAGACGGGGACTAAGTGGCGCTTTTAGTTTCATATATGGGTATCGATGGGAATATGAAGGTTTCATATTATCATCGAGTATCATATATTGGTTTTAACCCGAACATCTCGAATCGCTATCTAATTATGCGTTTGTATGTATGTGTTCCGGCTGTCGGGGGTAGGCTTCTATCCCATTAAGAATGTATAGAGCGAACGCCCATCACTTGTGCTTTCAACCGCTTCGAGTAAATTTCGGCAGCACCTCCCCGCTGTTCTCCGAGTACACTGTAATAGAATAGATAATCGTTTCAAAGCTGTGAAACAACGTTGAAATGAACATCTAATCTATCTTTGTACACGGAGAACCAGCGGAAAGGTACCGACGAAATATCTCGAAACGGATGAAAACACAAGTGAATGAAGGCGTTTGCTTTATACATTCTTAACTTGTCCACACGGGACAAATCTATGGGTTACCATACGATTGAATTTTCTCGTCGCGTAGACTATACGACGGTTGTTAGTATCGAGCTATACTGTCCGATATTTAACAACCTTCGTATAGTTCTAGGTCACGACGAGCATCGCACGTATGTTAACCGATAGACGGGGACTAAGTGGCGCTTTTAGTTTCATATACGGGTATCGATGGGAATATGAAGGTTTCATATCATCTTCGAGTATCATATATTGGTTTTAACCCGAATATCTCGAGTCGCTCTCTAATTATGCGTTTGTTGTGCATTCGTGTTGTATGTGTAACATGATTTTAAACCATTGAGATCAAGATTGATAGAACTGATCATCCTACATTGCAATAGCATTCATCAACCAAAAACTATTATTGCAATGGTATACATCTATAACAATCAACAATTAAAACTATAAATATAGGATACTGATATCATAAAGCGTTATGAGACACCTCATCTGCCACGTGTCGTGATCATGGAAATCGCTAATATTGAGTTATGAGACACCTCATCTGCCATGTGTCATGGTTACGTATTAGTTAGGGACACGGCTATTTGTGTGCGGCTGCACGCTTGTGCAAAGATTTGTAATGTTAAAAAAATGTGATTTTTTTTATACATTGGAAAGAATGAATAGGAATTGATCTTTACATTGTTAACCTCTTTTAGTTTTTCTTTAGGAGCGGTCTCTCATATCTTAGTTGAAATATTTTCTATGTTTGTTATGGTCTTACTCTCACATAAACTATCAATATCATGCCACAAGAGAGTGAAAGAAATAGCATGCATGGTGTGTTCAATGTATGATAAACAAGTACACTTCTAATAGTTTTTAAATTTGAGAAGTCCAGAGTGTATGGAAGGAGTTGAATAACAGAAGCATAAGGGGCACAACATTTTTTTCTTATATTCTGGATACATTCTAAAATCTTCAACAGCAATTGGAGTGTATTTCGCTGTGAGAGACTCTTCAAAGAAATGGAGGAAGAAGCACTAAAGAAAAAAGAGAGAAAAATAAGAATATAAAGTTGAAAGTAAACTTGAGCTATCCGCTGAAATCAAAAAGCATAGGAAAGTTGATTGAGTCTTGATCTATTGCTCTTTCTTTGCATTATCTCGTATGTCCATTTATAGATTTTAATGCCACATGAGATGTATAATCTGTCAGCTCCCTATGGTTGTATTAATGTCAGCTCTTACACAATATGGGTATCTGCCTTACCATTAAGACAACTATGGAATATGTTAATTTAAAATATAAGGCTAGCTATCTATGTATTCTGAGGGACTGCTTGCATAGAACTTAGCTTGATCCTCTCAATTATTACACATAAATATGCTGACATGCCTCTCATAACCCTAACCCCAGCCCCACAGTAACCCTAACCCCAGCCCCAACCCTAACCCCAGCCCACCGTAACCCTACCCCAGCCCCACAGTAACCCTAACCCCAGCCCCACCGTAACCCTAACCCCAGCCCCGCCCCAGCAGCAGCCGAACCCCAACCCTAACCCTACCCCGACCCCAACCCCGACCCCGACCGCCACCGCGCCCCTGCCCAAACCCAACTCTCGCGCGCGCAACCCAGACCCAGCCATGAATAATCCAAAAATGCTTTAATTTACCTCGAGATTTATACCTGAACGGGTGCGCTGGTGGGCTGGAGCGACGACGGTGGCGAATTGGCGAAGAAACCGGCGGTGGTGACGACGGTGGCGACGAAACCGGCGGTGGCGACGATGGTGGCGACGAAATCGGCGGTGGCGACGACGGTGGCGACTCTGTCCAACGACGGTGGCGACGCGACGGTGGCGATTTGGGGTTTTTCGCGCGCGTTTGAGGGAGAGAGAGAAAATGAGCGTAGGCTTTTCGATCTGGCTTTATTTTAAAACGATATTTACTTGCCCCTACGGATATACCCGTAGGTCCTTTGTTTGCGGCTCCGTAGGGGCAAACACCAAATTAAGAATTAATATTTTTATTCTTGGACGTCTGTGCCCGTAGGGGCAACCTTTTAGCCCTACGGATTAATCCGTAGGGCCAAGTTAAATATGCCCCTACGGATATTTCCATCCGTAGGGGCAACCCCCTATTTTACTAGTGAGGTGTTAAAAATTGATATTTTTGCAAACTAGGATTTTGGAAATTATGCAAATTTATGAAAATAAATTATAGAAATGGATTATATGACTTAGTTCTGATATTTAGTGGATATTGTGGCCGCTAAATTTGTTTAAACATCGAGTTTTGTACTAAAACGGTTAATTTTGCTTGCTAGATTTTCGGAAAAATAGCTTTTAAAGCGAGTTTGAGGTTTTTGTGAATTGCAACCTATTTCATATTATAATTAGTGTTTTTGAATGTATAAATGGGTGTGTTTGGGTTTTTCTCGATGGTTTGGCGTTTGTACGCCGACGTCGAGGGTTTTTGGGTCGATTTGTGAAAGCAACCATAGGTTTTGACCTATGTTGGATTCGTGCGTCGTTTTGGTCATGAGTCGGATTTTAATGCGATATGGTGCGTTATGATATGTAGGTACCCCATGTGGACTTCGAGACGACAAGCAAGCGCGTGACGACGTCGGCACCGGCGAGCGAGGACCAGGTGAGTAGATTTATATCTACGGGGAGAAGTCGGGTGGATGGCGTATAACACCCCCGCAGTCCGTGGTGGTGTATACGGATGCGTATACACACCAACAATTATTATATGTTATTTAGGTTTAATAACGATGTTTAGGATGGATATTGATGTGTTGGATTATTTTAGAGTTGTGAACCCTAGGGTAGTGTTGCACTATACATACACACATACATACTTGCATATATTCCTATTTATATGTGCTCATGGGATTCTTTAGAGTTATGTGTTCACATGGGTATGGGACTATGTGTTCACATACGGATTTGAGGATGATACTTGGGATTGAGCTGAGTCGATGAGATTTGTTTTGTGGTTGTGATATCGGTAACATGGCAAGATTCGTACTTGAGGTACGTCCTGGTATTATAGCGGATCTTGGGGCGGCGATATGGGTAAATAGTGTTATAAATATGATTTTGACCCGTACCCAGATTTGGGATGCCGTACGACGGTTTTACGTACGAGCTAAATATTTATGATTGATCCGCACTCTTGACTTGGGATGTCTGGTTATAGATATGATATTATTGAGGCGGGATCACCGACTATACATATACAGTTATGTATATGTATCGACTCAGATAATAGGCGGTTTCCTTACCTGTAGTTCAGCTTGTTAGTTCAGCCGTATAGTTTAGTGTAGTTGTTAGATTAGATTAGACTTCTTACCTATTTCAAAAACTAACGAATCGTGGGTATTTTAAAAGACAGCCCAAGGGATCCTACGGATATTTCAAAAGACGTATCTTTTCATAAAAATACCGTAGCCCCTATTTTCAAAACCCCATGATTCGTGTTATTTCAAAAGGCACCATTTGTAGGACTTATATTAGATTAATGCAGGTTAGTTACAGTTGCGTCTAGTATTCAGCTCCCGCTTATTATTGTGGTTCGCTCCGCATCGCATACTTACATTGTCATTTCATATTGCATTGTTGACATTATGCTGTTAGGACACCAGCACCATTACCGATGATGCGTATGTACCACGTACACTTACTTGCCGGCTCACACACATCTTCATCGGTAATTGCCATGTCATGTACACCTTAGAAAATATTATTGCTTAACTTAGCTTGATAGCTAGTAGTTTGATATAATATTAGTGTACTTACCTTATATGCCAGCTTAGATATTGTAGTTATTACTTGTCACTTCATGCATACTGTTATTCATTGTTATGCTGTATTCATGGATTCTTATGCCTATATTCATGGGTTTATATGCTATTGATGATTTGGATTCGGATTTTTATGAGATTTTCTGGATTTGGGGGAAAACCGAAAAACTTATATAAACTGATTTCGCTCTTTTTAAATAAAAAGTGCGGTTTTTCCCATGCTGTATGAGTCGTCCACCATGAGTTTGTTGATGGATTTCGAGACCCGATTCGAGGAGGCGGATGAACCGTTTCGGGTACATGGTGGACCCGGTAAGGTACCCCGGGGCAAGAAGCGCGTGATGATGACGATGTGAGCCTGGCAGGGGAGCACTACCTATCGGTGATTTTACCCGACGCGTCGGATATCCGGAGGATACCATCGTGGTCTTGAGATGGATGGTAGGGGCCGGTCTGGACTGACGGCGCCCTAGATATTGTGATTGAGACATTGATATTTCGAGATTTGAGGTACAGAGACTGTGATACAGAGATATCGAGATATTGGGATTACGTTTTGTGCCGATGCTAGGCACTGTTTTATGCTGATTTCATTATGATACCTCATTTTAAAAATACAAAGGAAATCTCACTAAATTATGAAAACAGTTTCTTCATTTACATGTATTCGGTTTTCATGCATTCATACCTCATTCACATGATATATTGCTACCTGAGGCACTGACACGGGCACATGAGATTACACTCGGGTTAGATATTTACCCTAGCCTTTGTTATAGGCTGCATGTTATATATATAATTGAGGATATATTATGATCATTGACCTAGGTTGCGTTATTTATGCGATTTCTTTCCGTAGATGTTTTTCGATTCACGAGTTGGCAACTCACCCCCGTTGTGCCCCAGTTTCTTGCAGGTTTTGCCGTACAAGTTTCATTACGGCTTTGCTGGCACTGCTTCCCATTTCCGGGTGACTGCTAGTAGGTGGGTTTACTTGTATCGTACCCCCATTATATATCTTGTATATCATTATTCTGTTGTATCTAGAAGTTCCATCAACCAAACATGTATTTATTTCAGAGATAGAGACCAGTGATGTTAGTTATTTCGACCTTAGAGTCGCGCGTTATATTTCTATGGATTTCTGGTGGTTTTGAGTTTCCTTTTGAGTTTTGATCCTCGCCCTTGGCATTGTATATTATTGCTTGTGTGGTTGTGACCGTCGATTGACGAAGAGCTAGCTCCTGCTTGGGGATGCCTTTTTGATTTCGTATACTATTCATGTTGTATCCCGTTTGGGGGCCAGTTTTTACAAAGGAGACTCTGCCGAAATTTTCGGGAAATGTTTGATTTTTTTTTAAACCGCATAATTCGGCTTGCTATTGAAACCAGTTGTTTTAATTGGTTTTCCTTCACTCTACTACTTTTCTTGGTTTGGATTTCTGGGTTTTCGGCTTACTTAGATTACGTACGCCTCGAGACGTTCGTAGTTTAAGTGTCGGTCATATTCCGTACTTTCTGGACGTGACAAAGTTGGTATCAGAGCGTTAGGTTTTACCTTCGGAGCGTAGGATGACCCTTGGTTGATGGAATAGGTGACTAAAGTAGAGTGACGTACCGTAGGTATGTTCCGCGGTATATTTACGATACGCTACTCCACATAAGAAGCCTTAGGATGTACATTTCTTTGCTCAGTATTATATTCATTCCGATCTAGCCTCATCAGTATCAGTTATGGTTCTGCTGCCACGATTACGGGCTGGGAGAGCTACAACTAAAGTTGCGGTCAGCACGAGCTCGTCACGAACGAGGACTGACCAGGGCGAAATTCCGGCGACACACGATTGCGGAGATGTGTCTTTTTATTGTGTTTCACGCCCCGAGCGTTTGATGGATCGCTGTATGAGATTACTTGGACGTGCCGATCAGCACTCGATGATTGAGCCACTGACAGAGGCCAGCCAGATTTTGATGACCGTTGGTGTATTGCTTACTCATGATGATTGAGGCACTGTTCAGCGTGCAGACGAGTGAGCCAGTTGTTGCTGCGAGTGACGAGATATCGCCCCATATGTTGGAGCTATTGCGGGACGAGTTGTACTAATAGATGCTAGAAGGTCGCTAGTCATCCGAGGATGGATGACTAGGACATGTGGTTCGTTCGCCTACCCGATGAGAGGTCATTAGATAGATTGATTCCAGCAAGAGACGACTTCACGCGGAGACGTTGAGAGTCGACAGAGACGATCGAATGTCAGAAACCTATTATTCCAGGTTTAAAGTATTCGGAAAGACATGCAGGAAATTCTATGGACCCTCTAGAAGAATGAAACCCTAACTCGACATAATGACCGTGTGAAAGCATTTGAACCTTCGGGTTTGCGGCAGTTCCACGGCGCCATTAGTGAGGCTTGGGTTTGCCCTTCTACGGCTGGACCATCGATGCTGTGGTACGTACTCGATACTGTTAAACTGTACCCAAGATGTTGAGCTTTTGGGGGATTATGAGGTTCTGACGAATCAATCGGATGGTTCGACTTCAATTGGATGCTAGGTGGTGAGATGCATTCTTGGGGGACTCCAGATACGAGGATAGCCGTTGGAGCTCAGTCCATGCAGCCACGACGAGACGAGTCCGAAGCAGTCGACGTTAGAGAAAAGTGGAGTAAGAGGTTCATACGAGATCTTGATGAGACTACGTTCCACTCCGCCGACATTAGAGATGCGATGCGCATGCCGAGGCATGGTACTTGGATTTACCTTCAAGAAGGAGTTGCGATGAGTATGCAGTCGTTCCAGAGAAAGATGCAGATATAGGAAAGGACGATGACTTCCGGACAGTTGGCAGAGATGAGACATGGAAGAGACCGTGAGCAGGATTCCTTCCAGGACACTGCTGCAATGATACTTGCACCCAGGATCAGATGTGTCACGTACATTCAGAGAGCCAGAGGCCGACGCCAGTGATATGCTGTCTTACGAGTGGTCGCGATGATTGCCCGAGAGATGACCAGAGAAGTGCCAGAACAGAATCATCCCCGTTAGCACACCTGACAGTGCCGATGAGCCGATGGACCGAGAGATTGGTAATTCACAGTGAAGACCTTGACCCAGGAGTGGTCATTGTTACGCACACCAGCAGGCCAGAGTTCATGATCATCGACGAGACGTCCCACTAGTGACCGCGACAGTTGGCCCGAGATTCTTAGAGGATGCACTTGAGCGGTACTATTCCGCCATTATTGATTTCGATGTTTTGGGTGATTTATTCTTATGATTTGATTTTGAAGATTGAGGATTTACGATCTTTGCACAGTGTTGCACTTGATATCATTTTCGTGCTTTGGTTTCGCATGTTTGTGATTTTACGGTTTTAGACATTTGAGTTGATTTTATGCGTATGCACGCACACGATTTGGTTCCTGCACTCTGTATAGTTTATATATGCTTGCAGTGCAGTGATACGCCTTTTGTGCACTTAGATGCACTGGACTTCGATTTCGATTGTGATACTCGATATTTGTTTTGTGCACCTTTTGCACCTGATTTGATTTTGCGCATGTTCGGCGCTTGATATTGGATTTCATGATTTCGTGCATGATGGATGCCCTGGTTTTGGGTTTTTTGCGCATGTTGAGCGCATGTCTTGAGATGCGATTTTGGTGCACACCAGATGCACTAAATCGAGATTTTTTTCGTGCATGTCAGATGCACCTGATTTTGCTGTCAGGCACACACGTTGCCTACGACAGATGCTTTGTGCACACCCGATGCACTTAGATCTTATTTCTGTGCACTTGTATGGCACGTATTTGGATTTTGATTTCCGTGCGTACCAGACGCACGTAGTACTCATACGCGTATTTTGGGATTGATTTTTCCTATAGAGCAGTACGTTTTTATGATATTTACTATGTGTTTTCGTACTGGGCAGGACTAGTCAGAGGACAGTACCTGAATATATTTGGCATTCATTTCCTTCAGATATTTACATATATAGATTTGATATTTACGTGTGTAGTTCCGATTTATAGCATATTGGTTTTGTATTGGATTTGACATTTGTGTCTTTACCATGATTCCGATGATTGCGGGATGCTTGACGGAGTTTTGATTTGAGTTATATGCTCATTTTTCATGCGCATGCGCTGCGCTACGATTTGTTTTATGTATTTACAATTTCGCAGCCCCGACGACTTGATGATTTTGCTTAGATGTTTTTGTATTTGGGGGGAGTTTGAATTTAAATTCGGGGACCGAATTTCTTTAAGGGGGGAAGATTGTAGCGTTTTGAAAATCGTTTCGGTGAAATTTCGGAAAATCGGTAAAATAAGAGGGTTTTCTGTAAAAAGTCAAAATACAATTATCTTATTATAAAAATTAAATATACATATTCCAGCTATGTAATTGCTAGTATTTGGTGTTTATTGAGCCACCGGTGAAATTTCAAATTTTCTGAAATTTTTTCCGAAATTAATTATTTAATATTATTTTAAGCCGTCACTAATATATTTAATTAGGGAAAATTACAAATTGGAATGAGTTGAAACAAATTTTGTGCATCATAAAGCTTTAAATAAAATTTTATCATGTGGTGTTTGAAACGAAATCGTTTGCCAAAACGGTTTAGAAAATATCGAAGAAAAATGGCTTAAATGGTGAAATATAGCTCAATAGAATTGGGGTATGGTTGCATGTGTTGGAGATAGTGCCCTCAGAGTCAATTATTAAGTCACAGGTACGTGATTGCAATGATTGATGGAGGACCTATCCCGGTAGGACAGTCTTACTCGAGATGATAGTATGCTATCTGGTTTACCTTTATCATCGTGTACTGTTTTAAGTGACCTGACACGTCGCTATTACACGTTGATAGAGCCCCTAGGATTCTTGCTTGACCACCAGCAGTATGAGGGCGATCATATAAGTGGGAGCTGGGGGTCTATAAGCATATCCTTAAATGGTTCCTAGTCGTGTGAGTTTCGAGACAGGGCATCGATACTCCAGAGTAGACTAGTGTATACAGTCGAGACCCCGGCGAGGGGCGGTGGCCGGTCTCACAAGCCATTGGTGTCAGTTGGATCACCTAAGATGTATACAGGTGCTCATTGGGTTATGAGTACACCGGACAGGACTCGCCGGGAACATGCTAGTTGGTCATATACCAGACGTCAGATGGCAGTTCCCTGGTGACATGTGTGCAGGTTAGTTCATCGACCTGGGGATCGTCATTTGTCTCGTGTGAGTTCCCACTGTACTTTGATTACTACCCTACCACGGCTCAAAGGAGTCGTGCAAACAGGTTTTAGTTGGGTACAGTCCCGAGCCACATGGAGGCAGTGAGTGTATCTTCAGGGGTTCGTCTCTCCCGGTATTAGGGGTGAGGTCGTGCTGTGTCTAGGAGAGCCATTACACGAAGCCCTCGGCCGAGGCAAGGAGATTTACTGGTAGGTATTCCAGTAGTATCTCAGGGTGTTCTGGGCTACACTCCGACGCGACTTGTACTGCTTTTGGGGGTCTGACTTTTACCAACCCCCTAGGCCCGCCATGCGATGCTCATAGACGAACGGAACGGACTGTACAGATATTGTCACTGACAGGCTCAGTAGGGTGTCAGGCTGAGTTCGTTCACAGACGTCCCTTTTAGTCAGTACCTGGTAGCCCGTTACGTATTGACTTATACCTCTGACGTGCTAGTGGTTAAATCCACAACCAAGGTGTTGACGAGTCTTTAGAGTCCCCCACATTCAGTTACTCAGCTTTCGGGCGAAAAGTTGTAGAGGCCGTATGGAGATATGGCAGGGTCCGATCAGATACGTGCGGTATTGCACGGATCAGGATCGGACAGTTTGTACTATAGGCCGTATGGTTATATGGCAGGGTTCGATCAGATACGTACGGTATTGCACGGATCAGGATCGAACGGACATCACTAGCCGGCTTTGGTTTAAGCCGGATCCTAGTATAGTACAGTGTAGATTTTGTCTCATTGCATTTGTATTTCGGTCGGAATACAAATGCGGTTGTGTATGCACAGTATCGGGGTTTTCCTGTAATTTATTACGGGACCAGTTTTCTGGAGTTGCCAGTTTGCTTTCCGTTTCGGCCAATTTCTTTTGTATCGTTCATTGGCCGAAGATTGGTGGAGGAGGGCTTAATTGCATTGTTGCAAATAAGCATTTGTGGAGGGGGTCTTTGCATATTTCCTTGTATCATGATGGCTCACCATACCTTGACCTTGCTTGACTTTTTGCTTCATGATGGTGTCATGATGGCTTGACCTTTGTTGTGATGATGAGGTTGGTGGAGTATGGCTTTGTTGATAATCATTTCCTTTCATGATATCATTTGACCTCTCTCACTTGTATTATTGTGTGAGAATCTCCCTCATTCCTATATACTACACTCTCATTCTCCTCTCTCCAAGTGTGATGGCCGGCCAAAACATTAGAGGGCTGTCCAAATTTTTGCATGTGGGATTTTTGCTCTTTTGCTTTTGTAAAATCCCACAAGTCCCTCCACATTGTTCTCATATCATTTCCTCCACTAAAAGGCAATTCCTACAACCCCAAAATGAGACTTGTACACTACATTCTACAAGGAATCTTGGGCACGTCGACTAGCCAGCTTCGTGCCCGAGTTGCCTCGGCATTGAGGTGGGAGCCCGTAAAAGAAGTAGGCGATGTGGTGCACTTCCGGCGACGAGGAGGAGACGGGACATTCCGCAGGAGATTGGGACGACGACGAGAAGACCGGAGGACTCGGATCTGTCGGTATATCTCTCTTCCCTTTCTTATAGATAGCTAGGACTAATTAATGGTTCGATCCGGGTATTAGTGCGCGGCGGTTTGCCAGTTCAAGAAAAATTAAAGTTTATCACCGCTTCCGCATTTGGCCGTCGGATTGACGGCCGGGGCGCCGCCGTGCACTTACAGTGGTATCAGAGCCTCGCCATTAACTTAGTCTAGCTTTGTGTAATGTGTTTGCATTTTCGATCGATCAAAAATCCCAAAACCGCATTTTTGCCCGCATCAGTTTTCTGTTGAAAATTTTTGGTGTCGAAAATTTTTTCAGGTTGCATAAAACTAGTGTACTGGAAGATCTAAGAGTGCTGGAAAAATTCGAGACACTAATCTCTTCAGGGGAGCGCGGAACCGCGGCAAAACCCTACTTGTTGCCGCGGTTCCGCCGCAGTATGGAGGATTCAGTGGGTCGGGTTTTTACAGTGGGCTTCTGGGGTTAAAATTGGGGTTTTGGAATATTAAAATTGGGCCCAGAATTTCTGTGAGTGCTACAGTATTGCTTGGGGGCCCACCTGTTAATTTTTTGATCGATCGGATATTTTAAACACATTATTTCACAGTATTTACATTATATCTGCGACCGTGAATGTCACTTGATCGGTAAATCCAGTCTAACTGCTATAGCCCGGTTAGACGGATTTGCGAACGTGACTTTCACGTTGATGTTCTGTTTTTGCTGTGATGTTGCGGATCGGTCGTGGGGGATAGCCTGGATGCAATGCTAGTACAGTTCTGTTGTATTATGTACATTTGATATTGCGGGGCGAGCGTCCGACATGTGGACTGCCGTCACTGCCTGATTGTATTATTTTTTTGGGGCACGACCTGGTTGCGGTCGATGTACCCGTTGTATGTATATTTTACTTTCTGTACTAGGATTGCCCCGCGGAGGGGTGCACGGATAGCCGGGTTCTAGAGGGCAACAAGCCCGCATCTCATGGTATTGAGAGGGAAGGGGCTTCACTCTAGGATTGGCGGGCTATTCGCCGCACTAGTAGGGGGTACAGGTTGACCCAGGAGGGGTGCCCAAGTTACCGGATTCCGTGAAGTGCTGGGTGGTCCATTCACGGCGCTGAAGGGGGCTGCCTCGCTTCAGGTTTTGGCGGGTGACTTGCCGCGCCCGTAGGGGTCTAGGTTCTCATTGCACAGGCTATCCACACGACCAGGGGAACGTGGGGTTTCAGCAGTGGCTCTGTGAATCCCGGGGATCCCAGATATCTGTATTGTTTCTGTGATGCTGTACATTTCTGTGATGTTGCATTTTATTCACGCCTTGAGCGAAATATAATATATTGGTATATATATTAGTAGATGTTGTATATGTTTTGCATCCGCGCTAGTCCAGTCCCCGCTCTGTCGTTAGTTAGCTAACCTAACGGGTAATGACGGGACCCAGTGGCGAATGCAGATGGCATATACATACGTCATATTATTTTCGTTCTTTGTGGTGTGATCAATTGATGGGACTGCGTTGATTCGGATCAATGCAAGTTAAAAACAAACCTTATCTGATGTTGTTGGAACACTTTTCAAAAAGCTGTTATTGCAAGGACGTTCACTTTTGTTTTGCATCGTGGTATTCAGTTGGAATATCCTTCTCCTCAGTCGACGAGGCAAGGGCCGAGATCCCTTCACCGGGAGTGACCCCTTGGACAGAAGTTTGCGTCAGGGCATTAACTTCACTATAGCCGATTACTTTTGCTTTGCACCGTGGTATTCAGTTGGAATATCCTGCACCTCATTCTACGGGGAAAGAGCCGAGATCCCTTCACCGGGAGTGACCTCTTTAGCAACGGTTTTCGTCACTATATTTTTAAAAGTTATCCGTTCCTTCAGCGATATCAAGTTCTTTACGTTAAAGGTTTTCGCCAGAAACCATTCGTAGCCCTCCGTCGTTTCATATGGGTGGTCAATAGTATTCAAGCTGTGTATGTTGGCCAAAGTCAAGGCACAGTGATTGGTAGCTATTGGGTATTCATATGCAGCATAGATAGATGCGTTGGTTTGGAACAGTCGTACTGCCATGTTGGCCAAAGTCAAGGGTATGTACGGGTGGATTCAAATTAACCTGGAGAATGACGGGTAGAACTTGACATGTGACTTATGATATGTTGGCCAAAGTCAAGGTCATAAGAGCATGGGGCAGAAATCACATCGGGAGTTTCAAAAGAACTGAAACTTGCCAGATATGCGCATACCTTCTGGAGTGTGATGACGTGAGCGGATTCCGTCACGTTATCATGCGATGAGAGTTGGATCCCGATTCCCACTGATGAGTTGGTTTACTCCTCGGGTGATCCCGACTAATTCTTCTTTCAGGTTTGGAGGAGAATTTGAGGTACAGTGGGAGGATTCCAGATTTGAGAAATTGGTAACCATTCTGATCTAGGTTAGAGTGCACGCTGAGTGTTTCTTTTCTCTCTCTCTTTAGCAGCGACCATTGACCCGACCCTAAGACTATGACTCAGTGACCAAATTAACCGAACCTTCTTGACACCGGCTTTTGGATTGTCAGAGTTGCAGACCTCATTGCCACTCCTACTTTTACCCTTTTCTCCAGGACACCCCGTATTACTACGAACGTCCACTTCCGTTGGAAAAAACCATCGTATGGTTAGATACGAACTCGAAGGGATTTATTCGAGGATGGTTTCCGGTTCTGGAGAAAATGGATAAGGTTTATTCAGTTGTCTTTTTTCTTTTTTGCCTTCTCTCAAGTTACGAGTACTCCTTAGTTTAGGAGATAGTACACCTATTACGCAAATTGGATAGTCTTCTTCCAAACCTTAGGCTGGTGCCGAACCGTAGGGAAAGAAGAAAACCAATTAGCTTAACGATGGTGTGCAGAAGGTATTAAGTTCAGACAAAGCAAGGGATTAGTAAGAGGGCAAAGTAAATTGCAACAAATATTCACGACCAAACCAAGTATTCCTTCGCCAATCCTAAATCACCTTTGTATTTCTCCAGGACACTCCGTATCACTACGAAGATCCACAGTTTATTGGATACTCCATCGTATGGTTATATACGAACTCGAAAGGAACTTGTTCCAGTTCGGGGATGGATTCTGGTTCAGGAGAAATAGGAATAAGATTTATTCAGGTGACTTTTATCTTCACCTTCTCTCGCATTGCGAGTGTTCCTAGGATTAGGACAGTACACCCATTATGCTTATTGGATGGTCTTCTTCCAAACCATAGGCTGGTGCCGAACGGTAGGGAAGGAAGAAAACCATTTGGCCTAAAGGGGTGTGCAGAAGGTAAAGACTAAAGACATATGAAGGGATTTGGAGAGGTGGTAAAGAATTATACGGTTACAATCGTGAATCTGGAAGAGGCATTACTAGGAATACCAGGATACCCCATCGAAACATTTCAATGTTTCAGTCTCACTGTGTACTGTTAAAAGAAGACTGATTTCCCGATTAGATACTTACTCCAGGGTATGTATTTACCAAGTATGATTCTCACATCTGTATGGTTTTACAGATGATGAGTGGGAGTAAGTTATTGGGAATTGGGTGATCATCCTCATTATATCGGGATTCGTTGTAATCGGTGATATTTGAGGAAATCACCTGGGCTGTTTGCCGGTTGGCAAATATTTGGTTTTGAATATCCGCAGTTATGCACCAATTTCAAATTGATATATCTGTACGTCTATTTTCATAGAGTGAGATATACCTTTCTGAAATTATGTCTACGACATTTACCTATATCAGTGGATGGTTAGGTAAGGAGCAATGAACAGCGGTGTAATTCTTCTTAACCATAAGTACAGTTTTCAACCTACGACACACAGTGAATGAGTTATCAGACTCAAGGGACTTATACAGAGTATTGTATGTTGTCCAGGGTCCATCAGGACAGAGGGGTTGGTCCTCGCACTATATTCGGTTTACTTATGACTTCTCTAGTTTTTAGACAGGTGTTTCGTGGAAACACAGGGTCCGAATTTTTGAGAAGTTATAGGTATTTGAATAAAGTAAAGAACCAGGTATCGCAAGTATCGGGATTCTTCAAAGTGATCGAAGATGTAGATACTTGTGTATGGTATTCAGTTGATAGTAATGACTAAGAGAACTTGCTTCTCTTTCAGGTTACTCATAATTGGAAGCATTCCTAAGTTGAGTAACGCTGATAGGCCTCTTTCCATTTAGTAGACATGCACTGGAAACAGATGCATGATTTGAATCTGGTTTAGTTAAATCAGTGCCTCTGGTCCTATATGGGATATAGAACAGTTCATATCTTAACGATGTTAAGGTACGGGGAGTTGTCCGGCTTATGATTAAAATCAGACTCTGGACAACTCAAGGCATATTTCTGTAATGGCTGTTTGTGGGTTGACCCAGGCTATGACGAGGGTTGACTTTCTACCATCTGGATGAACAATAGCAATATTGTTCTAGACTCGCCACAGTTTTATTAAAAATGGATTTTTTCAGAAAACAGTAGTGGGAGTATGGTAGAACTGGAAGTGATTCCAGAACCACAAACGATTACTGAAGATTTGATAAGGAACCTAAAGATTCAATCTGGTTTGACATTCCATTGGCCACTCCGCAGATAAGGTGGGTAACTTCAGACACCCGAGAGGTACTACGGTAGCCTCAAGGACGGTGACAGGGAAGTTCTTGTTTACCCAAAACTTGCCATTGCTGTTGTTCCAGACTGTGAGACCCGGCAGGAGGATGAGTATAGCGTCGTTCTAAACTAGCTTTAGAAGTGTACGTGTATATGACTCTGCCAGAGGGTTGTCGTAGTCAGTGGGAGCAGCGGAAGCATTGGTGGACAGGTAGCTTATGTCTATTTATAGACTAAAGCAGATATAGCGGAGATAGATCATCAATTTCTGATATGACAGTCATAGGTTTGACTTCATCAGAATAAGGGATGGATCTGTTGAGAAGGTAGTAGGGTTTGATGTCATGGTGTTTGGATGACATACACAGAGTAGGAAAGGAAACTCCTATACTACAATCGGTTATACTTTGGTCGTCACACAGTGGTTTCTCCACAAAGGAAATGGATTTTATATCAGACATACTGGTTACTAGATCTATGGTTTTAGATCTAGATTTGGGTAGTCTCCCAATCTGGGTACTTAGACAGCATTCTAAGGGTATTTAGAATGGACGACTCCTGGCACGGTAGTGTACCTGCAGGTGATGGAGTCACCCTCTCTAAAGCCGTCTTACAGACTAAAGAGGAGAGGGATGTGCATGATTGGCAGATCACTTGCTCAGGCAATTGAGTTAATCATGAGATGTCAAGTACCACACCAGACATTGTTCTTGCACTAGATGCAATAAGCTGACATTAATTCAATCCTGGAGAAACGGTCGGAAGCAGTTTTAGAACATAAGTGGATGTTCTAGGGATATGATAACGACAGCCTCATTCGGGAAACAGTTATCATTCCAGGCTTCTAAGGTGACATGGACGACAAGGAAGTTGTCAGAGTTATAGTTTTTCCTTCTGATGAGGGGCAGTATTTTGGACAGGTGGTCCAAGGCAATACTGAGGGAGGCATGGCGCAGGATACTGATTAAGTTCAGTTGACGATACAGTCTAAGAAGTTTGGATTTGGAGTTCATTTATGAGCTATGTCCCATCAGACATCCAGACACATTCTAAGACAGGTATTTCTCATTTCGGGAGATGGGTTCTCTCCGCGAACATGAGATATAGAGAGACATAGAAAGATACAACAAAGCGGATCCACTCACTGAGGCTATTCCTCGAACGCAATAGTTTCGCAAGCGAGCTTTGTGGGACTGATTAGTAGAGGAGTTGGGTGTTCGGTATCACACGGGCTGTGAGTATGCGGCATCGCAATAATTAGCCTTGAGTGCAAGTGGGAGATTGTTGGAGATAGTGCCCTCAGAGTCAATTATTAGGTCACAGGTACGTGATTGCAATGATTGATGGAGGACCTATCCCGGTAGGACAGTCTTACTCGAGATGATAGTATGCTATCTGGTTTACCTTTATCATCGTGTACTGTTTTAAGTGACCTGACACGTCGCTATTACACGTTGATAGAGCCCCTAGGATTCTTGCTTGACCACCAGCAGTATGAGGGCGATCATATAAGTAGGAGCTGGGGGTCTATAAGCATATCCTTAAATGGTCCCTAGTCGTGTGAGTTTCGAGACAGGGCATCGATACTCCAGAGTAGACTAGTGTATACAGTCGAGACCCCGGCGAGGGGCGGTGGCCGGTCTCACAAGCCATTGGTGTCAGTTGGATCACCTAAGATGTATACAGGTGCTCATTGGGTTATGAGTACACCGGACAGGACACGCCGGGAACATGCTAGTTGGTCATATACCAGACGTCAGATGGCAGTTCCCTGGTGACATGTGTGCAGGTTAGTTCATCGACCTGGGGATCGTCATTTATCTCGTGTGAGTTCCCACTGTACTTTGATTACTACCCTACCACGGCTCAAAGGAGTCGTGCAAACAAGTTTTAGTTGGGTACAGTCCCGAGCCACATGGAGGCAGTGAGCGTATCTTCAGGGGTTCGTCTCTCCCGGTATTGGGGGTGAGGTCGTGCTGTGTCTAGGAGAGCCATTACACGAAGCCCTCGGCCGAGGTAAGGAGATTTACTGGTAGGTATTCCAGTAGTATCTCAGGGTGTTCTGGGCTACACTCCGACGCGACTTGTACCGCTTTTGGGGGTCTGACTTTTACCAACCCCCTAGGTCCGCCATGCGATGCTCATAGACGAACGGACCGGACTGTACAGATATTGTCACTGACAGGCTCAGTAGGGTGTAAGGCTGAGTTCGCTCACAGACGTCCCTTTTAGTCAGTACCTGGTAGCCCGTTACGTATTGGCTTATACCTCTGACGTGCTAGTGGTTAAATCCACAACCAAGGTGTTGATGAGTCTTTAGAGTCCCCCACATTCAGTTACTCAGCTTTCGGGCGAAAAGTTGTAGAGGCCGTATGGAGATATGGCAGGGTCCGATCAGATACGTGCGGTATTGCACGGATCAGGATCGGACAGTTTGTACTATAGGCCGTATGGTTATATGGCAGGGTTCGATCAGATACATGCGGTATTGCACGGATCAGGATCGAACGGACATCACTAGCCGGCTTTGGTTTAAGCCGGATCCTAGTATAGTACAGTGTAGATTTTGTCTCATTGCATTTGTATTTCGGTCGGAATACAAATGCGGGTGTGTATGCACAGTATCGGGGTTTTCCTGTAATTTATTACGGGACCAGTTTTCTGGAGTTGCCAGTTTGCTTTCCGTTTCGGCCAATTTCTTTTGTATCGTTCATTGGCCGAAGATTGGTGGAGGAGGGCTTAATTGCATTGTTGCAAATAAGCATTTGTGGAGGGGGTCTTTGCATATTTCCTTGTATCATGATGGCTCACCATACCTTGACCTTGCTTGACTTTTTGCTTCATGATGGTGTCATAATGGCTTGACCTTTGTTGTGATGATGAGGTTGGTGGAGTATGGCTTTGTTGATAATCATTTCCTTTCATGATATCATTTGACCTCTCTCACTTGTATTATTGTGTGAGAATCTCCCTCATTCCTATATACTACACTCTCATTCTCCTCTCTCCAAGTGTGATGGCCGGCCAAAGCATTAGGGGGCTGTCCAAATTTTTGCATGTGGGATTTTTGCTCTTTTGCTTTTGTAAAATCCCACAAGTCCCTCCACATTGTTCTCATATCATTTCCTCCACTAAAAGGCAATTCCTACAACCCCAAAATGAGACTTGTGCACTACATTCTACAACGAATCTTGGACACGTTGACTAGCCAGCTTCGTGCCCGAGTTGCCTCGGCATTGAGGTGGGAGCCCGTAAAAGAAGTAGGCGATGTGGTGCACTTCCGGTGACGAGGAGGAGACGGGACATTCCGCAGGAGATTGGGACGACGACGAGAAGACCGGAGGACTCGGATCTGTCGGTATATCTCTCTTCCCTTTCTTATAGATAGCTAGGACTAATTAATGGTTCGATCCGGGTATTAGTGCGCGGCGGTTTGCCAGTTCAAGAAAAATTAAAGTTTATCACCGCTTCCGCATTTGGCCGTCGGATTGACGGCCGGGGCGCCGCTGTGCACTTACAGCATGTAGCTTAATATTCCTCATACACACACACACCCTCACCCTCTCCCCTATTAGGGCTGAATTCAGCAGCCCCCACTCATCTCCTCACTTAAAAGTCAAAGGAAACCAAGAAAAGAAAAGGAAAAAAATAAAATAAAGGAAAAGATGTTTAAGTGTTGACTTGAGATATGGCTCCTTTGACCTTACCAACTCCCCCACCTCACTTTCTCTCATCCTCCCTCAAAAATTCTGGCCGAAACCCCTCCCTCTTGCTGCCCCCTTTTTTTCTCCTCTCATTTCGTCACAAAAAATTCATCAAAATGCTTAAAATTCCATCAAAAATCAAGCTAAAACTCAAATCCGAGTCCTACCCATTTCTCCTTAACCTATCAAGCATGGATCTTGGTGAAAAGTTTGCATTTTGGAGACAAGTTTCATGTTGATCTCAAGATGATTATGAGGTATAAATCTTGTTCTTTTTTTTTTAGTTGTTTGTTATTACTTCAAATTATGTTAATGAAGGGTTTAGTTTAGATTTTAAATTTCAAGTCCAAATTCAAGATTAAGGTTTATGAAATTGAAGTGAGGTTTTGTTTTGGAGTTGAATGGTGATCAATTGTGCATGGTTATGTGATGTATTTTTGTATCTTAAGGCATGCAAAATGTAATCTTGTTGCTTAGTGCTAATTGTAACATTAAAATATCCAATTTAGCTTTATTTAAACAAACTAGTTTTTAGCTTTTGGTTCCAAATGGGTGACTTAAAATCTAATTAAGGTTTTGATGACTTTATTAACATTTTAATTTGTTGTTTAGAAATTTAGATCAAGCAAAACCAAGCTTAATTGATGAATTGTGAATTTTGCTATAAAAGGTGTTAAAAATTGATATTTTTGCAAACTAGGATTTTGGAAATTATGCAAATTTATGAGAATAAATTATAGAAATGGTTTATATGACTTAGTTATGATATTTAGTGGATATTGTGGCCGCTAAATTTGTTTAAACATCGAGTTTTGTACTAAAACGGTTAATTTTGCTTGCTAGATTTTCGGAAAAATAGCTTTTAAATTGAGTTTGAGGTTTTTGTGAATTGCAACCTATTTCATATTATAATTAGTGTTTTTGAATGTATAAATGGGTGTGTTTGGGTTTTTCTCGATGGTTTGGCGTTTGTACGCCGACGTCGAGGGTTTTTGGGTCGATTTGTGAAAGCAACCATAGGTTTTGACCTATGTTGGATTCGTGCGTCGTTTTGGTCATGAGTCGGATTTTAATGCGATATGGTGCGTTATGATATGTAGGTACCCCATGTGGACTTCGAGACGACAACCAAGCGCGTGACGACGTCGGCACCGGCGAGCGAGGACCAGGTGAGTAGATTTATATCTACGGGGAGAAGTCGGGTGGATGGCGTATAACACCCCCGCAGTCCGTGGTGGTGTATACGGATGCGTATACACACCAAAAATTATTATATGTTATTTAGGTTTAATAACGATGTTTAGGATGGATATTGATGTGTTGGATTATTTTAGTGTTGTGAACCCTAGGGTAGTGTTGCACTACACATACACACATACATACTTGCATACATTCCTATTTATATGTGCTCATGGGATTCTTTATAGTTATGTGTTCATATGGGTATGGGACTATGTGTTCACATACGGATTTGAGGATGATACTTGGGATTGAGCTGAGTCGATGAGATTTGTTTTGTGGTTGTGATATCTGTAACATGGCAGGATTCGTACTTGAGGTACATCCTGGTATTATAGCGGATCTTGGGGCGGCGATATGGGTGAATAGTGTTATAAATAAGATTTTGACCCGTACCCAGATTTGGGATGCCGTACGACGGTTTTACGTACGAGCTATATATTGATGATTGATCCGCACACTTGACTTGGGATGTCTGGTTATAGATATGATATTATTGAGGCGGGATCGCCGACTATACATATACAGGTATGTATATGTATTGACTCAGATGATAGGCGGTTTCCTTACCTGTAGTTCATCTTGTTAGTTCAGCCGTATAGTTTAGTGTAGTTGTTAGATTAGATTAGACTTCTTACCTATTTCAAAAACTAACGAATCGTGGGTATTTTAAAAGACAGCCCAAGGGATCCTAGGGATATTTCAAAAGACGTATCTTTTCATAAAAACACCATAGCCCCTATTTTCAAAACCCCATGATTCGTGTTATTTCAAAAGGCACCATTTGTAGGACTTAGATTAATGCAGGTTAGTTACAGTTGCGTCTAGTATTCAGCTCCCGCTTATTATTGTGGTTCGCTCCGCATCGCATACTTACATTGTTATTTCATATTGCATTGTTGACATTGTGCTGTTAGGACACCAGCACCATTACCGATGATGCGTATGTACCACGTACACTTACTTGCCGGCTCACACACATCTTCATCGGTAATTGCCATGTCACGTACACCTTAGAAAATATTATTGCTTAACTTAGCTTGATAGCTAGTAGTTTGACATAATATTAGTGTACTTACCTTATATGCCAGCTTAGATATTGTAGTTATTACTTGTCACTTCATGCATACTGTTATTCATTGTTATGCTGTATTCATGGATTCTTATGCCTATATTCATGGGTTTATATGCTATTGATGATTTGGATTCGGATTTCTATGAGATTTTCTGGATTTGGGGGAAAACCGCAAAACTTATATAAACTGATTTCGCTCTTTTTAAATAAAAAGTGCGGTTTTTCCCATGCTGTATGAGTCGTCCACCATGAGTTTGTTGATGAATTTCGAGACCCGATTCGAGGAGGCGGATGAACCGTTTCGGGTACATGGTGGACCCGGTAAGGTACCCCGGGGCAAGAAGCGCGTGATGATGACGATGTGAGCCTGGCAGGGGAGCACTACCTACCGGTGATTTTACCCGACGCGTCGGATATCCGGAGGATACCGTCGTGGTCTTGAGATGGATGGTAGGGGCCGGTCTGGACTGACGGCGCCCTAGATATTGTGATTGAGACATTGAGATTTCGAGATATTGAGGTACAGAGACTGTGATACAGAGATATCGAGATATTGGGATTACGTTTTGTGCCGATGCTAGGCACTGTTTTATGCTGATTTCATTATGATACCTCATTTTAAAAATACAAAGGAAATCTCACTAAATTATGAAAACAGTTTCTTCATTTACATGTATTCGGTTTTCATGCATTCATACCTCATTCACATGATATATTGCTACCTGAGGCACTGACACGGGCACATGAGATTACACTCGGGTTAGATATTTACCCTAGCCTTTGTTATAGGCTGCATGTTATATATATAATTGAGGATATATTATGATCATTGACCTAGGTTGCGTTATTTATGCGATTTCTTTCCGTATATGTTTTTCGATTCACGAGTTGGCAACTCATCCCCGTTGTGCCCCAGTTTCTTGCAGGTTTTGCCGTACAAGTTTCATTACGGCTTTGCTGGCACTGCTTCCCATTTCCGGGTGACTGCTAGTAGGTGGGTTTACTTGTATCGTACCCCCATTATATATCTTGTATATCATTATTCTGTTGTATCTAGAAGTTCCATCAACCAAACATGTATTTATTTCAGAGATAGAGACCAGTGATGTTAGTTATTTCGACCTTAGAGCCGCGCGTTATATTTCTATGGATTTCTGGTGGTTTTGAGTTTCCTTTTGAGTTTTGATCCTCGCCCTTGGCATTGTATATTATTGCTTGTGTGGTTGTGACCGTCGATTGACGAAGAGATAGCTCCCGCTTGGGGATGCCTTTTTAATTTCGTATACTATTCATGTTGTATCCCGTTTTGGGGGCCAGTTTTTACAAAGGAGACTCTGCCGAAATTTTCGGGAAATGTTTGATTTTTTTTTTAAACCGCATAATTCGGCTTGCTATTGAAACCACTTGTTTTAATTGGTTTTTCTTTACTCTACTACTTTTCTTGGTTTGGATTTCTGGGTTTTCGGCTTACTTAGATTACTTACGCCTCGAGACGTTCGTAGTTTAAGTGTCGGTCATATTCTGTACTTTCGGGACGTGACATATAGCCGGATTATCGGATCAAGTGTTGATTCGATAATTTAATGTATAATAATATATATGATATATTAAATTACATTAACTAATATTAGCTCACTAAAAGATTCTTTTTCTCACTCGGGTAATACATTGATATATATGCGATATATGTTAATTGTATTATTTTATTTTGTTACAATAAATAATATGTATGTGATATATAATATTGTAACATGATATGATAACTAATGCAACATGTTTAGTGGAGATTAAACAAGGTTAGGGTTTGTTTTGGATTAGTTCCTTCTTGATGCTTCTAGAAGGTTTCTTTTTGTTTTTGCTAAGGTATTTTCAATTGACTCATGCTTTAATCCAACCTAAACCCCAGCCCTAGTTAAATCTCTACAAAGGTTTAGTCAACCATGGTTGCATTATTCATGATGATTATCTTTTCATTATTCATTACAAAAGGATTCTAATGATTATTCATCTTCTTCTTTCTTGAGTTCTTCTTGCAAAGCTTTCTAGCTTTGATTTTGTGATGAAAAATGAGTGAGAATAAGAAAACAAATGAGAGCAAAAATCCTACTTCATCATCCTCATCTACCCTTTCCCTTTAGATGGGAGTGTTCACTTCATTTAGTGAGTAAGAGCTTGTGTTAATGAAACTTCAAGGTAGATTATCTTTGTTATCGAAGATCGGAAGCAAGCTTGCATCTTTCTCTTCGTGGAGCCTCTTGAGGGTCCGGAACACGATGATCGCAGCGAAGAGACCTCAACATGGAGCTTAAAAAGTAAAGGACTAGATCTACAAAGCTTGTAATCCCTCTCACTTAGTGTTAAAGTATTTAACATACTTGTTTTCTCCTAATCTCTAGTTTAAAGATCCGGCTTTGGGTTGTTCGGTACGGCTAAATTTTAAATCGGGCATGGTTGATGCCTCGTAGACCCTTGTGCGTGTGCCTAGCAACCCCACACTTTTGTGATAAGAATCCTTCGACTGATTGTAGCATAGGAATACCATTTCCTATCAATAGAATGTCATCCACGTACAAGACGAGGAATACCACATTTCTCCCTACTATCTTACTATATATGCATGGTTCATTTGGATTTTTGATAAAGTCGAATTCTTTGACTGTATCATCAAAACAGATGTTCCAACTCCGCGATGCCTTCTTTAGTCCATAAATGGACTTAAGAAACTTGCACACTTTCTCGTTGCTCCTACTTTGAATGAAACACTCTGGCTGATCCATATTGACGCACTCTTCCAAATTTCCATTTAGAAAAGCCGTCTTTACGTCCATCTGCCAGATCTCATAATTGTGGAAGGCAGGAATGGCAAGAAAGATTCGAATGGATTTGAGCATAGCCAATGGAGAAAATGTTTCATCATAGTCCAAACCAGGTCTTTGGCGAAAACTCTTTGCAACAAGTCTAGCATTATAGGTTTCTACCTGTCCATCACACCAATCTTTTTTCTGAAGATCCATTTGCAACCAACGGGTTTTACCCCTTCCGGAGCAAAGTCCAAAGTCCATACTTTTTTGGTGTAAATGGACTCCATCTCGGCCCACATTGCATAAAGCCATTTTACCGAGTCGCCGCCTTGAATGGCTTGCTAGAAGCAAGTAGGCTCATCATTGTTAATGATGCAATCCTCTCGATCCCCGTCTATGAGAAAACCATAGTAACTCTCGGGTGAATGAGACTGCCTACTACTTCTGCGGAGTGGCGCGGGGATGTCCGGTTCTTTTGAAATCTCTGGTTCTATCATGCATTCAGTAATAACTTGTGGTTCTGGAATTTCTTCCAGTTTTATTGCGCTCCCACTTATCTGACTTTCTAATAGTTCAGTTTCCAAAAAGTAGGCATGACGAGAAACAAAAACCTTTTGCTCCTCTGCGTAATAGAAAAGATACCCCTTGGAGTTATTTGGGTATCCTACAAACTTACACTGTACTGAGCGTGCCTCGAGCTTGTCCGCATACTACTTTTTAACAAAAGCTGGACATCCCAATGTCTTAAGATACTTAAGATAGGGTTTCTTCCCACTCCACATCTGATATGGTGTGGTAGGCATAGTCTTGGTAAGAACCTTATTCAGAAGATATGCAGCCTATTCTAGTGCATAACCCCAGAATGATCGCGGCAACTCAGCGTTACTCATTATGGAACGAACCATATCTAATAGAGTTCGATTCTGCCTTTCGGATACACCGTTGTGTTATGGAGTGTATGGAGGAGTAAGCTGAGAGAGAATTCCATTCTCTTTTAGATAATCCAGGAACTCGACACTTAAGTATTCGCCACCTTGATCAGATCTTAGTGTCATGATACTTTTGCCTGTTTGTTTTTCCACTTCATTCTTATATTCCCGGAATTTCTCAAAAGCCTCGGATTTATGCTTCATCAAGAAGACATGTCCATACCTAGAGAAATCATCTGTAAAAGTAATGAAATAGGAATAACCACTTCGCGCATGTGTAGACATTGGATCACATACTTCACTGTGTATGAGTCCCAAGAACTCGCTCGCTCATACTCCGTGTCCAGTAAACGGAGTCTTTGTCATCTTTCCTATGAGTCAAGATTGACAAGTTGCATAAGACTAATATTCAAACGGATCCAAATATCCCTCTCTATGTAGCTTCGTCAATCGTGTTTCATTGATGTCACCCAGTCGACAATGCCATAAGAAAGCCTGATTTAGTTCCGGAGACTTTCCTTTAAGTTTGTTCTGGACACTGAAAACCTGAGCTTGATTTAATACGTATATTTCGTTATCTAATGTACCTGACCCAATCAAAGCTTGATTTAGGTGGATGTGGACCACATTTCTTACAAATGTAAAATCATATCCTTTCTTAGAAAGTAAGGATACAGATATGATGTTACAAGCTAGACTAGGTACATACAAACAGTTACGTAGAATCAATATTTGCCCACTTGTCAATCCAAGGTGATATTCCCCTACTGATTCAGCATCCACGCTCATTCCGTTAGCAACCCTGAGAGTCATATCACCTAACCTGATAACTTTATGGTTTCTCAAAGCCTATAATGAATTACAGATACGACATCCTGATCCGGTATCTAGTACCCAGGATGTTGAATTAATTGACATACAGTTTTCTATTACAAACACACCCGAAGTCGAAGACACAACATGCTTCAGATCCTGGATTCTGGCTTCCAAAACCCTGTAATCCCTCTGCCAATTGTAAGGTTAGCATAGCACCTTGTGAAGGTTTTGGCAAGCATCAAACATGCTATTTTAAAATTTTTAGGGTGCTAAACAAACCCTAACCAAGATCTTAACTAGAGTAATAGGAATAACATAGCATGTAAACAACTTTAAATCTAAGAGTTAGGGATTACAACCTTTGTAGACCGGTCCTTCACTTCAAATAGCTCCATGTAGTAGTCTCCTTTGCTGCGATCGTAAACTCCAGACTCTAGAGAGGCTCTATAAAGAAACGAACGTGCTTGCTTCGATGACTTCGAGGTCGAAGATGATCTACGTCGAGGAGACACTAACTCAAGCTATTCCTTCACTAGGTCATGAACTTTGTGAAGAAAACACACTCTACTACATGGCAAATGGTAGAGGATGAAGAAGGAGGTGGGCTCACTTTAGAATTGATTTTCTCACTTTATTTCACATACCTCCATTGAAGCTAGAAAGCTTTTCATGGAACTTGAAGAAGAAGAAGAAGAACTCATGAATAATTCATCCAAATGAATTATTGCACCCATGTTTGAGTTAAAGCTATCATGCTTAACTCATGTAGAGAATAAACCACACACTATGGTTAAGTGTTGGGTTTGATAAATATCTTTAACTAGACAAAACAGTTGACTTTGTCACAGCTTATCCCAAAGCTTTTGTCCAAGCTTTAGCATAACAAACTCAATCTCTTTTGAATTAGCTTAACATAAAGAGAAACCCTAACTTAACCCTAGTATGGTATTAATCTCATACAACCATCTTGTATGTATCATCATGACACAATACATGTGCACAATTATACATATCACATATATACAATTTGCACACTAAGTGAGAAAAGAAATCATTACTGAGCTAAATATTAGTTATTGTAATATAATATATCAAATGTATAATTAAAAATTAAATTATCAAATCAACTCTTGATTTAATAATCCGGCTATATCACATATAACCAACTAATATGAAGTGCAACATCTTATCGAATCACAGCTTGATCTGATAACTCGGCTATATCACATATAACCAATCAAGTCACACATAGTAGAATAGAATGCGGTATCACATACACGCATCAATCTCGATCCTGTGCATATCACATATGCGCTCCTACTCCGTTTCGCTTGAGCCAGGAAAGCTCTATGTACGACTCTAAAGACTCGTCAATACGCCAGCAGTAGGTGATGATCATATCAAACACCCACAAGCTGCAAGCGGTCAGCTAAACGTAACAGCCACCCAGATATTGAACGATCAGAAGATCAACAAGCAAGCCTGTACATTCTCCTGTGAATCCAATCAGTAACTCTACCGTACAGTCCGGTCTCTTCGTCTGATATGTCGCATATCTCGCCTAGGGGTGGTAAACGTCAGACCCAGTAGCTTGATAAGTCGTGTCGATATGAGGTCCATAACAGTTTGAGAAACTACTGATAACACTTACCAGTAAATCTCAGCAACCCTGGCCAGGGATTTCCAGTTATAGCCAATCGAACAAAGCGCAACATCAACTCCCTATACCGGGAGAGACGAAACCCCTCCTATCGCTCATTGCCTCCATGTGATTCGGGACTGTACCCAAAAGCCACCATTTTGCACGCCCTCTTGGACGTGGTATGATGAAAATCAAATCACAATGGGAATCACACAAGACTCTATGACGATCTCGGGTCTACAGACTAACCTGTACCAGTGTCATCAGAGAACTGCCATCTGACGTGAGGTATAATACCATCTGGGTGTTCTCGGCGAGTCCGTCTAGTGTACCCAGTCTCCACTGAGCACCCGTATACCTTCTCTGATGTCAAACACCAATGGATATGGGATCATCCATCGTCCATCATATGGGTCAAGAAGCGCATACGCTAGTCTACTCTGGAGTATCGCTGCCCTGTCTCGGTACTCCCACGACTAGGAACATTTGAAGTATGTACTTGGCGACTACTCTGTCCCCACTAGTATGATCTGCATCATAGTCCTGGTAGTCAAGTACTCATCCAAAAGGCTTTATCAACATGTAACATAGAGACAATCAGAGTACATGTTAAGATAAAGAGTAACCAGATAGCATACTATCATGTCGAGCAAGAAAGTCCTCCCTATATATGTCCAAGCATCCACTACAATATACATCATTATGTACAGTAATGGCTTCTATGGCATACATATCACTAACAATATCCCACTTGCACTAGGGCCATCTGTTGTGGTATTGCATACCCAACAATTAGCTGTGGTTGAAGTAACTCATACTCAACCATCCCATAAAAGTCTCTACTGGGAAATAGGCCTTTGTGAGTGGATCCGCGCTGTTGTCCTCTGTGTCTACTCTCGTAACCTCGATCTACCTAGAGATCAACCATCTCCAGGATCAGGTGATACTGCTTAAGAATATGTCTAGATCTCTGATGGGACGTGGGTTCCTAGGCCTAAGCCACAACTCCATTGTCACACAATGGCAGGAACGAAGTTCATCTCATGAACTTATATATATATCCAAACTGCCTCTTTGGTAGCATCCTTGGTAACGATGTATCATGCCTTTAATCGTCTAGTAAGTCACGGTATCTAGCTTGAAATTCTTCCAACATACCGTCCCTCCACTGAGGTAAAGACAATGCCTGCGACTGACATTCAGTCGTCCTTATCACTCTGGAACCTTTCCGGTGATTCTCCCCAGGATCGATTGATACCATCTCACTACACCTAGTGAGAATTCTAATATCCAATTAGATCTATCTCATAGATAAAAAATTCAGGATTTAGGAGGTATCATCTTGATCCTATATGGAGAATCCATGTGATAAGAGGAGATTGACCGAGCGTAGCATAGGAAACTCCTTCCCTATCAAGAGTATGTCATCCACGTACTGTACAAGGATCACCACCATACTACCTACTGCATTTTTGTACATACTTGGTTCGTCTACCATTTTGATGAAGAACTCTTTCACTACTACATCAAAACAGACGTTCCAACTCCGTGATGCCTGACTTATCCCATAAAACATCTTGCACACTTTTCCGCTGCTCCCACTGTCTACGAAGCCCTCTGGCAGTGTACTTATAGACGCTCTCTTCGAAATCATCATTTAGAAAAGCTGTCATGACACCCAACCGCCAGATATCATAGTCATGGTATGTAGCAGTGGCAAGTAGGATCTGGATGGACTTAAGCATAGCTTTGAAAGTCTCAACTTTTCTATGTACACCAAGTAATCTTCTCAAGATATACTTGCTCCTGATGGGGATTTAACCCTTCCAATAAAACAACCAAAGTCCATACTTTGTTGGTGTATAAGGATTCCATCTCAGATCGCTAAGCATCCTGCCATTCTCACAGAGTCCCCACTCCTGATGGCCTGCTCGAAACTAGTTGCGTCATCATCTCATGATGCAATCCTTGCTCCCACTGTCATAGAGAAACCGAAGTATCTCTCAGGTGGATGAGGAATCCTACCAGATCGGCGGAGAGGCTGAGGTTCATTGGAAACTATTGAATCCTCCGGTTCTACCAAATCATCAACTGCAGTTTGTTTTAGCTGGAACTACTTCCAGTTCTACCTTATGACCACTAATTTCTTCACAAGAAATTCCTTTTCCAAAAAGATGGCATGCTGAGAAAACAAAACATCTTTTGTTCCACAGTTTGGTAGAAGATATTCCCTTGTGAATACTTGGGATATCCAACAAACATCCACAAAACTGACCTTGGCTCGAGCTTGTCCAGATTTTGCTTTTGACATAGGCTGGACAACCCCAAATCTTAACTTCCTTAACAGATGGGCTCTTCCTATACCATATCACATATGGAGTGGTAGGCATCTGATTTGGTTGGAACCCTATTCAATAGGTATGCAACTTCTCAAGTGTATAACCCCAAAAGAAAATAGGCAACTCAGTAGTACTCAACATAGAGCATACCATATCACCTAGGGTGCGATTGCTCTGCCCCGATACACCGACGTGCTGTGGTGTATTCGGAGGAGTAATGCTGAGAGAGAATCTCTTTCTCTTTTAGAATAGTCCAGGAATTCCGTGCTCAAGTATTCTCCTCCTTGATCACATCAAAGGTAATAATACTTATACCCGTTTTCGGTTATCTACTTCTAACTTATATTCTGTGATTATCTCAAAAGTTTCAGACTTGTGTTTCAACTGGAACATATGTCTGAATCTTGAGAGATCATTAGTGAATGTAATGAAGTAGAAAGAACCTGTCCTGGCATATGTAGACATGGGACTATCATACATCATCATGTAACAATCCTAAGAGTTCACTAACTCTTTCTCTGTTTTAAATAAACGCAGCTGTGGTCATCTTATCTTTGTGACATGACTGGCAAGTTTTACAAGATGTAAATCCAAACTAATTTAAATATGCATCTTTATGTAACTTCAGCTAGTCGGGTCGCATTGATATGACCTAGTCTACAATGCCTCAAGAAGGATTCGTTCATTTCTGAACTCTTCATCATGTGTGTGTTCTGTACGTTAAGAACTGTGGTTTGATTTAGAACGTCTATACTTTTAGATAACGTGCATGAACCGATCAACTCTTGATATAGGAAATGTTCAAAACATTATCCAACAATACAAAATTATATCCTTCTTTACTAATAAAGAGACTGATATGATGTTGTATATCATATTCGGTATCTAATAATATTCGTTCAGAATCAATGTATTCTTGTAATGCAGGGTGATAATTGCCAACAGACTTGGCTGCAACACTTGCATCATTTCCAACTCTTGGAACTTATCACCCGTGCTCAGTTCTCTACCTCTCTGTAGCCCATGTAACAAATTACATTTGCGGGATCCTGATCCGGTATTTCATACCCAGGACGTCAAGGATACTGAGAAACAGTTCTCTGTAATGAACACACCCGAAGAAGATGCATCAGCATGTACTTTCTTCGTTTGGGCAGCACGGGAATTCTGGTAATCCCCTATTTCCTGCTCTGCCTTATAACAATTATAAGTTGGAGTGGGACCAATGTTCCCCAGCCCAGTATAATAAGCGGGTTTGGTCAATAGATCCATATTATTATCTTGATTAAGGCGTGACATGGTCGCTAACTGGAGAGAGATAGAAGAAAACACTCAGCGTATGCTTTTGCAAGATTAGATTGGTTATTAATATATCTAATCAGGATGTCTCCCACTATTTTAGTCAAATCTTTGTTCAAACCTTAAAAGGAAAGACTAGCCGGGATTAATTACACTCTACATGTTCGCCAATCTTTCAGCCAGGCCAGTGCCAGTACTTTGAGGGAGGTTCCCCGTGCTTTCGCACGGACCTAATTAAAATAAATCTCGTTTTCCCAGAGGCATAACCCCGTTGACACCTTTCTAGACACTTACTTTATCGGCTAATTGTAATGTGTAAAACTTTCCCAGGAGTAACTCTTACTCGCAGTGGGTATCGGGATCCAACTATCTCATAGAAGGTATGCAATCTCATTGCAAATTTCAACACTTGAAATTCCCGATAATATTTTACCCCTAGCATCCTATGACCTTGACGAAAGCCAACAAACCATAGGCTACTAATCAAGTTCAACCCATCATTTCCCGATTGAATTGAACCCACCCGTATGACCCTTGACGAAAGCCAACAAAGTTGCACGACAACCCTAACTCAATCGCATCATATGCTTATACAGATAAGCATAAATAGCTACCGCACACTGCGCCTTGATGAAAGCCAACAAACGTAGCACGAATATTATGAAGTACTTATCTGAAATGACGGAGGGCTACGACAAGGTTTTATGAAAACCTTTTGCGTAATGAACTTGATATCATTGTAGAATCGAGTGATTTTAAATGGAATGTTTTTTAGGCCTTTTCTAGTTTTGCCAAAGTGGTCACTCCCGGTGAAGGGATCTCGGCTCTTCCCTCATCGAATAAGGTGCAGGATATTTCACAAATATCACTATGCAAAGTAAAAACTATAAAAACAATCAAAAGACAAACCAAATTTGCAGCATCTGCTAGTTTCGCTAAGGAGGTCACTCCCGGTGAAGGGATCTCGGCTCTTTCCTTATCGAATAAGGTGCTGGATATTCTACAAGGAATACCGCTATGCAAAGCAAGAACTAGAGCTACATATTTTTGAGACAAGTTTCTACAACATCTTTAGGTGTCTTTTAGTTTCATTAATCTCATTAATGAAGTCCAATTTTATTATGCTTCACAAGCATCACATTTGAAATGAAATCAACAATATATAATATACATTTCATATATATAATATAAACATTCGTCTCAGGCAGTAATATGATCTCATCATAGAACATTGCAGCAGAAGAACATATATGAAATATTGGACATATTAGGAGGTCCGTGTTTTAATACGAGCCTGTATAAAACGTAGATTCCACGGTCGCGATAAATAGCCAATCCCACACCCATAGACCCCTAAGAGAGCAGCAAGCAACTCTACCAATTCTAGAGTTAGGACACCCAGTCTTGACTCCTCGAGATGGCCTCCCACTGGACCCTAGAACCCGGTTACTTGTGCTCACCGCCTTAGGTCTATCCTAATGCGGAAAAGTAAATAATATACAATGGTGATATCATCCACAACCCGGAAGTGCCCCAATAAAAGAATATTACATACAATGAATTTTACATGAATGAAAATGAAAAACTCTTATCTCACATAAAACCCCCGGCTATTCAAAACACGACGATCCAATATAACATATCACAGCAACACATAACATCGCATGTCATCAACGTAAGTAAATATGCGTATCCCAATTGTCGTTGATGTATAGCAACGAAACCGGCGATACACCACATATTACACTTACGGTCGCAGAAAAGAAAGTGTAAAACTACAACAGTTGGAATCCGAAACCACCTTAGACATCTCATGCCTAACCAAATGAATTCCTTAGACATCGCATGCCTAACAATTATAAACCCCGCATTTTAGTCTTGATCTCGAAAACACTTTTCAATATCTAGTCGGGTAATTCAACAAGATTCCCGACATCCTGATCGAATGGTCACCGGAAACTTTAGTAGTCGGCCGCACCCTCCGATGCCGTCGACGAAGTGCACTAAAGCGGAACACCGCTGCCGCGAGCACCCGAACGGATGCTTTTGGCGACGGGGTTCTCCTACAGTCACTTGGTCGGGGCTATGGGGCGTGGTTATCAATTAAGTTTATCCGGCGAGTATCCGCGTACGCTACGTGATTGCGACGGACTTTTGATCACATCAAAATCCCGTAGCAACCGATCAAATGAGACTAAACTGCTAGATTTATAACATTCAAATTAGTTATCTCATAACTACTTATGTATTCCAAATATTGTATCACATTCCAGATAAATAGACAATGTTAAAATTTCCAATCGAATAAACAAACACCCAAAATATCAATTTTTTCTCAACACTTGAACTTAGTTTAAAAGCATCCATCACATACCACAGTACCAATGGTCCAGCCGTAGAAGGGTCAAACCAACGTCTCACATGTGGCAACGCCGTTCTGCCCCAAACCCTAAGGTTTAGAGGCGGTTCAGACGGTCACATAATCGAGTTAAGGTTTGTGTTCTTCTAGAGGGTCCACCGCGTTACTGCACGACTTTGAACGTTCTTTAACTAAGGAAAAATCCAACACTTGGAAATTTTCCGACAAGGGAAAAAGTGAGTTATTGATATCCGTTTGAACCTTTTAACACGTTCTAAATCATCCGGAAGAAACTTAAACTAAGTTTAACATTCCGATCGAATTAACAAGTTCCCAATATGTCCCAGAAAGCTCAACACTTAAGTAGAACTAAAAATTCCCAGAAGCATGAAAAAGTACCCAAGAATAAACCCCTGAAGTATGAGCCACCAACTCCAAATGTTGGCCGCGGAACCGCCGCCAAACGCATGGTTTGGCCGCGGTTCCGCGGTGACTTAATAGAGTCATGGCTTCGTACTTCACCGTAATTCATAGAATTCCCTGCATTATTTTCTGAGTATTTTTAATATGAAAAATTTCAACTTTTGAAAAAAATTCCAGAGAAGGGGTTATTTCGGGGTTTCGGTGTTCGATCGGACTTGTAACTTTGTCTAGACAATGCCTAAAGCTCTAGCTTGGCTCTGATACCACTGTAGGGTTAGCATAGCACCTTGTGAAGGTTTTGGCAAGCATCAAACATGGTAATTTAAAATTTTTGGGCTGCTAAACAAACCCTAACTAAGATCTTAACTAGAGTATTAGGAATAACATAGCATGTAAACAACTTTACATCTAAGAGTTTGGGATTACAACCTTTGTAGACCGGTCCTTCACTTCAAATATCTCCGTGTAGTAGTCCCCTTCGCTACGATCGTAAACTCTGGACTCTAGAGAGGCTCTATGAAGAAATGAATGTGCTTGCTTCGATGACTTCGAGGCCGAAGATGATCTACGTCGAGGAAACACTAACTCAAGCTATTCCTTCACTAGGTCATGAACATTGTGAAGAGAACACACACTACTATATGGCAAGTGGTAGAAGATGAAGAAGTAGGAGTGTAACACCTTATGATGTGATTAGTGGCTAATTACACTTTAATATATGGTTTTTAATAAAAAGTTTACCAAAACAAATTTTATCAAAATTAATGAATATTTTATTAGAATTTATTTAGGCTTGCACACACATGTGCATGTAAACTAGGGTTAAATTGGGGTTAGACCATGATTAGCAACCATGGTGGTTAAACCATTTTGTTAAGCTAATTAAAAATTTTAATTAAGTGTTTTCGGTTGTTTTTTTTAAATGGAAAAATGATTTGAATGGTGGTTGAGTTGGGGAAAGAGAGAGAGAGAGGGTGTGGGCATCATGGCTTGAGCCATGCTTACATTAAATGACGAGAGAGTGGGGGTGACTAGCTTGGCTTTCATTCCCTTCTTTTGTTAACTCTCATTTTCTCACTTCTCTCTCTCACTCTCACTCACCACATCAACAGCAGCTGCAGCAGGTGCAGGAGCTTCAGCAGCAGCAGTAAGCAACAACAACAACAACAACAAGTAGCAGCAGCAGCAGCAGAAGAAGCAGCAGCAGAAGAAGCAGCAGCACCCAGCAGTAGCAGCCCCTTCTCTTCTTCTTCTTCTCCTTCTCCTTGCACCTAGGGTCAAGTGAGGTATACTTCTTAGACTTAACTTCCTATCTTGCTAGACTTATGTGTTAATTAGCATCGGTTAGTGTTAAATATGAGTTTAGTGTTAGAAATGGTGATTAGTGTGAATTTTTTTCCAAGTCATGATTTTGATGGTTAGCTTAGCTTAACTAAGTGTTTTTAGGGCCACGTAAACCTAGTCTGGCACCCAGATTTCACCAAAATACCATAGGATTTCGTTTAGTGCAAAATTTAACGTTTTAAAGCAAAATTTGGCCTTTCTGTGATCTGTTGTAGACCCGTATGCTTCAAACAAAATCTGGGATAATTGGAGCATGAACACTAGACCTAGACCACACACACGAAGCACGAGCCCTAAATTCACAACCTGGGCCGCCGAAATATTCGTTCTGGCCGCAATTTGCGGCCAGATAGGGGAGTTAGGTGTTAGGGTTTGGTCTATGATAGTCTGCTGTATATTCTAGTGTTTTTGCATATGCAACTTTTTATGTTTTCACCCGAGTCAAAATCTGGAGCGATATATCGTTTTTCCTATACGTTTAGTTCGCGACACGTGTGATACGTGAGTGGGTTTAGTGTTTGCTGCGTGTCGCGACGTGTCGGGGTAGTTTCAGACTCGTATACACACGTTTCAGCATATCAGATACACGCACGTTTAGTTCGCGACGCGAGTTTCTCGTATGATTTCGATATCGCGTTTTTGCAGGATTTTGCTTATGTGTATTCCTTGTGTAAATTCTCGGTTCGCAGACGGGTACGTCGGACGCCGCAAAGAAAGGGAAGCAAGTGGTCGGCTACGCTTAGCACGAGACCAGGTGAGTAGATTAAAGATATATGGGGAAATCTCCCCTATGGCATTAAGCGTCAGGGCCTGATAGGATATTTTAAGTCGTATATATTCATATATACTATTGTAGCATACCCATTCCTTGTTACATATAGAAATGGTAGTTATATGACACTGCACTGTCACTAACGGTTTAATCTGCACGACCACTATTTGTATGTTACATATAGAAATGATAGTTATATGACACTGCACCGTGGCCGAGAACAGTTGCAGTTCGCAGACAGTATGGCCTGACGTCATAGTGGACGATGATAAATACAAGTGGAACCAGAGGTTCGTGCGAGATGCTAACGAGCTGTTGCTACTCCCCATCGAGATCAGAGACCCGATATGCTTACAGCGGCGTTGGGATAAGGCCAGTTTCCGAGGGAATGTGTGCGGAACACGCAGAGGTCGAGAAAATGAGAAAAGGTTATGTAAGAGTACCAGCCTCCATACAGTTCGGCATAGGCGAGATCGGAAGAGACCCTGAGCAGGATTCCTTCCGGGGCACTGCTGCAATGAGATTTGCATACAGGATCAGATGTGTCATGTGCATTCAGAGGACCAGAGGCAGACGCCAGTAATGTGCTTCTTTACGAGTGGTCGTGATGATTGACCGAGAGATGACCACAGAAGTGCCAGAACGGAATCGTCCCCGTTAGCACACCTGACTGGACCGATGAGCCGATGGATTGCGGGATTGGTAATCCACAAAGAAGGTAAGGACCCAGAGACAGAGGACGCCAGGCCATGAGCGGGAGGCGGATGGATGTTCTTGCCCTGCCAGATTTAGGCGCACGATTTATTTTTCGACATTGTAGGTGGTGTACCTCGATGTCCTTTGTTGCGATTTGCGTTTGTGATCCGAGTATCATGCTTTTATCGCTTGGATTTGAGTTTGATGACGAGTTTCCTGATATTAATTTCGTGTACCATGGCTGCACCTACTGATATTGATTTTGTGCATAGTTATCGCACCTGATATATATATTTTGCACCGTTGTGTTGACTTGCGAATTGTGCATATCTATTGCATTTGATGTTGATTTTGTACCTTCGTAGCATGTGTTTATGATTTCTAGGAATTCATACAGTTGATTCGATTTTGTGAGTGTGGTACGGACTCGATTTAATTTTGCACTTGGTATAGCTTATATGTGCTTGTGGTGCATTGATATGCGTTTTGTGCACGCAGTTGCACACGTTTACAATTTTATACACCTTGGTGTGCTCTGTGTTGCTGTTTATGCATTTGAGTTATTGATCGGTATTTTGTGCACAGGATGCACCGTATTTGTATTTCGTGCACCGGATGCACTGTATTTGTATTTCGTGTGTTTGCTGCATTAAATTGCATTCTTGCGTTTGTTGCACCGGACGGGTACTTATGCGTTGTTGCACTGGATTTATACCCCGTACCTTGGTTATACCCGATTTATATCCCTGAACATTCGTTTTACCAGATTTGTATTTTCGTACGCGTTGGCACTTACCGTTCGTTTTCGTGCATGTTACTACACTATATGCTTTTACGGACCCGACGCGTTTTGGTTAGATTTTTACGCATATTAGGCGCTTGATTTTGGATTTTGTGCGCACAGAATGCACTTGAGTGAGATTTTACTCGTGCATGTGGGATGCCCTTGATTTGGATTTTCTTCCGTGCATATCGGATGCGATTTCATTCGTGCGGGACATATGCACTTGAGTTGGATTTTCGCGCATGTTGGGCGCATGATATGAGATTTGATTCTGTGCACACCGGATGCATGGGATTAAGATTTTAATGCACTTTAGATGCACTTGGTATTGTTGTCGTGCACACCCGTTGCACTGGACAGATACCTTTGTGCACACCCATTGCACTTAGTTTTCCCTTGTGCGTATTGTGGCACCTGTATTTGGATTTGATTTACATGCGCACCAGACGCATGTGATTATTGGATACGCCTTTTGAGGCTGATTTTTGCTTTTGAGCACTTTGTTTTCATCTTGGGCACTATATTGTGTAGTAGCCAAACAGGACTGATCTTAGGACAGTACCTAAGTACATTGCATGCATTTAAAGATTACTAAAAGGGTTTTCAAGAGGAGCTATAGTCTCGATATTTCCTACGTGTCCGTGAGCGACACGAACATTTTTAAAGGAAGACCTTTTGGGATATTTTGAAAACGACGGAACGTGTATTTAAGAAAACATATATGGACATATATTATTATTTTAAAATGAGCGTCCGTCAGTTATGCCATGAGTTACGCATTCCCGCGGCAATTTAGAAAAGATTTTGCATGTATTTTATTCAGATTTTGGAGTTTTCAAAGATGCGTACTATACAAGTATTATAGGATTTGACAAGTGTATATTGGATTTCAGTAGTGGATTGCGATGTCTGCATCTCTATTGTAACTCCGAGGATATGCGTGCAAATCCGATGATTTGCGTGACGCTTGACGGAGTTCGGTTTTGAGTTTTATACTCGTTTTAATGCGCACTTGGCGCGTTGTGTTATTTCTGCGTTTTCCATTATTTCGGAGCCCCGTTGATTTGAGCTGATTATTGAAATGTTTTAGATTTTGGGGGTTTAAATTTAAATTCGGGGACCGAATTTATTTAAGGGGGGAAGATTGTAAAATTTCAGAAAATATAAAATATTATTTTTGGGAATTTAATATTAAAATAATATATTTCCCGAAAACTGCCGCTTTGCGAAATTGGGGTTTTCGAAAAAAGGTATAAATATATACCAATAATTGTGAAATAAATAGAAATTAAATTGATTTATTCATTTAAAAATATATTTAAAGGATTTGGCAATTTTAAAATTTATTATATGCAGTTTCGATAAAAACCCGATTAGTGCACTGCTAATCGCGATTAAGCCAAATCCGCATTTCTACAGTTTTCATGGTTAGTGCACCATGACATGTTTCATTTGGTTACATATTATTTCATTTATGGTTTTATGTGGGTGTATGTATTCATTTTGGTGAGAAAAAGGAATGTCAAAAGGGGACATAATGATTAAGGGTAGGTGTACTTTTGTGAGAGAGAGAGTGAGAATAATTGAGTGAGAGAGAGGGGGGGCTGTTGCCATGAGCCCTTTCCTCCTTCATTTTCATCTTCTTCTTCATTTTACTCACCATCATCTCCCTCCACCTTGAAACCACAAATCCATCTCCAAAACTCCATCCAAACCATATACCCCTTTCACAAAAAACGATCCCCTCTTCATGCTCTTCGCATTGAACCAAGCAAAGTGGGATTTTGGAAACATTGGGACTACCAGGGTTCTCTTGAGTTCATCCATGAGGTATAATCATTTTCCCTTAGTTAGTTTTAGTTTTCTTCTGTTTTAGATAAATTAGAAGTTGGATTGGTTGGGTGGTGGTGGAGATAGAAACCCTTAGAGAAGGTTTAGGGTTAAAGATGGTTTTAGTGAACCCTTGTGGCTGTGCAGGACCTGATGTAGTATGGGAAACCATAATATGGATTTGGGAATTTAGTTCATGTCGGTTTGTGAGAAATTTGGGTGTGCAGGGAAATCTGGAGCAACCCGGGGGACTTTTGAGAGTAGCAAACAACTCTAGGGGCCAAATTAGGGTACTAGGAGACCACCTTGACGAGACGGTGTTGGTGATAGTGCCCTCATAGTCAATTATTGGATCGCAGGTACGTTATTGCAATGATTGCGGAGGACCTATACCGGTAGGACAGTCTTACTCGAGATGATAGTATGCTATCTGGTTTGCCTTTATCAGTCGTGTACATGTTCAGGTGACCGATTGCATGTTACACTTTGATAGAGCCCTTAGGATCTTGCTTTACTACCAACTGTATGATGGCGATCATATACGTGAGAGTTGGGTGGTTTATATGCATATCCTTAATTGTGGTCCCTAGTCGTGGGAGTTTCGAGACAGGGCATCGATACTCCGGAGTAGACTAGTGTATACAGTCGAGACCCCGACGAGGGGCAGTGGCCGGTCTCACAAGCCACTGGTGTCAGTTGGATCACCTAAGATGTATACAGGTGCTCATTGGGTTATGAGTACACCGGACAGGACTCGCCGGGAATCTGCTAGTTAGTACTATACCTATCGTCAGATAGCAGTTCCCTGGTGACATGTGTACAGGTTAGTTCATCGACCTGAGGTCATCATTTGTCTCGTGTGAGTTCCCACTGTGCTTTGATTTCTACCCTACCACGGCTCAAAGGAGTCGTGCAAACAGGTAGCTTTTGGGTACAGTCCCGAGCCATATGGAGGCACGTGAGCGGATCGGCAGGGGATTCGTCTCTCCCGGTATTGGGGGCGAGGTCGTGCTGTGTCTAGGAGAGCCATTACACATAGTCCATGGCCATGGCAGGAGATTTACTGGTAGGTACTCCAGTAGTATCTCAGGGTGTTATTGGGCTACACTCCGACACGACATATACTGCTTCTGGGGATCTGACGTTACTAGCCCCCTAGGCGGATATGCGATACTCATTGACGAACGGACCGGACTGTATATACATTGTCACTGTTAGGCTCAGTAGGGTTTCTGGATGAGTTCGCTCATCGGCCTCCCTTGAGTTCGCTCATCAGCCTCCCTTGAGGTCAGTCCATGGGCAGCCGTTACGCATAGCTAGTGCCGCTGACGGTTTGTGATTAAACCCACTACCAGGGTACTGACGAGTCATTAGAGTCCCCCACAGACAGTTTCCCAAGTTCGGGCGAAACGTTGTAGAGTCCGTATGGTTTTATGGCAGGGTTCGGAAAATGCACGTGCGTTTACGCACGTGTCAGTTTTCGGGCAGTTGATACTGGTCGGCTTTGGTTTAAGCCGGATCCGAGTATTATATTGAGTAGATATAATATCTTTGTCTCAGTTGCATTTGTATTCGGTCGTAATACAAATGCGGGTATAATTATACAGTTACGGGGTTATCCTGAAAGTTGTTTCAGGATCACTTTTGGAAGTTGCCAGTTTCCAGTTTTCTATCAGCCGTCTTTTAACATTCGGTTAAAGACGGATTTATCTTTTCTTGGATGAGGGTGAGTCATGCTTCTAGAAGGTTCTAGAAGGTTCTAGATTTGGTGAGGTGTCTTGTGACTCATGCTTTGATTTCTAAACATTCTTGTTTTTCTTAAGATCTTTATGCTTGATTTTTTCATGTGTTCACACATGATATTTTCCTTGTGGTCACCCCCCTCTCCTACGGTCACCTCCCTCTTTGCTATAAGAGGCCGGCCCCCTCCTCTCTCTCTCTCACTTGATGTTTCATTTTGCTAGAAAAGATTATGATAGGTTTTATCGGTGTATGGAATTTCACAGCTCATTTCATTCCAACACCCGATTCCCACGGCAACTTCATTAACCGTCCGTCCATAGCTTTGGACGGAACGAGACAAAGTCATCCACTCATTCTCTACATCATTCTTGGTCGTCTCTTCTAGCAAACTTGACGACCGAGTTGCCTCGAGTCAGAGGCGGGAGCCCGTTTAAAGAATCGTCGACGTGGTGCCACCTCGACGAAGAGATCGGAGATCGACGAGATCGGAGCAGCCGCAACGGAGCATGGGATGATGGTTAAAGAATGAAGGACTCGGATCGTTCGGTATAACGTTTCTACACTCTTTACAGTTTGTTAGTTTAGCAATAATGGTAGATCCGGGTTAAAGTATACGATAGCGCCAGATAAAAAGTTTTTGTTCCGCATTTGGCGTCTGTAGACGGCCGGGGCGCTAGCGTAGACTTATAGTGGTATCAGAGCCTCACCATTTTGCTATACTAACTTGTGCTAACGCGTTTAAAATATCGATCGAACCGGAAATCAAAAACTGCAATATCCAAGCTTGACAGTTTCTGTTGTTTTTAAACGGTGTCCTAAAAATATTTCACACATCTCAGAAAACTGTGCAGGGTTTTTTAAGAACGATGACAAAATTTGGGCACGTAATTCCACCAAACCGCCGCGGAAACGCGGCCAAACCCATGGTTTGGCCGCGCATCCGCGGCCACTTGGTGAGATCATGCTCCCAAATTTGGTCAGTGTGTTCCCCTCTGGAAATTGTGGTTTTTGGTATATATCTTTTGGGCCCAGGTTTTGTTACTGTTCTCCAGATTTGCGTGGGGCCTGTTAGTGTATATGCCCTAGAGGCCATTACTGTATCATACTAGTTTGTATATTACTTAATGGATGCTTGGGATATTCACCTTGTATATACAATCTTGCTCAAAATAGTAGTATGCTACTTGGTTTGTTTCTACTTCAATGTGTACTTGTGTTTATTTCAGTATATCACTTATACGCATTAGTGGAGCCCTTAGGATCTTTGCTTGATTACCAGCGTTGTGATGGCAGTCACACTAGTGGGGGCTGGGTAATCTATAAGCACATCCTTATTCAGGTCCCTGGTCGCAGGACTATCGAGACAGGGCATCGATACTCCGGAGTAGACCAGCGCATGCGCTTCTCATCCCAGTGTGGGAGACGGTCTGTCCCACAGCCATCAGTACGTCGTACTTGAGATAGTATGCGGGTGCTCGTTAGGTTACGGGTACACTGGACAGGACTTGTCGGGAACTGACTAGTTGGTATTATACCTATCGTCAGTTATCAGTTCCCAGGTGACATGAGTACAGCTTAGTCCGCTGACTTGACACTGTCACTTCGCCTCGGGTGTGTTCCCACTGTACTTTGATCACTACCCTACCACGGCTCAAAGGAGTCGTGCAAACAGGTGGTAGTTGGGTGCAGTCCCGAAGCACTTGGAGGCAGTGACGGTTAGACAGGATTCGTCTCTCCCGGTATTGGGGGTTGACATCGCGCTGTGTCTAGGAGAGCCATTACACGAGTAGTCCCTGGCCAGGGCAAACGAGATATACTGGTAGGTTTCCAGTGTTATCTCAGGGTGTATTGGGCTTCACTCCGGCACGACTTGTACCGCTATTGGGGGACTGACGTTTACCGCCCCCTAGGCCCGCCATGCGATGTATCAGACGAACAGACCGGACTGTACGGAGAATGTCACGCTCAGGCTCAGTAGGAGTTCAGATGGGTTTCGCCTCGTCGGTCTTCTTGTCGGCATTACCTGGGGACCGTTACGCACAGCTAGTGCCGCTTGCAGTCTGTGGTTAAACCCACTGCCAGCGTAGTGTCGAGTCTTTAGAGTCCCACACAGAAAGCTTTTCGCCTTTAGGCAAAAGAGTAGAGGTCGCATGGTATTGCGACAGGTCGCATGGTTTTGCGACAGGGTTCGGTCACATCCGTGCACTTGTGCACGTACAGTGTCCGGACAGTTTACACTAGCGGGCTTTGGTTTAAGCCAGATCCTAATGTACCTTATGGGATTGGATTTATCCAGTTTGCATTCGTATTCCTCGGAACGCGGATGCGGGTGTGTATGCACAGTTGACAGGGAGGCAGAGGCAGCGGATTCTCATTAGGGTTGTTGACAGTTGACCGTTGACTTTTTGACTTTATGCTCAACCCTAATGAGAATATGATATGTGATTAACTATTATATTAATTAAGTATTATGGTGATATGGTTGTTGACTTGTTGACTTTTGTTGACTTGTTGACTTTGGTGACTTGTTGACTTTTGTTGACTTGTTGACCGGTTGACTAGGCTTGACTAGTTGACCATCATGATAACCATGGTTATCATTTCATGCCAAAGACTTTTTCTTGCTTGTTCATTTGAGTAAAATGAGTGCATGACATGATAAGGTTATGGTTACTTCAACCATCACATAAGACTTTTGTTGATATGATGAGTTATCATTGCTTTGGATTATGAGAGGGTGAGAGACAAAATACTTGCTCATTCTTTTTCTTGCTCATTCTCTCTCTTGTTCTTGAGCTCTCCTCTTGCTCTCACCCTCAACCTCTTGCTCCCTCTCTTGATCTATGGTTCTCTTGTCTCATGAGTTGAGAATCAAGAACCATAGATAAAATCCCATTCTATTTCCTCTCTACTCATTCTAGTTCACTAGGTTTAGCAAACCAAGTAAACTAGTTTCTTCAAAGAACGAAGAAGGAGCTAAAGGTCGGAGCTTTCAAGTGGATCTATCTTCGGCGTACGGAGACAACGAGAAGGAGCCATCGAACCACCATCGGAGCTTGAAGAGAAGGAGTTCAAGTTTAGGTATAACCATCTTCATCCGAGTAGCTAACTCTCTTTAGCTTAGTATGCTAGTTTTAGTTTAGGTAAAGATCCCGACCTAGCTTAGTCCATGTTGCCTCTTGCGTTAAAATTTTGATTTTATACCGTTTCCGCCTCCCCGTAAGAACCGGGGGTCGCAACGTGGACTTACAGTGGTATCAGAGCCTAACTAAACTTAAACTAGCTTAGTAGTGAAGTGTAACGAAGTTCGGAACCGAAAAAAAATCACAAAACCGGATAATCACAAAAACTGAGTTTCTGTTGAAATTTTTTCTGCTCAAAATGAAAAACTTTACACTTGTAAATTCGGCTCAGGGTTTTGTGTGAACACCCAAGAAAAACGATACAGTGATTCGCCTAAAGTGCCGCGCTTCCGCCGCGTGATCCTTCTTAGCCGCCGCGGAACCGCCGCGACTTGGTGTCTTCTCTGCATCGTTTTTCGTGCAGTGTGTTTGTGTGTTGGTTTTGGGATTTTTAAAATATATTATATGTGCCCAGATTTTCCAGAAAAGAAATTTCCTTTTGGGGTCCTATAATTCCGTATTTTTTCCGAACTTCACTGCACTTTGACTATGATGGTTATATCTGTGATGCTTGCATGTATTGAACGTCGGCTAATCGCTATAAGTCGATTAGTCGGGGTTATACATGATCTGTAATGTGCTGGAATGTGTATATGAATGTGTTGGACTGTCGCGGGTGAATAGCCGGGGTGGATGTGAGATGAGCTTTTGTTTTTCTTTCATTCATTGTAAATGTAAATTGATGTAATAATTATTATTTGTTTGGCCGCACAACCGGGTCGGGGTTGTAGCCGTCATTGTATAATTCTTTTTACTGTTTTTGCTCCTAGGATAGACCCATGGAGGGGTGCACAAACTACCAAGTACTTGGCGGGTAGTTTGCCGCACCCGTAGGGGTCTTGGGTGGGGTATTTGGCTATTCACCGCGACCGTGTTATCCGCTTTTCGTTTCAGGCTCGAAAGGATTGCGGATTGCTAGTATATCCAATGCATTCATCTGTGATCTGTAATGTCTATCATTGCTTACTATTTAGGCGTTGCTTATGTTTTACAGACGCGCTAGCCCAGCCCCCGCTCTGTCGTTAGTTAAGTAACCTAACGGGTAATGACGGGGCCCCGTGGCGAATGCGAATGGCATAAGCGTACGTCATATTTTGGTTGTTTTCTGCAATGGTAGGATTAAATGATGGGACGCATTAAAAGAACTAATGCAAGAATATCACGCATTAAAAGAACTAATGCAAGATAATAAACCAAGTCAAAGTCGTTGGAACACTTTCGAAAAACCACTCGGTTCTTTTCAAAAACAACTTTTAAATGCGGAGCTTGAGCCACTCCTTTTAAAAGCTATCTCGTTCCATCGACCAAATCAAGTTCACTACGTTCACGGTTTTGCCAAAACCATCCGTAGCCCTCCGTCGTTTCACATGAATAGTCAATAGTATTCAAGCTGTGTTTGTTGGCCAAAGTCAAGGCACAGTGATTGGTAACTATTGGGTATTCATGTGCAGCATAGATAGATGCGTTGGTTTGGAACAGTCGTACTACCTTGTTGGCCAAAGTCAAGGGTAGGTGCGGGTGGATTCAAATTAACCTGGAGAACGACGGGCAGAACTTGACATGTGACTTATGATTTGTTGGCCAAAGTCAAGGTCATAAGAGCATGGGGCAAAAATCCACATCGGGAGTTTCATAAGTACTGAAACTTGCTAGATTTGCATACCATTTGGAGTGTGATGATTCTGGTAGGATTCCTTCAGTTTCGTCACGCGATGATATTTGGATCCCGATCCTACTGTGAGTATATGCTACTCCTCGGGAAATTTCTCACTTAACGATCAATGCTATAAACCTAGTAGGTGCCTAGAAAGGTGTTAGCGGGGCTACGCCCCCAGGGAAAAGAGGTTCTTTAATTAAGGAACTTCGCGAAAGCGTTGGAAAACCTCCCTCGAAGTACCGACACCGGCCTGGCTGAACGGTTGAGCAAGTATTATACGGTGGGATTGATCCTGACTAATTCTTCCTTTATGGTTTGAGGAGGGATTCGAGAAACAGTGGGAGCCATCCTGTTTAGACAAACTAAAAACCACTCTAAACTTGCAAGAGCATCATGCTGAGTGTTTCTTCTTCTCTCTCCTAATTGCAGCGACCAATCAACATGACTGGACTTAAGTTACTCCTAGATAAAAACAAACTGACAGGGCCAAACTACAAAGATTGGCTCAGGAATGTCAAGATAGCAATCACTTATGACAAGCTGGGGTATCTTCTTACCACCAAAGCTCCCCCTGTCCCTGGTCCAACTTCCAGCGTCGCGGATAAGGAAATCCGCAAGACTTGGGAGATTGATAGCGCGAAGGCCAAGTGCCTCCTGCTTGCCTCGATGGACAATGAACATCAGAGGAGGCATGAGAATATGGACATGGAGTCCATATTGCTCCATACAAAAGAACTGTATGGAGAGCAATCACGTATCGCAAGATACGAAGCGTCGAAAAAGTTATTTTCGACAAGAATGGCCGTCGGATCATCAGTAGCCGAGCACGTGCTAAAGATGATCGGCTTCATTGAGGAGCTCGCTGACCTAGGGATCACATTGGAGAGTGAGCTATATACGGATATAGTTCTCCAGTCCCTTCCTTCCACTTACGCCCAGTTTATACTGAACTTCAACTTACAAGAAAAAGAGGTTGAACTTTCAGAGCTCCTCAACATGCTGAGGAGCGCAGAGGGCACCCTACAGAAAGGTAGGGATACATCCACTTTGTTTGTAGGAGGATCATCTTCTTCTAGGTCCAAGGCGAAAGCCAAGGGAAAGAAGAAGAAGGCCCCCGCCAAACCAAGGGGCGGTGTTAGTAAAGTGGATACGAAGGGAAAAGGTAAAGCAACAAAGATAGCGGGGAAGCTTGTGGATAAGGAAGAATGCTTCTATTGTCATAAGAAAGGACACTGGAAGAATGATTGCAGGGCCTGGAAGGCCAGAACACAGGAATTGAAGCAGGTTGCAGCTTCAGCTTCAGGTGTGTATGTTATTGAAAACTGTCTTTCAATAAACTCTACTTCCTGGGTATTGGATACCGGATCAGGATCTCATATCTGTAATTCTTTGCAGGCGTTGAGAAACCGTAGTGTTTTGAAAGAAGGTGACATGACCCTCAGAGTTGCAAACGGAGCTAGCATGGATGCTAAAGCCGTGGGGGACTATCACCTGGGAATGTCAGATGGACATGTTTTGGTTTTGCGTAATTGCTTTTTTGTACCCAACGCAACTTGTAATATCATTTCTGTATCTTTAGTTTCTAAAGAAGGTTATGAATTTGCGTTTGTAAGTAATGTTGTAAACATTCACCTTAATCAAGTTTTGATTGGGTCAGGTACATTGAGTAATGGTATATACGTGTTAAACCAACTACAGATTTTTAATGTCCAGAATACACACAAAAGAAAGTCTCCAGATATAAATCAGACTTTCTTATGGCATTGTAGATTGGGTCACATCAATGAGAGAAGGTTGACTAAGTTACATACAGAAGGATATTTGAATGCGTTCGAATATCAATCGTATGCCACTTGTCAATCTTGTCTCAAAGGAAAGATGACAAAGACTCCGTTTACTGGACAAGGAGTAAGAGCGAGCGAGCTCTTGGGACTCGTACACAGTGACGTGTGCGGTCCAATGTCTACACATGCCCGAAGCGGACATTCTTACTTCATTACTTTTACGGATGACTTCTCAAGGTACGGTTATGTCTTCTTAATGAAACATAAGTCCGAGGCCTTTGGAAAATTCCAGGAGTATAAGAATGAAGTAGAGAAACAGACCGGCAAAAGTATTAAGATTCTAAGATCGGATCGAGGTGGAGAATACTTAAGTGCCGAGTTCCTGGACTATTTAAAAGAGAACGGAATTCTCTCTCAGCTTACTCCTCCATACACCCCGCAACATAATGGTGTATCGGAGAGACGGAACCGCACCCTATTGGATATGGTGCGGTCCATGATGAGTAACGCTGAGTTACCGCTATCATTCTGGGGGTATGCGCTAGAATCAGCAGCGTACCTTTTGAACCGGGTTCCGACTAAGACTGTGCCTTCCACACCATATGAAATGTGGTGTGGGAAGAGACCCTATCTTAAGCACATTAAGACATGGGGATGTCCGGCTTTTGTCAAAAAGCAGCATGCGGACAAGCTCGAGGCACGCTCAGTACAGTGCAAGTTTGTGGGATATCCAAAGAACTCAAAAGGATATTTCTTCTACTATGAAGAGGAACAAAAAGTTCTTGTTTCTCGTCATGCCTACTTCATGGAAACTGAGTTTTTGGAAAACCAGATAAGTGGGAGCACAGTAGAACTGGAAGAAATTCCAGAACCACAGACTATTACTGAAAGGTTAGTGGAACCAGAGGGTTCAACAGAACAGGACATTCCTACGCCGCTCCGCAGGAGTAGTAGGCAGTCTCATCCGCCCGAGAGATACTACGGTTTTCTCATAGACGGGGATAGAGAGGATTGCATCATAGATTATGATGAGCCTACTAGCTTCCAGCAGGCCGTTCAGAGCGTTGACTCAGTGAAATGGCTGGATGCAATGCGGACCGAAATGGAGTCCATGTACACCAACAAGGTATGGACGTTGGACATTGCTCCAGACGGGGTAAAACCCGTAGGATGCAAGTGGATCTTCAAAAGGAAGATTGGTGTAGATGGACAGGTTGAGACCTATAAAGCTAGGCTGGTAGCAAAGGGTTTTCGTCAAAGACCTGGCTTGGACTACGACGAAACCTTTTCTCCAGTAGCCATGCTGAAATCCATTCGGATCCTTCTTGCCATTGCTGCCTTCCACGATTATGAGATCTGGCAAATGGACGTAAAGACAGCTTTTCTAAATGGAAATTTAGAGGAGTGTGTCTATATGGACCAGCCAGAGGGTTTCATTCAGAGTGGGAGCAGCGGAAAGGTGTGCAAGTTGCTTAAGTCCATCTATGGACTAAAGCAGGCATCGCGGAGTTGGAACATCTGCTTTGATGAGACGGTCAAAGAATTTGGCTTTATCAAAAATCCAGATGAACCATGCATCTATAGTAGATTTGTAGCGAGAACTGTAGTATTCCTCGTTTTGTACGTGGATGACATTCTCTTAATAGGAAATGACATTCCTATGCTACAATCTGTCAAGGGGTTCTTGTCACATAGGTTCTCCATGAAAGACCTGGGTGATGCCTCATACATTCTGGGTATCCGGATCTACCGTGACAGATCCAAGAGGATATTAGGACTTTCGCAGTCCAGGTACATCGACACCATACTGAAAAGGTTCAGTATGGAAGATTCCAAGCGCGGTAACCTACCGGCTTGTCACGGGATCACCCTCTCTAAAGAGATGTCTCCCAAGACTGATTTAGAGAGGGATCGCATGTCTATTATACCCTACGCTTCTGCGGTAGGCTCTATAATGTATGCGATGTTGTGTACCAGACCGGATGTAGCTTATGCACTGAGTGTGGTAAGCCGGTATCAGTCAAACCCTGGGGAGAAACACTGGATAGCGGTAAAGAACATTCTCAAGTACCTGAGAAGGACTAAGGAGATGTTCTTGGTGTATGGCGGAAAAGACCTCCAGATCGAGGCCTTTGCTGACTCCAGCTTCCAGAGTGACAAGGATGATTCCAAGTCCATGTCGGGTTTTGTCTTTACCCTCAATGGAGGGGCGGTGTGTTGGAAGAGTTCCAAACAGGAAACCGTTGCAGACTCGACGATGGAAGCGGAATACATCGCTGCATCTGATGCCGCAAAAGAAGCTGTCTGGATGAGGAAGTTCTTGAAAGAACTTCAGGTGGTTCCGTCCATTGTTGATCCAATACCTCTGTATTGCGACAACAACGGGGCTATAGCTTTAGCGAAGGAACCCAGGTCCCATCAGAAATCCAGGCACATCTTAAGGCGGTATCACCTGATCAGGGAGATCGTAGATCGCCAGGAGATCGAGGTTCGGAGAGTCGCTTCAGAAGACAACACTGCAGATCCATTCACCAAGGCCTTGCCCCAGACTCAGTTCGAGCGGCTGATCGAGATGATAGGTCTTCGATACGCCAGTACATGGCCTTAGTGCAAGTGGGAGATTGTTAGTGTATATGCCCTAGAGGCCATTACTGTATCATACTAGTTTGTATATTACTTAATGGATGCTTGTGATATTCACCTTGTATATACAATCTTGCTCAAAATAGTAGTATGCTACTTGGTTTGTTTCTACTTCAATGTGTACTTGTGTTTATTTCAGTATATCACTTATACGCATTAGTGGAGCCCTTAGGATCTTTGCTTGATTACCAGCGTTGTGATGGCAGTCACACTAGTGGGGGCTGGGTAATCTATAAGCACATCCTTATTCAGGTCCCTGGTCGCAGGACTATCGAGACAGGGCATCGATACTCCGGAGTAGACCAGCGCATGCGCTTCTCATCCCAGTATGGGAGACGGTCTGTCCCACAGCCATCAGTACGTCGTACTTGAGATAGTATGCGGGTGCTCGTTAGGTTACGGGTACACTGGACAGGACTCGTCGGGAACTGACTAGTTGGTATTATACCTATCGTCAGTTATCAGTTCCCAGGTGACATGAGTACAGCTTAGTCCGCTGACTTGACACTGTCACTTCGCCTCGGGTGTGTTCCCACTGTACTTTGATCACTACCCTACCACGGCTCAAAGGAGTCGTGCAAACAGGTGGTAGTTGGGTGCAGTCCCGAAGCACTTGGAGGCAGTGACGGTTAGACAGGATTCGTCTCTCCCGGTATTGGGGGTTGACATCGCGCTGTGTCTAGGAGAGCCATTACACGAGTAGTCCCTGGCCAGGGCAAACGAGATATACTGGTAGGTTTCCAGTGTTATCTCAGGGTGTATTGGGCTTCACTCCGGCACGACTTGTACCGCTATTGGGGGACTGACGTTTACCGCCCCCTAGGCCCGCCATGCGATGTATCAGACGAACAGACCGGACTGTACGGAGAATGTCACGCTCAGGCTCAGTAGGAGTTCAGATGGGTTTCGCCTCGTCGGTCTTCTTGTCGGCATTACCTGGGGACCGTTACGCACAGCTAGTGCCGCTTGCGGTCTGTGGTTAAACCCACTGCCAGCGTAGTGTCGAGTCTTTAGAGTCCCACACAGAAAGCTTTTCGCCTTTAGGCAAAAGAGTAGAGGTCGCATGGTATTGCGACAGGTCGCATGGTTTTGCGACAGGGTTCGGTCACATCCGTGCACTTGTGCACGTACAGTGTCCGGACAGTTTACACTATCGGGCTTTGGTTTAAGCCAGATCCTAGTGTACCTTATGGGATTGGATTTATCCAGTTTGCATTCGTATTCCTCGGAACGCGGATGCGGGTGTGTATGCACAGTTGACAGGGAGGCAGAGGCAGCGGATTCTCATTAGGGTTGTTGACAGTTGACCGTTGACTTTTTGACTTTATGCTCAACCCTAATGAGAATATGATATGTGATTAACTATTATATTAATTAAGTATTATGGTGATATGGTTGTTGACTTGTTGACTTTTGTTGACTTGTTGACTTTGGTGACTTGTTGACTTTTGTTGACTTGTTGACCGGTTGACTAGGCTTGACTAGTTGACCATCATGATAACCATGGTTATCATTTCATGCCAAAGACTTTTTCTTGCTTGTTCATTTGAGTAAAATGAGTGCATGACATGATAAGGTTATGGTTACTTCAACCATCACATAAGACTTTTGTTGATATGATGAGTTATCATTGCTTTGGATTATGAGAGGGTGAGAGACAAAATACTTGCTCATTCTTTTTCTTGCTCATTCTCTCTCTTGTTCTTGAGCTCTCCTCTTGCTCTCACCCTCAACCTCTTGCTCCCTCTCTTGATCTATGGTTCTCTTGTCTCATGAGTTGAGAATCAAGAACCATAGATAAAATCCCATTCTATTTCCTCTCTACTCATTCTAGTTCACTAGGTTTAGCAAACCAAGTGAACTAGTTTCTTCAAAGAACGAAGAAGGAGCTAAAGGTCGGAGCTTTCAAGTGGATCTATCTTCGGCGTACGGAGACAACGAGAAGGAGCCATCGAACCACCATCGGAGCTTGAAGAGAAGGAGTTCAAGTTTAGGTATAACCATCTTCATCCGAGTAGCTAACTCTTTTTAGCTTAGTATGCTAGTTTTAGTTTAGGTAAAGTTCCCGACCTAGCTTAGTCCATGTTGCCTCTTGCGTTAAAATTTTGATTTTATACCGTTTCCGCCTCCCCGTAAGAACCGGGGGTCGCAACGTGGACTTACAGGGCCCACTTTGTGATATTTAGTCGATCGAAATTTAAACATGTTAGTTTACAGTGCTTACATTATATCTCCGACCGGGAATGTCATTTGATCGGTAAACCGCGTCCGATTGCTATAGTTCTTTTAGACGGGTTTGCGAACGTGACATTCGCGTTGATGTTCTATGTTGTGCTGTGATGTTGCGGATTTGTCGTGGTGGATAGCAGTGTGCAATGGTAGTACAGTTTGAGTTTATTTGTACATTTGATATTGCGGGGCGAGCGTCCAACTTGTGGACTGCCGTCACTGCCTGTTGTATAATATTCTTTTGGGGCACGACCAGGTTGCGGTCAATGTACCTGTTGTACTATTTTTCATTACTGTACTAGGTTTTGCCCCGAGACGGAGTGCACGGATAGCCGGGTTCTGAGGGGCAACGGGTCCACATCTCATGGCTTTGAGAGGCAGAGGGGCCCCACTCTAAAATTGGCAGACTATTCTCCGCACTCGTAGGGGGTACAGGTTGACCCAAGGAGGGGTGCTCAATTTACCGGATTCCGTGAAGTGCCGGGTGTTCCATTCACTATGCTGTGGGGACTACCTCGCTTCAGGATTTGGCGGGTAACTTGCCGCACCCGTAGGGGTCTAGGTTTCATTGCACAGGCTATCCACATGACAGGGGAACGTCGGGTTTCAGCAGTGGCTCTGTGAAACCCGGGGATCCCAGATATCTGTATTGTTCTGTGATGCTTATTACTTTTCTGTAATGTTTCATATTATCACGCCTGGAGCGATTATTGTATATTGGTTTATATACTATTAGATGTTGTATATGTTTTACACCCGCGCTAGTCCAGTTCCCGCTCTGTCGTTAGTTAAGTAACCTAACGGGTGATGACGGGACCCAGTGACGAATGCGGATGGCATATACGTACATTTTATTTTCGTTCTTTTCTGGTGTGATTGATTGATGGGACTGCGTTGATTCTGATCAATGCAAAGTTATACAAACCTGTTTTCAGTTGTTGGAACAAATTTAAAAAGTGTTATTGCAAAGTCGTTTACTTTTGTTTTGCATAGCGGTATTCAGTGGAATATCCTGCACCTCATTCGACGGGGCAAGGGCCGATATCCCTTCACCGGGACTGACCCCTTGGGCAGAAGTTTGCGTCAGGGTAATAACTTCACTATAGTCGATTACATGTTGCTTTGCATAGCGGTATTCAGTGGAATATCCTGCACCTCATTCCACGAGGAAAGAGCCGAGATCCCTTCACCGGGAGTGACCTCTTTAGCAAAAGGTTTTTGCCACTATATTTTAAAAAGCTATCAGGTTCCTTCAGCGATATCAAGTTCACTACGTTAAAGGTTTTTCGCCAAAAACCAGCCGTAGCCCTCCGTCACTTCTTTTGGGTATTCAGTAGTATTCAAGCTATGTATTTTGACCAACGCCAAGGCATAGTGTTTGGTAGCTGCTGGGTATTCAATTGTTGCATAGATAGATGAGTTGGTTTGGGACAGCCGTTCTGCCATTTTGACCTAACGCCAAGGGCATGTGCGGGTGGGTTCAAATTAACAAGATAGTGATGGGTAGAACTTGGCATGTGACTTATGACATTTTGACCTAACGCCAAGGTTATAAGAGCATGGGGCAAAAATCAGATCGGGGGTTTCTAAAGAAACTGAAACTTGCCAAGTATGCGCATACCTTCTGGAGTATGAGTAACGTGGATGCATTCCATCACGTTATCATGCGATGAGAGTTGGATCCCGATTCCCACTGATGAGTTGGTTTACTCTTCGGGTGATCCCGATTGATTCTTCTTTAGGTTTGGAGGAGAATTTGACAGGACAGTGGGAGGTTTCCGGATTAGATAAAGTGATAACCATTCTGATCTAGGTTAGAGTGCACGCAGAGTGTTTCTTTTCTCTCTCTCTTTGGCAGCGACCTTTGACCGACCCTAGACTATGACTCAGTGACCAGGTTGACCGAACCTTCTTAAAATACTGGCTTTTGGATTGTCTTAGTTGCATAAGTCATTGCCACTCCTTCTTTTACCATTTGTATTTCTCAGAACACCCGTATTACTACGGATATCCACTTCCATTGGATAGATCCATCGTATGGTTATATACGAACTCGAAGGGACTTCTTCGAGGATGGATCCAGGTTCAGGAGAAATAGAATTGGTTTATTCAGTTATCTTTTATTATCACCTTCTCTCAGGTTGCGAGGGCTCCTTGGTTTAGGAGGGTACACCTATTACGCTTATTGGATAGTCTTATTCCAAACCACAGGCTGGTGTCGAAAGGTAGGGAATGAAGAAAACCAATTAGCCTAAGTAGGGTGTGCAGAAGGTAATATGTAAAGACAAAATAAAGGGATTAGAAAGAGGGCAAAGTAATTGCGACTGATATCATTCACGACCAAAACCGCTTACTTCATCGCCACTCCTATTTCACCTTTAAAGGAATAAGGTATTATTCAGTTGTCTTTTATCATCACCTTCTCTCGAGATGCGAGTACTCCTTGGTTTAGGAGGGTACACCTATTATGCTTACTGGATAGTCTTCTTCCAAACCATAGGCTGGTGCCGAACGGTAGGGAAGGAAGAAAACCATTTAGCCTAACGATGGTGTACAGAAGATAACGACTAAAGACAAATAAAGGGATTTGGAGAGATGGAAATAAAATATACGGTTGAAGTCATGAATTGGATTATGGAAGAGGCATTGCTATGAATACCAGAATACCCCTACGAAACATTTTTCATGTTTCAGTGCATTGTTAAAGGAAAACTGTTTTCCCGATTAGATACTTACTCCAAGGGTATGTATTTACCAGGTTTCATTATCATATCTGTATGGTTTTACAGATGATGAGTGGGAGTAAGATATTGGGAATTAGGTGATCATCCTCATTATATCGGAATTCGTTGTAATTGGTGATATTTGAGGAAATCGCCAGGGTACAGTTTTCAACCTACGACGCACAGGCTTTGAGTTGTTCAACTCAGCGGACTTATACAGAGTATTGTATGTTGTCCAAGTGTCCATCAGGACAAAGGGGTAGGTCCTCGTACTATGTTCTATTTACTTATAACTTCTCTAGTATTTAGACAAGTGTTTCGTAGAAATACAAGGTCTAAGTTTTGAGAAGTTGTGGGTATAAGAATAAAGTAGAGAACCAGGTATCACAAGTATCGAGATTCTTCAAAGAGATCGAAGATGTAGATTCTTGTGATTGGTATTCAGATGATAGTGATGGTTTTGAGAAACGTGTTTCTTTTTCAGGTTACTCATAATTGGATGGATTCCTAAGTTGAGTAATGCTGATTAGCCTCTTTCCATTAAGTTGATATGCACTAAAGACAGCTGCATGATTGAATCAGGTTCCAATTAAATAAGTGCCAAAGTTTCTGTATTGGATATAGAATGGATCGTACCTTAAAAGATGTTAAGGTACGGGGAGTTGTCCAGCTTATGCTCAAAACCAGACTCTGGATAACTCAGGGCACGTTTCTGTAATGGCTGTTTGTGGGTTGACCCTGGCTATGACGAGGGTTGATATTCTACCATTTGGAAGATCAATAGTGATATTGTTCTTGACTCGCCACAGTTTTAGTAAAATGGATTTTTTCAGAAAACAGTAGTGGGAGTATGGTAGAACTGGAAGTGATTCCAGAACCGCGAACGATTATGGAAAATTTAATAAGACCTATATATTCAATCAGGTTTGACATTCCATTAGCCACTCAGCAGATATGGTGGGTAACCTCAGACACCCGAGAGGTACTCCGGTAGCCTCAAGGACGGTGACAGGGAGGTTCTTATCTACCCAGACTTGACACTACTGTTGTTCCAGGATATGAGACCCGGTAGGAGGGTTGTCGTAGTCAGTGGGAGCAGCGGAAGCATAGTGGGCAAGTAGCTTATATCTATTTATAGACTTGAGCAGTTATAGCGGAGATAGATCATCTAATTTTGATGTGACAGTCATGGGTTTGACTTCAATCAGAATAGGGGATGGATCTGTTAAGAAGGTAGTAGGGTGTGATGTCATGGTATCTAGATGACATACACAGAGTGGGAAGTAAAATTCCTATACTACGATCGGTTGTACTGTGGTCGTCACATAGTTGTTTCTCCAGACAGGATATGGATATAATATTTGACATTCTGGTTTCTGGATCTATGGTTTTAGATCTGGATTTGGGTAGTTTCCCAATGTGGGTACTTTGACAGATATTCTAATGGTTTTTAGAATAGTTGACTCCTAGCATGGTGGTGTACCTGCAGGTGATGGAGTCACCCTCTCTAAAGGTGTCGTATAGACTAAAGTGGAGAGGGATGTGCATGATTGACAGATCACTTGCTTAGGCAACTGAGTCAATCATGAGATGTCAGGTACCACACCAGATGTTGTTTTTGCACTAGATGCGATAAGTTTGTATTAATCCAATCCTGTAGAGACATAAGGAAGCAGTTTTAGAACATAAGTGGATGTTCTACGGATTTGATGACGGCAGCCTCCTTCGGGAGACGATTATCATTCCAGGCTTCAAAGGTGACATGGTTGACAGAGTGATTGTCAGAGTTATAGTTTTTCCCTCTGACAAAGAGGGACAGTATTATAGACAGGTGGTCTAAGAGGATACTGTGGGAGGCATGGTGCCGGATACTGATTAGGTTCAGTGATCGATACAGTCTATGAAGTTTGGATTTGGAGTTCATTTATGAACAAGGTCCCATCAGATATCCAGACATATTCTAAGACAGGTATTACTCAATTCGGGAGATGGCTTTCTCCGTGAACTTGAGATTAAGAGAGATATAGAAAGAAACATCTAGGCGGATCCACTCACTGAGGCTATTTCTCGAACACAATAGTTTTACAAACGGGCTTTGTGAAACTGATTAGTAGAGGAGTTGGATGTTCGGTTTCACACGGGTTGTGAGTAGTCGACATCGCAATAATTAGTCTTGAGTGCAAGTGGGAGATTGTTGGTGATAGTGCCCTCATAGTCAATTATTGGATCGCAGGTACGTGATTGCAATGATTGCGGAGGACCTATACCGGTAGGACAGTCTTACTCGAGATGATAGTATGCTATCTGGTTTGCCTTTATCAGTCGTGTACATGTTCAGGTGACTGATTGAATGTTACACTTTGATAGAGCCCTTAGGAACTTGCTTTACTACCAACTGTATGATGGTGATCATATACGTGAGAGTTGGGTAGTTTATATGCATATCCTTAATTGTGGTCCCTAGTCGTGGGAGTTTCGAGACAGGGCATCGATACTCCGGAGTAGACTAGTGTATACAGTCGAGACCCCGACGAGGGGCAGTGGTCGGTCTCACAAGCCACTGGTGTCAGTTGGATCACCTAAGATGTATACAGGTGCTCATTGGGTTATGAGTACACCGGACATGACTCGCCGGGAATCTGCTAGTTAGTACTATACCTATCGTCAGATAGCAGTTCCCTGGTGACATGTGTACAGGTTAGTTCATCGACCTGAGGTCGTCATTTGTCTCGTGTGAGTTCCCACTGTGCTTTGATTTCTACCCTACCACGGCTCAAAGGAGTCGTGCAAACAGGTAGCTTTTGGGTACAGTCCCGAGCCATATGGAGGCACGTGAGCGGATCGGCAGGGGATTCGTCTCTCTCGGTATTGGGGGCGAGGTCGTGCTGTGTCTAGGAGAGCCATTACACATAGTCCATGGCCATGGCAGGAGATTTACTGGTAGGTACACCAGTAGTATCTTAGGGTGTTATTGGGCTACACTCTGACACGACTTATACTGCTTCTGGGGGTCTGACGTTACTAGCCCCCTAGGCGGATATGCGATACTCATTGACGAACGGACCGGACTGTATATGCATTGTCACTGTTAGGCTCAGTAGGGTTTCTGGATGAGTTCGCTCATCGGCCTCCCTTGAGTTCGCTCATCAGCCTCCCTTGAGGTCAGTCCATGGGCAGCCGTTACGCATAGCTAGTGCCGCTGACGGTTTGTGGTTAAACCCACTGCCAGGGTACTGACGAGTCATTAGAGTCCCCCACAGACAGTTTCCCAAGTTCGGGCGAAACGTTGTAGAGGCCGTATGGTTTTATGGCAGGGTTCGGAAAATGCACGTGCGTTTACGCACGTGTCAGTTTTCGGGCAGATGATACTGGTCGGCTTTGGTTTAAGCCGGATCCGAGTATTATATTGAGTAGATATAATATCTTTGTCTCAGTTGCATTTGTATTCGGTCCTAATACAAATGCGGGTATATTTATACAGTTACGGGGTTATCCTGAAAGTTGTTTCAGGATCACTTTTGGAAGTTGCCAGTTTCCAGTTTTCTATCAGCCGTCTTTTAACATTCGGTTAAAGATGGATTTATCTTTTCTTGGATGAGGGTGAGTCATGCTTCTAGAAGGTTCTAGATTTGGTGAGGTGTCTTGTGACTCATGCTTTGATTTCTAAACATTCTTGTTTTGCTTAAGATCTTTATGCTTGATTTTTTCATGTGTTCACACATGATATTTTCCTTGTGGTCACCCCCCTCTCCTACGGTCACCTCCCTATTGTTGGAGATAGTGCCCTCAGAGTCAATTATTAGGTCACAGGTACGTGATTGTAATGATTGAGGGAGGACCTATCCCGGTAGGACAGTCTTACTCGAGATGATAGTATGCTATCTGGTTTACCTTTATCATCGTGTACTGTTTTAAGTGACCTGACATGTCGCTATTACACGTTGATAGAGCCCCTAGGATTCTTGCTTGACCACCAGCAGTATGAGGGCGATCATATAAGTGGGAGCTGGGGGTCTACAAGCATATCCTTAAAAGGTCCCTAGTCGTGGGAGTTTCGAGACCGGGCATCGATACTCCATTAGTAGACTAGTGTATACAGTCGAGACCCCGACGAGGGGCGGTGGCCGGTCTCACAAGCCACTGGTGTCAGTTGGATCACCTAAGATGTATACAGGTGCTCATTGGGTTATGAGTACACCGGACAGGACTCGCCGGGAACATGCTAGTTGGTCATATACCAGACGTCAGATGGCAGTTCCCTGGTGACATGTGTGCAGGTTAGTTCATCGACCTGGGGATCGTCATTTGTCTCGTGTGAGTTCCCACTGTACTTTGATTACTACCCTACCACGGCTCAAAGGAGTCGTGCAAACAGGTTTTAGTTGGGTACAGTCCCGAGCCACATGGAGGCAGTGAGCGTATCTTCAGGGGTTCGTCTCTCCCGGTATTGGGGGTGAGGTCGTGCTGTGTCTAGGAGAGCCATTACACAAAGTCCTTGGCCAAGGCAAGGAGATTTACTGGTAGGTATTCCAGTAGTATCTCAGGGTGTTCTGGGCTACACTCCGACACGACTTGTACCGCTTTTGGGGGTCTGACTTTTACCAACCCCCTAGGCCCGCCATGCGATACTCATAGACGAACGGACCGGACTGCACGGATATTGTCACTGACAGGCTCAGTTGGGTGTCGGGGTGAGCTTCCTCATCGACGTCCCATTTGGTCAGTACCTGGTAGCCCGTCACGTATTGGCTTATACCTCTGACGTGCTAGTGGTTAAATCCACAGCCATAGTATTGACGAGTCTTTAGAGTCCACCACACTTTCAGTTACTCAAGTTTCGGGCGAAACGCTGTAGAGGCCGTATGGAGATATGGCAGGGTCCGATCAGATACGTGCGGTATTGCACGCATCAGGATCGGACGGTTTGTACTAGTAGCCGTATAGGTATATGGCAGGGTTCGATCAGATACGTGCGGTATTGCACGGATCAGGATCGAACGGATTTTACTAGCCGGCTTTGGTTTAAGCCGGTCCTAGTTTAGTACAGTGTAGATTTTGTCTCATTGCATTTGTATCCGGTCGGAATACAGATGCGGGTGTGTATGCACAGTGTCGGGGTTTTCCTGTAATTTATTACGGGACCAGTTTACTGGAGTTGCCAGTTTGCATTCCGTTCCGGCCGGTTTTCGTTTGTTCTTTCCCGGCCGGACTTTTCCGATGGAGGGGGTAATTTGCAGTTTTGCAAATTACTTTTGTGGAGGGGTTTTATTGCATATATATTGATTATGATGGCTTTCTTTTCTTTGCACCATGCTTGCTTTGACTTGTGATTTGAGTGGGTATGGATTCAATAGTGTTTAAGCATGGTTGATGTCTTTTGTTGTGGTCACCACTTGTTATCCTTCAATAACCTCCCTTCTTGAATCAAATTCAAAAAAAAAGGAGTTCCACCATTTTTCCAACAAGAATGGCCGGCCACACATGATGAGGAGAGGAAAAATGAGAGATTCATTTTGTGCTTCATTTTGATCATCTCATTTGGCTTGCAAAAATTGGTAGCTTCTTTTCCCTCCAAAGTTCAATCTTCATTCCTCCATCCAAAGGCAACAAACCCCAAAGAGACAAGTAGCCTCTACACTACACTTCCTACAGCAAATCTTGGACGCGTCGATTCGCCAGCTTCGCGCCCGAGTTGCCTCGGTATTGAGGTGGGAGCCCGTAAAAGCTACAGGCGATGTGGTGCCCTTTCCGACGAGGAGGAGACGGACGGAGATCCCGCGAGGAGATCGGAGTGGAGATGAAGACCGGAGGACTCGGATCAGTCGGTACATCTCTTTACTGTTTGTTAGTTTAGCAATAATGGCAGATCCGGGTTAAAGTATACGATAGCGCCAAGTTAAAAAAGTTTTATTCCGCAATTGGCGTCTGAAGACTGCCGGGGCGCTAACGTAGACTTACAGTGGTATCAGAGACTCACCATTTTGCTATGCTAACTTGTGCTAACGCGTTTAAAACTTCGATCCGACCGGAAATCGAAAACTGCAAAAATCCAAGCCGACAGTTTCTGTTGTTTTTAAACGGTCTCAAAAATTATTTCTGGATGTCTTAAAAATCAGGGCAGGAACTTTTAAGAGTCACGACAAAATTTGGGGTCGTGATCCCTCGAAGTTGCCGCGGAAGCGCGGCCAAAACCATGGTTTTGCCGCGCAACCGCGGCCACGTGGGGAGCACGTGCTCCCAAATTTTGTCAGTTGGTTCTTGGTTGGATTTTGGGGTTTTTGATATATATCGTTTTTGCCCAGATTTTGTTACTGTTCACCAGTAAGTCGTGGGGCCCACTTCTTGATATTTTGTCGATCGAAATTTAAACACGTTAGTTTCACAGTGCTTACATTATATCTGCGACCGTGAATGTCACTCGATCGGTAAATCCTGTCTAACTGCTATAGCCCGGTTAGACGGATTTGCGAACGTGACTTTCACGTTGATGTTCTATGTATTTGCTGTGTTGTTGCGGATCGGTCGTAGGGATAGCCTGGATGCAATGCTAGTACAGTGTTGTTGTATTATGTACATTTGATATTGCGGGGCGAGCGTCCGACATGTGGACTGCCGTCACTGCCTGATTGTATTATTATTTTGGGGCACGACCTGGTTGCGGTCGATGTACCCGTTGTATGTATATTTTACTTTCTGTACTAGGATTGCCCCGCGGAGGGGTGCACGGATAGCCGGGTTCTAGAGGGCAACGGGCCCGTATCTCAGGGCATTGAGACGGGGGGGTTTCACTCTAGGATTGGCGGGCTATTCGCCGCACTCGTAGGGGGTACAGGTTGACCCAGGAGGGGTGCCCAAGTTACCGGATTCCGTGAAGTGCTGGGTGGTCCATTCACGTTGCTGAAGGGGGCTGCCTCGCTTCAGGTTTTGGCGGGTGACTTGCCGCGCCCGTAGGGGTCTAGGATTTCATTGCACAGGCTATCCACACGACCAGGGGAACGTCGGGTTTCAGCGGCTCTGTGAAACCCGGGGATCCCAGATATCTGTATTGTTTCTGTGATGCTGTTCATTCTCTGTGATGTTGCATTTTATTCACGCCTTGAGCGAATACTATATATTGGTATATATATTAGTAGATGTTGTATATGTTTTTCATCCGCGCTAGTCCAGTCCCCGCTCTGCCGTTAGTTAGCTAACCTAACGGGTGATGACGGGACCCAGTGGCGAATGCAGATGGCATATACGTACGTCAGTATATTTTCGTTCTTTGTGGTGTGATCAATTGATGGGACTGCATTGATTCGGATCAATGCAAGTTTAAACAAACCTAATCTGATGTTGTTGGAACACTTTTCAAAAAAAAAAGCTGTTATTGCAAGGACGTTCACTTTTGTTTTGCATCGTGGTATTCATTTGGAATATCCTGCTCCTCAGTCGACGAGGCAAGGGCCGAGATCCCTTCACCGGGAGTGACCCCTTGGACAGAAGTTTGCGTCAGGGCATTAACTTCACTATAGCCGATTACTTTTTGCTTTGCATCGTGGTATTCAGTTGGAATATCCTGCACCTCATTCTACGGGGAAAGAGCCGAGATCCCCTCACAGGGAGTGACCTCTTTAGCAACGGTTTTCGTCACTATATTTTTAAAAGCTATCCGTTCCTTCAACGATATCAAGTTCACTACGTTAAAGGTTTTCGCCAGAAATCATTCGTAGCCCTCCGTCGTTTCATATGGGCAGTCAATAGTATTCAAGCTGTGTTTGTTGGCCTTAGTCAAGGCACAGTGTTTGGTAGCTGTTGGTTATTCATATGCAGCATAGATAGATGCGTTGGTTTGGGACAGTCGTATAGCCTTGTTGGCCTTAGTCAAGGGCTTGTACGGGTGGGTTCAAATCAACCTGGACAATGACGGGTAGAACTTGACATGTGACTTATGATTTGTTGGCCTTAGTCAAGGTCATAAGAGCATGGGGCAGAAATCACATCGGGAGTTTCAAAAGAACTGAAACTTGCCAGATATGCGCATACCTTCTGGAGTGTGATGACGTGAGCGGATTCCGTCACGTTATCATGCGATGAGAGTTGGATCCCGATTCCCACTGATGAGTTAGTTTACTCCTCGGGTGACCCCGACTAATTCTTCTTTCAGGTTTGGAGGAGAATTTGAGGTACAGTGGGAAGATTCCAGATTAGATAAATTGGTAACCATTCTGATCTAGGTTAGAGTGCACGCTGAGTGTTTCTTTTCTCTCTCTCTTTGGCAGCGACCATTGACCCGACCCTAAGACTTTGACTCAGTGACCAAGTTGACCGAACCTTCTTAAACACCGGCTTTTGGATTGTCAGAGTTGCAAACCTCATTGCCACTCCTACTTTTACCCTTTTCTCCAGGACACCCCGTTTTACTACGAACGTCCACTTCCATTGGACAAAACCATCGTATGGTTAGATACGAACTCGAAAGAATTTATTCGAGGATGGTTTCCGGTTCTGGAGAAAACGGATAGGATTATTCAGTTGTCTTTTCCTTTTACCCTCTCTCAGGTTACGAGTACTCCTTGGTTTAGGGGTAGTACACCTATTACGCAAATTGGATTGTCTTCTTCCAAACCTTAGGCTGGTGCCGATCGGTAGGGAATGAAGAAAACCAATTAGCATAACGATGGTGTGCAGAAGGTATTAAGTTCAGACAAAGCAAGGGATTAGTAAGAGGGCAAAGTAAATTGCAACAGATATTCACGACCAAACCAAATATTTCGTTACCACTCCCACATCACCTTTGTATTTCTCCAGGACACTCCGTATCACTACGAAGATCCACAGTTTATTTGGATATTCCATCGTATGGTTATATACGAACTCGAAAGGAACTTGTTCCAGTTCGGGGATGGATTCTGGTTCAGGAGAAATAGGAATAAAGTACATTCAGGTGTCTTTTATCTTCACCTTCTCTCGTGTTGCGAGTGTTCCTAGGATTAGGACAGTACACCCATTATGCTTATTGGATAGTCTTCTTCCAAACCATAGGCTGGTGCCGAACGGTAGGGAAGGAAGAAAACCAATTGGCCTAAACGGGTGTGCAGAAGGTAATGACTAAAGACATATAAAGGGATTTGGAGAGGTAGCAAAGAATTATACGGTTATAGTTGTGAATCTGGATAATGAAAGAGGCATTACTAGGAATACCAGGACACCCCATCGAAACATTTCAATGTTTCAGTTCACTGTGTACTGTTAAAAGAAAACTGATTTCCCGATTAGATACTTACTCCAGGGTATGTATTTACCAGGTTTGATTCTCACATCTGTATGGTTTTACAGATGGTGAGTGGGAGTAGGTTATTGGGAATAAGGTGATCATCCTCATTATATCGGGATTCGTTGTAATCGGTGATATTTGAGGAGATCACCTGGGCTGTTTGCCGGTCGGCAAATATTTGGTTTTGAATATCCGCTGTTGTGCACCAATTTCAAATTGGTATATCTGTACGTCTATTTTTATAGAGTGAGATATACCTTTTGATATTATGTCGATGACATTTACCTATATCAGTGGATGGTTAGGTAAGGAGCATTAAACAGCGGTGTAATTCTTCTTAACCATAAGTACAGTTTTCAACCTACGACACACAGTGAAAGAGTTGTTAGACTCATCGGACTTATACAGAGTATTGTATGTTGTCCAGTGTCCATTGGGACAGAGGGGTTGGTCCTTATACTATATTCTGTTTACTTTTAACTTCTCTAGTTTTTAGACGTGTGTTTCGTAGAAACACAGGGTCTAAGTTTTGAGGAGTTATAGGTATTTGAATAGAGTAGAGAACCAGGTGTAGCAAGTATCAAGATTCTTCAAAGTGATCGAAGATATAGATACTTGTGTATGGTATTCAGTTGATAGTAATGATAAAGAGAAATTGCTTCTTTTTCAGGTCACTCATAATTGGAAGCATTCCTAAGTTGAATAACGCTGATCGGCCTCTCTCCATTTAGTTGACATGCACTGGAGACAGATGCATGATTTGAATCTGGTTTAATTAAATCAGTGCCTCTGGTTCTATATTGGATATAGTACAGTTCATATCTTAACATTGTTAAGGTACGGGGAGTTGTCCGGCTTATGATTAAAACCAGACTCTGGATAACTCAAGGCACGTTTCTGTAATGGCTGTTTGTGGGTTGACCCAGGCTATGACGAGGGTTGATTTTCTACCATCTGGATGAACAATAGCGATATTGTTCTATGACTCGCCACAGTTTTAAATTAAAAATGAATTTTTTCAGAAAAACAGTAGTGGGAGTATGGTAGAACTGGAAGTGATTCCAGAACCACAAACGATTACTGAAGATTTGATAAGGATCCTAAAGATTCAATCTGGATTGACATTCCATTGGCCACTCCGCAGATAAGGTGGGTAACTTCAGGCACCCGAGAGGCACTACGGTGGCCTCAAGGACGGTGACAGGGAAGTTCTTGTTTACCCACAATTGCCATTGCTGTTGTTCCAGGTTACGAGACCCGGCGGGAGGATGAGTATAGCGTCGTTCTAAAACTAGTTTTAGAAGTGTACGTGTATATGACTCTGCCAGAGGGTTGTCGTAGTCAGTGGGAGCAGCGGAAGCATTGGTGGACAGGTAGCTTATGTCTATTTATAGACCAAAGCAGATGTAGCGGAGATAGATCATCTATTTCTGACGTGACAGTCATAGGTTTGACTTCATCAGAATAGAAGATGGATCTGTTGAGAAGGTAGTAGGATGTGATGTCATGGTATTTGGATGACATACACAAAGTAGGAAAAGAAACTCCTATACTACGATCGGTTATACTTTGGTCGTCACACAGTGGTTTCTCCACAAAGGAAATGGATTTTATATCTGATATACTGGTTACTGGATCTATGGTTTTAGATCTAGATTTGGGTGGTTTCCCAATCAGGGTACTTGACAGCATTCTAAGAGTATTTAGGATGGACGACTCCTGGCACGGTAGTGTACCTGCAGATAATGGAGTCACCCTCTCCAAAGGTGTCTTACAGACTAAAAGGGAGAGGGACGGGCATGATTGGCAGATCACTTGCTCAGGCAATTGAGTCAATCGTGAGATGTCAAGTACCACACCAGATGTTGTTCTTGCACAAGATGCAATAAGCTGATATTGATCCAATCCTGAAGGAACAATCGGAAGCAGTTTTAGAACATAAGTGGATGTTCTAGGGATATGATAACGACAGCCTCATTTGGGAGACGGTTGTCACTCCAGGCTTCCAAGGTGACATGGACGACAAGGAGGTTGTCAAAGTTATAGTTTTTCCTTCTGTCGAGGGGCAGTATTCTGGACAGGTGATCCAAGGAAATACTGAGGGTGGCATGGCGCAGGATACTGATTAAGTTCAGTTGACGATACAGTCTAAGAAGTTTGGATTTGGAGTTCATTTTTGAGCTCGGTCCCATCAGATATCCAGACACTCTAAGACAGGTATTGCTCATTTCGGGAGATGGTTTTCTCCGCGAACTTGAGATATAGAGAGACATAGAAAGAAACAACTAAGTGGATCCACTCACTGAGGCTATTCCTCGAACGCAATAGTTCCGCAAACGAGCTTTGTGAGACTGACTAGTAGAGGAGTTGGATGTTCGGTATCACACGGGCTGTGACTATGCGACATCGCAATAATTAGCCTTGAGTGCAAGTGGGAGATTGTTGGAGATAGTGCCCTCAGAGTCAATTATTAGGTCACAGGTACGTGATTGTAATGATTGAGGGAGGACCTATCCCGGTAGGACAGTCTTACTCGAGATGATAGTATGCTATCTGGTTTACCTTTATCATCGTGTACTGTTTTAAGTGACCTGACATGTCGCTATTACACGTTGATAGAGCCCCTAGGATTCTTGCTTGACCACCAGCAGTATGAGGGCGATCATATAAGTGGGAGCTGGGGGTCTACAAGCATATCCTTAAAAGGTCCCTAGTCGTGGGAGTTTCGAGACCGGGCATCGATACTCCATTAGTAGACTAGTGTATACAGTCGAGACCCCGACGAGGGGCGGTGGCCGGTCTCACAAGCCACTGGTGTCAGTTGGATCACCTAAGATGTATACAGGTGCTCATTGGGTTATGAGTACACCGGACAGGACTCGCCGGGAACATGCTAGTTGGTCATATACCAGACGTCAGATGGCAGTTCCCTGGTGACATGTGTGCAGGTTAGTTCATCGACCTGGGGATCGTCATTTGTCTCGTGTGAGTTCCCACTGTACTTTGATTACTACCCTACCACGGCTCAAAGGAGTCGTGCAAACAGGTTTTAGTTGGGTACAGTCCCGAGCCACATGGAGGCAGTGAGCGTATCTTCAGGGGTTCGTCTCTCCCGGTATTGGAGGTGAGGTCGTGCTGTGTCTAGGAGAGCCATTACACAAAGTCCTTGGCCAAGGCAAGGAGATTTACTGGTAGGTATTCCAGTAGTATCTCAGGGTGTTCTGGGCTACACTCCGACACGACTTGTACCGCTTTTGGGGGTCTGACTTTTACCAACCCCCTAGGCCCGCCATGCGATACTCATAGACGAACGGACCGGACTGCACGGATATTGTCACTGACAGGCTCAGTTGGGTGTCGGGGTGAGCTTCCTCATCGACGTCCCATTTGGTCAGTACCTGGTAGCCCGTCACGTATTGGCTTATACCTCTGACGTGCTAGTGGTTAAATCCACAGCCATAGTATTGACGAGTCTTTAGAGTCCACCACACTTTCAGTTACTCAAGTTTCGGGCGAAACGCTGTAGAGGCCGTATGGAGATATGGCAGGGTCCGATCAGATACGTGCGGTATTGCACGCATCAGGATCGGACGGTTTGTACTAGTAGCCGTATAGGTATATGGCAGGGTTCGATCAGATACGTGCGGTATTGCACGGATCAGGATCGAACGGATTTTTCTAGCCGGCTTTGGTTTAAGCCGGTCCTAGTTTAGTACAGTGTAGATTTTGTCTCATTGCATTTGTATCCGGTCGGAATACAGATGCGGGTGTGTATGCACAGTGTCGGGGTTTTCCTGTAATTTATTACGGGACCAGTTTACTGGAGTTGCCAGTTTGCATTCCGTTCCGGCCGGTTTTCGTTTGTTCTTTCCCGGCCGGACTTTTCCGATGGAGGGGGTAATTTGCAGTTTTGCAAATTACTTTTGTGGAGGGGTTTTATTGCATATATATTGATTATGATGGCTTTCTTTTCTTTGCACCATGCTTGCTTTGACTTGTGATTTGAGTGGGTATGGATTCAATAGTGTTTAAGCATGGTTGATGTCTTTTGTTGTGGTCACCACTTGTTATCCTTCAATAACCTCCCTTCTTGAATCAAATTCAAAAAAAAAGGAGTTCCACCATTTTTCCAACAAGAATGGCCGGCCACACATGATGAGGAGAGGAAAAATGAGAGATTCATTTTGTGCTTCATTTTGATCATCTCATTTGGCTTGCAAAAATTGGTAGCTTCTTTTCCCTCCAAAGTTCAATCTTCATTCCTCCATCCAAAGGCAACAAACCCCAAAGAGACAAGTAGCCTCTACACTACACTTCCTACAGCAAATCTTGGACGCGTCGATTCGCCAGCTTCGCGCCCGAGTTGCCTCGGTATTGAGGTGGGAGCCCGTAAAAGCTACAGGCGATGTGGTGCCCTTTCCGACGAGGAGGAGACGGACGGAGATCCCGCGAGGAGATCGGAGTGGAGATGAAGACCGGAGGACTCGGATCAGTCGGTACATCTCTTTACTGTTTGTTAGTTTAGCAATAATGGCAGATCCGGGTTAAAGTATACGATAGCGCCAAGTTAAAAAAGTTTTATTCCGCAATTGGCGTCTGAAGACTGCCGGGGCGCTAACGTAGACTTACACCTCTTTGCTATAAGAGGCCGGCCCCCTCCTCTCTCTCTCACTTGATGTTTCATTTTGCTAGAAAAGATTATGATAGGTTTTATCGGTGTATGGAATTTCACAGCTCATTTCATCCCAACACCCGATTCCCACGGCAACTTCATTAACCGTCCGTCTATAGCTTTGGACGGAACGAGACAAAGTCATCCACTCATTCTCTACATCATTCTTGGTCGTCTCTTCTAGCAAACTTGACGACCGAGTTGCCTCGAGTCAGAGGCGGGAGCCCGTTTAAAGAATCGTCGACGTGGTGCCACCTCGACGAAGAGATCGGAGATCGACGAGATCGGAGCAGCCGCAACGGAGCGTGGGATGATGGTTAAAGAACGAAGGACTCGGATCGTTCGTTATAACCTTTCTACACTCTTTACAGTTTGTTAGTTTAGCAATAATGGTAGATCCGGGTTAAAGTATACGATAGCGCCAGATAAAAAGTTTTTGTTCCGCATTTGGCGTCTGTAGACGGCCGGGGCGCTAGCGTAGACTTACAGACGGACCCAACCTGAGAAGGGGGACCGGAGGAGGCCAGTTTTCTTGATGATGTGGCCAGCCACATGGTGACATGGGGTGTCGGGGTTGGTCCAGTAGCTCATATACATCATATACATCACTCTAGAGTTGCTTGTGCAACTCCTTTTGGCCTGAAGCAAAATCTGGAGCACTTTAGTGTGGTTTTTGGCTATGTTTTCGTATTTTGAAATGTTTAGTTTTAATATTTGGATTTGTATTTGGTTTTCGCATGTTTGTACATCGACAACAAGGGTTGATTGGTTGATTTTGCATACGTGGGCTATAGGTTCTAACTTATAGGCGATCCGTGTGTCGTTTTGGATTTCAGAACATGATTTTTATAGCGTTGCGATATGTGTTGTTATTGTAGGTACTTTCGCATGGATTCCGAGGCGACAGAGCGTTGCGTCATCAACTTCGGCAAATAAGAACCAAGATGAGTAGATCTAAATCTACCGGGAAAGTCGGGTGCATGGCGTATAGCACCCCCGCAAACTTTTGATGGAAAACCGATTTATAGAATATGGTTAGGAAACCTAGATTAGGAAACTAGGGTTAGAATGAGATAGCTATGAAACCATATTAGAAACTAGAGGATAGTTAGAAATGATATGTTACTACTATCATAGGATGACGTTAGCGATATTGCCGTTTAGAGTACAGTAGGACCAGATAGTCGATGTAGATGTGTCATCCAGACCATATCCTTTCCTAAATCGAAGAATTGTATGTATCTTTTAATTATATACCTTGAGGGATGTTTCGGATTTTCAAATGATATCTTTTTCTTAAAAACACCGTAACCCCTATTTTCAAAACTACGATTCGCTTCTTTAAAAATCTGATTGTATGGTTCGGGTGTGTTTGTTAGATTAGATACTTTAATTAGCAGAGATAGAATGTTTATGTAGATTCGATTTGATGTGTGATATAAATGCGATGAAGGAATATAAGATGATGTGATGATATGATGATATGATGTTATGTTGGTATACGGATGCGAGTCGATCGAGATGATTTATACCCTGCTGGTGCCTTGATATGATATTATTGCGGATGTGAACTTGGACGTAGGTATATATATATATATAGAATGTTGTGAAACATGGATGATAGGCCGTACGTGATTTCAGGCCGTAGCCTTATGTATCGTATAGGAAGATAGGATCCCTATTAGCTTAATGCCGTCGCACGATGATATTCCGTGCGTGATGAGTTTGACTTGATGATTGATCCGTACCCTTGACTAGAGGTTGCCGTACGGTGGATTATACCATACGCGATGTTACTGGGCTAGATGCCGATTGATAGATGCACTGACTCGGATATATGATAGTTACGTATACCTTATAGGTTTTAGCTGATGATTTACCTTGTGCTGCATTCATGATATTATTATTGCATCACATATATCTGTGATAGTACACCTGCACCATTATCGATGATGCGTATGTCACACGTACACAGTTTATAGGCTTACACACTTCATCATCGATAATTGCCATGTCACTACACAGTAGGATTGCTGCAACATGATATGACTCTTCGCATAACCTGCTTGCACATATACATTGATACATTCATACTTGCGGATATACACATTTGTATATCCATATTCATGCACATATACATTGATACATTAATACTTGCGGATATATACGTTTGTATATCCATATTTATGCACACATACATTGGTACATCTATACTTGCGAATATACATATTGTACCTACATAGATAACTGGTGTTATTGTAAAATTGGGAACCGCATGTTATATTTTAAAAACTGGAATTATTTTAAAAGAGCGGTTTTCCCTTAATATGTCATATTACTATTCCGCGTTGCATGATACACGATATGCTTACATTTCTATTATATGTCGCATGCATCATGCTCTATTATTGTACTCATTGAGATATGCTGTTTTCATGAGATTTCTAGATTTGAGAATCGTGGACATTTTAAAAGAGATTATGTGTTGTTTTAAAAACCCGGTTTCTCTTGATATGATATTTCATTGCGTCCACCATGTGTTTTCTTGGTTCTGAGAGCGACCTGTGAAACCCGATTCGAGGACGCGGATGAGACCGATTGCGGGTACATGGTGGACCCGGTATGGTACCCCGGGGCGAGAACGGATCTGTCGCGCGGTAGGCGATGAGCCTGGCAGAGGGACCACTACCTACCGGTGATAGTATTAGGGCGCGGCGGATATCCGGAGGATACCGACCGGAGTCGAGAGATGATATGGGCCGATCCGGACTAACGGAGCCCGTGGGCCGATCCGGACTAACGGAGCCCGATATATGAGGATTTACGTGCCGATGCTGGGCACTTTTTTCATGATGTTTTCGAGTATCGATGCTAGGCACTCAGGTTCCATGATTTTGATGTGTCGGGAGGGACACCGTTGATATACATCCTCATACTTTCATGCACACTCTTTTATAACGTTTACATGCATGATGTTGTTGCGTCAGTAGTTGACACGTGGACTGGATCCACATACATACAAACATACATTGATTTTACTATTGGAGGTTATACACATGCTTATAGACATTGATTCATGGGTGGACGAGATCCACATATCTGCATACCTTGATTATGGTTGGACGATACCCATATACATGCATTGATTATTGCTGTTGGATGTTATCCGCATGCATATAGGTAGTGACTACCTTGTTGGCACATATACGACCCGATCACCCTAGATATTATAGTATTACCTTTTGATATAGCTGACCTAGGAATCGTTGTTTATTCGATTTCTACTTATAGATATATTTCTATTCACGAGTTGGCAACTCACCCCCGTTGTGCCACAGTTCTTGCTGTTTGTTATATGTATGCCCTAGAGGCCATTACTGTACATTGGATGTATATTGTAGTGGATGCTGGGACCTATATAGGTAGGACTTTCTTACTCGACATGATAGTACGCTATCTGGTTGTTCTTTATCTTAACATGTATACTTTCTGTCTCTCTGATTACATGTTGATAGAGCCCTTAGGATGTGTACTCGACTTCCAGGACTATGATGTATATCATACTAGTGGGGCCAGGGTAGTCCATGAGTAAATCCTTCAATGTTCCTATTCGTGGGAATATCGAGACGGGGCATCGATATTTCAGAGTAGACTAGCGTATATCTTCTCGACCCATGTGATGGGCGATGGATGATCCCATATCCATTGGTGTTTGACATCAGAGATGGCATGCGGGTGCTCTGTGGAGACTGGGTACACTGAACGGACTCGCCGAGAACTCCCAGATGGTATTATACCTCACGTCAGATGGCAGTTCTCTGGTGACACTGGTACAGCTTAGTCTGTTGACCCAAGATCGTCATAGAGTCTTGTGTGTCTCCCACTGTGCTTTGATTTCCACCCTACCACGGCTCTACTGAGTCGTGCAAACAGGTGGTTTTTGGGTACAGTCCCGATTCACATGGAGGCAATGAGCGATAAGAGGGGATTCGTCTCTCCCGGTATTGGGGGTTGATGTTGCGCTATGCTCGACTGGCCATAATAGGAAATCCCTGGCCAGGGTTGCAGTGATATACTGGTAAGAGTTATCTGTAGTTTCACGATTGTTATGGACCTCACGTCGGCATGACTTATCGAGCTATTGGGGTCTGACGTTTACCACCCCTAGGCGAGATATGCGACTTATCAGACGAACAGACCGGACTGTACGGTAAGTGTTACTGGTTGGATTCACAGGAGTGTGAGCGGGCTTGCTCGTCGATCTTCTGATCGCTCAATACCCGGGTGGCCGTTACGGTTAGCAGACCGCTTGCGGCTTGAGGGTGCTTGATATGATCATCATCTGCTGCCGGCGTATTGACGAGTCTTTAGAGTCCTACACAGAGGTTTCCTGGCTCAAGCGAAACGAAATAGGAGCGCATATGAGATATGTGCGGGACCGAGAATAATGCATGTATGTGATACCGTATTCTATTCTCGCGATGAAGGTATCGAATGGTTGTATGCGATATAACCTAGTTATCGAATCGAGGATTGATTCGATAAGTCGATATATTGGATACTAGTCGGTTATATGCGATATGACCGGATCGTTAAATCAAGTATTGATTTAATGATTTAATGCATAATTATATATTTGTTATAATAATTTGCATTAACTAGTATTTGTTCACTTTAAATGGATTTTCTCACTTGAAGTACACAAGTTGTATATGTGATATACTTTTGTGCACTTGTTTGTATCATGTTTGATGATACATGCTAACTTGAGTTTGTGTGTATGATTAAACCATGGTTATATGAATGGTTAGGGTTTTGTTTACTTATTCATTTATTTATTTTGTTTATTTATTTTGGAAAAGATAAATAGAAATGGTGGCTTTCTTTGTTTCTTTCATGAAGCTTCATGAAGTGTTGAAAGCTTGACCATTTTGTTTGCTTCCCTTAACCTAACCATTCACCTAACCCTAGTTTAGTCTCTACACTTAACCATGGTTGGTATATGATAAGTATTCATTTTATTTTCTATTTGGAATATACTTATCATATTCTTTTTCTTCTTCTTCTTCATCATCAACAAGAAGAAAAGGTTGCCTCCATCAATGGCAACTTGAAAAAAAGAGTGAGAAATCCAATTCTAAAGTGAACCCACTTCCTATTTCTTCATCCTCTACCTCTTGCCAAGTAGTATAGGGTGTTTTCTTCACAAGTTTCATGACTTGGTGAAGTTGGAGCTTGATCTTGTGTTGCCTCGACGTAGATCATCTTCGGCATCGAAGTCGACGACCCAGCCCGCCCATTTCTCTGATGAAGCTGATGCTAGAGTCCGCGATTCGATATGGACAGCAGAGGGACGTCATCACGGAGCCTAGGAGGTAGAGGACCGGATCTACAAAGGTTGTAGCTTCTTTCCTTTTAAGTTAAAGTTTATTTGCATTGCATCGTCTATACATCTAGTTAACGATCCGTATTAGGGTTTGTAGGCACAAGGAAAAATTTGAATTGGCCATGTTTGATCACTTGTGAGACCTCATTAGTGTGCCTAGGAACCCTACAGTGGTATCAGAGCCTTGCTAAAGCCTTAGGCGATGCGTAGACGGAGTTAGAAGTCCGATCGAACCGAAACCCTAACTCGAAAATGCTCTCTGTACATTTTTTGAAATTGGATTTTTTCCAGATTAAAAATATTCAGAAAACTCAGCAGGAATATTTAGGAGTTATTGTAAAATTCGAGCGGCTGAATCCATCAAACCGCCGCGGTTCCGCGGCACGAGCATGGCTCGTGCGGCGGTTCCGCGGCCGTACGGTCGCATCTCCCATTATTTTTGGCACAGTAATTTCTATATTTGGGTGCTGTATTTTCTGGGAATTTTTAATCTGAACTCAAGAGTTGAGTTTTCTGGGTTGTATTGGGAGTTCGTAGATTCGATCGGATTGTCAAACTTTGTCTATGTGTTTTTCCGGGTAATTTTAGAATATGTTAAAAAGTTCGACCGGATATAAATACCCACTTTTTCCCCTACCGGGAAATTTCCAATTGTTGGATTTTTCCGTAGTTTAACGACGTTCTAAGTAGTGCAAGTAACGCGATGGTCCCTCTAGAAGACAACAAACCTTAACTCGATTATGTGACCGTCTTGAACTGCCCTTTGAACCTTAAGGTTTGGGGCAGTACGGCGTGCCACATGTGAGGCGTTGGCTTGACCCTTCTACGGCTGGACCGTTGGTACTGAGGCATGAATTGAATGTCTTTGAACTTATTTCATGTATTGATCTGTTTCGGGAAAACTTGGGTGTTCGATTGTTCGATCGGAAAGTTTAACATATTCTATTTACCCGGAATGTGATACAACATTTGGAGTTCACAAGTAGTTATGAGATAACTGAATGAATGTTATAAACATAGCAGTTCAGTCTCACTTGATCGGTTGCCACGGAATTTTGATGCGATCAAAAGTCCGTCGCAATCACGTAGTGTACGCGGATACTCGCCGGGTAAACTTAATAGACAGCCTCGCCCCATAGCCATGACCAAGTGACTGTAGGAGAACCCCGTCGCCGAAAGCATCCGTTTGGGTGCTCGCGGCAGCGGTGTTCCGCCTTGGTGCACTTCGTCGACGGTATCAGGGGTGCGGCCGCCTACTAAAGTTTGCGATGAGAATTTGATCATGATGTCGGGAATCTTGTTTAATTGCCTGACTTGATATTGAAAAGTGTTTTCGATAATGAGACTAAAATGCGGGGTTTATAATTGTTAGTCATGTGATATCTAAGGAATTCATTGGTTTAGGCATGCGATGTCTAAGGAGGTTGCGGATTCCAACTGTTGTAGTTTTACACTTTCTTTTCTGTGACCGTTAGTGTAATATGTGATATCGCCGGTTTCGTTGCTATATGTCAACGACAATTGGGATCCGCATATTTACTTACGTTGATGACATGTGATGTTATGTGTTGCTGGATATGTTATATTGGATCGTCGTGTTTGAATAGCAGGGTTTTTTATGTGAGATGAGTGTTTTTTCATTTTCATTCATGTAAAAACTTGTATGTAATATTCTTTTATTGGGGCACTTCCAGGTTGCGGATGATGTCACCATTTGTATATTATTTACTTTTCTGCACTAGGATAGACCCAAGGAGGGGAGCACAAGTAACCGGGTTCTAGGGTTCAGTGGGAGACCATCTGGAGTAGTCGAGTCCGGGTCTCCTAACCCTAGAATTGGTAGGGTTGCTTGCCGCTCTCGTAGGGGTCTAGGGGTATGGGATTGTCTATTCATCACGATAGTGGAATCCGCTATTCATCACGACAGTGGAATCCGTGTTTTATACTGGCTCGTATTGAAAACAAGGACGTCCTAGTATATCCAATATTTCATATGATATTTTCTGCTGCGTTATCTGTGATGTGATCATGTGATTTGTTTAGATAGATATTATATATAGTATATATGATATATTATATAGACGTTGCTTATGTTTTACACCCACGCTAGCCCTGCCTCGCTCTGGCGTTAGTTACCTAACCTAACGGTGCAGACGGGACATCGAGGCGAATGCGGATGGCATAAGCGTACGTTATATTTATCTGTGATGTTTAGGTGGACTTAAATGATGGGACTTCATTAATGAGATTAATGAAAGAAAATAAACCTAATTGATGTTGTGGAATCGACTTTCAAAAATAAAGATAGCTACAGTTCTTGCTTTGCATCGCGGTGTTCATTGTAGAACATCCTGCACCTTATTCAATGAGGAAAGGACCGAGATCCCTTCACCGGGAGTGACTCCTTTAGAAATAACTGGCAGATGCTACAACCCTCGGTTTGTCTTTTGATTGCTTCTATAGTTTCTGCTTTGCACGGTGATATATATGATATATCCCGCACCTCATTCGACGAGGAAAGGGCCAACGATCCCTTCACCGGGAGTGACCCCTTTAGCAAAACTAGAAAAGCCTCAAAAACATTCCATTTAAAAACCATTTGATTCCGCAACGAGATCAAGTTCAAAGCGTTAAAGGTTTTCTTAAAAACCATCCGCAACCCTCCATCATTTTAGGAAGTAGAGTACTTAGTATTCGTGCTGTGTTTGTTGACCTTAGTTAAGGCATAGTGTACGGTAGCTAAGTGATGTCTTCCTACACCGCATATGATGCGATTAGTTAGGAGAGTCATGTGACTTTGTTGACCTTAGTTAAGGGTCATGTGGGTGGGTCTAATTAATCACGAAATGACGGGTAGAACTTGACTAGTACTTATGATTTATTGACCATAGTTAAGGTCATAAGTGCTAGGGGTAAAAATCTTTATCGGGAGTTTCAAGTGTTGAAATTTGCAATGAGATTGCATACCTTCTATGTGATAGTTGGATCCCGATACCCACTGCGAGTAATTGTTACGCCTGGGAGAGTTTTGCACTTTACAATTAGCCGATCAAGTAGGTGTCTAGAAAGGTGTCAACGGGGTTACGCCTCTGGGAAAACGAGGTTTACTGTAATTAGGTCCGTGCGAAAGCACGGGGAACCTCCCTCAAAGTACCGACACTGGCCTGGCTGAAAGATTGGCGAACTTGTAAAGTGTAATTAATCCCGGCTAGTCTTTCCTGTTAAGGTTTAGAAGGAAGATTTGATAAAAACAGTGGGAGCCATCCTGATTAGATAAAATATATAACCAATCTAATCTTGCAAGAGCGCACGCAGAGTGTTTTCTTCTCTCTCTCTCCAGGTAGCGACCATATCACGCCTTAATCAAGATAATAATATGGATGTATTGACCGAACCCGCTTGTTATACTGAGCTGGGGAACGTTGGTCCCGCTCCAACTTATAATTGTTATAGGACAGAGCAGGAAATAGGGGAAAACCAGAATTCCTATGCCGCCCAAACGAAGAAAGTGCATATGATGCATCTCCTTCGGGTGTGTTCATTATACAGAACTGTTTCTCAGTATCCTCTGCATCCTGGGTATCTGATACCGGATCAGGATCCCAGATATGTAATCTGTTACATAGGGCTACATGAAGATAGAAAACTGAGAACGATTGATAAGTTTCATAAGACAGAAAACGGGGCAAGTGTTGCAGCCAAGTCTGTTGGTCACTGTCACCCTGTATTACCAATACATTGATTCTGAACAAATGCTATTAGATACCGAACCTGGTATACAAAATCATATCAATCTCTTTATTAGTAAAGAAATGATAAAATTTTGTATTGATGGATAATGTTTTGAACATTTTCTAAATCAAAAGTTGATCGGTTTCGGCACGTTATCTAAAAGCATTGACGTTCTAAATCATACTACAGTTCCTTGTATACAGAACACACACAAGAGGAAGAGTTCAGAAATGAACAAATCCTTCTTGAGGCATTGTAGACTAGGTCATATCAATGCGACCCGACTGGCTTAAGTTACATTTTAGATGCATATTTAAATCAGTTTGAATTTACATCTTGTGAAACTTGCCAGTCATGTCACAGAGATAAGATGACCATAGCTCTGTTTATTGGAAACAGAAAAAGAGTTAGTAAACTCTTGGGACTGATACATGATGATGTATGTAAGGTCCCCTGTCTACACATGCCAGGACTGGTTCTTTATACTTCATTACGTTCTCTGATAATCTCTCAAGATTCTGACATATGTTCCTGTTGAAACACAAGTCCGAACCTTTTGAGATATTCACAGAATATAAGCTAGAAGTAGAGAACCAATACGGGGATAAGTATTATGTCCTATGATGAGATCAGGGAGGAGAATACTTGTGCATGGCATTCCTGGACTATTCTAAAGGAGAATGAGATTCTCTCTCAGTGTTACTCCTCTAAATATACCACAGCACTACGGTGTATCAGGGCGGAGCAATAGCACCCTATGTGATATGGTGTGCTCTATGATGAGTATTACCGAGTTACCTGTTTCTTTTAAGGGGGTTATGCACTTGAGAAGCTGCATACCTATTGAATTAGGTTCGAATAAGATCGCTGCCTACCACTCCATATAAGATATGGTATGGAAAGAGCCTATCTCTTAAGTAAGTTAAGATTTGGGATTGTCCGGCCTGTGTCAAAAGCAATATCCAGACAAGATCGAGGCAAAGTCAGTTCTGTAGAACTGGAAAGGTTCCAGCTATACAAAACTGCAGCTAATGATTTGACAAAACCAGAGGATTCAATAGTCCCCGACGAACCTCAGCGTCTCCGCCAAACTAGCAGGGTTCCTCATCCGCTTGAGAGATACTTCGGTTTCTCGATGACAGTGGGAGCGAGGATTGCATCATGAGATGATGACCCAACTAGATTCGAGCAGGCCATCGAGAGTAGGGACTCTGTAAGAATGACTGGATGCTTAGCGATCTGCGATGGAATCCATGTATACCAGCAAAGTATGGACTTTAGCTGCTATATCTGAAGGGTTAAATCCCCATCAGGAGTAAGTATATCTTGAGAAGATTACTTGGTGTAGATGGAAAAGTTGAGACTTTCAAAGCTAGACTTGTTAAAGGTTTTAGTCATCAGCCAGGTGTGGATAATGATGAAACCTTTTCTAGGGACTATGCTTAAGTCCGTCCAGATCCTACTTGCCATTGCTACATACTATGACTACGATATCTGGTGGTTGGGTGCCATGACTACTTTTCTAAATAATGATTTAGAAGTGAACGTCTATAAGAACACAGCCAGAGGGCTTCGTAAACAGTGGGAGCAGCGGAAACGTGTGCAAGTTGCTTTACAAAATAAAGCAGGCATCGCGGAGTTGGAACATCTGTTTTGATGTGGTAGTCAAAGAGTTTGACTTCATCAAAATGGTAGATGAACCTTGTATATATAAAAAGGTAGTAGAGAGTATGATGGTCATCCTCATATTGTACGTGGACAACATACTCTTGATAAGGAAAGAGTTTCCTATGCTACGCACGGTCAATCTCCACTTATCACATGGATTCTCCAATAGGATCAAAGTGATACCTCCTAAATCCTGAGTTTTCATCTATGAGATAGATGTAATTGGATGCTAGGATTCTCACTAGATGTAGTGAAATGGTATCAATCAATCCTGGGGAGAATCACTGGAAACGTTCCAGGGTGAAAAAGACGACTGAATGTCAGTCGAAGGCATTGTCTTCACCCTCAGTGGAGGGACGGTATGTAGGAAGAGTTCCAAGCTAGATACCGTGGCAAACTAGATGATAAAGGCTGGTAACATCGCTATTAAAGATACTACCAAAGAGGCAGTTTGGGTGTATATTGGTTCATGAGATGAACTAGGTTCCTACCATTGTATGACAATGGAAGTGTGGCTTCGGCCCAGGAACCCTGGTCCCATCAGTGACCCAGACATATTCCGAGGCAGCATCACCTGATCATGGAGATAGTTGATCTCCAGGGTGATCGAGGTTTGGGGAGTAGACTCAGAGGACAACACGGCGGATCCACTCACAAAGGCTTTTTCCCAGAGAGAGACTATTATGGGATGGTTGAGTATGTGATACTGCAACCACTTCTACAGATGGCCCTAGTGCAAGTGGGAGATTGTTAGTTATATGTATGCCCTAGAGGCCATTACTGTACATTGGATGTATATTGTAGTGGATGGTGGGACATATATAGGTAGGACTTTCTTGCTCCACATGATAGTACGCTATCTGGTTGTTCTTTATCTTAACATGTTCTGTCTCTCTGATTACATGTTGATAAAGCCCTAAGGATGTGTACTCGACTTCCAGGACTATTATTCCCCTCCGAAAGACGGTGCACAGGACTGCGGTATCCTGATGCTGAGGTTCGGGGCAGATGCTCTTTGGTTTTATCCGTACACCTCTCCGAAGATGCCAAGTTGATTTATGGCACCGTGTATCAGAGGTTTAGACGGATGCGACCGATGTAGCAGACTTCGTCAGATTCCCCCTCGCTTGAGGTGTTTTTGATTGTGGGGACGCTCTTCCCTGCAGGCGCAAGCCCCTACAGTTAATTACGCTACCGCATCGCGGTAACAACTTTCTTCTTCTCCAGAATTTCACTTCGTGTCGTGTGTGTTTGTTTTGTTTGTGGTTGCCCGTGGATTGTATACGGAGACTGAGTAATGCCGTCGCCCGTAGGACGTGGATTAGTCCAAATCCGTATTTACTTAGATTTGGGTTTGGTGTTTTTAGTTTAAGGATGCATTAGTCGCGTTGCAGCTAGGATCAACTTAAACGTTCGTTAAGGATACGATAGTCCTGTTTGAGACTAAGATCAACTTAACGTGATAATCCATTTAATATCTGACCATCGGGACTCGTCACCTCTCTAACGTCGTTGAAGGATTACAACGGCAGATGTCAGAGGAGTTCAGAGATGTACCCTTGAACCAAGGTTGATTTAGAGTTTTATAGTCCGTTTGAATGTTTAAGGATACGTTAGCCGTGTTTGGGGGCTAAGATCAACTTAAACGGGATCATTTAGATCCGGCAAAAGAGCATTTGGAGGCTCTATTGTTCCAGTTTAGGGACGTAGTGGTTCATAGGTAGTTTAGGGACGTTGCGGTCCATCCTCCAGTTTAGGGACATTGCGGTCGATGCTCCAGTTTAGGGACGTGGTGGTCCATATTCCAGTTTAGGGACGTGGTGGTCCATGTTCCAGTTTATGGACGTGGTGGTCCGACATTAGTTTAAGGACGTTTCGGTCCAACATTAGTTTAGGGACGTTTCGGTCCAACATTAGTTTAGGGACATTTCGGTCCAACATTAGTTTAGGGACATTTCGGTCCAATATTAGTTTAGGGCGGTCCACGAGTTTAAGGACCCCGCAGTCCATATTGATGTGTGGTCGTCGGGACCCGTGGTGGTCCATATTCCAGTTTAGGGACGTGGTGGTCCATGTTCCAGTTTATGGACGTGGTGGTCCGACATTAGTTTAAGGACGTTTCGGTCCAACATTAGTTTAGGGACGTTTCGGTCCAACATTAGTTTAGGGACGTTTCGGTCCAACATTAGTTTAGGGACCTTTCGGTCCAATATTAGTTTAGGGCGGTCCACGAGTTTAAGGACCCCGCAGTCCATATTGATGTGTAGTCGTCGGGACCCGTCACCTCTCTGACGTCGTTGAAGGATTACAATGATGGGTGTCAGAGGAGTTCGAAGATGTACCCTCGAACCGGATATAAATTAATTTAAGAGAACAGCTGTGCTCAGTCAATTTAATTTGAGGACTTACGGCCAAAATTGGGCTAAGTCCAGTTGAAAATGGTCAACACCCTTATTTATTTTTGGTCTATTAGACCTATGCTAAGGCTTTGCCCATACTTAAATAATGCATTGCATTACTTCTATTTTTTTTGTTTGGGCTCTGCCCATAAAAGATGCAGAGCATCAATTTCGCTTGGGCTCTGCCCCCTTTTTATTTCTTTGTAATTTATTTTGGCCTACTAGGCCCCTCTGATTTGGGCCTGGCCCTTTAGTAAAGGAAATGCATTGAATTTGTCAGGCGCTTTGCGCCAATCACTGAGCGCAAGCGCTTGTGGTGAGGACACGTGTCATGCTCTGGTGAGCGCAAGCGCAACAGCGCAATGCGCTGCGCTAGTGCGCTGCGCTGTTACGCTGCTGACACGTGGCGCGCTGCGGTGAGTTGCGCCAATTACAGAGAGCACGTAGCGCAAGTTGTTCTGTAGCTGACACGTGGCGCTCTCCTAAGAGTGCAACAATGCAGTTTGCAAGTGCAAAGCACTAAGAATTTTTTTTAGATTCCAGAACCAATGGTTCATAAGTGCAAAGCACTATTTGGTTTCTTGATCTAATTTAGATCAAAGAAAACAAGTGTTTCTTATTTTTCTTGATCTTAGAGAACCAATGGTTCATAAGTGCAAAGCAGTATTTTTTATTAAAGATCATTGATCTTGTTCTTAGATCAACGATCTATCAGAAGAAATTCTTCTATCTAAAAGGTCTTTTACCTTTCTTCCTGAAATTTCTTCAGAGTTCTCTTCTTTTTTAGAAAAAAAATGTTCCTGCCTTTGAATTGAGGCTTGGGGTCCTTTTTATAGTGCCCATAAATTAGTTAAAGAGATCTTTCTCTGAGTGATTTAGGGAACTTTCCCCACCGTTGGATCTTTAATCCAAGGGCTTCTGTTTTACAGAAGAGAATCTTCTTGTTTTAACAAGAACAGAAAGATTTCATTAAAATCTTTATTCTGTTTTGGCGCAAATGCTCCAGCGCGTGGCACGTGTCGCGCAGTGCAACAGCGCTAGCGCAACAGCGCTAGCGCATCTGCGCTGACACGTGTCGCGCAGCGCAGCGCTTGCACAACTGCGCTAGGGCATCTGCGCTGACACGTGTCGCGTAGCGCAGTGCCTGCGCAACTGAAGCATTGCTTCCTTTAAATTTGCTTAAAATAGAGCTTTGCTCTGATTGGGCGCACTACCTTGGGCGCTGCGCTGATGCGTCTGCGCCAGATACGTGGCGCCCTGCGCTCAGCGCAGAGGATCTGAAGCGTTGCTTCACTTATTAAAACATAGATTTTGGGCAAATCAGAAGCGTCGCTTCACCTGAGATATCTTTTCATCTCCTTTTTTCAAGTCAAACTTGTATTTCCAAAATTCTGATTTCCCGGGCCTTGGAAATGATTTCATTGTGCACAGAATCTTCTGTGCTTAGGTCTATATATATAACTCGAAGCTGGGCCTTTTCTTCTCTCATTTTCAGAGAACTTCTTCGATCATGGCTTGCAACCGCCCTCTTGCCCGCCGACAACCATGGGAGGTGCCGATTCGGGACATCGTTCCCCGTTTTGTTGCGCGCTTGGTGGATTCCTCTTTTTCGGACGAGCAATGCGATGCCGCAATGCACGAGCTTTTGACTCGTGTGGGGTCTCCTCTCCCTCCGAATTCCATTTGGCTTCGGATGATCCTTGCCTCGGTGCTCTCCGACATTCCTCCTCCCCCAGCAGAGATGTCCTCGACGATGCTGGATGCCGCCGAGGATAAGATTGAGTGCTTTCTCGAAGCGCACTTGATCACCAAAGCCCTAAGGGACTTCTCCTTCCACTTGCTGAGCCAGATGCGGGCTCGTCGGGTTGTCATCGCCACTTTTTCCTAGGAGTGCGGCGTCGACCGTTGGATGGCTACCCTTCGGGAAGATCGCCGCTTCGACGTGATGGAGAAGACGGAGTGGGAGCTGAATAATCTTCTTTTTCTTTTTGTGAACCCTTGTCTCTCTGATCCCGTATTCGGTGATCTTTTTTAAATGTAATAACAAATAAATGTTTTAATTAAGTATTTTATTATCTGTTAAGTGTTCTTTTTATTTTAGCTCTCTATCGTGCTTGTGCATCGTATGATTTTAATTTGTTATTATCAAGTGCATGTAATTTTGCATGGATAAATTGCCTTTGGCACTTAGCCCCTTCTTCTGCGCTGACACGTGTCGCGCAGCGCACAGCGTGTTAGTTATATGTATGCCCTAGAGGCCATTACTATACATAGGATGTATATTGTAGTAGATGCTGGGACATATATAGGGAGGACTTTCTTGCTCGACATGATAGTATGCTATCTGGTTGCTCTTTACCTTAACGTGTACACTGATTGTCTCTCTGTTACATGTTGGTAAAGCCCTTAGGATTTGTACTTGACTATCTGGACTATGATGCGGATCATACTAGTGGGGATATGATAGTCCATAAGTACATCCTTCAAAGTCCCTAGTCGTGGGTGTATCGAGACGGGGCATCGATATACCAGTGTAGACTAGCGCATACCTTCTCGACCCATACAGATGGGCGATGGATGATCCCATATCCATTGGTGTTTGACATCAGAGATGATATACGGGTGCTCAGTAGAGACTGGGTACACTGGACGGACTCGCCGAGAACTCCCAGATGGTATTATACCTCACGTCAGATGGCAGTTCTCTGGTGACACTGGTACAGATTAGTCTGTTGACCCGAGATCGTCATAGAGTCTTGTGTGGTTCCCACTGTGCTTTGATTTCCATCTTACAACGTCCAAGAGGGCGTGCAAAACGGTGGTTTTTGGGTACAGTCCCGAGTCACATGGAGACAATGAGCGATAGGAGGGGATTCGTCTCTCCCGGTATAGGGAGTTGATGTTGCGCTGTGTTCGATTGGCTATAACAGAAAATCCCTGGCCAGGATTGCTGAGATTTACTGGTAAGTGTTACCAGTAGTTTCTCGAACTGTTATAGACCTCATATCGACACGACTTTTCGAACTATTGGGGTCAGACGTTTACCACCCCTAGGCGAGATATGCGACATATCAGACGATCAGACCGGACTGTACGGTAGTGTTACTGGTTGGATTCACTGGAGTGTGAGCGGGCTTGCTCATCGATCTTCTGATCGCTCAATACCCGGGTGGCCGTTACGTTTAGCAGACCTCTTGCGGCTTGTGGGTGCTTGATATGATCATCACCTGCTGCCGGCGTATTGACGAGTCTTTAGAGTCCTACACAGAGGTTTCCTGGCTCAAGCGAAACGAAATAGGAGCGCATATGAGATATGTGCGGGACCGAGAATAATGCGTGTATGTGATACCGTATTCTATTCTCGCGATGAATGTATCGAATGGTTGTATGCGATATAACCTAGTTATCGAATCAAGTATTGATTCGATAAGCCGATACATGGAATACTAGTCGGTTGTGTGCGACATGACCGGATCATTGAATCAAGTGTTGATTTAATGATTTAATGCATAATTATATATTTGATATATTACTTTGCACTAACTAGTATTGGTTCACTTTAAACTGATTTTCTCACTTGGTTTGTGCACATTGTATATGTGATATACTTTTGTACACATGATTGTATCATGTTTGATGATGCATGCTTTTGGTTAAGTGTAAAGAATTAAACCATGGTTAAGTTGGAAATTAGGGTTTTGTTTTATCCATTATTTATTCATTTATTTATTTTGGAAAAATATTAAGCATAAAGAAATGAAATGGTGGCTAATTTTGGACTTGCATGTTGAAGCTTCATGAAGCTTTGACTTAGTCACCATTTTGTCTAATGCTTCACCCTAACCACTCCACTCAACCCTAGTTGATTCTCTACACTTCACCATGGTTAGATTATGATAAGCATTCCTTTTATTTTCTATTTTGGAAATAACTTATCATAACAATATTCATCTTCTTCATCTTCTTCTTCCTTGAAGAAGCTTGCTTCATCAATGGTGATTGATGAAAACAAGTGAGAAATCCAATTCTAAAGTCTACCCATTTCCTATTTCTTCATCCTCTACCTCTCGCCAAGTAGTAGAGTGTGTTTTCTTCACAAGTTTCTTGATTTGGTGAAGTTGGAGCTTGATCTAGCGATGCCTCGACGTAGATCATCTTCGGCATGGACATCAATGACCTAGCTCGCCATTTCTCCGACGAAGCCGACGCTAGAGCCCGGGAATTCATTTGGACAGCAAAGGGACTTCGTTGCGGAGCTATGGAGGTGGAGCACCGGATCTACAAAGGTTGTATTTCCGTATTCTTATAGTTAAGTGTTAACTAGTTTACTTTTCGCCTAGAAATCTAGCCAACGATCCGTAGTTTAGGGTTTCTCGGCACCGTAAATTTTGAAATTGGCATGGTTGATGCCTTGTGAGACCTCATTAGGGTGCCTAGGAACCCTAAGTGGTATCAGAGCCTAGCTAGAGCCTTAGTCGAAGTCTAGACGGAGTTTGAAGTCCGAACGACCCGAAAACCCAAACCCAAATTTGCTCTCTGGACAATTTTGAAAAACTGGGATTTTTCGAGATTAAAAATATTCAGAAAACTCAGTAAAATAATCTAAGAATTAATGTTTAAAACGGGGGCTCTGAATCGTTAATAGTGCGGCGGAACCGCCGCATATGCATGCCTAATACGGCGGTTCCGCGGCAGGTTTGACTCTTCAGTCACTTTTATCTGCACAGTAATTCTTATATATTATTTCTGGTGTTTCTGGGAATTTTTAATATTTATTCAAGAGTTGAATTTTCTGGAGTTGTTTTGGGGATTCGGTGTTTCGATCGCAGTATCAGATTTTGTCTATGTGGCTTTCCGGATAAATTTTAGAATATGTTAAAAAGTTCGACCGGATATAAATACCCACTTTTTCCCCTGCCGGGAAATTTTCAAGTGTTGGATTTTTCCGTAGTTTAACGACGTTCTAAGTAGTGCAAGTAACGCAATGGACCCTCTAGAAGACAACAAACCTTAACTCGATTATGTGACCGTCTTGAACTGCCCTTTGAACCTTCGGGTTTGGGGGCAGTACGGCGTGCCACATGTGAGGCGTTGGCTTGACCCTTCTACGGCTGGACCGTTGGTACTGAGGCACGAACGGAATGTTGTTAGACTTATTTCATGTGTTGAGCTGTATCGGGAAAACTTGGGTGTTCGATTGTTCGATCGAAAAGTTTAACATTTTCTGTCTATCTGGAATGGGATACAATAATTGGAATTCACAAAAGTTATGTGATAACTGAATGAATGTTATAAACATAGCAGTTTAGTCTCACTTGATCGGTTGCCACGGAATTTTGATGTGATCAAAAGTCCGTCGCAATCACGTAGCGTACGCGGATACTCGCCGGGTAAACTTAATAGACAGCCTCGCCCCATAGCCCCGACCAAGTGACTGTAGGAGAACCCCGTCGCCGAAAGCATCCGTTCGGGTGCTCGCGGTAGCGGTGTTCCGCCTTGGTGCACTTCGTCGACGGTATCGTGGGTGCAGCCGCCTACTAAAGTTTGCGACGAGCATTCGATCAGGATGTCGGGAATCTTGTTGAATTGCCCGACTTGCTATTGAAAAGTGTTTTCGATAATGAGACTAAAATGCGGGGTTTATAATTGTTAGGCATGCGATGTCTAAAGAATTCATTTGGTCAGGCATGCGATGTCTGAGGTGGTTGCGGATTCCAACTGTTGTAGTTTTACACTTTCTTTTCTGTGACCGTAAGTGTAATATGTGATATCGCCGGTTTCGTTGCTATATGTCAACGACAATTGGGATGCGCATGTTTACTTACGTTGATGACATGTGATGTTATGTGTTGCTGGATATGTTATATTGGATCGTCGTGTTCGAATAGCCGGGGTTTTTTATGTGAGATGAGTGTTTTTCATTTTCATTCATGTAAAAACTTGTATGTAATATTCTTTTATTGGGGCACTTCCAGGTTGCGGAAGATGTCACCGTTTGTTTATTATTTACTTTACTGCACTAGGATAGACCCAAGGAGGAGAGCACAAGTAACCGGGTTCTGGAGTCCAGTGGGAGACCAACTCGAGGAGTCGAGTCCGGGTCTCCTAACTGTAGAATTGGTAGGGTTGCTTGCCGCTCTCGTAGGGGTCTAGGGGTGTGGGTTTGGCTATTCATCACGACCGTGGAATCCGTGTTTTATACTGGCTCGTATTGAAAACACGGACGTCCTAGTATATCCAATATTTCATATGATTCTTCTGCTGCGATATCTGTGATGTGATCATGTGATGTTCTGTGATAGATATAGTATATAGTATATATGATATATTATATAGGCGTTACTTATGTTTTACACCCGCGCTAGCCCTGCCCCGCTCTGCCGTTAGTTACCTAACCTAACGGTGCATGAAGGGACATCGAGGCGAATGCGGATGGCATAAGTGTACGTCGTATTTATCTGTGATGTTTAGGTAATTTAAATGATAGGACTTCATTAATGTGATTAATGAAATAAAAGAAACCTAAGATGTTGTAGAATCGAATTTCAAAATAAAACAGGTAGCTACAGTTCTTGCTTTGCACAGCGGTATATATGATATATCCTGCACCTTATTCAATAAGAAAAGGACCAAGATCCCTTCACCGGGAGTGACTCCTTTAGCAATAACTGGCAGATGCTACACACTCGGTTTGTCTTTTGATTGCTTTTAAGAGTTTTTGCTTTGCACAGTGATATATATGATATATCCCGCACCTCATTCGACGAGAAAAGGACCGACGATCCCTTCACCGGGAGTGACTCCTTTAGCAAAACCAGAAAAGCCTAAAAAACACTCCATTTCAAAATTCATTCGATCTTACAACGATATCAAGTTCATTACGCAATAGGTTTTCAGAAAAACCCGTCGTAGCCCTCCGTCATTTCAGATAAGTCCTATTTAGTATTCGTGCTACGTTTGTTGACCTCCGTCAAGGCGTAGTGTGCGGTAGCTAACTAGTAATTATCTGTTTATGCATATGATGCAGATTGAGTTAGGGCAGTCGTGCGGCCTTGTTGACCTCCGTCAAGGGTCATGCGGGTGGGTTTAATTCGATCAAGAAATGACGGGTTGAACTTGACTAGTAGCCTATGGTTTGTTGACCTCCGTCAAGGTCATAGGGTGCTAGGGGCAAAATATTATCGGGAATTTCAAGTGTTGAAATTTGCAATGAGATTGCATACCTTCTATGAGATAGTTGGATCCCGATACCCGTTGCGAGTAAGTGTTACTCCTGGGAGAGTTTTATACATTACAATTAGCCGATCAAGTAGGTGTCTAGAAAGGTGTCAACGAGGTTACGCCTCTGGGAAAACGAGGTTTACATTAATTAGGTTCGTGCGAAAGCACGGGGGACCTCCCTCAAAGTACCGACACTGGCCTGGCTGAAAGATTGGCGAACTTGTAGTGTGTAATTAATCCCGGCTAGTCTTTCCTTTTAGGGTTTGAAGGAAGATTTGATAAAAAGAAGTGGGAGCCGTCCTGATTAGATAAAATAATAACCAATCTATTCTTGCAAGAGCGCACGCTGAGTGTTTTCTTCTCTCTCTCTCTCCAGGTAGCGACCATATCACGCCTTAATCAAGATAATAATACGGAATATTGACCGAACCCGCTTGTTATACTGAGCTGGGGAACATTGGTCCCGCTCCAACTTATAATTGTTATAAGACAGAGCAGGAAAAAGGGGATTACCAGAATTCCCGTGCCGCCCAAACGAAGAGAGTGCATGCTGATGCATCATCTTCGGGTGTGTTCATTACAGAGAACTGTTTCTCAGTATCCTTTACGTCCTGGGTATGTGATACCAGATCAGGATCCCAGATATGTAATATGTTACATAGGGCTGCAGAAAGGTAGAGAACTGAGAACGGGTGATAAGTTTCATGAGGCAGAAAACGGGGCAAGTGTTGCAGCCAAGTCTGTTGGTCACTGTCACCCTGTATTACCAATACATTGATTCTGAACGAATGTTATTAGATACCGAACCTGATATACAAAATCATATCAGTCTCTTTATTAGTAAAGAAAGGATATAATTTTGTATTGTTGGATAATGTTTTGAACATTTCCTATATCAAAAGTTGATCGGTTCAGGCACGTTATCTAAAAGCATTGATGTTCTAAATCAAACTACAGTTCTTAGTATACGGATCACACACAAGAGGAAGAGTTCAGAAATGAACGAATTCTTCTTGAGGCATTGTAGACTAGGTCAGATCAATGTGACCCGACTAGCTAGAGTTACATATAGATGCATATTTAAATCAGTTTGAATTTACATCTTGTGAAACTCACCAGTCATGTCACAAAGATAAGATGACCATAGCTCCGTTTACTGGAAACAGAGAAAGAGTTAATGAACTCTTGGGACTGATACATGATGATGTATGTAAGGTCTCCTGTCTACACATGCCAGGACTGGTTCTTTATACTTCATTACATTCTCTGATGATCTTTCGAGATTCAGACCAATGTTCCTGTTGAAACACAAGTCCGAACCTTTTGAGATATTCACAGAATATAAGCGAGAAGTAGAGAACCAGAATACGGGTATAAGTATTATGTCCTAGGATGAGATCAAGGAGGAGAATACTTGATCACGGAAATACTGCACTATTCTAAAGGAGAATGAGATTCTCTCTCAGCATTACTCCTCCGTATACACCACTGCACGATGGTATATCGGGGCGGAGCGATAACACCCTATGTGATTAGGTGTGCTCTATGATGAGTACTACTGAGTTACCTATTTCCTTTTTGGGAGTTATGCACTTGAGAAGATGCATACCTATTGAATTAGGTTCGAATCAAATCAATGCCTACCACTTCATATGTGATATGGAAAGGGAAGAGCCCATGTCTTAAGCTAGTTAAGATTTGGGGTTGACCGGCCTATGTCTAAAAGCAAAATCCGGACAAGCTCGAGGCAAGATCTGTTATGTAGAACTGGAAATGTTCCTGCTATACAAACTGCAGCTGATGATTTGAAAGAACCAAAGGATTCAATAGTTACCAACGAACCTCAGCCTCTCCGCCGATCTAGTAGGGTTCCTCACCCACCTGAGAGATACTTATGTTTCTCTATGACAGTGGGAGCGAGGATTGCATCATGAGATGATGACCCAACTAGTTTCGAGCTGGCCATCTGGAGTGGGACTCTGTAAGAATGGCTGGATGCTTAGCGATCTGAGATGGAATCCATGTACACCAACAAAGTATGGACTTTGGTTGCTATATCTGAAGGGTTAAATCCCCATCAGAAGCAAGTATATCTTGAGAAGATTACTTGGTGTAGATGGAAAAGTTGAGACTTTCAAAGCTAGACTTGTTAAAGGTTTTCGTCATCAACCAGACGTGGATAATGATGAAACCTTTTCTAAGGAGCTATGCTTAAGTCCATCCAGATCCTACTTGCCATGGCTACATATCATGACTACGATGTCTGGTGGTTGGGTGTCATGACTGCTTTTCTAAATGATATTTTAGAAGAGTGTGTCTATAAGTACACAGCCAGAGTGCCTCGTAGACAGTGGGAGCAGCGGAAACGTGTGCAAGATGCTTTATAGGATAAAGCAGGCATCGCGGAGTTGGAACATCTGTTTTGATGGATTAGTCTAAGAAGTTGACATCATCAAAATGGTAGATGAACCTTGTATAAACAAGAAGGTAGTAGGGAGTATGGTGACGATCCTCGTAGAGTACGTGGATGACATACTCTTGATAGGGAAGGAGTTTCCTATGCTACGCTCGATCAATCTCCGCTTATCACAAGGATTCTCCACATAGGATCAAAGTGATACCTACTAAATCCTGGGTTTTGGATCTATGAGATAGATCTAAATGGATGTTAGGATTCTCACTAGTTGTAGTGAGATGGTATCAATCGATCCTGGGGAGAATCACTGGAAGGGTTCCAGGGTGATAAAGACGACTGAAAGTCAGTCACAGGCATTGTCTTTACCCTCAGTAAAGGGACGGTATGGTGGAAGAGTTCCAAGCTAGATACCGTGACATACTAGACGATAAAGGCTGAATACATCGCTACTTAAGATGCTACCAAAGAGGCTGTCTGGGTGTATATTAGTTCATGAGATGAACTTAGTTCCTCCCATTGTATGACAATGGAGTTGTGGCTTATGCCAAGGAACGCCCGTCCCATCAGTGATCCAGACATATTCTAAGGCAGTGTCACCTGATCATGGAGATAGTTGATCTCCAGGGTGATCGAGGTTAGGAGAGTAGACTCAGAGGACAACACAGCGGATCCACTCACAAAGGCCTGTTCCCAGAGAGAGACTTTTATGGGATGGTTGAGTATGAGATACTACAACCACTGCTATCAGATGGCCCTAGTGCAAGTGGGAGATTGTTAGTTATATGTATGCTCTAGAGGCCATTACTATACATAGGATGTATATTGTAGTGGATGCTGGGACATATATAGGGAGGACTTTCTTGCTCGACATGATAGTATGCTATCTGGTTGCTCTTTACCTTAACTTGTACACTGATTGTCTCTCTGTTACATGTTGGTAAAGCCCTTAGGATGTGTAATTGACTATGTGGACTATGATGCAGATCATACTAGTGGGGACATGGTAGTCAATAAGTACATCCTTCAAAGTCCCTAGTCGTGGGTGTATCGAGACGGGGCATCGATATACCAGTGTAGACTAGCGCATACCTTCTCGACCCATACAGATAGGCGATGGATGATCCCATATCCATTGGTGTTTGACATCAGAGATGATATACGGGTGCTCAGTAGAGACTGGGTACACTGGACGGACTCGCCGATAACTCCCAGATGGTATTATACCTCACGTCAGATGGCAGTTCTCTGGTGACACTGGTACAGAGTAGTCTGTTGACCCGAGATCGTCATAGAGTCTTGTGTGGTTCCCACTGTGCTTTGATTTCCATCTTACCACGTCCAAGAGGGCGTTCAAAACGGTGGTTTTTGGGTACAGTCCCGAGTCACATGGGGACAATGAGCGATAGGAGGGGATTCGTCTCTCCCGGTATAGGGAGTTGATGTTGCGCTGTGTTCGATTGGCTATAACAGGAAATCCCTGGCCAAGGTTGCTGAGATTTACTGGTAAGTGTTACCAGTAGTTTCTCGAACAGTTATAGACCTCATATCGACACAACTTATCAAACTATTGGGGTCTGACGTTTACCACCCCTAGGCGAGATATGCGACATATCAGACGATCAGACCGGACTGTATGGTAGTGTTACTGGTTGGATTCACTGGAGTGTGAGCGGGCTTGCTCGTCGATCTTCTGATCGCTCAATACCCGGGTGGCCGTTACGTTTAGCAGACCGCTTGCGGCTTGTGGGTGCTTGATATGATCATCACCTGCTGCCGGCGTATTGACGAGTCTTTAGAGTCCTACACAGAGGTTTCCTGGCTCAAGCGAAACGAAATAGGAGCGCATATGAGATATGTGCGGGACCCAGAATAATGCGTGTATGTGATACCGTATTCTATTCTCGCGATGAATGTATCGAATGGTTGTATGCGATATAACCTAGTTATCGAATCAAGTATTGATTCGATAAGCCGATACATTGAATACTAGTCGGTTGTGTGCGACATGACCGGATCATTGAATCAAGTGTTGATTTAATGATTTAATGCATAATTATATATTTGATATATTACTTTGCACTAACTAGTATTGGTTCACTTTAAACGGATTTTCTCACTTGGTTTGTGCACATTGTATATGTGATATACTTTTGTACACATGATTGTATCATGTTTGATGATGCATGCTTTTTGGTTAAGTGTAATGAATTAAACCATGGTTATGTTGGAAATTAGGGTTTTGTTTTATCCATTATTTATTCATTTATTTATTTTGGAAAAATATTAAGCATAAAGAAATGAAATGGTGGCTAATTTTGGACTTGCATGTTGAAGCTTCATGAAGCTTTGACTTAGTCACCATTTTGTCTCATGCTTAACCCTAACCACTCGACTCAACCCTAGTTGATTCTCTACACTTCACCATGGTTAGATTATGATAAGCATTCCTTTTATTTTCTATTTTGGAAATAACTTATCATAACAATATTCATCTTCTTCATCTTCTTCTTCCTTGAAGAAGCTTGCTTCATCAATGGTGATTGATGAAAACAAGTGAGAAATCCAATTCTAAAGTCTACCCACTTCCTATTTCTTCATCCTCTACCTCTTGCCAAGTATTAGAGTGTGTTTTCTTCACAAGTTTCTTGACTTGGTGAAGTTGGAGCTTGATCTAGCGATGCCTAGACGTAGATCATCTTCGGCATGGACATCGACGACCTAGCTCGCCATTTCTCCGACGTAGCCGACGCTAGAGCCCAGGAATTCATTTGGACAGCAAAGGGACTTCGTTGCGGAGCTATGGAGGTGGAGCACCGGATCTACAAAGGTTGTATTTCTGTATTCTTATAGTTAAGTGTTAACTAGTTTACTTTTCTCCTAGAAATCTAGCCAACGATCCGTAGTTTAGGGTTTCTCGGCACCGTAAATTTTGAAATTGGCATGGTTGATGCCTTGTGAGACCTCATTAGGGTGCCTATGAACCCTACACAGCGCAGCGCAACTGCGCTGCCATGTGTCGCACAGCGCAGAGCGCAGTGCGGCGCTTCCTTTAACAGAGCTTTGCTATAATTGGGCGCGCCTTCTTGGACGCTGCGCTAATGTATCTGCGCCAGACACGTGGCGCGTCGCGCGCAGCACAAACGATCTGAAGCGTTGCATCATTTATTAAGGTTTAAATTTTCAAAGCAAAGCTTTGTTTCTGATTGGGGGAAGATGAAGCGTTGCTTCATCTCCCGCCTTGGAATTTGAACAGAGCTTTGCTCTGATTAGGGTAAACAACTATGATGTAGATCATACTAGTGGGGCCTGGGTAGTCTATGAGTACATCCTTCAATGTTCCTAGTCGTGGGAATATCGAGACGGGGCATTGATATTCCAGAGTAGACTAGCGTATATCTTCTCGACCCATGTGATGGGCGATGGATGATCCCATATCCATTGGTGTTTGACATCAGAGATGGCATGCGGGTGCTCAGTGGAGACTGGGTACACTGAACGGACTCGCCGAGAACTCCCAGATGGTATTATACCTCAAGTCAGATGGCAGTTCTCTGGTGACACTGGTACAGCTTAGTCTGTTGACCCGAGATTGTCATAGAGTCTTGTGTGTCTCCCACTGTACTTTGATTTCCACCCTACCACGGCTATACTGAGTCGTGCAAACATGTGGTTTTTGGGTACAGTCGCGATTCACATGGACACAATGAGCGATAGGAGGGGATTCGTCTCTCCCGGTATTGGGAGTTGATGTTGCGCTATGCTCGGCTGGCCTTAATAGGAAATCCCTGGCCAGGGTTGCATTGATATACTGGTAAGAGTTATCAGTAGTTTCATGATTGTTATGGACCTCACGTCGGCATGACTTATCGAGCTATTGGGGTCTGACGTTTACCACCACTAGGCGAGATACGCGACATATCAGACGAACAGACCGGACTGTACGGTAAGTGTTACTGGTTGGATTCACAGGAGTGTGAGTGGGCTTGCTCATCTATCTTCTGATCGCTCAATACCCGGGTGGCCGTTACGTTTAGCAGACCGCTTGCGGCTTGTGGGTGCTTGATATGATCATCATCAGCTGCCGGCGTATTGACGAGTCTTTAGAGTCCTACACAGAGGTTTCCTGGCTCAAGCGAAACGAAATAGGAGCGCATATGAGATATGTGCGGGACCGAGAATAATGCATGTATGTGATACCGTATTCTATTCTCGCGATGAATGTATCGAATGGTTGTTTGCGATATAACCTAGTTATCGAATCGAGGATTGATTCGATAAGTCGATACATTGGATACTAGTCGGTTATATGCGATATGACCGGATCGTTAAATCAAGTATTGATTTAATGATTTAATGCATAATTATATATTTGATATAATAATTTTGAATTAACTAGTATTTGTTCACATTAAATGGATTTTCTCACTTGAAGTACACAAGTTGTATATGTGATATACTTTTGTGCACTTGTTTGTATCATGTTTGATGATACATGCTAACTTGAGTTTGTGTGTATGATTAAACCATGGTTATATGAATGGTTAGGGTTTTGTTTACTTATTCATTTATTTATTTTGTTTATTTATTTTGGAAAAGATAAAAAGAAATGGTGGCTTTCTTTGTTTCTTTCATGAAGCTTCATGAAGTGTTGAAAGCTTGACCATTTTGTTTGCTTCCCTTAACCTAACCATTCACCTAACCCTAGTTTAGGCTCTACACTTAACCATGGTTGGTATATGATAAGTATTCATTTTATTTTCTATTTGGAATATACTTATCATATTTTTCTTCTTCTTCTTCTTCATCATCAACAAGAAGAAAAGCTTGCCTCCATCAATGGCAACTTGAAAAAAAGAGTGAGAAATCCAATTCTAAAGTGAACCCACTTCCTATTTATTCATCCTCTACCTCTTGCTAAGTAGTATAGGGTGTTTTCTTCACAAGTTTCATGACTTGGTGAAGTTGGAGCTTGATCTTGTGTTGCCTCGACGTAGATCATCTTCGGCATCGAAGTCGACGACCCAGCCCGCCCATTTCTCCGTTGAAGCCGATGCTAGAGTCCGGGATTTGATATGGACAGCGGAGGGACGTCATCACGGAGCCTAGGAGGTGGAGGACATGATCTACAAAGGTTGTAGCTTCTTTCCTTTTAAGTTAAAGTTGTTTATTTGCATTGCATCGTCTATACATCTAGTTAACGATCCGTATTAGGGTTTGTAGGCACAAAGAAAAATTTGAATTAGCCATGTTTGATCACTTGTGAGACCTCATTAGTGTGCCTAGGAACCCTACACTTGCAGGTTGGCCGGTTGGATCAGTAGCGGCTTCGCTGGCACACAGTTCTATTCGGGTGTTTTGCATTGGTAGGTTGGACATTTCTATCGTACCCACACTTGTATTATATTTCATATTGTATCTAGTTAACTCCATCAATCAATCAATATTAGTTATTTGTATAAGTAATGAGACATAGTAGGTTTGTGGTTGCGAGACTTAGAGCGAGGGGTTTTTCGCTACTTGTGTTATTTATGTCTTGCTTCTTTTTCTCTTTGTGGTGATCTTCGCCGTTGGGCGTCGTATACTTATTTATGCTATATTGCGTGGTTGTGATCCGCCGTTTGCCGAAGAGCTAGCTCCCGCTTGGGGATGCCATTATTCTTATTATGTACTTATGGTTTTGGATCAAAATAAACAAAGGAGGTGCTGCCAAAAGTTTTAAAAGACGAAACATGTTTTCAAACTAGTAAATTTCACTTGCATCATTCATGTTCTTTTCTTTGCATTAAGAAAACTTGATTTCATTATACCTTTATTTCAAAACCTCACCTCCTTTATTTTTCTTAAAAGGTTTAGATTTCTGGGTTTCAGCTTACTTGAATTCTGTTACGCCTTTAGACGTTGCGTAATTCAAGTGCTGGTCACGAGCTAATATTTCGGGTCACGACAAAGTTGGTATCAGAGCGCTAGGTTTAACCTTGTTTCGAGTCTATGTTTGACTATGCGGAGTCTAGGGGGTATGTATTTCGGAATCTAGGCTTGACCTTACGGAACATAGACTTGAACGGGGGGCTATTAGACCCGAACTTTTGTTTCATAGGATGACCCTGATTGATGGAGTAGGTAGCTTGAGTAGAGTGACGTACCATACGTATGTTCCGCGGCATATTTACTATACAATAATCCACTTAAGAAACCTTAGGATGTACATATTTTTGAGACCAGTGATTCTCTTCGTATCCATGATTATACATCCATTTGAGATCCTTGATTCTATTTGTTTCCATGATCATACTCCCATTGATGCTGTTCCTTCTTATGATCATGTATCCATTCTGGATCGGTCGTTTCCTCTCATGCCGCTGATCTGCTTTCTTCGATACTCGATTGAGGTACTTGTCCCCAAAGTTTGTGCACAGTTTGAGCTGCTGCTAGTGTTGCGGTTAGGGAGAGCTCGTCCAGTACGAGGGCAGACCATTGTGTTTTCTGGTGACATGAGAATGTCTCGAGTTAGTATTTTCTGTTGTGACCTCTTGTTGAGGCGGGTGCTTCGTTTCACACCGGATGATCAGGCCATTGACAGAGGCTGCCAGCTGCGAGAGGACTGTTGATGTACAGCATACCTCAGAGATTTTTATGTCGCCTACTGTGTAGACAGGTGACCCAACTGTTGCTGAGATTGATTGGATATCGCTTCTAGAGCTCACGAGCTATGATCGCCGGAGCTTCCAGGCAGAAATGCGACAGATGATAGCTAGTCTACCCCGACTTGAGAGACGAAGGTGATTCGTCAGATTGATGCACCGACGCAGGCCCAGTTGAGTTGAAGATTTCCAGCGTGGAAAGAATCTTACTCAGACCCAGAGCAGACCGATCCAGAGACGACCGCCGATGTATCGCATTTCCTGGAGGATTGAGGCATTGTTTAGCGTGCGGGTGAAGAATTGTCACATGTGGTATTGGCGAAGCTAAAAGGTTTGAACGAGTGCCAGGACACCATTTTCCCAAGTTTAAAGTGTTCGGAGGAACATGCAGGTAATTCTGTGGACCCTCAAGAAGAATGAAACCCTAACTCGACATGATGACCATGGAATCGTTTTGAACCTTAGGGTTTATGGCAGTTTAGCGGTTCCATCAGTGAGGCTTGGGTTTTCCCTTCTACGGTTGGTCCAGAGGTGCTGTGGTATATACCAAATATTTTTAGACTGTGCTCAGGTGTTGAGCCTTTAGGAAATTTTGGGACCTCGATGACTCGATCAAAAAGTTTGACGTCGTCCAGATACCGAGTGATAAGAGATCAGTAAGCTAACCAACTTCGGATAGAGGACCTCACCCCGAAGCGTTGTGAGTTGATCAAGAGCGGACGAGTATTGAGTATTACTCCGATGGTTGGGACGAGTTCCCGAAGACGTGTTCGGCCAGATATCTTCTACCGAGTGATGAAGATACCGAGTTCGCAGCTTCGAGTCCGTATGAGAGACTTCGGATTGACCGTGGCCGAGAACAGTTGCAGTGTGTAGGGATCCTAGGCACACTTGTGAAGGTTCATAAAGCATCAAACATGCCCGAATAAAAATTCAACATGTGCCGAACAACCCAAAGACAGGATCTTTGCTAGATTATTAGGGTTTAGCAAGCAAGATAACATCTTTAAAGCTAAGTGTGAGGGATTACAACCTTTGTAGTCCGCTCCTTCGCTTCACAAGCTCCGAGTAGAAGCCCCTTCGCCGTGATCCACGATCTCCCGGACTCAAGAGAGGCTCCACGACTCGAACGATCCATTCTAGCTTGAAGTGTTCCGATTCTCCGATGATCTACGTCGAAGTTGCTATAACCCAAGCTTTCTCACTCTAAAGAGATGAATACCCTAATCTAATAGGCTAGATTAGATGAGGATGATGGAGTAGTATTTATGCTATCTTTTTATTTCACTTTCTCACAATAAATCATCACATATGGAATATCTAGTGAGCTCTCTCTTTCAAAAACCAAAGAGAGAAGAAGATGAAGAATAAAAGAATGATCCTTTTGTGATGAATAGAAGTCTAGTGTATATGATTGATTATAGAACCATGGTCAAGGATGATAGGATAAAACTTGTTGAGAATATACTAGAGTTAGGGTTTGGTTAGGTTAAGGATAAGTATCAACCATAATATCTTAACCAAGACAAAATAGAATCCTTCTAGAATGAACTTAAAAGAGCTGACCCTAATCAAACCCTAATCCCTTTTTATCATCCTTAAACATGTTTTATAATAAATCATATCATGTCACAATAATATATATCACATATATATTATATATTTGCAACAATAGAAAATAATACAATTAACATATATGGCATATATATCAATGTATTAATCGGGTGAGAAAATGAAATAATAAAGCAAGCCAATATTAGATAATGTAATACAATATATCATTTTACATTAAATCATCGCATCAACACTTGATCCGATGATCCGGCTATATCGAATATAACCGACTAATATATCATGTACCGATTCATCGAATCAACACTTGATCCGATGTCCCGATTCGTATCTAAATATCGTGAGAATATAATGCGGTATCTCATATCGCATTATCCTCGGTCCTGTACATATCACATATGTGCCTCTACTCCATTTTGCCTGAGCCAAGAAACCTCTGTGTAGGACTCTAAAGAATCGTCAATACGCCGGTTGCAGATGATGATCATATCAAACACCCACAAGCTGCAAGCGGTCAGCTAAACGTAACAGCCATCCAGGTATTGAGCGATCAGAAGATCAACTAGCTAGCCTGTCCGTTCTCCTGTGAATCCAATTAGTAACACTCCCGTACAGTCCGGTTTGTTCATCTGATATGTCGCATATCAAGTCTAGGGGTGGTATACGTCAGACCCCAGTAACCCATAAGTCGTGTCGATGTGAGGCTCATAACAGGTTGAGAAACTACTGGTAACACTTACTAGTATATCTCTATATCATCCCTGGCCAGGGACTTCCAGTTATAGCCAATCGAACACTGCACGACATCAACTCCCTATACCGGGAGAGACGAATCCCCTCCTATCGCTCATTGCCTCCATGTGATTCGGGACTGTACCCAAAAGCCACCGTTTTGCACGCCCTCTTGGACGTGGTAAGGTGGAAATCAAAGCACAGTGGGAATCACACAAGACTCTATGATGATCTCGGGTCTACAGATTACCCTGTACCAGTGTCACCGGAGAACTCCCATCTGACGTGTGGTATATCACCAACTGAGAGTTCTCGGCGAGTCCGTCCAGTGTACCCAGTCTCCACTGAGCACCCGTACACCATCCTTGATGTCAAACACCGATGGATATGGGATCATCCATCGCCCATCATATGGGTCAAGATGTGTATACGCTAGTCTACTCTGGTGTATCGATGCCCTGTCTCGATATACCCTCGACTATGAACATTTATAGGATGTACTCATCGACTATCGTCGCCCCACTAGTATGACCTCATCATAATCCCAGTAGTCGAGTACAGATCCTAAGGGCTTTATCAACATGTGAGAGAAAGGCAGTAAACCAATACAAGTCAACATGTTAAGATAAAGTGAAACAAAATAGCATACTATCATGACGAGCAAGAAAGTCCTCTCTGTATATATCCAAGCATCCATTATAATATACATCAAATGTACAACAATGGCCTCTAGGGCATATACATAACTAACAATCTTTCACTTGCACTAAGGCCAGCTGCTGTAGTATCTCATACCTAGCATCCCGAATAATCTCTCAAACTGTATCTGGGGAATGGCCTTCGTGAGTGGATCCGCAGTGTTGTCCTTCGTATCTACTCTCCTGACCTCGATCTCCCGGCGATCAACAATCTCCCTGATCAGGTGATACCGCCTCAGAATATGTCTGGACTTCTGATGGGACCTGGGTTCCTTGGCCAAAGGCACAGCTCCATTGTTATCGCAATACAGAGGTATTGGATGTTCAATGGATGGAACCACACCAAGTTCAGTGATGAACTTCTTCATCCAGACAGCCTCTTTGGCAGCATCGTTGGTAGCGATGTATTCAGCTTCCATCGTCGAGTCTGCAACGGTATCCTGTTTGGAACTCTTCCAACATACTGCCCCTCCATTGAGGGTAAAGAAAAATCCCGAGTGCGACTTAGAGTCGTCCTTATCACTTTGGAAGCTGGAATCGGTATAGGACTCCACCCGGAGTTCTCCGTTACCATACACATAGAACATATCTCTAGTCCTTCGCAAGTACTTGAGAATGTTCTTCACAGCTGTCCAGTGACTCTCTCCAGGATCTGCCTTATACCGACTCACTACACTTAGTGAGTATGCTACATCAGGTCTGGTACATAGCATCGCATACATGATAGAGCCTACTGCCGAAGCATAGGGTATCCCTTGCATGCGAGCTTTCTCCAAATCAGTCTTGGGAGACATCTCTTTGGAGAGAGTGAGTCCAGAGATCATGGGTTGGTTCCCACGCTTGGATTCATGCATACTAAACCTCTTTAGTATGGTGTCAATGTACCTGGATTGGGACAATCCCAATATCAGTTTGGATCTATCTCTATAGATCCTTATCCCCAATATGCATGAGGCATCACCTAGATCTTTCATTGAGAATCTTTGTGATAAGAAGAGCTTGACTGATTGCAGCATAGGAATATCATTTCCTATCAAGAGTATGCCATCCACGTACAATACGAGGAAGAATACCTTACTCTCTGCTACCTTCTTATAGATACAAGGTTCATCTATGTTTTCGATGAAGTCAAACTCTTTAACTACTACATCAAAACAGATGTTCCAACTCCGCGATGCTTGCTTTAACCCATAAATGGATTTAAGCAGTTTGCACACCTTTCCGCTGCTCCCACTATCTACGAAGCCTTCTGGCTGAGTCATGTACACGCACTCTTCTAAATCACCATTTAGAAAGGCGGTCTTAACATTTATTTGCCAGATTTCGTAGTCATGGTATGCAGCAATGGCAAGTAAGATCCGGATGGACTTAAGCATAGCTACTGGAGAAAAGGTTTCGTCATAGTCCACACCTGGTCGTTGATGAAATCCCTTTGCTACAAGTCTAGCTTTGAAAGTCTCAACTTTTCCATCTACACCAAATTTCCTTTAAAAAATCCACTTGCTCCTAATGGGTTTTACCCCTTCAGGAGCATTTTCCAAAATCCATACTTTATTGGTGTACATGGATTCCATCTCAGATCGCATTGCATCCAGCCATTTCACAGAGTCACCACTCGTGATGGCCTGCTCGAAACTAGTTGGGTCATCATCGTCCATGATGCAATCCTCGCTTCCACCATCAATGAGAAAACCATAGTATCTCTCAGGTGGACGAGATACCCTACTAGATCCGCGAAGAGGCTGGGGTTCGTCGGGTACTACCGAATCCTCTGGTTCCACTAAATCTTCAGTTACAGTTTGTGTTTCAGGAACTTCTTCCAGTTTTACCTCAGACCCACTAATCTCTTTTTCAAGAAATACCTTTTCTAAAAAGGTGGCATGTTGAGCAATAAACACTTTTTGTTGTTCACTCTGGTAGAAAAAATATCCATTTGAATGTTTAGGATATCCCACAAAATTGCATAGAACTGACCGTGCCTCGAGTTTGTCCGGATTTTGCCTTTTAACATAGGCCAGACAACCCCATATCTTAACTCGTTTAAGACATGGTCTCTTCCCACTCCATATCTCATATGGTGTGGTAGGTAAAGATTTAGTTGGAACTTGATTCAATAGGTATGCTGCTGTCTCAAACGCATACCCCCAGAAGGAAATAGGTAACTCAGCTGTACTCATCAAAGAGCGCACCATATCTAATAGGGTGCGATTCCTCCGCTCCGATACACCGTTGTGCTGTGGTGTATAAGGAGGAGTAAGCTGAGAGAGAATCCTATTCTCTTTTAGATAATCTAGGAACTCATTGCTTAAGTATTCTCCTCCTCGATCAGATCGAAGGATCTTAATACTTTTGCCCGTTTGTTTTTCTACTTCGTGCTTATATTCTCTGAATTTCTCAAAAACTTCAGACTTGTGTTTCATCAGGAACACATGTCCGAATCTAGAGAGATCGTCGGTGAATGTAATGAAGTAGGAAGAACCGTTCCTGGCATGCGTAGACATGGGACCGCATACATCACTATGTACCAGTCCTAAGAGTTCAGTAACTTTTTTTCCGTGTCCACTAAACGGAGCTTTGGTCATTTTTCCTTTGAGACATGAATGGCAAGTATCATAAGATGATAATTCAAACGGATTCAAATAACCATCCTTATGTAACTTAGCCAGTCATGTCGCATTGATATGACCAAGTCTACAATACCAAAAGAAGGATTCGTTCATTTCTGAACTTTTCCTCTTGTGTGTGTTTTGTATATTGAGGACTGTATTCTGATTTAGAATGAATATGCCATTATGTAACGAGCCTGATGCAATCAACTTTTGATCTAGGAATATGTTCATAACATTATCCTTTACTACAAAATTATATCCTTCTTTACTTAATAAAGAAACTGATATAATGTTGCACATCATGTTCGGTATATAATAGCACTCATTTAGAATCAGTGTATTACGACTTGGCAATACAAGGTGATATTCGCCAAATGCTTTGGCTGCAACATTTGCACCGTTCCCTACTTGAATGGAATGATCACCTTTTCCCAGTTCTCTACCTTTACGTAGCCCATGTAACAATTTAAATATGTGGGACCCTGATCCGGTATCTAATACCCAGGACGTAGGGTGAACTGAGAAACTGTTCTCAATAACTAACACATCTGAAGAAGATGCATCAACATGCATGTTCTTTTGGGCGGCGTGAGAATCCAGATATTCTCTTATTCCCTGTTAAGTCTTATAACTCTTATAACAAAGAACGGGTCCAACGTTCCCCTGCTCAGTATAATAAGCTGGTTTAGTCAATACATCCATATTAATATCTTGATTATGGCCTGACATGGTTGCTACCTGGAGAGAGAGAGAAGAAAACACTTTAGCGTATACTCTTGGAAGATTAGATTGGTTATTATCTTATCTAATCAGGATGTCTCCCACTGTTTTTATCAAATCTACCTTCAAACCCTAAAAGGTAAGATCAGCCGGGATTAATTACACCCTACAATTTCGTCAATCTTTCAGCCAGATCAGTGTCGGTACTTTGAGGGAGGTTCCCCGTGCTTTCGCATGAACCTAATTAAAGTAAAACTCATTTTCCCAGAGGCGTAACCTCGTTAACACTTTTCTAGACACCTACTTGATCGACTAATTGTCCAGAGTAAAACTCTCCCAGGAGTAACTCTTACTCGCAGTGGGTATCGGGATCCAACTATCTCATAGAAGGTATGCAATCTCATTGCAAATTTCAACACTTGAAATTTCCGATAATATTTTGCCCCTAGTGTGCCATGACCTTGACAGAGGTCAACAAACCATAGTGCACTAGTCAAGTTCAACCCGTCATTTCTTGATTGAATCAAACCCACTCGCACGACCCTTGACAGAGGTCAACAAGGTCGTACGACTACCTTAATCCAATCACATCACATGCTTTACAGATAATTACTAGTTAGCTACCGCACACTACGTCTTGACAGTGGTCAACAAACGCAGCACGAATACTAAATAGTCTTTATCTGAAATGACGGAGGGCTACGACAGGTTTTTTTGAAAACCTATTGCGTAATGAACTTGATATCGTCGTAGAATCAAGTGAAATTTTGAAATGGAGTGTTTTTTAGGCTTTCATTAGTTTTGCTAAAGAGGTCACTCCCGGTGAAGGGATCTCGGCTCTTTCCTCATCGAATAAGTTGCAGGACAAATCATATATATCACTGTGCAAAGCAAAAACTCTAAAAGCGATCAAAAGACAAACCGAGTTTTGTAGCATCTGCCAGTTTCGCTAAAGAGGTCACTCCTGGTGAAGGGATCTCAGCTCTTTCCTCATCGAATAAGGTGCAGGGTATATCATATATACCACTATGCAAAGCAAAACTGTAGCTACCCTTTTATAAAGTTTTGATTCTACAACATCTTTTAGGTTTCTTTTTCTTTTTATTAATCTCATTAATAATAAAAAATCCCATCAGCTTATGCTTCCTAAGCATCACAGATAAATACGACGTACACTTATGCCATCCGCATTCGCCTCGATGTCCCCTCGTGCATTGTTAGGTTAGGTAACTAACGACAGAGCAGGGCAGGGCTAGTGCGGGTGTAAAACATAAGTAACGTCTATATAATATATCATATATACTATATACTGTATCCATCACAACATATCAAATGATCACATCACAGATATCGCAGCAGAAACATAGATATAATGTGGGATATACTAGGACGTCGATATTTAGTATTTAGCCAACAATAGAAAATACGGATTCCACAGTCGCGATGAATAGCCAAGCCCACACCCTGGACCCCTACGAGAGCGGCAAGCGACCCTACAAATTCTGGAGTTTAGGAGACCCGGTCTCGACTCCTCGAGATGGCCTCCCACTGAACCCCATAACCCGGTCACCTATGCTCCCCTCCTTGGGTCCATCCTAATGCGGAAAAGTAAATAATATACAACACTGGTGGCATCAAACTCAACCTGGAAGTGCCCCTAATAAAAGAATATTACATTACATTTGAATTTACATGAATGAAAATATAAAACTCTCATCTCACATAAAACCCCCCGGCTATTCAATCGCGACAATCCTGCACATCATATCTCAGCAACAAATAATATATTATATCATCAACGTAAGTAAGTATGCATACACCGATAGTCGTCGATGTATAGCAACGAAAACCGGTAATTCAACTACATACTACACTTACGGTCACAGAAAAGAAATTGTAAAACTACAATATTTGGAATCCACAATCACTTTAGACATCGTAAATCCGAAATATCACATACATCGCATTTCATGCCTAATTCTATGAATTCCACATATTGTATCATATTCCAGATAAATAGACAGTATTAAACTTTTCGAACAGATAATCAAATACCCAAAATTTCCCAAAGTGCTCAACACTTGAGCGGAGTTCAAATAATCCCAGAATATGTCATAGTACCAGTGATCCAGCCGTAGAAGGGTCAAGCCAACGCCTCACATGTGGCATGCCGTACTGCCCCAAACCCGAAGGTTCAAAAGACAGTTCAAGATGGTCACATAATCGAGTTAAGGTTTGTTGTCTTCTAGAGGGTCCACCGCTAAACTTGTACAATTTTTCCGTAAGATTTAAACCCGATAAAAATTCAACACTTGAAAGTTTGCCGTGCCGGGAAACAGTGAGTTAATGATATCCGTTCAAATAGTTTAACAGTTTCTAAATATCCGGAAATAATAACGAATTTAAATATTCCGATCGAATCTACGATTACAAAGCAAACCCCAGAATACTCAACACTTGAGTCAGAATAAAAATACCCATAAAATATATACCAGAGAAATATGAATTACTGTGCAAAAATAAGGCCCTGATCCTTTTATACTGCCGCGGTTCCGCGGCCCAAGCGAGGTACGGCTGCGGTTCCGCGGCAGTTTCTACGGATCAGGGGATTATTTTTTCACCGAATTTCTTATTTTTCCCTACTGTATTTTTCAGGTATTTTTAATATAGAAAAATCCCAGATTTTGAAAAATTTCCAGAGAGGGGGTTAAATTTGTCGGTCCGGGTTCGATCGGAGTTTTAACTTCGTAAACACATCGTCTAATGCTCTAGCTAGTCTCTGATACCACTGTAGGGATCCTAGGAACACTTGTGAAGGTTCATAAAGCATCAAACATGCCCGAATAAAAATTCAACATGTGCCGGACAACCCAAAGACGGGATCTTTGCTAGATTATTAGGGTTTAGCATGCAAGATAACATCTTTAAAGCTAAGTGTGAGGGATTACAACCATTGTAGTCCGCTCCTTCGCTTCACAAGCTCCGAGTAGAAGTCCCTTCGCCGCGATCCACGATCTCCCGGACTCAAGAGAGGCTCCACGACTCGAACGATCCATTCTAGCTTGAAGTGTTCCGATTCTCCGATGATCTACGTTGAAATTGCTATAACCCAATCTTTCTCACTCTAAAGAGATGAACACCCTAATCTAATGGGCAAGATTAGATGAGGATGATGGAGTAGTATTTATGCTATCTTTTTTTTTCACTTTCTCACAATAAATCATCACATAAGGAATTTCTAGTGAGCTCTCTCTTTCAAAAACCAAAGAGAGAAGTAGATGAAGTATAAAAGAATGATCCTTTTGTGATGAATAGAAGTCTAGTGTATATGATTGATTATAGAATCATGGTCAAGGATGATACGATAAAACTTGTAGAGAATAAACTAGAGTTAGGGTTTGGTTAGGTTAAGGATAAGTATCAACCATAATATCTTAACCATGACAAAATAGAATCGTTCTAGAATGAACTTGAAAGAGCTAACCCTAATCAAGCCCTAATCCCTTTTTATCATCCTTAAACATGTTTTATAATAAATCATATCATGTCACAATAATATATATCATATATATATTATATATTTGCAACAATAGAAAATAATACAATTAACATATATCGCATATATATCAATGTATTAATCCGGTGAGAAAATGAAATAATAAAGCGATCCAATATTAGATAATGTAATACAATATATCATATATATCATCATACATTAAATCATCAAATCAACACTAGATCCGACGATCCGGCTATATCGAATATAACCGACTAATATATCATGTACCGATTCATCGAATTAACACTTGATCCGATGTCCCGATTCATATCTAAATATCGTGAGAATATAATACGGTATCTCATATCGCATTATCCTCAGTCCTGCACATATCACATATGTGCCTCTACTCCATTTTGCCTGAGCCAAGAAACCTCTGTGTAGGACTCTAAAGAATCGTCAATACGCCGGTAGCAGGTGATGATCATATCAAACACCCACAAGCTGCAAGCGGTCAGCTAAACGTAACAGCCACCCAGGTATTGAGCGATCAAAAGATCAACAAGCTAGCCTGTTCGTTCTCCTGTGAATCCAATCAGTAACACTCCCGTACAGTCCGGTCTGTTCGTCTGATATGTCGCATATCAAGTCTAGGGGTGGTATACGTCAGACCCTAGTAACCGATAAGTCGTGTCGATGTGAGGCTCATAACAGGTCGAGAAACTACTGGTAACACTTACCAGTATATCTCTATATCAGCCCTGGCCAGGGACTTCCTGTTATAGCCAATCGAACACTGCACGACATCAACTCCCTATACCGGGAGAGACGAATCCCCTCCTATCGTTCATTGCCTCCATGTGATTCTGGACTGTACCCAAAAGCCACTGCTTTGCACGCCCTCTTGGACGTGGTAAGGTGGAAATCAAAGCACAGTGGGAATCACACAAGACTCTATGACGATCTCGGTTCTACAGATTACCCTATACCAGTGTCACCGGAGAACTGCCATCTGGCGTGTGGTATATCACCAACTGGGAGTTCTCGGCGAGTCCGTCCAGTGTACCCAGTCTCCACTGAGCACCCGTACACCATCCTTGATGTCAAACACCGATGGATATGGGATCATCCATGTAACGTTTCCAAAATAATAAAATAATATTTTTGGGAATTTTTATAATTTAATATTATTTTAATGAATATTTTAATATTTTGGTATTATTAAATAAAAATAAATGGGGAAAATTTTTGGAAAATTATGGAAAATTCTAAAATAGGGTAAATTAGAGAATTAGGCCATTTCTAAGTTTAATTGGTTAGTTATATACTATTTTAATACTAATCGCGATTAAAAATCGCTAATCGGCTTTTAAGTAATTTTGTGCAAAATGTGCACATATCATTTTTCTACACTTGTTACACTTGTGTTACATTTTATTTGCCATGGTTCTTTTAGGTTCACTATTTGAGTGAGAAGGATTTATGGAGAAAAGAAAAGGGAAAAGTAAGTGTGATGATAAGAGAGAGAGAGTAGTTGCTTTTGACTTTTGTAGCCATGCCCCCATCATTTTCCACCTCATTTTCTCTCTCCCCTCTCCTTGACATGCTGCTGCTCCAGCCCATCCCTCTTCTTCCTCCTCCCACTTCAAGCTAGATCCACCATTAAAACCAACCCAAACCCCAATTCCACTTCACGAAACTTGTTCCCGAGCTCGCTAGCTACACATCGGACCAAGCAAGATTGGATTTTGAGGACTTTGAGCAACTCAAGAATTTTCTTGAGTTGCCAAAGGAGGTAATTTCTGCACCTATTAGATTAGTATCTCAATTCTTGTGCATCAATACTAGTTTTGTATCGATATGGTATTGTTTGGTGGATTTGTGAAACATCAAGTTAGGGTTTATGTGAGACCTGAAATCAAAGATGAAATTGAGGCTTGTTGTGACCTTAGAACCCCTTGTGCAATGCTAATTTGGACCCAAACCTAGAACTAGAACCAGAATACGGAATTATGGAATGGATATCGGGAAAAACTGGAAATCTGTCACTGTTTTGTGTAATCTGCTATCACCCCGAGACCCCAAAAATAAAACTAAGATGACAGTGAGATGTGCAGGCACCATAGAACCACCACACCAAACCCTAGCCCCCAACTCCAAAGTTTGGCCGCCAATTAATTCCCTCTGGCCGCAATTTGCGGCCAGAGCAGGAGGAAACCGTCTCGATTTTTGTGCATGGCCCTATTTCCTCTAGTATTGACCCTGGGTATGTCTAGTTTTGACTGATTCCATTTAGAGTGAAATCTGGGTTGATTTTCCTATGTTGGTGCATGGTTTACGACTTGTTTTAGCTTGGATTTTGGTTTCTGGTGTTTCGTTCCTGTCGGGTGGCGTTTGGACGTCAACGACAGGTGGATATTGATCGTGTTTACATGCGAAGCGATAGGTTTTTACCTATGCGAGTAGCGTGTGCTGTTTTGGTTTTCCGATGTGATTTTCATGAGCTTTAGCGTTGTGATATCCTTGTAGGTACCCCACGTGATGTTGAGGCAAAGGAGATGAAGATGGCGACATCGGCTTTGGCGCACGAGAAGCAAGGTGAGTAGATTATATCTATAGGGGGAAGTCGGGTGGATGGCGTATAGCACCCCCGCAGTCCGTAGTTGTTATATATATATATATGATAGTTAGGTGTACTTTGGATAGTGTAGGGTTAGAAGTGACTAATGTAGTTCATAGTCGCGAACCCTAGAATAGATCTACACCTACACGCACACCCTTGCATATTCATTATACCTGCACTGTGTTGATGATATTGGATGACATTGGAGATGAGTCGATGATGTGGGCTTTGTGCCGCGAGATCGGTGATTGATGTGATTCGTAATTGGGATACGATACGGGATCTCTAGCGGACCTTGGGGCGTGTGCTTGCACACACGGTATATTGATGGTATCGATTTGTACTAGACTTAGAGTAGTACCCAGATTATGTGATATGATGATAGTGATACCTGATATGTGATGAGATAGCGTGATATTGACCCGTACCCAGCTATTGGGATGCCATACGACGATTTACCGTACGAGCCGATATTGATGATAGATCCGCACTCATTACCCGAGGATGTCTTACGATATGTTATTGAGGCGGGATCACCGACTATTATATCTGTATATATACCGACTCAGATTTAGGTGGTTTCCATACCTCTCCCGATTGACTTGATACTTGGATCTGTAGTTTGCATAGTAGATTGTTCACTGTGGTGTTGATTATTTGATTTCCGCATATTCATGCTATTCGCATTGCTTGCATATGTTTATTGCTATACTGTTATCATGCTGTTAGGACACCAACACCATTATCGATGATGCGTATGTTCCACGTACACTATTTGCCGGCTCACACACTTCATCATCGATAATTGCCATACCACTATACTGTAGTACTGTTGCATTCATGATATGATTCTTGCATGGCATATTGTACGCTTATACCTGTACACAAACATATATGATTCTGACTTTATTAGGGATTTGAGGACCGCAAGATATTCTTTAAAACTGATTCATTCTAAAGGGGCGGTTTCCCTCGACATATGCACATTACTAGTACATGTTGCATGACTTCTGATATGCTTACCTTTCTTTACATGTCGCATACATCATGTTTTGATTATACACATTGAGATATGTTGTTTCCATGATATTTCTGGATTTGGGAACCGTGGTATTTCAAAAGAGAATATATAATTGTTTTAAAAACTCGGTTACCCTTGATATGATATTTCAGTGCGTCCACCATGTGTTTTCTCGGTGCTGAGAGCGACATGTGAAACCCGATTCGAGGAGGCGGATGAGGCCGATTGCGGGTACATGGTGGGCCTGGTATGGTACCCCGGGTCGAGAACGGTTTCGCTGTGTAGTAGACGGTGAGCCTGGCAGAGGGACTACTACCTACCGGTGATTGTATTTGAGCTCGACGGATATCTGGAGGATACCGACCGGAGTTGAGAGATGGGCGTACTGCTGGGGCCGAGGGCCGATTCCGCAGACATAGCCCGCGGGCTGATCCGGACTGACGGAGCCCGATGGATGAGGATTTACGTATCGATGCTAGGCACGGGTTTCATGATGTTTTTCCATGATTTCATTATATCCTCATATTTGCATACATGATGTTATTGTCATTGGGTGACGGGTGGACGGGTTCCACGTTTATTGTCATTGGGTGACGGGTGGAATGGGTCCACGTTTTACAGACTTGATCACATACAGACTGGTTTTACATTGATCATACTTCATGCAGACATACCTTATACTGATGACATGTTATTACCTGAGTACTTGGCACTACATACATGTTTAGATGTTACATTGCCACCTTATCATGCTTCAGACGTACTCTTGTGGTTTATATTACTGATTGTTGACCTAGGTTTATATCTTGCATTCGGTTTCTGCTTGTAGATATTTCTATTCACGAGTTGGCAACTCACCCCCGTTGTGCCACAGTTCCTGCTGGTTATTGCCGTACAGGTTTCTTTGCGGCATTTCTGGCATACTGCTTCCTTGCGGGTGAATTGCATTTGGTAGGTGGATTCTTTTGCATCAAGAACCACCATTGTACTTGTATTATTCATTGTATCTAGAATTTCCATCAACCAAAACTTGTATATTGTTTCAGACTTAGACATTAGTGATGTATTATTCGACCTTAGAGTCGCGCTTAGTAGTATTGCGGTTTTCATGCTTACTGAGTTTCTTTTGGATTTGACCCTCGCCATTCGGCGTTGTATATTATATTGCTTGCGTGGTTGTGACCGTCGATTGACGAAGAGCTAGCTCCCGCTTGGGGATGCCTTTTATTCATTGTATGCATATATATTGTTCTTGTTGTGCCCCGTTCGGGGCCAGTTTTTACAAAAGAAACTCTGCCGAAATTTTTAGAAAATACCTTACCTTTTAAAAAAAATGCATATTCGGCTTAGTTATTTAAAAACCTAGATTTCAAACATGTTTTTATTCACTTCTTTAAACCAATTTCTTTACTTATTCTTAAAAATGGTTTTAGATTTCTGGGCTTTTGGTTTACTTGGATCAGATGGAGTCCTATAGACTTCATATGGTTCAAGGGCCAGTCACGTGCTCTTTCGGGTCGTGACAAAGTTGGTATCAGAGCGCTAGGTTGACCTTGGTTCGAGTCTAAGTTTGACTATGTGTAGCCTAGGGCGTTTATATATACAGAACTTAGGCTTGACCTTACGGAACTTAGACTTGGTCGAGGGGGTATTAGATCCGAACTTTCGTCGCGTAGGATGACCCTTGGTTGATGGAATAGGTGACTAAAGTAGAGTGACGTACCGTGGGTATGTTCCGCGGCATACTTACGACATGCCACTCCGCTTAAGGAACCTTAGGACGTACATATTTTCGAGATCAGTGATTCTCTTCACATCCATGATTATACATCCATTTGAGATCCCCGATTCTATTAGTTTCATGATCATACCTTTATTGATGCTGTTCCTTCTTATGATCATGTATCCACTCTGGATCTGTTGTTCTCTTTCTTGTCATTGATCTGCTCTCTTCGATACTCGATTGAGGTTCCTGTCGCCATGTTTGAGCGCAGTTTGGGCTGCTGCTAGGGTTACGGTCAGGGCGAGCTCGTCTGGTATGAGGGCCGACCATTGTGTTTTCTGGTGACAGGGGAACGTCTCGAGTTGGTATTGATGATGGTGACCTCTGGTGGAGGCGAGTGCTTGGTCTTGCACCGGTTGATCGGGTCATTGTTAGAGCTGCCAGTTGAGAGAGGACTGTTGATGTATAGTATACCTCAGAGACTATGACGTAGCCTACCATGCAGACAGATGGACCAGCTGTTGCTGAGATTGACAGGATGTCGCTTCCGGAGCTTACGAGCTGAGATTGCCGGAGCTTTCAGGTAGATATGAGACAGATGATACCTAGTCTACCCGATTAGAGAGACGAGGGTGGTTTGTCCGATTTTTGTGCCGGAGCGGGCCCAGTTGAGTTGAAGATTTCCAGTTTGGAGAGTCTTACTCAGATCTAGAGCAGACCGATTCAGAGATGACCGCCAATGTATCGCCTTTCCTGGAGGATTGAGGTGCTGTTCGGCGTACAGGCGAATGAGCCAGTTGTTGCTGCAAATGACGAAATATAGCCCAGATGGTTGGAGCTACTGCAGCATGAGCATATACTTAGAGATATGATGGACGGTCGCTAGTCACCTGAGGATAAATGACTAGGACATGTGGTTCGTTCGTTTACCGATGCGAGGTCATCAGATTGATTGTTTCCAGTTAAAGACGACTTCACGCAGGTTCGTTGAGAGTCGATAGAGACGATCGAATGTCAGGAGCCCATTTCCAAGTTTAAAGTATACAGAAAGACATGCAGGTGATTCTATGGACCCTCTAGAAGAATGAAACCCTAACTCGACTTAATGACCGTGTGAAAGACTTTGAACCTTAGGGTTTGCGGCAGTTCCGCGGCGCCATTAGTAAGGCTTGGGTTTGCCCTTCTACGGCTGGACCACCGACGCTGTGGCATGTACTCGATACTATTAAACTGTACCCATGATGTTGATCTCTTGGGGGATTATGAAGTTCTGACGAGTCGATCGGACGATTCGACATCTTTCGGATATTATGTGGTGGGATGCATTGCTTGGGAGACTCCAGATACTAGTATAGCCGTTGGAGCACAGTCCATGCAGTCACGATGAGACGAGTCCGAATCAGTCGACATTGAAGCAGAGTGAAGAGAAGAGTTCGCAAGATATTTCGATGAGATGACGACCCACTCCGCTGACATTAGAGATGTGATACGCACCCAGAGGTGTTGTTTATGGATATATCTTCCAGAAAGAAGCGCGATAAGTATGCAGCCATTCCGGAATAAGAATTTGCTTCAGCAATGGATGATGACTTCCGGGCAATCCGGCAGGAATGAGATTTAAGAGAGAAACCTCGACAAGACCTTTCTGGAATACGATACGAGAAGACCTAGACCCAGGGGTGGTCATATTGCGCACACCCAGCAGGCCAGAGTTCGGCATCGTCGACAAGGTAGTTGACCAGGTACAGACGAGTATTGAGTATTCCTCCGATGGTTGGGACGTGTTCCCGAGGACCTGTTTGGCCAGACATCTTCTACAGAATGATGAAGCTACAGAGTACGCGATTTCAAGTCCGTGTGAGAGATTTCGGATTTTCCGTGGCCGAGCACAGTACAGTGCGTAGATAGCATGGCGTGACGTCATAGTAGACGACGATAGAGACAGGTGGAACCAGAGGTTCGTGCGAGACACTGGCGAGCTGTCATTATTTTCCGTCGAGACCAGTGACATGATATGCTTACAGAAGCGTTGGGATGCGACCAATTTCCGAGGAAATGTTGTGCTGAAGACATAGATGTCTATCGAGTGAGAAGAGATTATGCAAGCGAGCCAACCTCCGTACAGTTCGGCTTAGGCAAGATCGGAAGAGACCTTGAGCAGGATTCCTTCCAGGACATTGCTGCAATGATGTTTGCACCCAGGATCAGATGTGTGATGTGCATTCAGAGAGCCAGAGGCCGATGGCAGTGTCATGCGGCTTTACGAGTAGTCATGATGATTGATCGATAGATGACCAGAGAAGTGCCAGAACGGACTTCCCTTCGTTAGCACACCTGACGGAGCCGATGAGCCGATCGATTGTGAGATTGGTAATCCACAGAGAAGATAAGGACCCAGAAACAGAGGACGCCAGACCGTGAGCAAGGGGCAAATAGATATCTTGCGCTACTAGCATTGGATGCACCGACTCCTTCTTGTCCTCGAAGGAGGAACTACCGACGATGGTATTTATGAATTATGATTTTGTGATTCGATTATCACGTATCCGTCATGTTGGATTTCGGTATTTTGGGCGTTCTGTTTGCATGATTTAGTTTTGATGACTGAGTTTCATGATATTTGTTACATGCACCCACTGGATATTTATATTTTTGCGCATAGTTATTACATTTGAGATATTGATTGAGATTTTATGCTTACCGTATGCAGTGATTTGATTTACACTTCCAGCATAGTTTTCATGCACCTTTAGTGTATTGATATACGATTTTGGTGCACGCCAGATGCACTAAATCGGGATTCTTCGTGCATGTTACATGCACCTGATTTTTGCTGTCAGGCACATACGTTGCCCATGACAGATGTTTCGTGCACACCAGTTGCACCTAGATATTGTTTTGTACACCTGTATGACACATATATGGATTTTGATTCCTTGTGCACCAGACGCATAGGATATTCTTATATATGCATTTTGGGGATTGATTTCTAGTAGAGCAGTACATTTTTATGATATTCGCTACGTATTGATGTTTTCGGAACCCCGACAATATGGATTTTACTGAAATGTTTTGGTATTTGGGGGTTTAAATTTAAATTCGGGGACCGAATTTCTTTAAAGGGGGTAGATTGTAACGTTTCCAAAATAATAAAATAATATTTTTGGGAATTTTTATAATTTAATATTATTTTAATGAATATTTTAATATTTTGGTATTATTAAATACAAATAAATGGGGAAAAATTTGGAAAATTATGGAAAATTCTAAAATAGGGTAAATTAGAGAATTAGGCCATTTCTAAGTTTAATTGGTTAGTTATATACTAATTTAATACTAATCGCGATTAAAAATCGCTAATCGGCTTTTAAGTAATTTTGTGCAAAATGTGCACATATCATTTTTCTACACTTGTTACACTTGTGTTACATTTTATTTGCCATGGTTCTTTTGGGTTCACTATTTGAGTGAGAAGGACTTATGGAGAAAAGAAAAGGGAAAAGTAAGTGTGATGATAAGAGAGAGAGAGTAGTTGCTTTTGACTTTTGTAGCCATTCCCCCGTCATTTTCTCTCTCCCCTCTCCTTGACATGCTGCTGCTCCAGCCCCTCCCTCTTCTTCCTCCTCCCTCTTCAAGCTAGATCCACCATTAAAACCAACCCAAACCCCAATTCCACTTCACGAAACTTGTTCCCGAGCTCGCTAGCTACACATCGGACCAAGCAAGATTGGATTTTGAGGTCTTTGAGCAACTCAAGAATTTTCTTGAGTTGCCAAAGGAGGTAATTTCTGCACCTATTAGATTAGTATCTCAATTCTTGTGCATCAATACTAGTTTTGTATCGATATGGTATTGTTTGGTGGATTTGTGAAACATCAAGTTAGGGTTTATGTGAGACCTGAAATCAAAGATGAAATTGAGGCTTGTTGTGACCTTAGAACCCCTTGTGCAATGCTAATTTGGACCCAAACCTAGAACTAGAACCAGAATACGGAATTACGGAATGGATATCGGGAAAAACTGGAAATCTGTCACTGTTTTGTGTAATCTGCTATCACCCCGAGACCCCAAAAATAAAACTGAGATGACAGTGAGATGTGCAGGCACCATAAAACCACCACACCAAACCCTAGCCCCCAACTCCAAAGTTTAGCCGCCAATTAATTCCCTCTGGCCACAATTTGCGGCTAGAGCAGGAGAAAACCGTCTCGATTTTTGTGCATGGCCCTATTTCCTCTAGTATTGACCCTGGGTATGTCTAGTTTTGACTGATTCCATTTAGAGTGAAATCTGGGTTGATTTTCCTATGTTGGTGCATGGTTTACGACTTGTTTTAGCATGGATTTTGGTTTCTGGTGTTTCGTTCCTGTTGGGTGGCGTTTGGACGTCAACGACAGGTGGATATTGATCGTGTTTACATGCGAAGCGATAGGTTTTTACCTATGCGAGTAGCGTGTGCTGTTTTGGTTTTCCGATGTGATTTTCATGAGCTTTAGCATTGTGATATCCTTGTAGGTACCCCACGTGATGTTGAGGCAAAGGAGATGAAGATGGCGACATCGGCTTTGGCGTACGAGAAGCAAGGTGGGTAGATTATATCTACAGGGGGAAGTCGGGTGGATGGCGTATAGCACCCCCGCAGTCCGTAGTTGTTATATATATATATGATAGTTAGGTGTACTTTGGATAGTGTAGGGTTAGAAGTGACTATTGTAGTTCATAGTCGCGAACCCTAGAATAGATCTACACCTACACGCACACCCTTGCATATTCATTATACTTGCACTGTGTTGATGATATTGGATGACATTGGAGATGAGTCGATGATGTGGGCTTTGTGCCGCGAGATCGGTGATTGATGTGCTTCGTAATTGGGATACGATACGGGATCTCTAGCGGACCTTGGGGCGTGTGCTTGCACACACGTTATATTGATGGTATCGATTTGTACTAGACTTAGAGTAGTACCCAGATTATGTGATATGATGATAGTGATACCTGATATATGATGAGATAGCGTGATATTGACCCGTACCCAGCTATTGGGATGCCGTACGACGATTTACCGTACGAGCCGATATTGATGATAGATCCACACTCATTACCCGAGGATGTCTTACGATATGTTATTGAGGCGGGATCACCGACTATTATATCTATATATATATCGACTCAGATTTAGGTGGTTTCCATACCTCACCCGATTGACTTGATACTTGGATCTGTAGTTTGCATAGTAGATTCTTCACTGTGGTGTTGATTATTTGATTTCCGCATATTCATGCTATTCGCATTGCTTGCATATGTTTATTGCTATACTGTTATCATGCTGTTAGGACACCAGCACCATTATCGATGATGCGTATGTTCCACGTACACTATTTGCCGGCTCACACACTTTATCATCGATAATTGCCATGCCACTATACTGTAGTACTGTTGCATTCATGATATGATTCTTGCATGGCATATTGTACGCTTATACCTGTACACAAACATATATGATTCTGACTTTATTAGGGATTTGAGGACTGCAAGATAATCTTTAAAACTGATTCATTCTAAAGGGGCGGTTTCCCTCGACATATGCACATTACTAGTCCATGTTGCATGACTTCTGATATGCTTACCTTTCATTACATGTTGCATACATCATGTTTTGATTATACGCATTGAGATATGTTGTTTCCATGATATTTCTGGATTTGGGAACCGTGGTATTTCAAAAGAGAATATATATTTGTTTTAAAAACCCGGTTACCCTTGATATGATATTTCAGTGCGTCCACAATGTGTTTTCTCGGTGCTGAGAGCGACATGTGAAACCCGATTCGAGGAGGCGGATGAGGCCGCTTGCGGGTACATGGTGGGCCCGGTATGGTACCCCGGGGCGAGAACGGTTTCGGTGTGTAGTAGACGGTGAGCCTGGCAGAGGGACTACTACCTACCGGTGATTGTATTTGAGCTCGGCGGATATCTGGAGGATACCGACCGGAGTTGAGAGATGGGCGTACTGCTGGGGCCGAGGGCCGATTCCGCAGACATAGCCCGCGGGCTGATCCGGACTGACGGAGCCCGATGGATGAGGATTTACGTGTCGATGCTAGGCACGGGTTTCATGATGTTTTTCCATGATTTCATTATATCCTCATATTTGCATACATGATGTTATTGTCATTGGGTGACGGGTGGACGGGTTCCACGTTTATTGTCATTGGGTGATGGGTGGACGGGGTCCACGTTTTACAGACTTGATCACATACAGACTGGTTTTACATTGATCATACTTCATGCAGACATACCTTATACTGATGACATGTTATTACCTGAGTACTTGGCACTACATACATGTTTAGATGTTACATTGCCACCTTATCATGCTTCAGACGTACTCTTGTGGTTTATATTACTGATTGTTGACCTAGGTTTATGTCTTGCATTCGGTTTCTGCTTGTAGATATTTCTATTCACGAGTTGGCAACTCACCCCTATTGTGCCACAGTTCTTGCAGGTTTTGCCGTACAGGTTTCTTTGTGGCATTTCTGGCACACTGCTTCCTTGCGGGTGAATTGTATTTGGTAGGTGGATTCTTTTGCATCAAGAACCACCATTGTACTTGTATTATTCATTGTATCTAGAATTTCCATCAACCAAAACTTGTATATTGTTTCAGACTTAGACATTAGTGATGTATTATTCGACCTTAGAGTCGCGCTTAGTAGTATTGCGGTTTTCATGCTTACTGAGTTTCTTTTGGATTTGACCCTCGCCATTCGGCATTGTATATTATATTGCTTGCGTGGTTGTGACCGTCGATTGACGAAGAGCTAGCTCCCGCTTGGGGATGCCTTTTATTCATTGTATGCATATATATTGTTCTTGTTGTGCCCCGTTCGGGGCCAGTTTTTACAAAAGAAACTCTGCCGAAATTTTTAGAAAAGACCTTACCTTTTAAAAAAAATGCATATTCGGCTTAGTTATTTAAAAACCTAGATTTCGAACATGTTTTTCTTCACTTCTTTAAACCAATTTCTTTACGTATTCTTAAAAATGGTTTTAGATTTCTGGGCTTTTGGTTTACTTGGATCAGATGGAGTCCTATAGACTTCATATGGTTCAAGGGCCAGTCACGTGCTCTTTCGGGTCGTGACAATCCATCGCCCATCATATGGGTCAAGATGCGTATACGCTAGTCTACACTGGTGTATCGATGCCCTGTCTCGATATACCCTCGACTAGGAACATTTATAGAATGTACTCATCGACTACCGTGGCCCCACTAGTATGACCTCATCATAATCCCAGTAGTCGAGTACAGATCCTAAGGGCTTTATCAACATGTGAGAGAAAGACAGTAAACCAATACAAGTCAACATGTTAAGATAAAGTGAAACCAAATAGCATACTATCATGACGAGCAAGAATGTCCTCTCTGTATATATCCAAGTATCCATTATAATATACATCAAATGTACAGCAATAGCCTCTAGGGCATATACATAACTAACACAGTGCGCAGACAGCATGGCGTGACGTCATAGTGGACGATGATAAAGACAAGTCGAACTAGAGGTTCGTGCGAGATGCTGACGAGCTGTTGCTACTCCCCATCGAGACCAGAGACCCGATATGCTTACAGCGGCGTTGGGATACGGCCAGTATCTGAGGGAATGTGTGCGGAATACGCAGAGGTCCAGAAAACGAGAAAAGGTTATGTAAGAGTACCAGCCTCCGTACAGTTCGGCATAGGCGAGATCGGAAGAGACCCTGAGCTGGATTCCTTCTGGGGCACTGCTGCACTGAGATTTGCACCCAGGATCAGATGTGTCATGTGCATTCAGAGGACCAGAGGCTGACGCCAGTAATGCGCTGCTTTACGAGTGGTCGTGATGATTAACCGAAAGATGACCAGAGAAGTGCCAGAACGGAATCGTCCCCGTTAGCACACCTGACTGGGCCGATGAGCCGATGGATTGCGGGATTGGTAATCCACAGAGAAGATAAGGACCCAGAGACAGAGGACGCCAGGTCCTCAGTGGGAGGCCGACGGATGTTTTTGCCCTGCCAGTTTTAGGCGCACCGATTTATTTTTCAACATTGTAGAAGGTGTACCTCGATGTCCTTTGTTTCGATTTGAGTTTGTGATCCGAGTATCATGCTTATATCGCTTGGATTTGAGTTTGATGACGAGTTTCCTGATATTGATTTCGTGCACCATGGCTGCACCTATTGATATTGATTTTGTGCATAGTTATCGCACCTGATATATATATTTTGCACCGTTGTGTTGACTTGCGAATTGTGCATATCTATTGCATTTGATGTTCATTTTGTACTTTCGTAGCATATGCTTATGATTTCTTGGATTTCATATAGTTGATTCGATTTCGTGAGTGTGGTACGCAGATTTGATTTTGCACTAGGTATAGCTTATATGTGCTTATGGTGCATTGATATGCGTTTTGTGCACGCAGTTGAACACGTTTACGATTTTATACACCTTGGTGTACTCGGTGTTGCTGTTTATGCATTTGAGTTATTGATCGGTATTTTGTGCACAGGATGCACCGTATTTGTATTTCGTGCACCGGATGCACTGTATTTGTATTTCGTGCGTTTTCTTTACTAGATTGCATTCTTGCATTTGTTGCACCGGACGTGTACTTATGAGTTGTCGCATTGCCTTGGTTGCACCCGATTTATATCGTTGATCATTCGTTTTACCAGATTTGTATTTTCGTACGCGTTGGCACTTACCGTTCGTTTTCGTGCATGTTACTGCACTGTATGCTTTTACGGACCCGACACGTTTTGGTTGGATTTTTGTGCATATTAGGCGCTTGATTTTGGATTTTGTGCGCACCGGATGCACTTGAGTGAGATTTTACTCGTGCATGTGGGATGCTTTTGATTTGGATTTTCCTCCATGCATATTGGATGCGATTTCATTCGTTCTGGACATATGCACTTGAGTTGGATTTTCGCGCATGTTGGGCGCATGATATGAGATTTGATTCTGTGCACACCGGATGCATGGGATTGAGATTTTAGTGCACTTTAGATGCACTTGGTATTATTGTCGTGCACACCCGTTGCACTGGACAGATGCTTTTGTGCACACCCGTTGCAGTTAGTTTTCCCTTGTACGTATTGTGGCACCTGTATTTGGATTTGATTTACATGCGCACCAGACGCATGTGATTATTGGATACGCCTTTTGAGGCTGATTTTTGCTTTTGAGCACTTTGTTTTCATGTTGGGCACTATATTGTGTAGTAGCCAAACAGGACTGATCTGAGAACAGTACCTAAGTACATTGCATGCATTAAAAGATTACCAAAAGGGTTTTCAAGAGGAGCTATAGTCCCGCTATTTCCTATGTGTCCGTGAGCGACACGGACTTTTCTAAAGGAACACCTTTTGGGATATTTCGAAAACGACGGAACGTGTATTTAAGAAAACATATATGGACATATATTATTATTTTAAAATGAGCGTCCGTCAGTTATGCCGTGAGTTATGCATTCCCGTGTCGATTTAAAAAAGATTTTGCATGTATTTTATTCAGATTTTGGAGTTTTCAAAGATGCGTACTATACACGTATTATAGGATTTGACTAGTGTATATTGGATTCCAGTAGTGGATTGCGATGTCTGCATCTCTATTGTAACTCCGAGGATATGCGTGCAAATTCGATGATTTGCGTGACGCTTGACGGAGTTCGGTTTTGAGTTTTGGACTCGTTTTCATGCGCACTTGGCGCGTTGCGTTATTTCTGCGTTTTCCATGATTTCGGAGCCCTGTTGACTTGAGCTGATTATTTAAATGTTTTAGATTTTGGGGGTATAAATTTAAATTTGGGGACCGAATTTATTTAATGGGGGAAGATTGTAGCATTTTAGAAAAAATAAAATATTATTTTTGGGAATTTAATTTTAAAATAATATAGTTCCCGAAAACTGCCGATTTGCGAAATTGTGGTTTTCGAAAAAAGGTATAAATATATACCAATAATGGTGAAATAAATAGAAATCAAATTGATTTATTCATTTAAAAATATTTTTAAAGGATTTGGCAAATTTAAAATTTATTTTATGGAGTTTCCATAAAAACCCGATTAGTGTACTGCTAATCGCGATTAAGCCAAATCCGCATTGCTACAGTTTTCATGGTTAGTGCACCATGACATGTTTCATTTGGTTACATGTTATTTCATTTATGTTTTTTGTGGATGTATGTGTTAATTTTTGTGAGAAAAAGAAATGAGAAAAAGAAAAGTCAAAAGGGGACTTAATGATTAAGGATAGGTGTACTTTTGTGAGAGAGTGAGTGAGAATAATTGAGTGAGAGAGAGGGGGGCTGCTGCAATGAGCCTTTTCCTCCTCCATTTTCAACTTTTTCTTCATTTTACTCACCCACATCTCCCTCCACCTTGAAACCACAAATCTATCTTCAAAGCTCCATCCAAACCATATACCCCTTTCACAAAAAACGATACCCTCTTCATGGTCTTCGCATTGAACCAAGCTAAGTGGGATTTTGGAAACATTGGGACTACTAGGGTTCTCTTGAGTTCATCCAAGAGGTATAATCATTTCCCTTAGTTAGTTTTAGTTTTCTTGTGTTTTAGATAAATTAGAAGTTGGATTGGTTGGGTGGTGGTGGAGATGGAAACCCTTAGAGAAGGTTTAGGGTTAAAGATGGTTTTAGAGAACTCTTGTGGCTGTGCAGGACCTGAGATCTAGTACGGGAAACCAAAATATGGATTTTGGAATTTAGTTCATGTCGGTTTGTGAGAAATTTGGGTGTGCAGGGAAATCTGGAGCAACCCGGGAGACTTTTGAGAGTAGCAAACAACTCTAGGGGCCAAATTAGGATACAAGGAGACCACCTTGACGAGACGGACCAAACCTGAGCAGTGGGGCTCGAGGAGGCCGGTTTTCTTGATGATGTCGCCGACCACATGGTGACATGGGGTGTCGGGGTTGGTCCAGTAGCTCATATACATCATATACAGCACCCTAGACTTGCTTGTGCAACTCCTTTTGGCCTGAAGAAAAATCTGGAGCACTTTAGTGTGGTTTTGGGCTATGTTTCCGTATTTTGATATGTTTAGTTTTAATATTTGGATTTGTATTTGGTTTTCGCATGTTTGTACATCGACAACAAGGGTTGTTTGGTTGATTTTGCATACGTGTGCTATAGGTTCTAACCTATAGGCGATCCGTGTGTCGTTTTGGATTTCAGAACATGATTTTTATAGCGTTGCGATATGTGTTGTTATTGTAGGTACTTTCGCATGGATTCCGAGGCGATGGAGCATGGCGTCATCTACTTCGGCAAACAAGAACCAGGGTGAGTAGATCTATATCTACCGGGGAAGTCGGGTGGATGGCGTATAGCACCCCCACAAACTTTTGATTAAAAACCGATTTATTGAATATGGTTAGGAAACTATGGTTAGAATGAGATAGCTATGAAACCATATTACAAACTAGAGGATAGTTAGAAGTGATATGTTACTACTATCATAGGATGACGTTAGCGATATTGCCGTTTACGGTACTGTAGGACTAGATAGTTGATTGAATGTTTTTCCGTTGTGTATGTAGAAAATTGTAAAGAAATCACAACCAAAAATATTTGACCGCAATCAATAACGGTGTCGATTGTGTAGGGTTCCTAGGCACTCTAATGATGTCTCACAAGGCATCAACCATGCCAATTTCAAAATTTTACAAGTGCTGAGAAACCCTAATACGGATCGTTAACTAGATGTCTAGGCGAAAAGGAATCTAGTTAACATCTTAACTAAAAGAACGGAAATACAACCTTTGTAGATCCGGTTCTCCACCTCCATATCTCTACGATGATGTCCCTCCGCTGTCCAAATCGGATCCCGGACTCTGGCATCGGCTTCATCGGAAAAATGGGCGGGCTTGGACGTCGGCATCGATGCTGAAGATGATCTACGTCGAGACATCACTAGATCAAGCTCCCACTTCACCAAGTCATGAAACTTGTGAAGAAAACACCCTATACTACTTGGCAAGAGGTAGAGGATGAAGAAATAGGAAGTGGGTTCACTTTAGAATTGGATTTCTCACTCATTTGCTCAAGTTGCCATTGATGCTATCAAGCTTTTTCTTCTTGAAGAAGAAGAAGAAGAAGAAGAAGATAATATATGATAAGTGTTTTTTTTAAAAAAAAACAATATGATACTTATCATAATCTTAACCTTAGTTAGGTGTAGAGAATAAACCATGGTTAGGGTTAATGGTTAGGTTTAGGAAAAGAACAAGAATGGTCAAGCTTTCAACACTTCATGAAGTTTCCACAAAACTACAAAATAAGCCACCATTCTTTTCTTTATCATTTCAAAAAGAATAATAAATAAATAAATGAATAAGTAAATAAACAAAACCCTAACCACTCATATAACCATGGTTTAATTCTTTACACTAACCCAAGTGAGCATGTATCATCAAACATGATACAATCTAGTGCACTAAAATATATCACATATACAATGTGCATTTTAAGTGAGAAAATCCATTTAAAGTGAACTAATATTAGTTAATGCAAAGTAATATATCAAATATATAATTATGCATTAAATCATTAAATCAATACTTGATTTAACGATCCGGTCATATCGCATATAACCGACTAATATCCAATGTATCGATTTATCGAATCAATCCTTGATTCGATAACTAGGTTATATCACATACAACCATTCGATACATTCATCGCGAGAATAGAATACGGTATCACATACACGCATTATTCTTGGTCTCGCACATATCTCATATGCGCTTCTATTTCGTTTCGCTTGAGCCAGGAAACCTCTGTGTAGGACTCTAAAGACTCGTCAATACGCCGGCAGCAAGTGATGATCATATCAAACACCCACAAGCCGCAAGCGGTCTGCTAAACATAACGGCCACCCGGGTATTGAGCGATCAGAAGATCGACGAGCAAGCCCGCTCACACTCCTGTGAATCCAACCAGTAACACTTACCGTACAGTCCGGTCTCGTCGTCTGATATGTCGCATATCTCGCCTAGGGGTGGTAAACGTCAGACCCCAATAGCTCGATAAGTCGTGTCGATATGAGGTCTATAACAGTTCGAGAAACTACTGGTAACACTTACCAGTAAATCTCAGCAACCCTGGCCAGGGATTTCCGGTTATAGCCAATCGAACACAGCGCAACATCAACTCCCTATACCGGGAGAGACGAATCCCCTCCTATCGCTCATTGCCTCCATGTGATTCGGGACTGTACCCAAAAACCACCGTTTTGCACGCCCTCTTGGACGTGGTAAGGTGGAAATCAAAGCACAGTGGGAATCACACAAGACTCTATGACGATCTCGGGTCAACAGACTACTCTGTACCAGTGTCACCAGAGAACTGCCATCTGACGTAAGGTATAATACCATCTGGGAGTTCTCGGCGAGTCCGTCCAGTGTACCCAGTCTCTACTGAGCACCCGTATATCATCTCTGATGTCAAACACCAATGGATATGGGATCATCCATCGCCCATCTATATGGGTCGAGAAGGTATACGCTAGTCTACTCTGGTATATCGATGCCCCGTCTCGATACACCCACGACTAGGGACTTTGAAGGATGTACTTATGGACTACCATGTCCCCACTAGTATGATCCGCATCATTGTCCAGGTAGTCAAGTACACATCCTAAGGGCTTTGCCAACATGTAACAGAGAGACAATCAGTATACACGTTAAGGTAAAGAGTAATCAGATAGCATACTATCATGTCGAGGAAGAAAGTCCTCCCTATATATGTCCAAGCATCCACTACATTATACATCCTATGTATAGTAATAGCCTCTAGGGCATACATATAACTAACAATCTCCCACTTGCACTAGGGCCATCTGATAGCAGTGGTTGTAGTATCTCATACACAACCATCCCATAAAAGTCACTCTCTGGGAAAAGGCCTTTGTGAGTGGATCCTCCGGGTTGTCCTCTGAGTCTACTCTCCTAACCTCGATCACCCTGGAGATCAACCATCTCCATGATCAGGTGATACTGCCTTAGAATATGTCTGGATCACTGATGGGACGGACGTTCCTTGGCATAAGCCACAACTCCATTGTCACACAATGGGAGGAACTAAATTCATCTTATGAACTAATATACTCCCAGACTTCCTCTTTGGTAGCATCTTAAGTAGCGATGTATCCAGCCTTTATCGTCTAGTATGCCATGGTATCTAGCTTGGAACTCTTCCAACATACCGTCCCTTTACTGAGGGTAAAGACAATTCCTGTGACTGACATTCAGTCGTCCTTATCACTCTGGAACCTTTCCAGCGATTCTCCTCAGGACCAATTGATACCATCTCACTACAACTAGTGAGAATCCTAACATCCAATTAGATCTATCTCACAGATCCAAAACCCAGGATTTAGGAGGCATCACTTTGATCATATATGGAGAATCATTGTGATAAGCGGAGATTGACCGAGCGTAGCATAGGAAACTCCTTCCCTATCTAGAGTATGTCATCCACGTACTCTACGAGGATCATTACTATACTCCCTACTACCTTTTTGTTTATACAAGGTTCATCTACCATTTTGATGATGTCAAACTCTTTGACTAACACATCAAAATAGATGTTCCAACTCCGCGATACCTGCTTTATCCTATAAAGCATCTTGTATACGTTTCCGCTGCTCCCACTGTCTACAAAGCCCTCTGGCTGTGTACTTATAGACGTTCTCTTTTAAAACATCATTTTAGAAAAGCAGTCATGGCACCCAACCGCCAGATATCGTAGTCATGGTATGTAGCCGTGGCAAGTAGGATCTGGATGGACTTAAGCATAGATCCTTAGAAAAGGTTTCATTATGATCCATATCTGGTCAATGATGCAAACCTTTAACAAGTCTAGCTTTGAAAGTCTTAACTTTTCCATATACACCAAGTAATCTTCTCAAGATATACTTGCTCCTGATGGGGATTTAACCCTTCAGATATAGCAACCAAAGTCCATACTTTGTTGGCGTATAAGGATTCCATATCAGATCGCTAAGCATCCAGCTATTCTTACAGAGTCCCACTCCAGATGGCCAGCTCGAAACTAGTTGGGTCATCATCTCATGATGCGATCCTCGCTCCCACTGTCATAGAGAAACTGAAATATCTCTCAGGTGGGTGAGGAACCCTACTAGATCGGCGGAGAGGCTGAGGTTCGTTGGAATCTACTGAATCCTTTGGTTCTACCAAATCATCTGCTATTGTTTGTATAGCTGGAACCTTTCCAGTTGTACATAACAGACCTTGCCTCGAGCTTGTCCGGATTATGCTTTTAGACATAGCCCGGACAACCCTAAATCTTAACTAACTTAAGATATGGGCTCTTCCCTTATCATATCAAATATGAAGTGGTAGGCAACTGATTTGATTTGAACCCTATTCAATAGGTATGCAGTTTCTCAAGTGCATAACTCCCAAAAGGAAATAGGAAACTCAGTAGTACTCATCATAGAGCACACCATATCACATAGGGTGCAATTGCTCCGCCCCGATATACCATCGTGCTATGGTGTATACGGAGGAGTAATGCTGAGAGAGAATCTCATTCTCCTTTAGAATATTCCAGGAATTCCATGCACAAGTATTCTCCTCCCTGATCTCATCATAGGACATAATACTTATACCCGTATTTTGGTTCTCTACTTCTAACTTATATTCTGTGAATATCTCAAAAGGTTCGGACTTGTGTTTCAACAGGAACATATGTCTGAATCTTGAGAGATCATCAGAGAATGTAATGAAGTACAAAGAACCGGTCTTGGCATGTGTAGACAGGGGACCTTTATACATCAACATGTATCATCCTAAGAGTTCACTAACTCTTTCTCTGTTTCCAATAAACAGAGCTGGTGTCATTATATCTTTGTGACATGACTGGCAAGTTTCACAAGATGTAAATTCAAACTGATTTAAATATGCATCTACAAGTAACTTCAGCTTGTCGGGTCGCATTGATATGACCTAGTCTACAATGCCTCAAGAAGGATTCGTTCATTTCTGAACTCTTCCTCTTGTGTGTGTTCCGTATACTATGAACTGTTGTTTGATTTAGAACATCAATGCTTTTAGATAACGTGCCTGAACCGATCAACTTTTGATATAGGAAATGTTCAAAACATTATCCAACAATACAAAATTATATCCTTTCTTTACTAATAAAGAGACTGATATGATTTTGTATATCAGGTTCGGTATCTAAAAACATTTGTTCAGAATCAATGTATACAGGGTGACAGTGACCAACAGACTTGGTTGCAACTCTTGCCCCGTTTTCTGCCTCATGAAAATTGTCACCCGTTCTCAGTTCTTTACCTATCTGTAGCCCATGTAACATATTACATATGCGGGATCCTGATCCGGTATCATATACCCAGGACGTAAAGGACACTGAGAAACAGTTCTATATAATGAACACACCCGAAGATGATGCATCAGCATGCACTTACTTCGTTTGGGCGGCACGGGAATTCTGGTAATCCCCAATATCCTGCTCTGTCTTATAACAATTATAAGTTGGAGCGGGACCAACGTTCCCCAGCTCAGTAAAACAAGTGGGTTCGGTCAATAATCCGTATTATTATCTTGATTAAGGCGTGATATGGTCGCTACCAGGAGAGAGAGAGAGAGAAGAAAACACTCTGCGTGCGCTCTTGCAAGATCAGATTGGTTATTATTTTATCTAATCAGGATGGCTCCCACTGTTTTTTATCAAGTCTTCCTTCAAACCCTAAAAGTAAAGACTAGCCGGGATTAATTACACACTACTAGTTCGCCAATCTTTCATCCAGGCCAGTGTCGGTACTTTGAGGGAGGTCTCCCGTGCTTTCGCATGAACCTGATTAATGTAAACCTCGTTTTCCCAGAGGCATAACCTCGTTAACACCTTTCTAGACACCTACTTGATCGGCTAATTGTAATGTGTAAAACTCTCCCAGGAGTAACTCTTACTCGCAGCGGGTATCGGGATCCAACTATCTCATAGAAGGTATGCAATCTCATTGCAAATTTCAACACTTGAAATTCCCGATAATATTTTGCCCCCGGCGTCCTATGACCTTGACGCAGGCCAACAAATCATAGTGCGCTAGTCAAGTTCAACCCGTCATTTCCTGATTGAATTAAACCCACCCGCACGACCCTTGACGCAGGCCAACAAAGTCGCACGACTACCCTAATCCAATCTGCATCATATGCATAAGCAGATAAATACTAGTTAGCTACCGCACACTACGCCTTGACGCAGGCCAACAAACGTAGCACGAATACTAACTACCACTTATCTGAAATGACGGAGGGCTACGACAGGTTTTTCTGAAAACCTATTGCGTAATGAACTTGATATCGTTGTAGAATCAAATGATTTTAAAATTGGAATGTTTTTGAGGCTTTTCTAGTTTTGCTAAAGGAGTCACTCCCGGTGAAGGGATCGTCGGTCCTTTCCTCGTCGAATGAGGTGCGGGATATATCATATATATCTCTGTGCAAAGCAAAAACTCTTAAAAGCAATCAAAAGACAAACCGAGTGTGCAGCATCTGCCAGTTATTGCTAAAGGAGTCACTCCCGGTGAAGGGATCTCGGTCCTTTCCTCATCGAATAAGGTGCAGGATATATCACATATACCTCTGTGCATTGCAAGAACTGTAGCTACCCTTTTTATTTTTGAAATTCGATTCTACAATATCTTTAGGTTTCTTTTATTTCATTAATCATATTAATGAAGTCCCATCATTTAAATACCTAAACATCACAGATAAATACGACGTACACTTATGCCATCCGCATTCGCCTCGATGTCCCCTCGTGCACCGTTAGGTTAGGTAACTAACGGCAGAGCGGGGCAGGGCTAGCGCGGGTGTAAAACATAAGTAACGCCTATATAATATATCATATATACTATATACTGTATCTATCACAGAACATATCACATGATCACATCACAGATATCGCAGCAGAAGAATCATATGAAATATTGGATATACTAGGACGTCCGTGTTTTAAATACGAGCCGGTATAAAACACGGATTCCACGGTCGTGATGAATAGCCAAACCCACACCCCTAGACCCCTACGAGAGCGGCAAGCAACCCTACCAATTCTAGGATTAGGAGACCCGGACTCGACTCCTCGAGATGGTCTCCCACTTGACCCTAGAACCCGGTTACTTGTGCTCCCCTCCTTGGGTCTATCCTAGTGCGGAAAAGTAAATAATATACAAATGGTGACATCATCCGCAACCTGGAAGTGCCCCAATAAAAGAATATTACATACAAGTTTTTACATGAATGAAAATGAAAAACACTCATCTCACATAAAAACCCTCGGCTATTCAAACACGACGATCCAATATAACATATCCAGCAACACATAACATCACATGTCAACAACGTAAGTAAATATGTCCATCCCAATTGTTGTTGACATATAGCAACGAAACCGGCGATATCACATATTACACTTACGGTCATAGAAAAGAAAGTGTAAAACTACAACAGTTGGAATCCGCAACCTCTTTAGACATCGCATGCCTAATCAAATGAGTTCCTTAGACATCGCATGCCTAACAATTATAAACCCCGCATTTTAGTCTCATTATCGAAAACTCTTTTCAATATCAAGTCAGGCAATTCAACAAGATTCCCGACATCCTGATCGAATGCTCGTCGCAAACTTTAGTAGGTGGCCGCACCCCCGACGCCGCTGACGAAGTGCACCAAGGCGGAACACCGCTGCCGCGAGCACCCAGACGGATGCTTTCGGCGATGGGGTTCTCCTACAGTCACTTGATCGGGGCTATGGAGTGAGGCTGTCTATTAAGTTTATCCGGCGAGTATCCGCGTACGCTACGTGATTGCGACGGACTTTTGATCACATCAAAATTCCGTGGCAACCGATCAAGTGAGATTAAACTGCTATGTTTATAACATTCATTCAGTTATCTCATAACTTCTTGTGAATTCCAATTATTGTATCACATTCCGAATAAGATTGAAAATGTTAAACTTTCCGATCGAACAATCGAACACCCAAGTTTTCTCGAAACAGCTCAACTCATGAAATAAGTTCAAAGACATTCACTTCGTGCCTTAGTACCAACGGTCCAGCCGTAGAAGAGTCAAGCCAACGCCTCACATGTGGCACGCCGTACTGCCCCAAACCCGAAGGTTTAAAGGGCAGTTCAAGACGGTCACATAATCGAGTTAAGGTTTGTTGTCTTCTAGAGGGACCATCGCGTTACTTGCACTACTTAGAACGTCATTAAATGTTGGAAAAATCCAACAATTGGAAATTTCCCGGCAGGGGAAAAAGTGGGTATTTATATCCGGTCGAACTTTTTTTAACATATTCTAAAATTATCCGGAATCCACAAAGACAAAATCTGATAATTCGATCGAATCATCGAATCCCCAAAACAACCCCAGAAAATTCAACTCTTGAATAAATTTTAAAAATTCCCATAAAACTCAGCATTTAAATAAAGAAGTTACTGTGCAAAAATGGTTGACTGAAGAGACTAAATGGGCGCGGAACCGCCGCAATAGGCGGCTAATGCCGCGGTTCCGCCGCGCTTTAGAAAGATCATTAGGTAATTTTTTCACCGTAATTCTTAGAATTTCCTGCTGAATTTTTTAAGCATTTTTAATTTGGAAAAAACCACTTTTTCAGGAAAAGTCCAGAGAGGGTTAAAAGTTAGGGTTTCGGGGTTCGATCGGGTTTCTAACATCGTCTACGCATCGCCTAAGGCTCTAGCTAGGCTCTGATACCACTGTAGGGTTCCTAGGCACTCTAATGAGGTCTCACAAGGCATCAACCATGCCAATTTCAAAATTTTACAAGTGCCGAGAAACCCTAATACGGATCGTTAACTAGATGTCTAGGCGAAAAGGAATCTAGTTAACATCTTAACTAAAAGAACAGAAATACAACCTTTGTAGATCCGGTTCTCCACCTCCATAGCTCCACGATGATGTCCCTCTGCTGTCCAAATCGGATCCCGGACTCTGGCATCGGCTTCATCGGAAAAATGGGCGGGCTTGGTCGTCGGCATCGATGCCGAAGATGATCTACGTCGAGGCATCCCTAGATCAAGCTCACACTTCACCAAGTCATGAAACTTGTGAAGAAAACACCCTATACTACTTGGCAAGAGGTAGAGGATGAAGAAATAGGAAGTGGGTTCACTTTAGAATTGGATTTCTCACTCATTTGCTCAAGTTGCCATTGATGATATCAAGCTTTTTCTTCTTGAAGAAGAAGAAAAGAAGAAGATAATATATGATAAGTGTTTTTTAAAATAAAAAAACAATATGATACTTATCATAATCTTAACCTTAGTTAGGTGTAGAGAATAAACCATGGTTAGGGTTAATGGTTAGGTTTAGGAAAAGAACAAGAATGGTCAAGCTTTCAACACTTCATGAAGTTTCCACAAAACTACAAAATAAGCCACCATTCTTTTCTTTATCATTTCAAAAAGAATAATAAATAAATAAATGAATAAGTAAATAAACAAAACCCTAACCACTCATATAACCATGGTTTAATTCTTTACACTAACCCAAGTGAGCATGTATCATCAAACATGATACAATCTAGTGCACTAAAATATATCACATATACAATGTGCATTTCAAGTGAGAAAATCCATTTAAAGTGAACTAATATTAGTTAATGCAAAGTAATATATCAAATATATAATTATGCATTAAATTATTAAATCAATACTTGATTTAACGATCCGGTCATATCGCATATAACCAACTAATATCCAATGTATCGACTTATCGAATCAATCCTTGATTCGATAACTAGGTTATATCACATACAACCATTCGATACATTCATCGCGAGAATAGAATACGGTATCACATACACGCATTATTCTCGGTCCCGCACATATCTCATATGCGCTCCTATTTCGTTTCGCTTGAGCCAGGAAACCTCTGTGTAGGACTCTAAAGACTCGTCAATACGCCGGCAGCAGGTGATGATCATATCAAACACCCACAAGCCGCAAGCGGTCTGCTAAACATAACGGCCACCCGGGTATTGAGCGATCAGAAGATCGACGAGCAAGCCCGCTCACACTCCTGTGAATCCAACCAGTAACACTTACCGTACAGTCCGGTCTCGTCGTCTGATATGTCGCATATCTCGCCTAGGGGTGGTAAACGTCAGACCCCAATAGCTCGATAAGTCGTGTCGATATGAGGTCTATAACAGTTCGAGAAACTACTGGTAACACTTACCAGTAAATCTCAGCAACCCTGGCCAGGGATTTCCGGTTATAGCCAATCGAACACAGCGCAACATCAACTCCCTATACCGGGAGAGACGAATCCCCTCCTATCGCTCATTGCCTCCATGTGATTCGGGACTGTACCCAAAAACCACCGTTTTGCACGCCCTCTTGGACGTGGTAAGGTGGAAATCAAAGCACAGTGGGAATCACACAAGACTCTATGACGATCTCGGGTCAACAAACTACTCTGTACCAGTGTCACCAGAGAACTGCCATCTGACGTAAGGTATAATACCATCTGGGAGTTCTCGGCGAGTCCGTCCAGTGTACCCAGTCTCTACTGAGCACCCGTATATCATCTCTGATGTCAAACACCAATGGATATGGGATCATCCATCGCCCATCTATATGGGTCGAGAAGGTATACGCTAGTCTACTCTGGTATATCGATGCCCCGTCTCGATACACCCACGACTAGGGACTTTGAAGGATGTACTTATGGACTACCATGTCCCCACTAGTATGATCCGCATCATAGTCCAGGTAGTCAAGTACACATCCTAAGGGCTTTACCAACATGTAACAGAGAGACAATCAGTATACACGTTAAGGTAAAGAGTAACCATATAGCATACTATCATGTCGAGCAAGAAAGTCCTCCCTATATATGTCTAAGCATCCACTACATTATACATCCTATATATAGTTATGGCCTCTAGGGCATACATATAACTAACAGATTGTAGCGCGTTAGTAATGTTAGTTATATGTATGCCCTAGAGGCCATTACTGTACATAGGATATATATTGTAGTGGATGCTGGGACATATATAGGGAAGACTTTCTTGCTCGACATGATAGTATGCTATCTGGTTGATCTTTACCTTAACGTGTATACTGATTGTCTCTCTGTTACATGTTGGTAAAGCCCTTAGGATCTGTACTTGACTACCTGGACTATGATGCGGATCATACTAGTGGGGACATGGTAGTCCATAAGTACATCCTTCAAAGTCCCTAGTCGTGGGTGTATCGAGATGGGGCATCGATATACCAGAGTAGACTAGCGTATACCTTCTCGACCCATACAAATGGGCGATGGATGATCCCATATCCATCGGTGTTTGACATCAGAGATGATATACGGGTGCTCAGTAGAGACTGGGTACACTGGACGGACTCGCCGAGAACTCCCAGATGGTATTATACCTCACGTCAGATGGCAGTTCTCTGGTGACACTGGTACAGAGTAGTCTGTTGACCCGAGATCGTCATAGAGTCTTGTGTGGTTCCCACTGTGCTTTGATTTCCATCTTACCACGTCCAAGAGGGTGTGCAAAACGGTGGTTTTTGGGTACAGTCCCGAGTCACATGGAGGCAATGAGCGATAGGAGGGGATTCGTCTCTCCCGGTATATGGGGGTTGATGTTGCGCTGTGTTCGATTGGCTATAACAGGAAATCCCTGGCCAGGGTTGCTGAGATTTACTGGTAAGTGTTACCAGTAGTTTCTCGACTAGTTATAGACCTCATATCGACACGACTTATTGAGCTATTGGGGTCTGACGTTTACCACCCCTAGGCGAGATATGCGACATATCAGACGATCAGACCGGACTGTACGGTAGTGTTACTGGTCGGATTCACTGGAGTGTGAGCGGGCTTGCTCGTCGATCTTCAGATCGCTCAATACCCGGGTGGCCGTTACGTTTAGCAGACCGCTTACGGCTTGTGGATGCTTGATATGATCATCATCTGCTGCCGGCGTATTGACGAGTCTTTAGAGTCCTACACAGAGGTTTCCTGGCTCAAGCGAAACGAAATAGGAGCGCATATGAGATATGTGCTGGACCGAGAATAATACGAGTATGTGATACTGTATTCGATTCTCGCGATGTGACATTGATCGGTTATATGCGATATAGCCGGGTTATCGGATCAAGTATTGATTTGATAAGATGTTACTATTGATACCAGTCGGTTATGTGCGCATGACCGGATCATTGAATCAAGTGTTGATTTAATGATTTAATGTATAATTATATATTTGATATATTGCATTGCATCAACTAGTATCGGTTTACTTAAGTTGGATTTTCTCACTCGGGTGTGCGCATTGCATATGCGATATGATTTTGTGCACTTGATTGTATCATGTTTGATGATACAAGTTTACTTGGTTAAGTGCAAAGAATAAACCATGGTTAAAAGAATGGTTAGGGTTTTATTTTCCATTACTTATTTATTCATTTGTTTATTCACTTTGGAAAATAAAAAGAAAAGAGAAAAGAATGGTTGCTAGATTTGGAGTTTAGTTGAAGCTTCATGAAGCTTTGATAAAGTCAACCATACTTATCTCATCCTTAACCCTAACCATTCACACTAACCATGATTCATTCTCTACACTTGACCATGGTTAGAATTATGATAAGAATTCATTTTCTTTTCTTTTTCTATTAACTCATCATAATATCTTTCTTCTTCTTCTTCATTCTTCAAGTGAAGAAAAGCAAGGTCCATCAATGGTGATTGTTGGAAATGAGTGAGAAATCCAATTCTAAAGTCTACCCACTTCCTATTTCTTCATCCTCTACCTCTTGCCAAGTAGTAGAGTGTGTTTCCTTCACAACTTTTCACGGTTTGGTGAAGGTGGAGCTTGATTCATCGATGCTTCGACGTAGATCATCTTCGGCATGGACATCGACGACCTAGCTTGCCCATTCTCCGACGAAGCCGATCCTAGAGCCCGGATTTGATTTGGACAGCGGAAGCAACTTCATTGCGGAGCTTTGGAGGTGGAGCACCGGATCTACAAAGGTTGTATTTCCGTTAAACTTTTAGTTAAGTGTTAACTATTTCATTGTTCGCCTAGAAATCTAGCAAACGATCCGTACTTTAGGGTTTGTAGGCACCATAATTTTTGAAATTGCCATGGTTGATGGCTTGGGAGACCTCACTAGAGTGCCTAGGAACCCTGCAGTGGTATCAGAGCCTAGCTAGAGCCTTAGGCGTAGTCCAGACGGAAATTGAAGCCCGAACGAATCCGAAACCCCGAACCAATATTGCTCTCTGTACAATTTTTAAAAACAGGGATTTTTCAGTATTAAAAATATCCAGAAAAACATGCAGGAAAATATAAGAGTAACTGTGCAATTCGTAACCCTAATTCCCTTAAAGCGCCGCGCTTCCGCGGCACGAGCCTGGCTTGTGCGGCGCAAGCGCGGCGGTTTTGTCGTTTTGTGAGACGAAGTTTGCACAGTAACTCCTAGTTTCCAGTGTTGGTCTTCCTGGGTATTTTTAATATTTTTTCAAGAGTTGAATTTTTCTGAGTTGATTTGGGGATTCGGTATTTCGATCGGGGTATCAAATTTTGTCTGTGTGGCTTTCTGGATAAATTTTAGAATATGTTAAAAAGTTCGACCGGATATAAATACCCAACTTTTCCCCTGTCGGGAAATTTCCAAGTGTTGGATTTTCCATAGTTTAACGACGTTCTAAGTAGTGCAAGTAACGCGATGGTCCCTCTAGAAGACACAAACCTTAACTCGATTATGTGACCGTCTTGAACTGCCCTTTGAACCTTCGGGTTTGGGGCAGTACGGCGTGCCACATGTGAGGCGTTGGCTTGACCCTTCTACGGCTGGATCGTTGGTACTGAGGTACGAACGGAATGTTGTTAGACATATTTCATGTGTTGATCTGTTTCGGGAAAACTTGGGTGTTCGATTGTTCGATCGAAAAGTTTAACATTTTCTGTTTATCTGGAATAGGATACAATAATTGGAATTAACAATAGTTATGAGATAACTGAATGAATGTTATAAACGTAGCACTTTAGTCTCACTTGATCGGTTGCCACGGAATTTTGATGTGATCAAAAGTCCGTCGCAATCACGTAGCATACGCGGATACTCGCCGGGTAAACTTAATAGACAGCTTCACTCCATAGCCCCGACCAAGTGACTGTAGGAGAACCCCGCCGCCGAAAGCATCCGTTCGGGTGCTCGCGGCAACGGTGTTCCGCCTTGGTGCACTTCGTCGACGGTATTTGGGGTGCGGCCGTCTACTGAAGTTTGCGACGAGCATTCGATCAGGATGTCGGGAATCTTGTTGAATTACCCGACTTGATATTGAAAAGAGTTTTCGATAATGAGACTAAAATGCGGGGTTTATAATTGTTAGGCATGCGATGTCTAAGTAATTCATTTGGTCAGGCATGCGATGTCTGAGGTGATTGCGGATTCCAACTGTTGTAGTTTTACACTTTCTTTTCTGTGACCGTAAGTGTAATATGTGATATCGCCGGTTTCGTTGCTATATGTCAACGACAATTGGGATGGACATATTTACTTACGTTGATGACATGTGATGTTATGTGTTGCTGGATATGTTATATTGGATCGTCGTGTTTGAATAGCCGGGGGTTTTTATGTGAGATGAGTGTTTTTCATTTTCATTCATGTAAAAACTTTTATGTAATATTCTTTTATTGGGGCGCTTCCAGGTTGCGGGAGTAGTCACCTGTTGTATATTATTTACTTTTCCGCACTAGGATAGACCCAAGGAGGAGGGCACAAGTAACCGGGTTCTGGAGTCCAGTGGGAGACCAACTCGAGGAGTCGAGTCCGGGTCTCCTAACTCCAGAATTGGTAGGGTTGCTTGCCTCTCTCGTAGGGGTCTAGGGGTGTGGGTTTGGCTATTCATCACGACCGTGGAATCCGTGTTTTATACTGGCTCGTATTGAAAACACGGACGTCCTAGTATATCCAATATTTCATATGTTTCTTCTGCTGCGATATCTGTGATGAGATCATGTGATGTTTCTGTGATGGATATAGTATATAGTATATATGATATATTATATAGATGTTACTTATGTTTTACACCCGCGCTAGCCCTGCCCTGCTCTGCCGTTAGTTACCTAACCTAACGGTGCACGAGGGGACATCGAGGCGAATGCGGATGGCATAAGTGTACGTCATATCTATCTGTGATGTTTAGGTACTTAAATGATGGGACTTCATTAATGTGATTAATGAAATAAAAGAAACCTAAGATGTTGTAGAATCGAATTTCAAAATAAAACAGGTAGCTACAGTTCTTGCTTTGCACAGCGGTATATGAGATATATCCTGCACCTTATTCGATGAGGAAAGGACCGAGATCCCTTCACCGGGAGTGACTCCTTTAGCAATAACTGGCAGATGCTACACACTCTGTTTGTCTTTTGATTGCTTTTAAGTGTTTTTGCTTTGCACAGTGATATATGCGATATATCCCGCACCTCATTCGACGAGGAAAGGACCGACGATCCCTTCACCGGGAGTGACTCCTTTAGCAAAACTAGAAAATCCTCAAAAACACTCCATTTCAAAATTCATTCGATCCTACAACGATATCAAGTTCATTACGCAATAGGTTTTCAGAAAAACCTGTCGTAGCCCTCCGTCATTTCAGATAAGTACTGGTTAGTATTCGTGCTACGTTTGTTGACCTTAGCCAAGGCGTAGTGTGCGGTAGCTGATTAGTGCTTATCTGTATAAGCATATGATGCGATTGAGTTAGGGTAGTCGTGCGACTTTGTTGACCTTAGCCAAGGGTCGTACGGGTGGGTTTAATTCAATCAGGAAATGACAGGTTGAACTTGACTAGCGCTTATGATTTGTTGACCTTAGCCAAGGTCATAAGTTGCTAGGGGCAAAATATTATCGGGAATTTCAAGTGTTGAAATTTGCAATGAGATTGTATACCTTCTATGAGATAGTTGGATCCCGATACCCGCTGCGAGTAAGTGTTACTCCTGGAAGAGTTTTATACATTACAATTAGCCGATCAAGTAGGTGTCTAGAAAGGTGTCAACAGGGTTACGCCTCTGGGAAAACGAGGTTTACATTAATTAGGTTCGTGCGAAAGCACGGGGGACCTCCCTCAAAGTACCGACACTGGCCTGGCTGAAAGATCGGCGAACTTGTAGTGTGTAATTAATCCCGGCTAGTCTTTCCTTTTAGGGTTTGAAGGAAGATTTGATAAAAAGCAGTGGGAGCCATCCTGATTAGATAAAATAAAAACCAATCTATTCTTGACAGAGCGCACGCTGAGTGTTTTCTTCTCTCTCTCTCCTGGTAGCGACCATATCACGCCTTAATCAAGATAATAATACGGATTATTGACCGAACCCGCTTGTTATACTGAGCTGGGGAACGTTGGTCCCGCTCCAACTTATAATTGTTATAAGACAGAGCAGGAAATTGGGGATTACCAGAATTCCCGTTCCGCCCAAACGAAGAGAGTGCATGCTGATGCATCATCTTCGGGTGTGTTCGTTATACAGAACTGTTTCTCAGTAACCTCTACGTCCTAGGTATGTGATACCGGAACAGGATCCCAGATATGTAATCTGTTACATAGGGCTACAGAAAGGTAGAGAACTGAGAACGGGTGATAAGTTTCATGTGGCAGAAACCGGGGCAAGTGTTGCAGCCAAGTCTGTCGGTCACTGTCACCCTGTACTACCAATACATTGATTCTGAACGAATGTTGTTAGATACCGAACCTGATATACCAAATCATATCACTCTCTTTGTTAGAAAAGAAAGGATATAATTTTGTATTGTTGGATAATGTTTTGAACATTTCCTATATCAAAAGTTGATCGGTTCAGGCACGTTATCTAAAAGCATTAATGTTCTAAATCAAACCACAGTTCTTAATATACGGAACACACACAAGAGGAAGAGTTCAGAAATGAACGAATCCTTCTTGAGGTATTGTAGACTAGGTCAGATCAATGCGACCCGACTGGCTAGAGTTACATATAGATGTATATTTAAATCAGTTTGAATTTGCATCTTGTGAAACTCGCCAGTCATGTCACAAAGATAAGATGACCATAGCTCCGTTTATTGGAAACAGAGAAAGAGTTAGTAAACTCTTGGGATGATACATGTTGATGTATGTAGGTCCCCAGTCTACACATGCCAAGACCGGTTCTTTGTACTTCATTACATTCTCTGATGATCTCTTTCGAGTTTCAGACCTATGTTCCTGTTGAAACATGAGTCCGAACCTTTTGAGATATTCACAGAATATAAGCGAGAAGTAGAGAACCAATACGGGTATAAGTATTATATCCTATGATGAGATCAAGGAGGAGAATACTTGAGCACGGAAATACTGGACTATTCTAAAGGAGAATGAGATTCTCTCTCAGCATTACTCCTCCGTATACACCATAGCACGATGGTATATCGGGGCGGAGCAATCACACCCTATATGATAAGGTGTGCTCTATGATGAGTAATACTGAGTTACCTTTTTCCTTTTGGGTGTTATGCACTTGAGAAGTTGCATACCTATTGAATAGGGTTCGAATCAAATCAGTTGCCTACCACTTCATATATGATATGGAAAGGGAAGAGCCCATATCTTAAGTTAGTTAAGATTTGGGGTGGTCCGGCCTATGTCTGAAAGCAAAATCCGGACAAGCACGAGGCAATGTCAGTTATGTAGAACTGGAAATGTTCCAGCTACACGAACTACAGCAGATGATTTGATAAAACCAAAGGATTCAGTAGAGACCAACGAACCTCAGCCTCTCCGCCGATCTAGTAGGGTTCCTCACCCACCTGAGAGATACTTCGGTTTCTCTAAGACAGTGGGAGCGAGGATTACATCATGAGATGATGACCCAACTAGTTTCGAGCTGGCCATCAGGAGTAAGACTCTGTAAGAATGGCTGGATGCTTAGTGATCTGAGATGGAATCCTTATACACCAACAAAGTATGGACTTTGGTTGCTATATCTGAAGGGTTAAATCCCCATCAGGAGCAAGTATATCTTGAGAAGATTACTTGGTGTAGATGGAAAAGTTGAGACTTTCAAAGCTAGACTTGTTAAAGGTTTGCATCATTGACCAGGTGTGGATTATGTTGAAACCTTTTTCTAAGGATCTATGCTTAAGTCCATCCAGATCCTACTTGCCACGGCTACATACCATGACTACGATATCTGGTGGTTGGGTGTCTTGACAGCTTTTCTAAATGATGATTTGGAAGAGAGCGTCTATAAGTACACAGCCAGAGGGCCTCGTAGACAGTGGGAGCAGCGGAAACGTGTGCAAGATGTTTTATATGATAAAGCAGGCATCGCGGAGTTGGAACATCTGTTTTGATGAAGTAGTCAAAGAAGTTGACATCATCAAAATGGTAGATGAACCTTGTATAAACAAGAAGGTAGTAGGGAGTATGGTGACGATCCTCGTAGAGTACGTGGATGACATACTCTTGATAGGGAAGGAGTTTCCTATGCTACGCTCGGTCAATCTCCGATTATCACAATGATTCTCCATAAAGGATCAAAGTGATACCTCCTAAATCCTGGGTTTGGATCTATGAGATAGATCTAATTGGATGTTAGGATTCTCACTAGTTGTAGTGAGATGGTATCAATCGATCCTGGGGAGAATCACTGGAAGAGTTCCAGGGTGATAAAGACGACTGAATGTCAGTCACAGGCAATGTCTTTACCCTCAGTGAAGGGACGGTATATTGGAAGAGTTCCAAACTAGATACCTTGACATACTAGACGATAAAGGCTGGATACATCGCTACTTAAGATGCTACCCTAGAAGCTGTTTGGGTGTATATTGGTTCATGAGATGAACTATGTTCCTACCATTGTGTGACAATGGAGTTGTGGCTTATGCCAAGGAACGCCCGTCCCATCAGTGATCCAGACATGTTCTAAGGCAGTATCACTTAATCATGGAGATGGTTGATCTCCAGGGTGATCGAGGTTTGGAGAGTAGACTCAGAGGACAACACAGCGGATCCACTCACAAAGGCCTGTTCCCAGAGAGAGACACTTTTATGGGATGGTTGAGTATGAGATACTGCAACCACTGCTACAGATGGCCCTAGTGCAAGTGGGAGATTGTTAGTTATATGTATGCCCTAGAGGCCATTACTGTACATAGGATGTATATTGTAGTGGATGCTGGGACATATATAGGGAAGACTTTCTTGCTCGACATGATAGTATGCTATCTGGTTGATCTTTACCTTAACGTGTATACTGATTGTCTCTCTGTTACATGTTGGTAAAGCCCTTAGGATCTGTACTTGACTACCTGGACTATGATGCGGATCATACTAGTGGGGACATGGTAGTCCATAAGTACATCCTTCAAAGTCCCTAGTCGTGGGTGTATCGAGATGGGGCATCGATATACCAGAGTAGACTAGCGTATACCTTCTCGACCCATACAGATGGGCGATGGATGATCCCATATCCATCGGTGTTTGACATCAGAGATGATATACGGGTGCTCAGTAGAGACTGGGTACACTGGACGGACTCGCCGAGAACTCCCAGATGGTATTATACCTCACGTCAGATGGCAGTTCTCTGGTGACACTGGTACAGAGTAGTCTGTTGACCCGAGATCGTCATAGAGTCTTGTGTGGTTCCCACTGTGCTTTGATTTCCATCTTACCACGTCCAAGAGGGCGTGCAAAACGGTGGTTTTTGGGTACAGTCCCGAGTCACATGGAGGCAATGAGCGATAGGAGGGGATTCGTCTCTCCCGGTATATGGGGGTTGATGTTGCGCTGTGTTCGATTGGCTATAACAGGAAATCCCTGGCCAGGGTTGCTGAGATTTACTGGTAAGTGTTACCAGTAGTTTCTCGACTAGTTATAGACCTCATATCGACACGACTTATTGAGCTATTGGGGTCTGACGTTTACCACCCCTAGGCGAGATATGCGACATATCAGACGATCAGACCGGACTGTACGGTAGTGTTACTGGTCGGATTCACTGGAGTGTGAGCGGGCTTGCTCGTCGATCTTCAGATCGCTCAATACCCGGGTGGCCGTTACGTTTAGCAGACCGCTTGCGGCTTGTGGATGCTTGATATGATCATCATCTGCTGCCGGCGTATTGACGAGTCTTTAGAGTCCTACACAGAGGTTTCCTGGCTCAAGCGAAACGAAATAGGAGCGCATATGAGATATGTGCGGGACCGAGAATAATACGAGCATGTGATACTGTATTCGATTCTCGCGATGTGACATTGATCGGTTATATGCGATATAGCCGGGTTATCGGATCAAGTATTGATTCGATAAGATGTTACTATTGATACCAGTCGGTTATGTGCGCATGACCGGATCATTGAGTCAAGTGTTGATTTAATGATTTAATGTATAATTATATATTTGATATATTGCATTGCATCAACTAGTATCGGTTTACTTAAGTTGGATTTTCTCACTCGGGTGTGCGCATTGCATATGCGATATGATTTTGTGCACTTGATTGTATCATGTTTGATGATACAAGTTTACTTGGTTAAGTGCAAAGAATAAACCATGGTTAAAAGAATGGTTAGGGTTTTATTTTCCATTACTTATTTATTCATTTGTTTATTCACTTTGGAAAATAAAAAGAAAAGAGAAAAGAATGGTTGCTAGATTTGGAGTTTAGTTGAAGCTTCATGAAGCTTTGATAAAGTCAACCATACTTATCTCATCCTTAACCCTAACCATTCACACTAACCATGATTCATTCTCTACACTTGACCATGGTTAGAATTATGATAAGAATTCATTTTCTTTTCTTTTTCTATTAACTTATCATAATATCTTTCTTCTTCTTCTTCATTCTTCAAGTGAAGAAAAGCAAGGTCCATCAATGGTGATTGTTGGAAATGAGTGAGAAATCCAATTCTAAAGTCTACCCACTTCCTATTTCTTCATCCTCTACCTCTTGCCAAGTAGTAGAGTGTGTTTCCTTCACAACTTTTCACGGTTTGGTGAAGGTGGAGCTTGATTCATCGATGCTTCGACGTAGATCATCTTCGGCATGGACATCGACGACCTAGCTTGCCCATTCTCCGACGAAGCCGATCCTAGAGCCTGGATTTGATTTGGACAGCGGAAGCGACTTCATTGCGGAGCTTTGGAGGTGGAGCACCGGATCTACAAAGGTTGTATTTCCGTTAAACTTTTAGTTAAGTGTTAACTATTTCATTGTTCGCCTAGAAATCTAGCAAACGATCCGTACTTTAGGGTTTGTAGGCACCATAATTTTTGAAATTGCCATGGTTGATGGCTTGGGAGACCTCACTAGAGTGCCTAGGAACCCTGCAAGTAAGTGCGGATCGTCCACAGGGAAAGTGTAATCGTTCGTCTTTTGAATTAGGTGAGTCGAAACTTTAAAGAAAAGAAACGAAAACAATTCGTGATTTACATTTGAAGTTTAAGTATTAGAAAATATAGATCTAATAACAAGAAAAAGGTATAATCAAGAATTGATAGTTTGATGATTTTTCCAACCAAATATAAAGAATCGAAATGAGGCTCGTAGGAATCGATCGGATCTATAGATGTGATGTATTCTTACGATGACGTATTTTTATCCTTCGATGAATTGATACTAGATCGATGATGATCGATTGAGAATTAGGGATTTCTTATGAAACTAGGGTTTCATCTTATCCCTTGTTCTTTCGTCGATATCATTCACATTCTAGCCTCTAGTAAATTCAAGAAACGATCGTAGATCCCTAATTTCGAGTGATCACAATCAAGAAAGCATCGCAACGAAACTAGGTCATCGATTCTTGAACTTGCTAGGGTTTACAACACTCGTAGGACTCAAGAATTGTTTTAAGATTTGTTACATCATCATTCTATTGATCGTCTCGACTCCTTAACGAGCGGAGTTTTACTCACACATCATCACAAGAACTACAATCATAAATTGAGATCGAATCATGATGTAAGAATTTAAAGAAAGCAAGATAAAAGAATTTCACCTTTTATTTATATCAACAATTTCATTACATTCGCTCAAAAACTACAAGAGGAAGAACTCGATCGTCGATTTGGCTTCGCTCGTCTCCTTGAGTCGCGGATCGTCTTGGATCACTTACCCGATTGAAGATCGGCTCGGCTCCTAAAAGGTTGAAGGCTTCTTGCTTGATTGGTACTCAGAATCTTGAATTTGGAGTGGAATTAGGGTTAGGGTTTTGCACAAGCCTTGTCACTAGACTTGTGGAAGAAGATGAAGAAAGAGGTAAAGATTAAGGAACTAATGATTGAACCCCTCAACCCTTAGATCTAGGTTCCTATTTATAGTCATCAAAACCCTAGATCTAGGATTTGAATTTTTAAGTTTCCTTCCAAAAGTTTGTTGACGAGATTTTGATATTCCCTCCAAAAGTTAGTTAGAGGAGAAGCTTCTAGATGTGATTAGTTAGGAGGGATCTTCTAGAAGAGGTTAGTTAGGAGCTTAATAAGGATTAGCTTTGCTTAATGATGTTTGCTGATCTGGCAGAAGCCTCTGGAGAATTCTGGAATTTGCCATATACTAAAGTAATGTGGGCCCTGAGATATAAATTCTGCAGCCAAAATTACTTGCTGACTTGTCCAAACCGCCGCGGTTCCGCGGAAATAGCTGGCTTAGGCCGCAGAACCGTGGCCATATAGCTGAGTTAGGGCTTCATCTCTTTGGTGCTGCTTTGGGCTGACAATTGGGCCTTGTTTTGATTAATTTTATATTGCCTTTTGAATTGCTACCAGATCTGAAAACATGGAATTGGTGTATTTTTTATCAGCTTCTTTTGACTTTGCTCCTGCAATTTCCTGCACAAATCTCGACACAAGTGTTGCGCAAATACAGAGATGATGCGATGCCATAAAATGCAGTCAATTTCCTTTAAAGTGCCGGTTTAAAAGTCTAACACATGAAATCAGATATTAACGACTGATTTGCTAATATGTGAAATATGAATACCGAACACTTCTAAATGAGTGCACATGATAGGGAAATTGCCGTGTTAAAAATGCAGTATTTTCGATTGATCAATAGTCGATGTAGATGTGTCATCCGGACCATATCTTTTCCTAAATCAAAGAATCGTATGTATCTTTTAAATATATACCTTGAGGGATGTTTCGGATTTTCAAATGATATCTTTTTCTTAAAAACACCGTAACCCCTATTTTCAAAACTACTATTCGCTTCTTTAAAAATCTAATTGTATGGTTCGGGTGTGTTTGTTAGATTAGATACTTTAATTAGCAGAGATACAATGTTTATGTAGATTCGATTTGATGTGTGACATAAATGCGATGAAGGAATATAAGATGATGTGATGATATGATGATATGATGATATGATGTTATGTTGGTATACGGATGCGAGTCGATCGAGATGATTTATACCCTGCCGGTCCCCTGATATGAGATTATTGCAGATGTGAACTTGGACATAGGTATATATATATATATATATAGAATGTTGTGAATCATGAATGATAGGCCGTATGTGATTTCAGGCCGTACCCTCATGTGTCGTATAGGAAGATAGGATCCCTATTAGCTTAATGCCGCCGCACGATGATATTCCGTACGTGATGAGTTTGACTTAATGATTGATCCTTACCCTTGACTAGAGGTTGCCGTACGGTGGATTATACCGTACGCGATGTTACTGGGCTAGATGCCGATTGATAGATTCATCGACTCGGACATATGATAGTTACGTATACCTTATAGCTTTTAGCTGATGATTTACCTTATGCTGCATTCATGATATTATTATTGCATCGCATATACCTGTGATAATACACCTGCACCATTATCGATGATGCGTATGTCACACGTACACAGTTTATAGGCTCACACACTGCATCATCGATAATTGCCATGTCACTACTGTAGGGATGCTAGGCACGCGCACAAGGTTCTACGAGGCATCAACCATGCTCGATTTAATAAATAGCCGTGCCGAACAACCCGAAGCCGGATCTTTAAACTAGGGTTTAGGCGAAAATAAGCATGTTAAACACTTTAACACTAAGTGTGAGGGATTACAACCTTTGTAGATCCGGTCCTTCACTTCTTAAGCTCCGTGTTGAAGTCCCTTCGCTGCGATCATCATGTTCCGGACTCTCGAGAGGCTTCACGAAGAGAATGATGCAACCTTGTTTCCGATCTTCGATAACATAGATGATCTACCTTGAAGTTTCATTAACACAAGCTAACACTCAATAAATGAAGTGAACACCCTCATCTAAATGGCAAGGATAGATGAGGATGATGAAGTAAGATTTTTGCTCTCATTTATAATCTTTTTCTCACTCACTTTCATCACAAAAGCAAAACTAGAAAGCTTTTTCATGAAGGAACTCAAGGAAGAAGAAGAATGAATGAATCCTTTTGTGATGAATAATAAATTAATGTAGTGGTTACAAATCTAACCAAGGGTTAAGCATGAAGGAGTTAACCTATGTAGAGAATTGACTCGAGTTAATGGTTTGGATTGGGTTAACAAAATATCTAGCTAAAAACAAAGTCAAAGCTTCATGAAGCTTCATGGAAGCTTCATGCAAAAGCTAACCCTAATCCAAACCCTAACCAAGTTTAAACCCTAATCCATTGTTAAATTTGTAACCCTAACATGTTACAATATTATATATCACATATACAATATATTTTGTAACAATAGAAAATAATACAATTAACATATACCGCATACATATCAATGTATTATCCCGTGAGAAAATGACTGTTTTAGTGAGCTAATATTAGTTAATGTAATTTAATATATCATATATATTATTATACATTAAATTATCGAATCAACACTTGATCCGATAATCCGGCTATATCGCATATAACCGACTAATACGATGACCCGGCTATATCACATATACCCTGCCGATATCTCATATCGCGAGAATCCAATACGGTATCACATACCGCATTATCCTCGGTCCCGCACATATCACATATGTGCTCCTACTCCGTTTTTCCTGAGCCAAGAAACCTCTTTGTTGGACTCTAAAGAATCGTCAATACGCTGGCAGTAGGTGATGATCATATCAAACACCCACAAGCTGCAAGCGGTCAGCTAACCGTAACAGCCACCCAGGTATTGTAAGTGCACGGCGGCGCCCCGGCCGTCAATCCGACGTCGGAATGCGGAAGTGGTGATTTACTTTAACTTTTCAAACCGGCACGACCGCGCACTATAAACCCAGATCGGGCCATTAAACAAGTCCTAGCTAAACTAGAGAAGGGTAGAGAGATATATCGAGTGATCCGAGTCCTCCGGTCTTCTCGTCGTCGTCTCGATCTCCCCGCGGAATCTCCGGTCTCCACCTCGTCGCCGGAAGGGCACCATGTCGTCGGCTTCTTTTACGGGCTCCCACCTCTGGACCGAGGCAACTCGGGCACGAAGTTGGCGAGTCGACGTGCCCAAGAATTGCTGCAGAATAGTGTAGTGAGCTATTTGTGTCTCTAGGCGTTTAGGGAGTTGCCTTTGGTGGAGGATATGAAATAAGCTTTTGGAGGAGGAGCTAAAAAGATTTTTGCCTAGCCAAATGAGCAAAAATTCCCCACTACCAAATTGGGACAGCCCCCTAAATGAACTTGGCCGGCCATTGAGAATAGAATAGAGGAGAAAATGAGAGAGGAGAGCAAAGACAAGGAGGTAGGTGGAAAGCAAGTGATGATGAGAGAATCCAATGATCACCCACTACAACCCACACTCCATCAACCAATCATTTCATCACAAATTCAAGCAATCATGAACCATGGAAGGTCAAGGGATGGGGCTCCATCATGAAACCATCATGATACAAAAGTATGCAAAGACAACCCTCCAAATAGCTAATTTGCACAAATGCAAATAAGCCCTCCTCCACCAATCTTCGGCCAATGAAAGATACAAAGGAAAATGGCCGAAACGGAAAGCAAACTGGCAACTCCAGAAAAACTGATCCCGTAATAAATTACAGGAAAACCCCGCTACTGTGCATACACACCCGCATCTGTAATCAAACCGAATACAAATGCAATGAGACAAAATCTACACTTTACTATACTAGGATCCGGCTTAGACCAAAGCCCGCTAGTATAAACCGTCCGATCAGGATCCTTGCAATACCGCACGTATCTGATCGAACCCTGCCATATCTCCATACGACCTCTACAGCGTTTTGCCCGAAAACTTGAGCAACAGAATGTGGGGGACTCTAAAGACTCGTCAATACTATCGTTGTTGATTTAACTACTAGCACGTCAGAGGTATTAGCCATACATGACGGGCTACCAGCTATTGACCAAAAGGGACGTCGATGAGCGAACTCATCCTGACACCCTACTGAGCCTGTCAGTGACAATATCCGTACAGTCCGGTCCGTTCGTCTATGAGCAGCGCATGGCGGGCCTAGGGGTTGGTAAAAGTCAGACCCCCAAAAGCGGTACAAGTCGTGTCGTAGTGTAGCCCAGAACACCCTGAGATGCTACTGGAATACCTACCAGTAAATCTCCTGCCTCGGCCGAGGGCTTTGTGTAATGGCTCTCCTAGACACAGCGCGACCTCACCCCCAATACCGGGAGAGACGAACCCCTGAAGATCCGCTCACTGCCACCATGTGGCTCGGGACTGTACCCAACTAAAACCTGTTTGCACGTCTCCTTTGAGCATGGTAGGGTAGTAATCAAAGTACAGCGGGAACTCACATGAGACAAATGACGATCCTCAGGTCGATGAACTAACCTGTACACATGTCACCAGGAAACTGCCATCTGACGTCAGGTATAAGACCAACTAGCATGTTCCCGGCGCGTCCTGTCCGGTGTACTCATAACCCAATGAGCACCTGTATACATCTTAGGTGAACCAACTGACACCAGTGGCTTGTGAGACCGGCCACCGCCTCTCGTCGGGGTCTCGACTGTATACACTAGTCTACTCTGGAGTATCGATGCCCTGTCTCGAAACTCCCACGACTAGGGACCATTTAAGGATATGCTTATAGACTACCAGCTCCCACGTATTTGATCGCCCTCATACTGCTGGCAGTCAAGCAAGAATCCTAGGGGCTCTATCAACGTGTAATAGCGACCTGTCTGGTCACCTAAAGCAGTACACGATGATAAAGATAAACCAGATAGCATACTATCATCTTGAGTAAGACTGTCCTACCAGGATAGGTCCTCCCTCAATCATTGCAATCACGTGCCTGTGATCCAACAATTGACTCTGAGGGCACTATCTCCAACAATCTCCCACTTGCACTCAAGGCTAATTATTGCGATGTCGCATACTCATAGCCCGTGTGATACGGAACACCCAACTCTCCTACTAGTCAGTCTCACAAAGCTCGTTTGCGAAACTATTGCGTTCGAGGAATATCCTCAGTGAGTGGATCCGCTTTGATATTTCTTTCTATATCTCTCTATATCTCAAGTTCGTGGACAAAGCCATCTCCCAAAATGAGCAATACCTGTCTTAGAATGTGTCTGGATGTCTGATGGGACCTAGCTCATAAATGAACTCCAAATCCAAACTTCTTAGACTGTATCATCAATTGAACTTAATCAATATCCTACGCCATGCCTCCCTCAGTATTTCCTTGGACCACCTGTCGAAAATACTGCCCCTCGTCAGAGGGAAAACTATAACTCTGACAACCTCCCTGTCGTCCAAGTCACCTTGGAAGCCTGGAATGATAACTGTCTCCCGAATGAGGCTGTCGTTATCACATCCCTAGAACATCCATTTATGTTCTAAAATTGCTTCCGACTGTTTCTCCAGGATTGGATCAATGTTAACTTATTGCATCTAGTGCAAAAACAACATCTGGTGTGGTACTTGACATCTCATGATTGACTCAATTGCCTAAACAAGTGATATGCCAATCATGCACATCCCTGTCCCCTTTAGTCTGTAAGGCACCTTTAGAGAGGGTGACTCCATCACCTGCAGGTACACTACCGTGTCAGGAGTCGCCCATTCTAAATACTTTTAGAATGCTGTCTAAGTACCCTTAATTGGGAAACCACCCAAATCTAGATCTAAAACCATAGATCTAGTAACCAGTATATCAGATATAATGTCCAAGTCCCATGTGGAGAAACCACTGTGTGACGACCAAAGTATAACCGATCGTAGTATAGGAATATCACTTCCTACTCTGTGTATGTCATCCAGATACCATGACATCACACCCTACTGCCTTCTCAACAGATCCATCCCTTATTCTGATGACGTCAAACCTATGACTGCCACATCAGAAATTGATGATCTATCTCCGCTATATCTTCTTTAGTCTATAAATAGACATAAGCCACTTGTCCACCAATGCTTCCGCTGCTCCCACTGTCTACGACAACCCTCTGGCAGAGTCATATAGACGTACACTTCTAAAACTAGTTTAGAACGGCGCTATACTCATCCTCCTGCCAGGTCTCACAGTCTGGAACAACAACAATGGCAAATCTGGGGAAACAAGAACCTCCCTGCCACCGTCCTTGAGGCTACCAGAGTACCTCTCGGGTGCCTGAGGTTAACCACCGTATCTGCGGAGTGGCCAATGGAATGTCAAACCAGATTGAATCTTTAGGTTCTTTATCAAATCTTTAGTAATTGTTTGCGGTTCTGGAATTACTTCCAGTTCTACCATACTCCCACTACTGTTTTCTGAAAAAATCCATTTTTATTAAAACTGTGGCGAGTCAAGAACAATATCACTATTGATCTTTCTTATGGTAGAAAGTCAACCCTTGTCATAGCCTGGGTCAACCCACAAACAGCCATTACAGAAACATGCCTTGAGTTATCCAGAGTCTGGTTTTAAGCATAAGCCGGACAACTCCCCGTACCTTAACATCGTTAAGATACGAACTGTTCTATATCCAATATAGGACCAGAGGCACTGATTTAATTGAACCAGATTCAAATCATGCAGGTGTCTCTAGCGCATGTCAACTAAATGGAGAGAGGCCGACCTGTGTTACTCAACTTAGGAGTGCTTCCAATTAAGTGTAGCGTTTTGAAAATCGTTTCGGTTAAATTTCGGAAAATCGGTAAAATAAGGGGGTTTTCTGTAAAAAGTCAAAATACAAATATCTTTATTATAAAATTAAATATACATATTCTAGCTATGTAATTGCTAGTATTTGGTGTTTATTTACCCAATGGTGAAATTTCAAATTTTCTGAAAATTTTTCCGAAATTAATTATTTTAATATTATTTTAAGCCGTCACTAATATATTTAATTAGGGAAAATTACAAATTGGAATGAGTTGAACCAAATTTTGTGCATCATAAAACATTAAATAAAATTTTATCATGTGGTTTTGAAACGGAATCGTTTGCCAAAACTGTTTAGAAAATATCGAAGAAAAAGGCTTTTTTTCGGTGAAATTAGTGTTAATGGAATTGGGGTATAACATTTATCCTTTCCCAACCCACTCACCCACACACACACACCCACAAGGACATGGCTGCCCCTCACCCACACACTTCACACTTCATGAGAATAGAAAAAGGAAAGAGTAAGGAATGAAGTCAAAAAGGGGTATGACTTTGACCTTGGGTTGACTAGATGACTTTTTCCCTACCTCACTCTCTCTCCTCTCACTCCCCCCATTGTTGCCGAGCTCCTTCCCCTCTCCCAACAGCAGCAGCCCCTTCATTTCCCCTTCTCATTTCTCATCAAAAAATTCACCAAAAATGCTTCAAATCCACAAAAAAATCAAAGCTAAATCCAAATCCAACACTTACCCATTATTCTTTAGCTCGTCTAGCATGGATCTTAGGGTATAGAAGTTAATTTGGGAGGCTAAGTTGCATGTAGATCGACAAGTTTTGTGAGGTATAAATCTTTGTTCCATGGTTTGATTATTGATTAGTTACTTAATTGTTGCTATCATACTTCAAGTGAAGCTAATTAGGTGTTTACTAGGTTTATTTGCTTATTTAGAAAATTCAAGAAAGGGTTTTGAATTGCAATTAGGGTTCTTATCATGTAATCATGGTTAAAATGAGTGGATTAACATGTTAATGTGATGCTAAAACTAACCTAGTTGCTAGTTTACTAATTGAGGCTTGTAATTGTTAAAATTGGAATTTTATGCAAACTAGGTTTTGGAAATTTATTGCAAATGTTAGACTAAAAATCTAATTAGGTTTTTTATGACTTCATTAACATTATTAAGTGTAGTTTAATGCTTTAGATAATGAAAATCTAAGCTAGATTGTAGTTTGTGCATTTTTGCTATGAAATTGTTAAAATTGGTTATGTTTGCAAACTAGATTTTTGAGATTGATATTAAGAATTAAGTTTAAAATCTAATTAACATTGGTATGACTTAATTAAGATGATTAGTGAGCCTTATGGCCATTAGTTTTGTTAAAATATCATGTTTTGTACAAAAACGGGTAAATTTTGCTTGCTAGATTTTCGGAAAAATAGCTTTTAAAGTGAGTTTGAGGTTTTTGTGAATTGCAACCTATTTCATATTATAATTAGCGCTTGTGATTGTACAAATGAGTGTGTTTGGGTTTTTCTCGATGGTTTGGCGTTTGTACGCCGACGTCGAGGGTTTTTAGATTGATTTGTGGAAGCAAACCATAGGTTCTGACCTATGTGGGATTCGTGAGTCGTTTAGGTCATGAGTCGGATTTTAATGCGATACGGTGCGTTATGATATGTAGGTACCCCAAGTGGACTTCGAGACGACAAGCAAACGCGTGGCGACGTCGGCACCGGCGAGCGAGGACCAGATGAGTAGATTTGTATCTACGGGGAGAAGTCGGGTGGATGGCGTATAGCACCCCCGCAGTCCGTGGTGGTGTATACGGATGCGTATACACACCAACAATTATTATATGTTATTTGAGATTAATAACGATGTTTAGGATGGATATTGGTGTGTTGGATTATTTTAGTGTTGCGAACCCTAGGGTAGTGTAGCACTACACATACACACATACATACTTGCATACATTCCTATTTATATGTGCTCATGGGATTCTTTATAGTTATGTGTTCACATGGGTATGGGATTTTGTGTTCACATACGGATTTGAGGATGATACTTGGGATTGAGCTGAGTCGATGAGATTTGTTTTGTGATTGTGATATCGGTGATATGGCAGGATTCGTATTTGAGGTACGTCCTGGTGTTATAGTGGATCTTGGGACGACGATACGGGTGAATAGTGTTATTAATAAAATGGTCGACATGTGATCGTGATTTGAGATATGATATGCTTGGATATTGATACTAGGCCGTATTGGGCGATGTATACCCCTTGATGATGATATGTGCTGATGATATCGGTTTGTACGAGATTGTCGATCAGTAGTCAGATCATGAGTATATTGAGGATATCAGTATTGTACTAGACATAGGTCAGTACCCTAGACTATGATCTTGGATAAAGAGGATACCAGAGAAATAGTGTGAGGAATATGATATTGACCTGTACCCAGATTTGGGATGCCGTACGACGGATTTACGTACGAGCTATATTGATGATTGATCCGCACTCTTGACTTGGGATGCCTGATTATAGATATGGTATCGGATGTGATATTATTGAGGCAGGATCACCGACTATACATATACAGGTATGTATATGTATCGACTAAGATGATAGGCGGTTTCCTTACCTGTAGTTCAGCTTGTTAGTTCAGCCGTATAGTTTAGTGTAGTTGTTAGATTAGATTAGACTCCTACCTATTTCAAAACTAGCGGATCGTGGTTATTTTAAAAGATAGGTCAAGGGATCTACGGATATTTCAAAAGACGTATCCTTTCTAAAAAAAAACCACCGTAGCCCCTATTTTCAAAACCCCGCGATTCGTGTTATTTCAAATGGCACCATTGTTTAATATTTAGCTCCCGCTCATTATGGTTGCTCGCTCCGCATCGCATACTTACATTGCTATTTCATATTGCATTGTTGATATTATGTTGTTAGGACACCAGCACCATTACCGATGATGCGTATGTACCACGTACACTTACTTGCCGCTTACACACATCTTCATCAGTAATTGCCATGTCACGCACACCCTAGAAAATATTATTGCTTAACTTCGCTTGATAGCTAGTAGTTTGACATGATATTAGTGTACTTACCTTATATGCCAGCTTAGATATTGTAGTTATTACTGTCGCTTCATGCATACCGTTATTCATTGTTATGCCGCATTCATGGATTCTCATGCATATATTCACTTTTTACGTGCTATTGAGGTTTTGGATTCGGATTTCCATGAGATTTTCTGGATTTGGGGAAAACCGTAAAACATATACAACCTTCTTCTTTCTCTTTTTAAATGAAAAGCGCGGTTTTTCCCATGATGTATGAGTCGTCCACCATGAGTTTGCTGATGGATTTTGAGACCCGGTTCGAGGAGTTGGATGAACCGTTTCGGGTACATGGTGGACCCGGTAAGGTACCCCGGGGCAAGAAGCTCGTGCTGATGGCGATGAGCCTGGCAGGGGGAGACTACCTACCGGTGATTTTACCCGACGCGTCGGATATCCGGAGGATACCGTCGTGGTCTTGAGATGGATGGTAGGGGCCGGTCTGGACAGACGGCGCCCTAGATATTGTGATTGAGATATTGAGATTTCGAGATATTGATGTACAGAGACTGTGATACAGAGATATCGAGATATTGGGATTACGTTTTGTGCCGATGCTAGGCACTGTTTTATGCTGATTTCATTATGATACCTCATTTTAAAAATACAAAGGAAATCTCACTAATTTATGAAAACAGTTTCTTCATTTACATGTACTCTGTTTTCATGCATTCATACCTCGTTCATATGGTATATTGCTACCTGAGGCACTGACACGGGCACATGAGATACACTCGGGTTAGATATTACCGTAGCCATTGTTATAGGATACATGTTATTCATATATTTGAGGATATATTATGATCATTGACCTAGGTTGCGTTATTTATGCGATTTCTGTGCGTAGATATTTTTCAATTCACGAGTTGGCAACTCACCCCCGTTGTGCCCCAGTTTCTTGCAGGTTTGCCATACAGGTTTCATTACGGCTTGCGGGCATAGTTTCCTTCGGGTGATTTGCTAGTAGGTGGGTTTACTTGTATCGTACCCCCATTATATATCTTGTATATTATTATTCTGTTGTATCTAGAAGTTCCATAAACCAAACATGTATTATTTTTGAGATAGAGACCAGTGATGTTATTCTTTCGACCTTAGAGTCGCGCGTTGTATTTCTATGGTTTTCTTGTTGTTTTGAGTTCCTTTTGAGTTTTGATCCTCGCCCTTGGCGCTGTATATTATATTGCTTGTGTAGTTGTGACCGACGATTGACAAAGAGCTAGCTCCCTCTTGGGGATGCCTTTTTATTGATTTCGTATACTATTCATGTTGTATCCCGTTTGGGAGCCAGTATTTACAAAGGAGACTCTGCCGAAATTTTCAGGAAATACTTGATGTTTTTTTTAAAATCGCATAATTCGGCTTATGCTATTAAAACTACTTGATTTTAAATTGGTTTTCCTTCACTCTACTACTTTTCTTGGTTTGGATTTCTGGGTTTTCGGCTTACTTAGATTACGTACGCCTCGAGACGTTTCGTAGTTTAAGTGCCGGTCATTTTCCGTACTTTCGGGACGTAACAAAGTTGGTATCAGAGCGTTAGGTTTTACCTTCGGAGCGTAGAATGACCATTGGTTGATGGAATAGGTGACTAAAGTAAAGTGACGTACCGTGGGTATGTTCCGCGGCATACTTACGATACGCTACTCCACTTAAAAAGCCTTAGGATGTACATTTCTTTGTTGAGTATTATATTCATTCCTGATCTAGCTTCATCGGTTCCAGTTACGGTTTGCTGCTACGATTACGGGCAGGGAGAGCTACGGTTAGAATTGCGGTCAGCACAAGCTCGTCACGAACGAGGACTGACCAGGGCGTAATTTTTGCGACACACGATTGCGGAGATGTGTCTTTTTACTGTGTTTCACGCCACGAGCGTTTGGCTGATCGCCTTTATGAGATTTCTCGGACGTGCCGATCTGTATGAGAGGATTGGGCCACCGACAGAGGCCAGCCAGATTTTGATGATCGTTGGTGTATTGCTTATTCATGATGGTCGAGGCACTGTTCAGCGTGCAGACGAGCGAGCCAGTTATTGCTGCGAACGACGAGATATTGCCCCAGATGCTGGAGCTATTGCAGTACGAGTTGTACTAAGAGATGATAGAAGGTTGCTAGTCATCGAGGATGAATGACTAGGACATGTGGATCGTTCACCTACCCCGATGCGAGGTCATCAGATAGATTGATTCCAGCTAGAGACGACTCCACGCGGAGACGTTGAGAGTCGACAGAGACGATCGAATGTCAGAAACCTATTTTTCCAAGTTTAAGTAGTCAGAAAGACATGCACGCAATTCTATGGTCCCTCTAGAAGAATGAAAGCCTAACTCGACATAATGACCGTGTGAAAGCCTTTGAACCTTAGGGTTTGCGGCAGTTCCGCGGCGCCATTAGTGAGGCTTGGGTTTGCCCTTCTACGGCTGGACCACCGATGCTGTGGTATGTACTCGATACTATTAAACTGTGCCCAAGATGTTGAGCCCTTGGGGGATTATGAGGTTTTGACAATCGATTGGATGGTTCGACTTAATTCAGATGCTAGGTGGTGAGATGCATTTCTTGGGAGACTCCCGATACGAGGATAGCCATTGGAGCTCAGTCCATGCAGCCGCGACGAGACGAGTCCAAAGCAGACAACATTATAGAAAAGTGAAGTAAGAGGTTCGTACCAGATCTAGATGAGATGACGTTCCACTCCGCCGACATCAGAGATGCGATGCGCATGCCGAGGCATGGTACTTGGATTTACCTTCCAGAAAGAGCCGCGATGAGTATGCAGCCGTTCCGGAACAAGAAATTGATATGGTAAAGGACGATGACTTTCGGACAGTTCGGCAGAGACGAGATTTGGGAGAGACCTCGACAGGACCTTTCTAGAATAAATTACGAGAAGACCTGGACCTAGGAGTGGTCATGATATACACACCAGCAGGCCAGATTTCAGGATCGTCGACGAGACATGCTATGAGTGACCACGACAGTTGGCCAGAGATTCTTGGAGGATATGCTTGAGCGGGACTATTCCTCCATACTTGATTTGCGTATTTTGGGCGATTTATTCGCATGATTGATTTTGATGATTGAGTTTCATGATATTTGTCTTCATGGACCATGGTTGCACCTGCTGAGTATTTACGATTTTTGCACGGTTGTTGCACTTGATATCGTTTCCGTGCCTTGGTTCTCATGTTTGTGATTATATGAATTTCATACAGTTAAGTTGATTTGTTCGTATATACGCACACGATTTAGTTTTTGCACTCGGTATGATTCGCATATGCTTGCAGTGCAGTGATACGCATTTTGTGCACTTAGATGCACTGGACTTCGATTTCGATTGTGATACTCGATATTTTTTTTGTGCACCTTGTGCACCTGATTTGATTTTGCGCATGTTCGGCACTTGATATTGGATTTCATGATTTCGTGCATGATGGTTGCCCTGGTTTTGGGTTTTCGCGCATGTTGAGCGCATGTCTTGAGATGCGATTTTGGTGCACACCAGATGCACTAAATCGAGATTTTTTCGTGCATGTCAGATGCACCTGATTTTGCTGTCAGGCGCACACGTTGCCCACGACAGATGCTTTGTGCACTCCCGATATACTTAGATCTTGTTTTAGTGCACTTGTATGGCACGTATATGGATTTTGATTGTCGTGCGCACCAGACGCACGTAGTATTCATACGCGTATTTTGGGATTGATTTCTTATAGAGCAATACGTTTTTATGATATTGCTATGTGTTTTCGTACTGAGCAGGACTAGTCAGAGGACAGTACCTGAATATATTTTGCATGCATTGATAGTTATTGAAGGGATTTCCAAAAAAGCGAGCTATAGCCTCAGTATTTACCTACGTGTCTGATATGACACGAAATGTTTAAAATAAGGAGACCCTTCTAAATTGTTTCCAAAACGGCGGAACATACATTTCAAACAAAGATATATATGTATATAGTTATTTTCTTATGATAGACGTCCGCCACTGTGCAGTGTTATACGCGTTGTACAGCGACATAAAGAGATTTGGCATGCATTTCCTTCAGATACTTACAGATATAGATTCGATATTTACATGTATAGTTTCGAGTTATATCATATTGGTTTTGATTTGGATTTGGCATTGATGTCTTCCCCATGACTCCGATGATTGCGGGATGTTTGACGGAGTTTTGATTTGAGTTATATGCTCATTTTTCATGCGCATGCGCTGCGCTACGATTTGTTTTATGTATTTAAAATTTCGGAGCCCCGACGACTTGATGGTTTTGGTTTAGATGTTTTAGTATTTGGGGGGAGTTTTAATTTAAATTCGGGGACCGAATTTCTTTAAGGGGGAAGATTGTAGCGTTTTGAAAATCGTTCGGTGAAATTTCGGAAAATCGGTAAAATAAGGGGGTTTTCTGTAAAAACTCAAAATACAAATATCTTTATTATAAAATTAAATATACATATTCTAGCTATGTAATTGCTAGTATTTGGTGTTTATTGACCCACTGGTGAAATTTCAAATTTTCTGAAAATTTTTCCGAAATTAATTATTTTAATATTATTTTAAGCCGTCACTAATATATTTAATTAGGGAAAATTACAAATTGGAATGAGTTGAAACAAATTTTGTGCATCATAAAACATTAAATAAAATTTTATCATGTGGTTTTTGAAACGGAATCGTTTGCCAAAACTGTTTAGAAAATATCGAATAAAAAAGGCTTTTTTCGGTGAAATTAGTGTTAATGGAATTGGGGTATAACATTTATCCTTTCCCAACCCACTCACTCACACACACACACCCACAAGGACATGGCTGCCCCTCACCCACACACTTCACACTTCATGAGAAAAGAAATGAGAATAGAAAAAGGAAAGAGTAAGGAATGAAGTCAAAAAGGGGTATGACTTTGACCTTGGGTTGACTAGATGACTTTTTCCCTACCTCACTCTCTCTCCTCTCAATCCCCCCATTGTAGCCGAGCTCCTTCCCCTCCCCCAACAGCAGCAGCCCCTTCATTTCCCCTTCTCATTTCTCATCAAAAAATTCACCAAAAATGCTTCAAATCCACAAAAAAATCAAAGCTAAATCCAAATCCAACACTTACCCATTATTCTTTAGCTCATCTAGCATGGATCTTAGGGTATAGAAGCTAATTTGGGAGGCTAAGTTGCATGTAGATCTACAAGTTTTGTGAGGTATAAATCTTAGTTCCATGGTTTGATTATTGATTAGTTACTTAATTGTTGGTATCATACTTCAAGTGAAGCTAATTAGGTGTTTATTAGGTTTATTTGCTTATTTAGAAAATTCAAGAAAGGGTTTTGAATTGCAATTAGGGTTCTTATCATGTAATCATGGTTAAAATGAGTGGATTAACATGTTAATGTGATGCTAAAACTAACCTAGTTGCTAGTTTACTAATTGAGGCTTGTAATTGTTAAAATTGGAATTTTATGCAAACTAGGTTTTGGAAATTTATTGCAAATGTTAGACTAAAAATCTAATTAGGTTTTTCATGACTTCATTAACATTATTAAGTGTAGTTTAATGCTTTAGATCATGCAAATCTAAGCTAGATTGTAGTTTGTGCATTTTTTCTATGAAATTGTTAAAATTGGTTATGTTTGCAAACTAGATTTTTGAGATTGATATTAAGAATTAAGTTTAAAATCTAATTAACATTGGTATGACTTAATTAAGATGGTTAGTGAGCCTTATGGCCATTAGTTTTGTTAAAACATCATGTTTTGTACAGAAACGGGTAAATTTTGCTTGCTAGATTTTCAGAAAAATAGCTTTTAAAGTGAGTTTGAGGTTTTTGTGAATTGCAACCTATTTCATATTATAATTAGCGCTTGTGATTGTACAAATGAGTGTGTTTGGGTTTTTCTCGATGGTTTGGCGTTTGTACGCCGACGTCGAGGGTTTTTAAATTGATTTGTGGAAGCAAAGCATAGGTTTTGACCTATGTAGGATTCGTGAGTCGTTTTGGTCATGAGTCGGATTTTAATGCGATACGGTGCGTTATGATATGTAGGTACCCCATGTGGACTTCGAGACGACAAGCAAGCGCGTGGCGACGTTCGCACCGGCGAGCGAGGACCAGGTGAGTAGATTTGTATCTACGGGGAGAAGTCGGGTGGATGGTGTATAGCACCCCCGCAATCCGTGGTGGTGTATACGGATGCGTATACACACCAACAATTATTATATGTTATTTGAGATTAATAACGATGTTTAGGATGGATATTGGTGTGATGGATTATTTTAGTGTTGCGAACCCTAGGGTAGTGTTGCACTACACATACATAAATACATACTAGCATACATTCCTATTTATATGTGCTTTTGGGATTCTTTATAGTTATGTGTTCACATGGGTTTGGGACTATGTGTTCACATACGGATTTGAGGATGATACTTGGGATTGAGCTGAGTCGATGAGATTTGTTTTGTGGTTGTGATATCGGTGATATGGCAGGATTCGTACTTGAGGTACGTCCTGGTGTTATAGCGGATTTTGGGACGACGATACGGGTGAATAGTGTTATTAATAAAATGGTCGACATGTGATCGTGATATGAGATATGATATGCTAGGATATTGATACTAGGTCGTATTGGGCGATGTATACCCCTTGATAATGATATGTGCTGATGATATCGGTTTGTACGAGATTGTCGATCAGTAGTCAGATCATGAGTATATTGAAGATATTAGTATTGTACTAGACATAGGTCAGTACTCTAGACTATGATCTTGGATAAAGAGGATACCAGAGAAATAGTGTGAGGAATATGATATTGACCTGTACCCAGATTTGGGATGCCGTACGACGGATTTACGTACGAGCTATATTGATGATTGATCCGCACTCTTGACTTGGGATGCCTGATTATAGATATGGTATCGGATGTGATATTATTGAGGCAGGATCACCGACTATACATATACAGGTATGTATATGTATCGACTAAGATGATAGGCTATTTCCTTACCTGTAGTTCAGCTTGTTAGTTCAGCCGTATAGTTTAGTGTAGTTGTTAGATTAGATTTGACTCCTACCTATTTCAAAACTAGCGGATCGTGGTTATTTTAAAAGATAGGTCAAGGGATCTACGGATATTTCAAAAGACGTATCCTTTCTAAAAAAAACCACCGTAGCCCCTATTTTCAAAACCCCGCGATTCATGTTATTTCAAATGGCACCATTGTTTAATATTTAGCTCCCGCTCATTATGGTTGCTCGCTCCGCATCGTATACTTACATTGTTATTTCATATTGCATTGTTGATATTATGCTGTTATGACACCAGCACCATTACTGATGATGCGTATGTACCACGTACACTTACTTGCCGGCTCACACACATCTTCATCGGTAATTGCCATGTCACGCACACCCTAGAAAATATTATTGCTTAACTTCGCTTGATAGCTAGTAGTTTGACATGATATTAGTGTACTTACCTTATATGCCAGCTTGGATATTGTAGTTATTACTGTCGCTTCATGCATACCGTTATTCATTGTTATGCCGCATTCATGGATTCTCATGCATATATTCACTTTTTACGTGCTATTGAGGTTTTGGATTCGGATTTCCATGAGATTTTCTGGATTTGGGGAAAACCGCAAAACATATACAACCTTCTTCTTTCTCATTTTAAATGAAAAGCGCGGTTTTTCCCATGATGTATGAGTCGTCCACCATGAGTTTGCTGATGGATTTCGAGACCCGATTCGAGGAGTTGGATGAACCGTTTCGGGTACATGGTGGACCCGGTAAGGTACCCCAGGGCAAGAAGCTCGTGGTGATGACGATGAGCCTGGCAGAGGAAGACTACCTACCGGTGATTTTACCCGACGCGTCGGATATCCGGAGGATACCGTCGTGGTCTTGAGATGGATGGTAGGGGCCGGTCTGAACTGATGGCGCCCTAGATATTATGATTGAGACATTGAGATTTCGAGATATTGAGGTACAGAGACTGTGATACAGAGATATCAAGATATTGGGATTACGTTTTGTGCCGATGCTAGGCACTGTTTTATGCTGATTTCATTATGATACCTCATTTTAAAAATACAAAAGAAATCTCACTAATTTATGAAAACAGTTTCTTCATTTACATGTACTCTGTTTTCATGCATTCATACCTCATTCATATGGTATATTGCTACCTGAGGCACTGACACGGGCGCATGAGATCACACTCGGGTTAGATATTACCTTAGCCCTTGTTATAGGCTACATGTTATTCATATATTTGAGGATATATTATGATCATTGACCTAGGTTGCGTTATTTATGCGATTTATGTGCGTATATATTTTTCTATTCACGAGTTGGCAACTCACCCCCGTTGTGCCCCAGTTTCTTGCAGATTTGCCGTACAGGTTTCATTACGGCTTGCGGGCATAGTTTCCTTCGGGTGATTTGCTAGTAAGTGGGTTTACTTGTATCGTACCCCCATTATATATCTTGTATATTAGTATTCTGTTGTATCTAGAAGTATCATCAACCAAACATGTATTATTTTTGAGATAGAGACCAGTGATGTTATTCTTTCGACCTTAGAGTCGCGCGTTGTATTTCTATGGTTTTCTTGTTGTTTTGAGTTCCTTTTGAGTTTTGATCCTCGCCCTTGGCGTTGTATATTATATTGCTTGTGTGGTTGTGACCGTCGATTGACGAAGAGCTAGCTCCCGCTTGGGGATGCCTTTTTATTGATTTCGTATACTATTCATGTTGTATCCCGTTTGGGAGCCAGTATATATAAAGGAGACTCTGTCGAAATTTTCAGGAAATACTTGATGTTTTTTTTAAAACCGCATAATTCGGCTTATGCTATTAAAACTACTTGATTTTAAATTGGTTTTCCTTCACTCTACCACTTTTCTTGGTTTGGATTTTTGGGTTTTCGGCATACTTAGATTACGTACGCCTCGAGACGTTTCGTAGTTTAAGTGCCGGTCATTTTCCGTACTTTTGGGACGTGACATTATGAGTAACCTGAAAGAGAAGCAAGTTCTCTTAATCATCACTATCAACTGAATACCATACTCAAGTACCTACATCTTTGATCACCTTGAAGAATCCCGATACTTGCAACACCTGGTTCTCTACTTTATTCATATACCTATAACTTCTCAAAACTTGGACCCTGTGTTTCTACGAAACACCTGTCTAAGAGCTAGAGAAGTCATAAGTCAACTGAATATAGTACGAGGACCATCCCCTCTGTCCTAATGGACACTGGACAACATACAATACTCTGTATAAGTCCCTTGAGTCTAATAACTCATTCACTGTGTGTCGTAGGTTGAAAACTGTACTTATGGTTAAGAAGAATTACATCGCTGTTCAATGCTCCTTACCTAACCATCCACTGATATAGGTAAATGTCATAGACATAATTTCAAAAAGGTATATCTCACTCTATAAAAATAGACGTACAGATATATCAATTTGAAATTGGTGCATAACAACGGATATTCAAAACCAAATATTTGCCGTCCGGCAAACAACCCAGGTGACTTCCTCAAATTTCACCAATTACAACGAATTCCGATATAATGAGGATGATCACCTAATTCTCAATAACTTACTCCCACTCATCATCTGTAAAACCACACAGATGTGAGAATCAAACCTGGTAAATACATACCCTGGAGCAAGTGTCTAATCGGGAAATCAGTTTTCTTTTAACAGTACACAGTGAAACTGAAATATTGAAATGTTTCGTAGGGGTATTCGGGTATTCCTAGTAATGCCTCTTCCATTATCCAGATTCACAACTATAACCGTATATTTCTTTGCCATCTCTCCACATCCCTTCATATGTCTTTAGTCATTACCTTCTGCACACCCCTTTAGACCAAATGGTTTTCTTCCTTCCCTACCGTTCGGCACCAGCCTATTGTTTGGAAGAAGACTGTCCAATAAGCATAATGGGTGTACTGTCCTAATCCTAGGAGCACTCGCAATGTGAGAGAAGGTGAAGATAAAAGACAACCGAATAAACCTTATTCATATTTCTCCTGAATCCCCGAACTGGAACAAGTTCCTTTCGAGTTCATTTATAACCATACGATGGAGTATCCAATAAGCTGTGGATCTTCGTTGTGATATGGAGTGTCCTGGAGAAATACAAAGGTGAAGTGGGAGTGGTAATGAAATACTTGGTTTGGTCGTGAATATCAGTCGCAATTTACTTTGCCCTCTTACTAATCCCTTGATATGTCTTTACTTAATAGCTTCTGTACACCATCGTTAGGCTAATTGGTTTTCTTCATTCCCTACCGGTCGGCACCAGCCTAAGGTTTGGAAGAAGACTATCCAATTTGCGTAATAGGTGTACTATCTCCTAAACCAAGGAGTACTCGCAACGCGAGAGAAGGTAAAAGGAAAAGACAACTGAATAGTCCTATTCGTTTTCTCCAGAACCGGAAACCATCCTCGAATAAATTCCTTCGAGTTCGTATATAACCATATGATGGTTTTGTCCAATGGAAGTGGACGTTCGTAGTAATACGGGGTGTTCTGGAGAAAAGGGTAAAAGCAGGAGTGGCAATGAGGTGTGCAACTCTGACAATCTAAAAGCCAGTGTTTAAGAAGGTTCGGTTAATTTGGTCACTGAGTCATAGTCAAGGGTCGGGTCAATGGTCGCTGCCAGAGAGAGAGAAAAGAAACACTCAGCGTGCACTCTATCCTAGATCAGAATGGTTACCAATTTATCTAATCTAGAAACCTCCCACTGTACCGTCAAATTCTCCTCCAAACCTAAAAGAAGAATTAGTCGGGATCACCCGAGGAGTAAACCAACTCATCAGTGGGAATCGGGATCCAACTTTCACCGCATGATAACGTGACGTAATCCGCTCACGTTATCACACTCCAGAAGGTATGCGCATATCTGGCAAGTTTCAGTTTCTTTAGAAACTCCCGATGTGATTTTTGCCCCATGCTCTTATGACCTTGACGAAGGTCAACAAATCATAAGTCACATGTCAAGTTCTACCCGTCATTGTCCAGGTTAATTTGAACCCACCCGTACAAGCCCTTGACGATGGTCAACAAGGCTATACGACTGTCCCAAACCAACGCATCTATCTATACAACAGAAAGGCAACAAGCAGCTACCATACACTATGCCTTGACGAAGGTCAACAAACATAGCATGAATACTGTGTGCTACCCGTCTGAAACGACGGAGGGCTACGAATGGTTTCTGGCGAAAACCTTTAACGTAATGAACTTGATATCGTTGAAGGAACTGGATAGCTTTTATAAAAATATAGTAACGAAAACCTTTGCTAAAGAGGTCACTCCCGGTGCAGGGATCTCGGCTCTTTCCCCGTAGAATGAGGTGCGGGATATTCCAACTGAATACCACGATGCAAAGCAAAAGTAATCGGCAATAGTGAAGTTATTGTCCAGACGTAAACTTCTGTCCAAGGGGTCACTCCCGGTGAAGGGATCTCGGCCCTTGCCTCGTCGACTGAGGAGCAGGATATTCCAACTGAATACCACTGTGCAAAACAAAAGTGAACGTCCTTGCAAATAACAGCTTTTTGAAAAATGTTCCAACAACATCAGATTAGGTTTGTTTTTAACTTGCATTGATCCGAATCAACGCAGTCCCATCAATTGATCATACCAATAAAGAATGAAAATAATGTCGTACGTATATGCCATCCGCATTCGCCACTGGGTCCCGTCATTACCCGTTAGGTTAGCTAACTAACGACAGAGCAGGGACTGGACTAGCGCGGATGCAAAACATATACAACATCTACTAGTATATATATCAATATATAATATTTCGCTCAAGGCGTGATAAAATGCAACATCACAGAAATGTACAGCATATCTGGGATCCCCGGGTTTCACAGAGCCGCTACTGAAACCCGACGTTCCCCTGGTCATGTGGATAGCCTGTGCAATGAAATCCTAGACCCTTACGGGCGCGGCAAGTTACCCGCCAAAACCTGAAGCGAGGTAGCCCCTTTCAGCACCGTGAATGGACCACCCAGCACTTCACGGAATCCGGTAACTTGGGTACCCCTCCTAGGTCAACCTGTACCCCTACGAGTGCGGCAAATAGCCCACCATTCTAGAGTGAAGCCCCATCCGTCTCAATGCTATGAGATGCGGGCTTGTTGCCCTCTAGAACCCGGCTATCCGTGCACCCCTCCGCGGGGTAACCCTAGTATAGAAAGTAAAATATACATACAGCGGGTACATCGACCGCAACCTGGTCGTGCCCCAAAAGAATAATACAAACAGGCAGTGACGGCAGTCCACATGTCGGACGCTCGCCCCGCAATATCAAATGTACATAATACAACAAAAACTGTACTAGCATTGCATCCAGGCTATCCCCCACGACCAATCCACAACATCACAGCACAATCACAGAACATCAACGTGAATGTCACGTTCGCAAATCCGTCTAACCGGACTATAGCAGTTAAGCAGGATTTACCGATCGAGTGACATTCACGGTCGCAGATATAATGTAAATACTGTGAACTAATGTGTTTAAAATATCCGATCGATCAAAAATTACCAAGTGGGCCCCAAGCACTACTGTAGTACATAAAGAAATTCTTGGCCCAAAAAGAATGTTCCAAAAGGCCTATTTTCAAGTCAGGATGCCTCTGTAAAAAATTAATGCACTGAATTTACAAGGTGGCGGCAGAACCGTGGCCGAAACAGGGGTTCGGCCGCGGTTCCGCGGTGGTATGATGGGTTCATGCAACAAAATTTTACCAGAGTTCTCCTACTTCCTTGCACAGTATTCTGAGACAACCTGAAAAAATTTTGGAGTCCAAAAAATTTCGACAGAAACTGATGCTATTCAAAACGCGGATTTTGGAATTTTTTTGTTCAATCGGAAATGTAAACACATTAGACAAAGCTAGACTAGGTTAATGGCGAGGCTCTGATACCACTGTAAGTGCACGGCGGCGCCCCGGCCGTCAATCCGACGCCGGAATGCGGAAGCGGTGATTTACTTTAACTTTTCAAACGGGCACCACCGCGCACTATAAACCCGAATCGGGCCATTAAACTAGTCCTAGCTAAACTAGAGAAGGGTAGAGAGATATACCGAGTGATCCGAGTCCTCTGGTCTTCTCGTCGTCGTCCCGATCTCCCCGCGGAATCTCCGGTCTCCACCTCGTCGCCGGAAGGGCACCACGTCGCCGGCTTCTTTTACGGGCTCCTACCTCTGGACCGAGGCAACTCGGGCATGAAGGTGGCGAGTTGACGTGCCCAAGAATTGCTGCAGAATAGTGTAGTGAGCTATTTGTGTCTCTAGGGGTTTAGGGAGTTGCCTTTGGTGGAGGATATGAGATAAGCTTTTGGAGGAGGAGCTAAAAAGATTTTTGCCTAGCCAAATGAGCAAAAATTCCCCACTACCAAATTGGGACAGCCCCCTAAATGAGCTTGGCCGGCCATTGAGAATAGAATGGAGGAGAAAATGAGAGAGGAGAGCAAAGACAACGGGGTGGGTGGAAAGCAATGATGCAAGCAAGTGATGATGAGAGAATCCATTGATCACCCACTACAACCCACACTCCATCAACCAATCATCTCATCACAAAGTCAAGCAATCATGAACCATGGAAGCTCAAGGGATGGGGCTCCATCATGAAACCATCATGATACAAAAGTATGCAAAGACAACCCTCCAAATAGCTAATTTGCACAAATGCAAATAAGCCCTCCTCCACCAATCTTCGGCCAATGAAAGATACAAAGGAAAATGGTCGAAACGGAAAGCAAACTGGCAACTCCGGAGAAACTGATCCCGTAATAAATTACAGGAAAACCCCGCTACTGTGCATACACACCCGCATCTGTATTCCAACCGAATACAAATGCAATGAAACAAAATCTGCATTGTACTATACTAGGATCCGGCTTAAACCAAAGCCCGCTAGTATAAACCGTCCGATCAGGATCCGTACAATACCGCACGTATCTGATCGAACCCTGCCATATCTCCATACGGCCTCTACAGCGTTTCGCCCGAAAACTTGAGCAACTGAATGTGGGGGACTCTAAAGACTCGTCAATACTATAGCTGTGGATTTAACCGCTAGCACGTCAGAGGTATTAGCCATACGTGACGGGCTACCAGCTATTGACCAAAAAGGACGTCGATGAGCGAACTCATCCTGACACCCTACTGAGCTTGTCAGTGACAATATCCGTACAGTCCGGTCCGTTCGTCTATGAGCATCGCATGGCGGGCCTAGGGGGTTGGTAAAAGTCAGACCCCCAAAAGCGGTACAAGTCGTGTCGGAGTGTAGCCCAGAACACCCTGAGATACTACTGGAATACCTACCAGTAAATCTCCTGCCTCGGCCGAGGGCTTTGTGAAATTACCCTCCTAGACACAGCACGACCTCACCCCCAATACCGGGAGAGACGAACCCCTGAAGATCCGCTCACTGCCTCCATATGGCTCGGGACTGTACCCAACTAAAACCTGTTTGCACGTCTCCTTTGAGCATGGTAGGGTAGTAATCAAAGTACAGTGGGAACTCACATGAGACAAATGACGATCCTCAGGTCGATGAACTAACCTGTACACATGTCACCAAAGAACTGCCATCTGACGTCAGGTATAAGACCAACTAGCATGTTCCCGACGAGTCCTGTCCGGTGTACTCATAACCCAATGAGCACCTGTATACATCTTAGGTCAACAAACTGACACCAGTGGCTAATGAGACCGGCCACCGCCCCTCGTCGGGGTCTCGACTGTATACACTAGTCTACTCTGGAGTATCGATGCCCTGTCTCGAAACTCCCACGACTAGGGACCAGTTAAGGATGTGCTTATAGACAACCAGCTCCCACGTATATGATCGCCCTCATACTGCTGGCAGTCAAGCAAGAATCCTAGGGGCTCTATCAACGTGTAATAGCGACCTGTCTGGTCACCTAAAGCAGTACACAATGATAAAGATAAACCAGATAGCATAGTATCATCTTGAGTAAGACTGTCCTACCGGGATAGGTCCTCCCTCAATCATTGCAATCACGTGCCTGTGATCCAATAATTGACTCTGAGGGCACTATCTCCAATAGGTATTGATCGCTCAGAAGATCAACAAGCAAGACTGTACATTCTTCTGTGAATCCAATCAGTAACACTCCCGTATAGTCCGGTCTCGTCGTCTGATATGTCGCATATCTCGCCTAGGGGTGGTAAACGTCAGACCCCAGTAGCTTGACAAGTCGTATCGATATGAGGTCTATAACAGTTCGAGAAACTACTGATAACACTTACCAGTAAATCTCAACAACCCTGGCCAGGGATTTCCGGTTAAAGCTAATCGAACACAGCGCAACATCAACTCCCTATACCGGGAGAGACGAATCCCCTCCTATCGCTGATTGCCTCCATGTGATTCGGGACTGTACCCAAAAGCCACCTTTTTGCACACCCTCTTGGACGTGGTATGATGGAAATCAAAGCACAGTGCGAATCACACAAGACTCTATGACGATCTCGGGTCAACAGACTACTCTGTACCAGTGTCACCGGAGAACTGCCATCTGACGTGAGGTATAATACCATCTGGGAGTTCTCGGCGAGTACGTCCAGTGTACCCAGTCTCTATTGAGCACCCATACAACATCCTTGTTGTCAAACACCGATGGATATGGGATCATCCATTGCCCATCATATGGGTCAAGATGCGTATACGCTAGTCTACTCTGGTGTATCGATGCCCTGTCTCGATACACCCTCGACTAGGAACAGTTATAGGATGTACTCATCGACTACAGTGGCCTCACTAGTATGATCTCATCATAGTCCCAGTAGTCGAGTACATATCCTAAGGGCTTTATCAACATGTAACATAGAGACAACCAGAGTACATGTTAAGATAAAGTACAACCAGATAGCATACTATCATGTCGAGCAAGAAAGTCCTCCCTATATATGTCCAAGCATCCATTAAAATATACATCGTATGTACAGTAATGGCCTCTAGGGCTTACATATAACTAACAATCTCCCACTTGCACTAGGGCCATCTATTGTGGTATCGCATTCCCAACAATTTGCTGTGGTTGAAGTATGTCAAACTCAACCATCCCATAAAAGTCTCTACTAGGAAAAAGGCCTTTGTGAGTGGATCCGCGTTGTTGTCCTCTGTGTCTACTCTCCTAACCTTGATCTCCCTGGAGATCAACCATCTCCATGATCAGGCGATAATGCCAAAGAATTATATCTGGATTTTAGATGGGACGATTGTTCCTTGGCTAAAGCTACAACTCCATTGTCACACAATGGTAGGAACGAAGTTCATCTCATGAACTTATATATATCCAGACTGCCTCTTTGGTAGCATCCTTGGTAACGATGTATCTTGCCTTTAATCGTCTAGTAAGTCACGGTATCTAGCTTGGAACTCTTCCAACATACCGTCCCTCCACTGAGGGTAAAGACAATGCCTGCGACTGACATTCAGTCGTCCTTATCACCTTTGAACCTTACCAGTGATTCTCCCCAGGATCAATTGATACCATCTCACTACAACTAGTGAGTATCCTAACATCCAATTAGATCTATCTCATAGATCAAAAACCCAGGATTTAGGAGGTATCACTTTGATCCTATATGAAGAATCCTTGTGATAAGCGGAGATTGACCGAGCGCAGTATAGGAAACTCGTTCCCTATCAAGAGTATGTCATCCACGTACTCTATGAGGATCATCACCATACTCCCTACTACCTTTTTGTATATACAAGGTTCTTCTACCATTTTGATGAAGTCAAACTCTTTGACTACCACATCAAAACAGACGTTCCAACTCCGCGATGCCTGGTTTATTACATAAAACATCTTGCACACGTTTCCGCTGCTCCCACTGTCTACGAAGCCCTCTGGCTGTGTACTTATAGACGCTTTCTTCCAAATCATCATTTAGAAAAGCAGTCATGACACCCAACCGCCAGATATCGTAGTCGTGGTAAGTAGCAGTGGCATGTAGGATCTGGATGGACTTCAGCATAGCTTTGAAAGTCTCAACTTTTCCATGTACACCAAGTAATCTTCTCAAGATATACTTGCTCCTGATGGGGATTTAACCCTTCAGATAAAGCAACCAAAGTCCATACTTTGTTAGTGTATAAAGATTCCATCTCAGATCACTAAGCATCCAGCCATTCTTACAGAGTCCCACTCCAGTTGGCCAGCTCGAAACTAGTTGGGTCATCATCTCATGATGAAATCCTCGCTCCCACTGTCATAGAAAAACCAAAGTATCTCTCAGGTGGGTGAGGTACCCTACTAGATCGGCGGAGAGGCTGAGGTTCGTTGGAAACTATTGAATCCTTCTGGTTTACCAAATCATCAGCTGCAGTTTGTATAGCTAGAACCTTTCCAGTTCTACATAACAGACCTTGCCTCGAGCTTGTCCGGATTTTGCTTTTAGGCATAGGCCGGACAACCCCAAATCTTAACAAACTTAAGATATGGGTTCTTCCCTTTTCATATCACATATGAAGTAGTAGGAAACTGATTTGATTTGAACCCTATTCAGTAGGTATGCAACTTCTCAAGTATATAACTCCCAAAAGGAAATAAGAAACTCAGTAGTATTCATCATAGAGAAAACTATATCACATAGGGTGCTATTGCTCCGCCCCGATATACCATCGTGCTATGGTGTATACGGAGGAGTAATGCTGAGAGAGAATCTCATTCTCCTTTAAAATAATCGAGGAATTCCGTGCTCAAGTATTCTCCTCCTTGATCTCATCAAAGGACATAATACTTATACCCATTTTTTGTTCTCTACTTCTAACTTATATTCCGTGAATATCTCAAAAGTTTCGGACTTGTGTTTCAACAGGAACATATGTCTGAATCTTGAGAGATCATCAGAGAATGTAATGAAGTACAAAGAACCGGTCTTGGCATGTGTAGACATGAGACTTTCATACATCAGCATGTATCAATCCTAAGAGTTCACTAACTCTTTCTCTGTTTCAAATAAACAGAGCTGTGGTCATCTTTTCTCTGTGACATGACCGGCAAGTTTCACAAGATGTAAATTCAAACTAATTTAAATATGCATCTATATGTAACTTCAGCTAGTCGGGTTGCATTGATATGACCTAGTCTACAATGCCTCAAGAAGGATTCGTTCATTTCTGAACTCTTCCTCTTGTGTGTGTTCTGTATACTAAAAACTGTAGTTTGATTTAGAACGTCTATGCTTTTAGATAATGTGCCTGAAACGATCAACTCTTGATATATGAAATGTTCAAAACCTTGTCCAACAATACAAAATTATATCCTTTCTTTACTAATAAAGAGATTGATATGATGTTGTATATCAGGTTCGATATCTAATATCATTCGTTCAGAATCAATGTATTCTGGTAATACAAGGTGATAGTGACCAACAGACTTGGCTGCAACACTTGCACCTTTTTCTGTCTCATGAAACTTATCACCCGTTCTCAGTTCTCTACCTATCTGTAGCCCATGTAACAGATTACATATGCGGGATCCTGATCCGGTATCACATACCCAGGACGTAAAGGATACTGAGAAACAGTTCTCTGTAATGAACACACCCGAAGATAATGCATCAACATGCACTTTCTTCGTTTGGGCGGCACGGGAAATCTGGTATTCCCCAATTTCCTGCTCTGTCTTATAACAATTATAAGTTGGAGCGGGACCAACGTTCCCCAGCTCAGTATAACAAGCTGGTTCGGTCAATTCATCCGTTTTATTATCTTGATTAAGGTGTGATATGGCCGCTACCTGGAGAGAGAGAGAAGAAAACACTCAGCGTATGCTCTTGCAAGATTAGATTGGTTATCTAATATATCTAATCAGGATGTCTCCCACTGTTTTAATCAAATCTTCCTTCAAACCATAAAAGGAAAGACTAGCCGGGATTAATTACTCACTAAAAGTTCGCCAATCTTTCAGCCAGGCCAGTGCCGGTACTTTGAGAGTGGTTCGCCGTGCTTTCGCACGGACCTAATTAATTTAAACCTCGTTTTCCCAGGGGCGTAACCCCGTTGACACCTTTCTAGACGCCTACTTGATCGGCTAATTGTAATGTGTAAAACACTCCTAGGAGTAACTCTTACTCGCAGCGGGTATCGGGATCCAACTATCTCATAGAAGGTATGCAATCTCATTGCAAATTTCAACACTTGAAATTCCCAATAATATTTTATCCCTAGCAGCTATATGACCTTAACATAGTCAACAAAGTTAGTTATATGTATGCCCTAGAGGCCATTACTATACATAGGATGTATATTGTAGTGGATGCTGGGACATATATAGGGAGGACTTTCTTGCTCGACATGATAGTATGCTATCTGGTTGAACTTTACCTTAACGTGTATACTGATTGTCTCTCTATTACATGTTGGTAATGCCCTTAGGATCTGTACTTGACTACCTGGACTATGATGCGGATCATACTAGTGGGGACATGGTAGTCCATAAGTACATCCTTCAAAGTCCCTAGTCGTGGGTGTATCGAGACGGGGCATCGATATACCCGAGTAGACTAGCGTATACCTTTTCGACCCATACAGATGGGCGATGGATGATCCCATATCCATTGGTGTTTGACATCAGAGATGATATACGGGTGCTCAGTAGAGACTGGGTACACTGGACGGACTCGCCGAGAACTCCCAGATGGTATTATACCTCACGTCAGATGGCAGTTCTCTGGTGACACTGGTACAGAGTAGTCTGTTGACCCGAGATCGTCATAGAGTCTTGTGTGGTTCCCACTGTGCTTTGATTTCCATCTTACCACGTCCAAGAGGGCGTGCAAAACGGTGGTTTTTGGGTACAGTCCCGAGTCACATGGAGGCAATGAGCGATAGGAGGGGATTCGTCTCTCCCGGTATAGGGAGTTGATGTTGCGCTGTGTTCAATTGGATATAACAGGAAATCCCTGGCCAGGGTTGCTGAGATTTACTGGTAAGTGTTACCAGTAGTTTCTCGAACAGTTATAGACCTCATATCGACACGACTTATCGAGCTATTGGGGTCTGACGTTTACCACCCCTAGGCGAGATATGCGACATATCAGACGATCAGACCGGACTGTACGGTAGTGTTACTGGTCGGATTCACTGGAGTGTGAGCGGGCTTGCTCGTCGATCTTCAGATCACTCAATACCCGGGTGGCCGTTACGTTTAGCAGACCGCTTGCGGCTTGTGGATGTTTGATATGATCATCATCTGCTGCCGGCGTATTGACGAGTCTTTAGAGTCCTACACAGAGGTTTCCTGGCTCAAGCGAAACGAAATAGGAGCGCATATGAGATATGTGCGGGACCGAGAATAATACGAGTATGTGATACTGTATTCGATTCTCGCCAGCGAGACCTGAATCTTAGACATCACCGTTGGATGGAGCTAGTAAAGGACTACGATTGCGAGATCTTGTATCACCCGGGCAAGGCGAATGTAATGGCAGATGCTTTAAGCAGGAAACCCGGGGGTAGTCTATCTTGCTTGAGCGCAGTGCAGAGGCAGTCGTCGGCAGATTGGCAGATTTTATGCGACAGTCGAGTGCATTTCGAGTTCACGCCGTTCGGGGGACAACTTGCGCATGTTCGTGCACGCCCACAGTTGCTTGACCATATACATGAGGCACAGTACAGTGATGACCGTTGTTCAGAGAAAATGGCACAGATTGGGCAGGACAGTTTTTCCGAGTTCGTGATTGATGATCAGGGATACTGCGATTTGGGACTAGACTGTGCGTACCAGATGCTGAGGGATTGCGGCATGAGATTCTGGAGGAGGCACATCAATCGGTGTATAGTGTTCATCCGGGTTCCACCAAGATATATCATGATACGAGAGATGTTTACTGGTGGGACGGAATGAAGAGGGACATCACAGACTTCGTATCGAGATGCCTGACTTGTCAGCAAGTCAAGGCCGAGCACCAGAGGCCAGCGGGAGAGCTACAGCCGTTACCCATTCCGGAGTGGAAATGGAAACAGGTTTCTATGGATTTCATTATGGGTCTACCTAGGACTAGACGAGGCTATGACTCCATCTGGGTGATCATGGATCGATTGACGAAAGAGGCTCACTTCCTGCCGGTGAAGACTACTTTCGAATTTGCTCAGTATGCCCACATATACATCGACGAGATAGTACGACTGCATGGAGTCTCGACATGTATCTGAAAGGTTCCTAGGCACCCGAATGGGTTCTCACAAGGCATCGAACATGCCAATTTAAAAAAATAGTGCCGAGAAACCCTAGACAACGGATCTTAGACTAGAGGTTTAGGCGAAATATAAAGCTAGTTAACACTTAACTACTAGGATACGGAAATACAACCTTTGTAGATCCGGATGTCCACCTCCACGGCTCCGCAACGATGTCTCCTCGCTGTCCAAGTCGAACTCCGGGCTCAAGCGTCGGCTTCGTCGGAGAAACGGGTGAGCTAGGTCGCCGGCTTCGTGTCAAAGACGATCTACGTCGAGGCATCGCAAGTTCAAGCTCCGACTTCACAAAGTGAAGAAATTTGTGAAGAAAACACACTCTACAACTTGGCTAGAGGTAGAGGGTGAAGAAATAGGAGATGGGTTCACTTTAGATTTGGATTTTGCTCACTAGATCACAAGTTGCCATTGATGGCATGAAGGTTGCTCACTTGAAGAAGAAGAAGAAGATGAGCTAGAATATTATGATAACTTGAGTTAAAATGAATAATAAACTCAATATTTATCATAACTTAACTAAGGTTAAGTGTAGAGAATTAACCATGGTGATTAGAGTGGGTTAGGGTTAAGCAAAATGACAAGAATGGTTGCATAAAGTCAAATGTTCATGAAGCATCTCATAAGAAACAAAACTTGCCACCATTATCATTTATACTTATCCAAATGAATAAAAGAACAAATAAATGAATAAATAAATATGCAAAACCCTAATTATCATAATAACCATGGTTTAATCCTATTCACTTAACCATATGATCAAGTATCATCAAACATGATACAAAAAGTGCACGAAAGCATATCACATATACAATGTGCATCAAGTGAGAAAAATCCGTTTAAAGTGAACCAATACTAGTTAATGCAAAGTAATATATCAAATATATAATTATACATTAAATCATTAAATCAACACTTGATTCAATGATCCGGTCATGTCGCACATAACCGACTAGTATTCAATGCATCGATTTATCGAATCAATGATTCGATAACTAGGTCATATCGAATATAACCATTCGAAACATATATCGCGAGAATGAAATGCGGTATCACATACACGCATTATTCTCGGTCCTGCACATATCTCATATGCGCTCCTATTTCGTTTCGCTTGAGCCAGGAAACCTCTGTGTAGGACTCTAAAGACTCGTCAATACGCCGGTAGCAGATGATGATCATATCAAGCACCCACAAGCCGCAAGCGGTCTGCTAAACGTAACGGCCACCCGGGTATTGAGCGATCAGAAGATCGACGAGCTAGCCCGCTCACACTCCTGCGAATCCGACCAGTAACACTTACCATACAGTCCAGTCTCTTCGTCTGATATGTCGCATATCAAGTCTAGGGGTGGTAAACATCAGACCCCAATAACCCGATAAATCGTGCTGATGTGAGGCTCGTAACGGGTCGAGAAACTACTGGTAACACTTACCAGCAAATCTCTGATCAGCCCTGGCCAGGGACTTCCCTGTTACGGCCAATCGAGCACAGCGCAACATCTACCCCCAATACCGGGAGAGACGAAACCCCTCCTATCGCTCATTGCCTCCATGTGACTCGGGACTGTACCCAAAGACCACCGTTTTGCACGCCCTCATGGACGTGGTAAGGTGGAGATCAAAGCACAGTGGGAATCACACAAGACTCTATGACGATCTCGGGTCTACAGACTAACCTGTACAAGTGTCACCTGAGAACTGCCATCTGACGTGAGGTATAATACCATCTGGGAGTTCTCGGCGAGTCCGTCCAGTGTACCCAGTCTCCACTGAGCACCCGTATACCATCTCTGATGTCAAACACCAATGGATATGGGATCATCCATCGCCCATCACATGGGTCGGGAAGCGTATACGCTAGTCTACTCTGGTATATCGATGCCCCGTCTCGATACACCCACGACTAGGGACCTTGAAGGATGTACTTATGGACTACCATGTCCCCACTAGTATGATCTGCATCATAGTCCAGGTAGTCAAGTACAAATCCTAAGGGCTTTACCAACATGTAACTATAAGACAGTATAAAGAGACTAGTGTACATGTTAAGATAAAGAGTAACCAGATAGCATACTATCATGTCGAGCAAGAAAGTCATCTCTATATATGTCCAAGCATCCAATATAATATACATAATCTGTACAATACTGGCCTCTAGGGCATACATACAACTAACAATCTCCAACTTGCACTAGGGCCAGCTGCTGTAGTATCTCATACCGAGCATCCCGAAGAGTCTCTCAAACTGTATCTGGGGAATGGCCTTCGTGAGTGGATCCGCCGTGTTGTTCTTCGTATCAACTCTCCTGACCTCGATCTCCCGGCGATCAACTATCTTCCGGATCAGGTGATACCGCCTCAGAATATGCCTGGATCGCTGATGGGACCTGGGTTCCTTGGCCAAAGCCACCGCTCCATTGTTATCGCAATACAAAGGTATTGGATGCTCAATGGATGGAACCACTCCAAGTTCAGTAATGAACTTCTTGATCCAGACAGCTTCTTAACAGCATCGTTGGCAGCGATGTATTCAGCCTCCATCGTCGAGTCTGCCACGGTTTCCTGCTTGGAACTCTTCCAGCTAACCGCCCCTCCGTAAAGGGTAAAGACAAAACCCGACTGCGACTTAGAGTCGTCCTTATCACTCTGGAAGCTGGAATCGGTAAAGGACTCCACTTGGAGTTCTCCGTTACCATACACCAAGAACATATCTCTAGTCCTTCGCAAGTACTTGAGAATGCTCTTCACAGCTGTCCAGTGACTCTCTCCAGGATCAGCTTGATACCTGCTCACTACACTTAGTGAGTATGCTACATCGGGTCTGGTACACAACATCGCATACATGATAGAGCCTACTGCCGAAGCATAGGGTATCCCTTGCATGCGAGCTCTCTCCAAATCATTCTTGGGAGACATCTCTTTGGAGAGAGTGACTCCAGAGATCGTGGGCAAATTCCCACGCTTGGACTCTTCCATACTAAACCTCTTTAGTATGGTGTCAATGTACCTGGATTGGGACAATCCCAATATCCTTTTGGATCTATCTCTATAGATCCTGATTCCCAATATGCAGGAGGCATCACCAAGATCTTTCATTGAGAATCTTTGTGATAAGAAGAGCTTGACCGATTGCAGCATAGGAATATCATTTCCTATCAAGAGTATGTCGTCCACGTACAATACGAGGAAGACAACCTTACTCTCTGCCACCTTCTTGTAGATACAAGGTTCATCTGGATTTTTGACGAAATCAAACTCTTTGATAACGACGTCAAAGCAGATGTTCCAACTCCGCGATGCTTGCTTTAATCCATAAATGGATTTAAGCAGCTTGCACACCTTCCCGCTGCTCCCACTGTCTACGAAGCCCTCTGGCTGAGTCATGTACACGCACTCTTCTAAATCACCATTTAGAAAGGCGGTCTTAACATCCATTTGCCAGATTTCATAGTCATGAAAGGCAGCAATGGCAAGCATGATTCGGATGGATTTAAGCATAGCCACTGGAGAAAAGGTTTCGTCATAGTCCACATCTGGTCTTTGACGAAAACCCTTTGCTACAAGTCTAGCTTTGAAAGTCTCCACTTTCCCATCTACACCAAGTTTCTTCTTGAAGATCCACTTGCTCCCAATGGGTTTTACCCCTTCAGGAGCAACTTCCAAAGTCCATACTTTGTTGGTGTACATGGAATCCATCTCGGACCGCATAGCATCCAGCCATTTCACTGAGTCCCCACTCGTGATGGCCTGCTCGAAGCTAGTTGGGTCATCATCCTCCATGATGCAATCCTCGCTTCCACCATCAATGAGAAAACCGTAGTATCTCTCAGGTGGACGAGAAACCCTACCAGATCGGCGGAGAGGCTGAGGTTCGTCGGAAGCTACTGAATGCTCTGGTTCCACTAAATCTTCTGTTGTGTTTTGTTCAGCTGGAACCTCTTCCCGTTCTACCTCAGAGCCACTAATTTCTTTTGCAAGAAATTCCTTTTCTAAAAAGGTGGCATGTTGAGCAACAAATACTCTTTGTTCCTCACTGTGGTAGAAGATATACCCTCGCGAATGTTTGGGATATCTAACAAACTTACACAAAACAGATCTTGCCTCGAGTTTGTCCGGTTTTTGTCTTTTGACATAGGCCGGGCAACCCCATATCTTTATAAAATTAAGATATGGTCTTTTCCCTTCCCATATCTCATATGGTGTGGTAGGCACAGATTTGGTGGGAACCCTGTTCAGTAGGTATGCTGCTGTTTCTAGTGCATATCCCCAGAAGGAAATAGGCAACTCAGCTACACTCATCATAGAGCGCACCATATCTAATAGGGTGCGGTTTCTCCGCTCCGATACACCGTTGTGCTGTGGTGTATATGGAGGAGTTAGCTGAGAGAGAATCCCATTCTCTTTTAGGAAGTCCAGGAATTCAATGCTCAAGTATTCTCCTCCTCGATCAGATCGTAGGATTTTAATACTTTTTCCGGTTTGGTTCTCAACTTCTTGTTTATATTCCCTAAATTTCTCAAAAGCTTCTGATTTGTGTTTCATCAGGAACACATACCCGAACCTTGAGAGATCGTCAGTGAATGTAATGAAGTATGAAGAACCATCCCTGGCATGTGTAGACATGGGACCGCATACATCACTATGTATTAGTCCTAAGAGTTCGGTAACTCTTTCTCCGTGTCCCGTAAACGGAGTCTTGGTCATCTTGCCTTTGAGACATGACTGGCAAGTGTCATAGGATGAAAATTCAAACGGATTTAAATATCCATCCTTATGCAACTTAGCTAGTCGTGTCGCATTGATGTGACCCAGTCTACAATGCCACAAGAAGGATTCGTTGAGTTCAGAACTCTTCCTCTTGTGTGTGTTTGTTATGCTTAGAACTGTTGATTGATTTAGAACATAAATGCCATTGCACAACGTGCCTGATCCAACCAACTTTTGGTTACGGAAAATGTTCATAACATTGTCCTGTAATACAAAATTATATCTCTCTTTACTTAATAAAGAAACCGATATAATGTTGCATATCAGGTTCGGCATGTAATAGCATTCGTTCAGAACCAATGTATTACCAGTTGGTAATACAAGGTGATATTCCCCGACAGTCTTGGCTGCAACAATTGCACCATTTCCAACTCTAATGTCTTTATCACCTTCTCCAAGTTCTCTACCTTTCCTAAGCCCATGTAACTGATTACATATATGGGATCCTGACCCGGTATCTAATACCCAGGACGTAGAGCAAATGGAGAAACAGTTCTCAGTAACGAACACACCCGAAGAAAATGCATCAACATGTACTTTCTTCATTCGGGTGGCATGGGAACCCTGGTATTCCCCTATATCCTGTTCATTCCTATAACTCTTATAAGAAAGAACGGAACCAACGTTCCCCAGCACAGTATAACATGCGGGTTTGGTCAATACATCCATATTATTATCTTGATTAAGGCATGAAATGGTCGCTACCTGGAGAGAGAGAGAAGAAAACACTTTAGCGTAAGCTCGTGCAAGATCAGATTGGTTATTATCTTATCTAATCAGGATGGCTCCCACTGCTTTTTATCAAGTCTTCCTCCAAACCCTAAAAGGAAAAACTAGCCGGGATTAATTACACACTACAAGTTCGCCAATCTTTCAGCCAGGCCAGTGTCGGTACTTTGAGGGAGGTCCCCCGTGCTTTCGCACGAACCTAATTACTGTAAACCTCGTTTTCCCAGAGGCGTAACCTCGTTAACACCTTTCTAGACACCTACTTGATCGGCTAATTGCAATGTGTAAAACTCTCCCAGGAGTAACTCTTACTCGCAGTGGGTATCGGGATCCAACTATCTCATAGAAGGTATGCAATCTCATTGCAAATTTCAACACTTGAAATTCCCGATAATATTTTGCCCCAAGCATCCTATGACCTTGACGGAGGTCAACAAACCACAGGGTGGAAGTCAAGTTCAACCCGTCATTTCTTGATTGAATCAAACCCACCCGCACGACCCTTGACGGAGGTCAACAAGGTCGTACGACTACCCTAATCCAATCTGCATCATATGCATAAGCAGACAAATACTAGTTAGCTACCGCACACTACGCCTTGACGGAGGTCAACAAACGTAGCACGAATACTAAGTAGGATTTATCTGAAATGATGGAGGGCTACGCAGGTTTTCACAAAACCATGAGCGTAATGAACTTGATATCGTTGTAGAATCAATTGAAGTTTTAAAATGGAGTGATTTTGAGGCTTTTCCAGTTTTGCTAAAGGAGTCACTCCCGGCGAAGGGATCTCGGTCCTTTCCTCGTCGAATGAGGTGCGGGATATATCATATATATCGCTGTGCAAAGCAAAAACCCAAAAGCAGTCAAAAGCAAACCGAGTGTAGCATCTGCCAGTTATTGCTAAAGGAGTCACTCCCGGTGAAGGGATCTCGGTCCTTTCCTCATCGAATAAGGTGCAGGGTATATCATATATACCGCTGTGCAAAGCAAGAACTGTAGCTACCTATTTTATTTTAAAATTCGATTCCACAACATCTTAGGTTTCTTATCTTTCATTAATCACATTAATGAAGTCCCATCATTTAATACCTAAACATCACAGATAGATATGACGTACACTTATGCCATCCGCATTCACCTCGATGTCCCCTCGTGCACCGTTAGGTTAGGTAACTAACGACAGAGCAGGGCAGGGCTAGCGCGAGTGTAAAACATAAGTAACGTCTATATAATATATCATATATACTATATACTATATCCATCACAGAATCACAACACAGATATCGCAGCAGAATAAATATATGAAATATTGGATATACTAGGACGTCCGTGTTTTCAATACGAGCCAGTATAAAACACGGATTCCACGGTCGTGATGAATAGCCAATCCCACACCCCTAGACCCCTACGAGAGCGGCAAGCAACCCAGCCAATTCTAGGGTTAGGAGACCCGGACTCGACTCCTCGAGTTGGTCTCCCACTGGACCCCAGAACCCGGTTACTTGTGCTCCCCTCCTTGGGTCTATCCTAATGCGGAAAAGTAAATAATATACAAAGGGTGACAACTTCCGCTACCTGGAAGTGCCCCAAATAAAAGAATATTACATACAAGTTTTTACATGAATGAAAATGAAAAACACTCATCTCACGTAAAAACCCCCCGGCTATTCGAACACGACGATCCAATATAACATATCCAGCAACACATAACATTACATGTCATCAACGTAAGTAAGTATGCATACCCTAATTGTCGTTGACGTATAGCAACGAAACCGGCGATATGAACATACTACACTTACGGTCACAGAAAAGAAAGTGTAAAACTACAACAATTGGAATCCGCAACCTCTTTAGACATCACATGCCTAACAGTTATAAACCCCGCATTTTAGTCTCATTATCGAAAACTCTTTTCAATATCGTATGGGACTAAACTGCTAGATTTATAACATTCATCCAGTTATCTCATAACTGTTTGTGAATTCCAATTATTGTATCCAATCCCGGATAAATAGAATATATTAAACTTTCCGATCGAACATTCGAACACCCAAGTTTTCCCAACACCGATCAACACATGAAATAGGTTCAAAGACATTCACTTCATACCTCGGTACCAACGGTCCAGCCGTAGAAGGGTCAAGCCAACGCCTCACATGTGGCACGCCGTACTGCCCCAAACCCGAAGGTTCAAAGGGCAGTTCAAGACGGTCACATAATCGAGTTAAGGTTTGTTGTCTTCTAGAGGGACCATCGCGTTACTTGCACTACTCAGAACGTCTTTTAACCGCAGAAAAATCCAACACTTGGAATTATTCCGGCAGGGGAAAACCTGGGTATTTATATCCGGTCGAACTCTTTAACATATTCCACAGTTATCTGGAAAAACACAAAAGACGAAATTTGATAATCCGATCGAAATACCAAATCCCCAAAACAACTGCAGAAAATTTAACTCTGGAGTCAAATTAAAATTCCCAGAAAACTCAGAATAATAAATCAGGTATTACTGTGCAAATAAGTGGGGATGACGTCATCAATTAGACGCGGAAGCGCCGCAGAAATGAGGAATATGCCGCGGATCCGCGCCAAATTACACTGTTCATAGGAAACGATTTGCACAGTAATTCTTATATTTTATTGCTGATTTTTTAAGGCATTTTTAATTGACAAAAAACCACAAATTACAGAAATGTCCAGAGAGCATGGTAATGGTTTGGGTTTCGGGTCGATCGGACTTCAAATCGCGTCTAGACTTCGCCTAAGGGTCTAGCTAGGCTCTGATACCAGTGAAAGGTTCCTAGGCACCCGAATGGGTTCTCACAAGGCATCGAACATGCCAATTTAAAAAAATAGTGCCGAGAAACCCTAGACAACGGATCTTAGACTAGAAGTTTAGGCGAAATATAAAGCTAGTTAACACTTAACTACTAGGATACGGAAATACAACATTTGTAGATCCGGATGTCCACCTCCACGGCTCCGCAATGATGTCTCCTCGCTGTCCAAGTCGAACTCCGGGCTCAAGCGTCGGCTTCGTCGGAGAAACGGGTGAGCTAGGTCGCCGGCTTCGTGTCAAAGACGATCTACGTCGAGGCATCGCAAGTTCAAGCTCCGACTTCACAAAGTGAAGAAATTTGTGAAGAAAACACACTCTACAACTTGGCTAGAGGTAGAGGGTGAAGAAATAGGAGATGGGTTCACTTTAGATTTGGATTTTGCTCACTAGATCACAAGTTGCCATTGATGGCATGAAGGTTGCTCACTTGAAGAAGAAGAAGAAGATGAGCTAGAATATTATGATAACTTGAGTTAAAATGAATAATAAACTCAATATTTATCATAACTTAACTAAGGTTAAGTGTAGAGAATTAACCTTGGTGATTAGAGTGGGTTAGGGTTAAGCAAAATGACAAGAATGGTTGCATAAAGTCAAATGTTCATGAAGCATCTCATAAGAAACAAAACTTGCCACCATTATCATTTATACTTATCCAAATGAATAAAAGAACAAATAAATGAATAAATAAATATGCAAAACCCTAATTATCATAATAACCATGGTTTAATCCTATTCACTTAACCATATGATCAAGTATCATCAAACATGATACAAAAAGTGCACGAAAGCATATCACATATACAATGTGCATCAAGTGAGAAAAATCCGTTTAAAGTGAACCAATACTAGTCAATGCAAAGTAATATATCAAATATATAATTATACATTAAATCATTAAATCAACACTTGATTCAATGATCCGGTCATGTCGCACATAACCGACTAGTATTCAATGCATCGATTTATCGAATCAATGATTCGATAACTAGGTCATATCGAATATAACCATTCGAAACATATATCGCGAGAATGAAATGCGGTATCACATACACGCATTATTCTCGGTCCTGCACATATCTCATATGCGCTCCTATTTCGTTTCGCTTGAGCCAGGAAACCTCTGTGTAGGACTCTAAAGACTCGTCAATACGCCGGTAGCAGATGATGATCATATCAAGCACCCACAAGCCGCAAGCGGTCTGCTAAACGTAACGGCCACCCGGGTATTAAGCGATCAGAAGATCGACGAGCTAGCCCGCTCACACTCCTGCGAATCCGACCAGTAACACTTACCATACAGTCCAGTCTCTTCGTCTGATATGTCGCATATCAAGTCTAGGGGTGGTAAACGTCAGACCCCAATAACCCGATAAGTCGTGCTGATGTGAGGCTCGTAACGGGTCGAGAAACTACTGGTAACACTTACCAGCAAATCTCTGATCAGCCCTGGCCAGGGACTTCCCTGTTACGGCCAATCGAGCACAGCGCAACATCTACCCCCAATACCGGGAGAGACGAAACCCCTCCTATCGCTCATTGCCTCCATATGACTCGGGACTGTACCCAAAGACCACCGTTTTGCACGCCCTCATGGACGTGGTAAGGTGGAGATCAAAGCACAGTGGGAATCACACAAGACTCTATGACGATCTCGGGTCTACAGACTAACCTGTACAAGTGTCACCTGAGAACTGCCATCTGACGTGAGGTATAATACCATCTGGGAGTTCTCGGCGAGTCCGTCCAGTGTACCCAGTCTCCACTGAGCACCCGTATACCATCTCTGATGTCAAACACCAATGGATATGGGATCATCCATCGCCCATCACATGGGTCGGGAAGCGTATACGCTAGTCTACTCTGGTATATCGATGCCCCGTCTCGATACACCCACGACTAGGGACCTTGAAGGATGTACTTATGGACTACCATGTCCCCACTAGTATGATCTGCATCATAGTCCAGATAGTCAAGTACAAATCCTAAGGGCTTACCAACATGTAACTATAAGACAGTATAAAGAGACTAGTGTACATGTTAAGATAAAGAGTAACCAGATAGCATACTATCATGTCGAGCAAGAAAGTCATCTCTATATATGTCCAAGCATCCAATATAATATACATAATCTGTACAATACTGGCCTCTAGGGCATACATACAACTAACAGTATCGTGTCTGACCGAGGCACCCAGTTTACCAGCCGACTATGGCAGAGGCTTCAGGAGGCTTTGGGCACCCGCTTGAGTTTCAGCACAGCATTTCATCCGCAGACCGATGGCCAGTCAGAGCGGACTATTCAGACTCTCGAGGACATGCTCCGAGCATGCGTTTTAGACTTTGGTGGTAGCTGGGATCATCATTTATCCTTGTTGGAGTTCTCCTACAACAATAGTTTCCAGGATACTATTCAGATGGCACCTTTCGAGGCCTTGTATGGGAGGAGATGTAGATCGACCTTCTGTTGGACAGAGCTTAGTGAGAGCAGTATTTTGGGGCCACAGATCGTACTTGAGATGACCGAGAAGATACAGCTGATTCGAGATAGGATGTGGACAACTCAGAGCAGGCAGAAATCGTATGCTGACAGACGCTGCCGCAGATTAGAGTTCGCAGTTGGTGATCACGTTTTTCTAAGGTTCTCTCCGATGAAGGGAGTGATGAGGTTTGGACGGAAGGGGAAGCTTAGCCCCAGCTTCATAGGTCCCTTCGAGATCCTCGAGCGTGTGGGCGCAATAGAATATCGTTTGGCTCTTCCACCAAACTTCCCAGAAGTTCACCCCATATTCCACGTGTCAATACTTCGCAGATACCTGCATGACCCTTCTCACATGATTCAACATCAGACTGTTCAGCTCGAGCGCGATCTTTCTTTCACCGAGCAGCCAGTCGCGATATTGGACCGGCAGGTGAAGAAACTTCGATCGAAGGTCTTGCCATCTATGAACGTGCTTTGGCGCAGCCCAAATAGTGGAGAGATCACATGGGAGGCCGAGGGCGAGATGCGGAAGAAATTCCCTCATCTTTTTGAAGGTACGCGTAGCTTTATATTTTTAAATTCGGGGACGAATTTCTTTAAGGGGGAAGATTGTAACACCTTAGGATGTGCTTAGTGGATAATTAAACTTTAATATATGGTTTTTAATAAAAAGTTTACCAAAACGATTTTCAAATATTTTATCAAAATTAATGAATATTTTATTAGAATTTATTTAAGCTTGCACACATATGTGCATGTAAACTAGGGTTAAATTGGGGTTAGACCATGATTAGCAACCATGGTAGACTAATCATTTTGTTAAGCTAATTTAAAATTTTAATTAAGTATTTTGTGGTTTTTTTTAAATGGACTAATGATTTGAATGTTGGTTGACTTGGAGAGAGAGAGAGAGAGGGTGTGGGCATCATGGCTTAAGCCATGCTCACATTAAATGAAGAGAGAGAGGGGGGGTTGACTGGCTTGGGTTTCGTTCCCTTCTTTTGTTAACTCTCATTTTCTCGCATCTCTCTCTCACTCTCACTTACAACATCAACAGCAGCAGCAACAGAAGAAGCAGCAGCAGCAGGAGCTTCAGCAGCAGCAGCAAGCAACAACAACAACAACAAGTAGCAGCAGCAGCAGAAGAAGAAGCAGCAGCAGCAACATGCATCAACAGCAGCAGCACCCCAGGAGCAGCAGCCCCTTCTCTTCTTCTTCTTCTCCTTCTCCTTGTAACTAGGGTCAAGTGAGGTATACTTCTTAGACTTAACATCCTAGCTTGCTAAACTTATGTGTTAATTAGCATCGGTTAGTGTTAAATATGAGTTTAGTGCTAGAAATGGTGATTAGTGTGAATTTTTGGCCAAGTGATGATTTCGATGGTTAGCCTAGCTTAACTATGTGTTGTTAGGGCCAAGTAAACCTAGTCTTGCAACCAGATATCACCAAAATACCATAGGGTTTTATTTAGAGCAAAATTTAACGTTTTAAAGCGAAATTTGGCCTTTCTGTGATCTGTTGTTGACTCGTATGCTTCAGACAAAATCTGGGATAACTGGAGCATGAACACAAGACTATACCACACGCACGAAGCACGAGCCCCAAATTCCCAACCAGGGCCGCCGAAATATTCGTTCTGGCCGCAATTTGCGGCCAGATAGGGGAGTTAGGTGTTAGGGTTTGGTCTAGGGTAGTTTACTATATATTCTAGTGTTTTGGCATATGCAACTTTTTAAGTTTTCACCCGAGTCAAAATCTGGAGCGATATATCGTTTTTCCTATACGTTTAGTTTGCGCGACACGTGTGATACGTGAGTGGGTTTAGTGTTTGCTGCGTGTCGCGACATGTCGGGGTTGTTTTAGACTCGTATACACACGTTCAGCATATCGGATACACGCGCGTTTAGTTTTTTAATTCATGTTGTCTTCACTTAATTTTTTTTACTCATTCTTCGCTACGGCGTCGTATATTTTTATCGTGGTGATTTCTACCGCCGTTGGGCTTGATTGCTCCCGTTTGGGATGCTTTATTCTTGTTGTATATCATTTTACTCATATCTTGTCTTGTACCCGATTTCGGGGCTGGTTTTTACAAAGGAAATGCTGCCAAATTTTTTAAAGAAAACAACTTAAACTTTACAGAATTTTACTAAATTACCAAGGTTTTCAAAATGTTTTAAACAAATATTTCCTTTAAATGTTTCAACATTCACTACTTTTAATGGTTTTGATTTCTGGGTTTCGGCTTACTTAGTCGCGTTACGCCTGTAGATGTTACGTGGTTAAGTGTCGGTCACGGGCCGAACTTTGGGTCGTCACAAGGAGGTGGGCTCAATTTAGAATTGATTTTCTCACTTTATTTCTCATACCTCCATTGAAGCTAGAAAGCTTTTCATGGAGCTTGAAGAAGAAGAAGAAGAACTCATGAATAATTCATCCAAATGAATTATTGCAGCAATGGTTGAGTTAAAGCTATCATGCTTAGCTCATGTAGAGAATAAACCACACACTATGGTTAAGGGTTGGGTTTGATAAATATCTTTAACTAGACAAAAGAGTTGACTTTGTCAAAGCTTATCCAAAAGGTTTTGTCCAAGCTTTAGCATAACAAACTCAATCTCTTTTGAATTAGCTTAACATAAATAGAAACCCTAACTTAACCCTAGTAGGTATTAATCTCATACAACCATCTTGTATGTATCATCAAGCATGACACAATACACGTATACAAATATACATATCGCATATATACAATGTGCACACCAAGTGAGAAAAGAAATCATTAGTGAGCTAAATATTAGTTAATGTAATATAATATATCAAATATATAATTATACATAAAATTATCAAATCAACTCTTGATTTAATAATCCGGCTATATCACATATAACCGACTAATATGAAATGCAACATCTTATCGAATCAACGCTTGATCCGATAACTCGGCTATATCACATATAACCAATCATGTCACACATCGCAAGAATAGAATGCGTTATTACATACACGCATCAATCTCGGTCCTGCACATATCACATATGCGCTCTTACTCTGTTTCGCTTGAGCCAGGAAACCTCTGTGTCGGACTCTAAAGACTCGTCAATACGCCGGCAGTAGGTGATGATCATATCAAACACCTACAAGCTGCAAGCGGTCAGCTAAACGTAACAGCCACCCAGGTATTGAACGATCAGAAGATCAACAAGAAAGCCTGTACATTCTCCTGTGAATCCAATCAGTAACACTACCGTACAGTCCAGTCTGTTTGTTTGATATGTCGCATATCTCGCCTAGGGGTGGTAAACGTCAGACCCCAGTAGATTGAAAAGTCGTGTCGATATGAGGTCGATAACAGTTCGAGAAACTACTGATAACACTTACAAGTAAATCTCAGCAGCCCTGGCCAGGGATTTCCAGTTATAGCCAATCGAACACAGCACTGCATCAACTCCCTATACCGGGAGAGACGAAACCCCTCCTATCGCTCATTGCCTCCATGTGATTTGGGACAGTACCCAAAAGCCACCGTTTTGCATGCCCTCTTGGACGTGGTATGATGGAAATCAAAGCACAGTGGGAATCACACAAGACTCTATGACGATCTCGGGTCTACAGACTAACCTGTACCAGTGTCACCAGAGAACTACCATCTGACATGGGGTATAATACCATCTGGGAGTTCTCGGCGAGTCCGTCCAGTGTACCCAGTCTCCACTGAGCACCCGTATACCTTCTCTGATGTCAAACACCAATGGATATGGGATCATCCATCGACCATCATATAGGTCAAGAAGCGCATACGCTAGTCTACTTTGGAGTATCGATGCCCTGTCTCGGTACTCCCACGACTAGAAACATTTGAAGGATGTACTTGGCGACTACTCTGTCCCCACTAATATGATCTGCATCATTTTCCTGGTAGTCAAGTACTCATCCTAAGGGATTTATCAACATGTAATATAGAGACAATCAGAGTACATGTTAAGATAAAGAGTAACCAGATAGCATACTATCATGTCGAGCAAGAAAGTCCCCCTTATATATGTCCAAGCATCCACTACAATATACATCTGTATGTACAGTAATGGCTTCTAGGGCATACATATCACTAACACCAATGCTCTATTCCGTGACAATAGAAATATCCTTCCTTCCATACTGTTAGCCTAGAAAGTTTTGCCCTTCCCTGTCCTTCTTCCTTACTGACACCACATATTGGTTTTGTGGAGGTCTTCTACTTCTCACTCTTTGCTTTCTCCTTGGTTGCAGAAGAGGAAGATTCCCCAATAACCTGAGTGGGTGTCACCCTGGTTTTCTTTAGGGTGCCTTCAACTGAAAGTATAACATTCTTCTCCTGGGCAAAAGTAGATGGTAGGGACTGTAGAAACAAGTCAGCATATGACTTGTTTCCCAACATGGTCTCCAGGTCCGTGAGCTCATCAATATAGCTAGTCATCATAAGATCGTTGTCCCCTACAGATAGCTAACCTCACTTGAAGCAATTCCTTCGAGGTCTCATATCTTCCGATACGAGATTGCGCTCCATATAAATCTTTGATATGGAGGAAGATGGAAGCTAAGTCCATCTTCTTGTGCTGCCTTTGGTTTACACCATCCACTGAGGCCAACACGAGGCACTCGGCATTCGCATAGTCATTTTCCGATGTCTTACGGATATCAATATCCGTGACGGTGGAAACCAAACCTTGGACGACAGGGGCTTGAGTAGTAATGAGGTGTCCCAGCTTGTCATAGGCAATGGACATCTGGACAAACCTTTGCCAGTCATTATAGTAAGATTCAGTCATTTTATTATCTAGATGTAACCTATGTTTGGTCACGGGGTCGCTCCAAGAGAGAGAGAAGAAAACACTTAGCATGATGCTCTTTCAAGTTTAGATTGGTTTTTAATTTATCTAAACAGGATGGCTCCCACTATTTCTCGAATTCTTCCTCAAACTATAAAAGAAGAATTAGTCAGAATTAATCTCACCGTACAATACTTGCTTAACCATTCAGCCAGGCTAGTGTGGTTACTTCGAGAGAGGTTTTACGACGCTTTCACGAAGTTCCTTAATTAAATAACTTCTTTTCCCTGGAGGCGTAGCGCCGCTAACACTGTTCTAGACACCTACTTGGTTTATAGCATTGATCGTTAAGTGAAGAATGTCCCGAGGATGAGCGGATACTCACAGTAGGATCGGGATCCAAATATCATCGTGTGATAACCCTGAAGGAATCCTACCAATATTATCACACTCCAAATGTTATGCAGCACTAGCAAGTTTCAGTTTCTTTAGAAACTCCCGATGTGGATATTTGCCCCATTCTCTTATGACCTTGACGAAGGCCAATAAATCATAATTCATATGTCAAGGTCAACCCATCATTGTCCAGGTTAATTTGAACCCACCCGTATATACCCTTGACGAAGGCCAACAAGGTAATACGACTGTCCCAAACCAACGCATCTATCTATGCTACATATGAACACCCGGCAACTACCAATTACTATGCCTTGTCGAAGGCCAACAAACATAGCTTGAATACTACTGACTATTCATATGAAATGACGGAGGGCTACGAATGGTTTTGGCGAAACCGTGAACGTAGTGAGAAGGAACCTGATAGCTTTTAAAAGGAGTGGTTTAAGCTACGCATTTAAAAGTCTGCTGTTTTAAAATAACCGAGTGGTTTTAAAATTTGTTCCAACGATTCAGCTTTAGTTTATTTGCTTTGCATTAATGTAATGCAATCTCATCAATTAACCTACTATTGCAGAAAACAACAAAAATACAACGTACGCTTATGCCATCCGCATTCACCACGGGGCCCCATCATCACCCGTTAGGTTACTTAACTAACGACAAAGCGGGGGCTGGACTAGCGCGGATGCAAAACATAAGGAACATCTATTATATAATAAATATATAATAATATCCTTCGTCAGACGCAATGATAGGAATTCTAGATCACAGATGAACACATTGGATATACTAGGAATTCCGCGTTTCGTTTAAGCCTGTAACGAAAGATGGATCCCACGGTCGTGATGAATAGCCAAACGCCACCCTAGACCCCTACGGGTGCGGCAAACTACCCGCTAAATACCCGAACTGAAGAAACCTCCCTCAATAAAGTGAGTAAGCCACTCGGCACTTCAAAGTACCCGGTAGTTTGTGCACCCCACCTTAGGTCTATCCTAGGAGCAAAAACAATAAAAGAAATAATACAACGGTGGCTACAATATCAACCCGGATGTGCCCCGAAAAAATAATATTACATCACTTTATAAATTTTACATCAAATGAAAGAATGAAAATCCTCATCTCACATACCCGGCTATTCATCCACGATGATCCAACAAGTTCATATACACAAACCATCATAACAACATCACAGATATGTGCAAGCTCGACTAATCGACGTATAGCAATTAGTCAACATTTCCAAACACATATATACATCACAAATCTTGTAAAGTAACTATAAAATTAGAATTCCGCACGCAATTAGCAAACTTAAACAATTTTCCAAGACTCGAAAATCCAGTGAGCTAAACTTCTAAATCTAAAAGTTTTGAGCCAATCCGGGAGTCGAAATGAACTCGAAACCTACCCGAATCTTCACGGAGGAAAAGATACATGATAATACATCAAATGGGGGCCATAAGGGGGTACCTACCCTAAGGGGCCACCATGAGGTGTCCCCCAAAGGAGGGCAGACCTGAGAGCACTTGTTTCTGGTGCTCTCGGGTCATCAGCCCCCAAGGCCACCAAGTGGTGGTCTTGGGGGGTGGTCCCGGCCATTGGTTCCCCTTGGGTGTCCCCAGGGTGAACACAATTCACCCCGCGGCTTCTCAGTTCAAACTGTGAGCCCGGAGTGTGTGCAAACAAATCAAAATCTCACTTTTGAAAAGTGTTTTTGTCGACAGTTTTTCCGCGACAAAAACAGCGGAATTCTAACATCGCTACAAGCTATATAAGCTTTATGAGAGGCTCTGATACTACTGTAAGTCGATGTCGCGCACCCCACATGTTCGCGGGGAGGCAGAATTTGCAAAAAAATGATTTTTACGAGCTTCGTAATACCGACTAGAACTAAGGATCATTCATAAACCCTAGCTAGCAAACTACTTGAGATTTAACTACTCGGATACGAAGTTAAACCTCACAATACATGTCCTTCGGGTCTTCATCGCTGTCCTCCTCATCTACGTAGGCTCCAAGGATTGATCCGGATCATAGCTTCTGTAACGCCTTGAAAATTCGTTTAGGTTATTTTCGCGTTAATTAGCGATAATGCGTGTTTTTCATAAAACTCCGTTAATAGCTATTTCCACATAGACTGGACTAATTCTATTTTTTTATGGTGAAAATAAATAATCATTTATATAATTATGTTTTATTAATTATCATTTAATTTATTATTCACTTAATTATCAAATTTTTCTTAACTACATTTCTAAGTGAAAATTTTAGTAGCATGCACAACCCTAAAAATTTCCCTAGGTTAATTATGTAACATGTCTTTTTTTTTATTTCCTTTTGGTTCTTTTCTTTTTATTAACTCATAAAACCCAAAACATTTTAGGAAAATAGATAAGAAATGGAAAGGGGAAGCATGAAGGGGTATTAAATAAAGCATAGGCTTCGACTTCCACTCTTTCTCTCTCCCCCTCTCATTTCGTGCAGCTCCACCAGCAGCCTCTTCCCTTTCCCCTTCTTCTTCTTCTTCTCTTCTTTTTCCTAGCCTGATCTCCATTAAAAATCCTTCATTTCATCACAAAACCTCATGTTTAACACCTCAAATCACTTCCTTGTTGGTCTTTGAGGCAAGTCTTTGTCTTTGAAGGCAAGGTCAGTAAGGTTGAACCCTTCTAAGGCCAACTTGAGATATAAAGCTTACCCTAATTTCCTTTATGGTAAACTTTTAGTTTATTTAGCATAGTTTAGTGTTTAAGTGAGTTTTAGTGCTAATTATGTGGTTTAAGTGGAGATTAGGTTAAGTTAGTGTTTTTATGGTTTGATTAGCTTAATTAAGTTTTGTTAGTGTCGCTTAATCCAAGTCTTTTCACCTGGTTACACTAAAATACCTTCATGTCGCTAAATAGTGTTTTATAACATTTTTGGAATCAAGCTTTATGATACGAGGTATCTGCTATATCTGTGGTTATTTTCTGGGTTCGGAAACATATACAGAATACTATGCAGGTTAATTAGAGTGTTGTGTTGAGATTCGAGTCCGTTTCACCCTCCTAGACCAGGCGACTTTACCCTGAATTCCGAGCTCGCCGGCCCCCTGTTGAGTTGGGTGTTGATGCTTTGCAGTGATGTGTCAATGTGAATTTTATTGTGTTTGGTATTGCTTATTTTCTTTGTTTTTACTCCAGGCAAAATCTGGGACCACTTACCCTTGATTTGTAGTAGTGTGACTTACGCGACACGTGTGCTCCGAGTCTGAGTTTAGTGTTTGCTGTATATCACAGCATATCGGGGTAGTTTCTGGGTTTAGCACACACGTTCTGGTATTTCGAGCGCACACGCGTTAGCTTATGATGCTAGTTTCGCGTATGGCTTTGATATCGCGTTTTGTAGAATATTGTCTTATGTGTGTTGCTTTTTGTAAATTCTAGGATCGGTCGCGGAGACATCAGACGCGGCGCGGAAAAGAAAGGTGGTGATTGGATCAGACTAGCGGAGGTGTTCCGGTGAGTAGATGTACACATCTACGGGGGAAATCGTTTGGCTGGCGTATGACGCCCGATAGTTAGAATGTAGTTTAGTACTTATAATTATATGCGTAGTTCCTAATTAATTATCCCGTTGCATTGCATCATTAATTATATGTATATATACTGTGCTAGTACCTCTTAGGACACTCGCACTATTACCATTGGTTTATGCTGCACGGGCACTATTCATGGGGATACACACGCCTTGGTAATTGCTATGCCACGAACACTTTATAACTTGTTTAAATCGGCATCTTATCACTTGTGCCAATTATTGATTAATAAACCTGCAATTGATATATTTAATTCATCAATATGGATATGTAGGATTGCTAGTCACATGCACATATCTTATTGTATCATTGTTCATGCATAGCTTTCTAGTTTCCACATTTCATTGCATATTGCTAATATCATAAGCATTCATGTATCATGATTCTTTTGAGGATTCTCGTATTTATAAGATTTATGGATTTGAGAAACCACAAGGATTTTGAAAACATATTACCATTTTAAAAATATAAGTTGCGGTGTTCTCATGATATGATGCATCTATCGTCCACCATGAGATTTCTCGGTGCTTGAGCAGTAACTTACACCCGATTCGAGGAGGAGGAGGAACAGTTTGTGGGTGCATGGTGGACCTGGTGCGGTACCCCGGGGCAAGATGGTCGCAGATGATGGCGTTGAGCCCGGTAAGGGAGCACTACCGACCGGTTATTTGTGACGCGGCGGATATCCATAGGATACCGACGTAGTCTTGAGTTTTGATGTTATGGGCCAGTCCGGATTTGCCGGAGCCCTAGATAAGATATTTGGGCCAGTCCGGATTGCTGGAGCCCTGGATAACTGAGATATTCATATTTAGTATCGATGCTTGACACAGTTTATTATTGATTTCATTGATAAAACTAAAGCTAAATTACAGAAGTTTAATAAGATAAGAATACAGATTTCCCGTGTTAATTACATTCAAATCTCATGTTATTTATTGCATTCATATTGCATACATATTATTATATCGCATCATATTAGTATATGTAGGTTGTGACATCATTGTGTATATGCTTACGATAGTCTTATTAGATGTTACTTATTACTCACGAGTTGGCAACTCACCCCCATCGTGCCACAGTGTTTTGCAGGTATGACCCGTCAGTACAGTAGCGGCGGGCGCACCTCCTCTTTTGCTCATTTTGCTTGGACTCGCAGCTTTGTTCGTAGGTGGGTTGCGGGGTTATTTTGTTGCCACTTTGTATCATTATTATATCTAGTGTACTCCATCTACCGTATCTACCACATGTATTATTGTATTAGCGACTTAGAGACGAGACAGCGAGATTTGTGTATTTATATGTTGTATCTCTGGGTTGAGCTCACTTGAGCTGATATAATGTTTTATTGCTTTATGCCCTTATATGCTTATTTTGCACAGTGATTACTTATATTGCGTGAGATTTTGAGTCCGCCTTAGGCGAAGAGCTGGCTCCCGCTTCGGGATGCCTTATTTCATATTGTGCATATACTGTTTCTTATACCTGTTTGGGGCCAGTTTTTACAAAGGATACTCTGCCGAAATTTTCAGAAAATGATATTGCTTTTAAAAAGCTTGATGTGACGTATTTGATTTAAATCGCTTTCAATAAATCTTGGTTTCCTTCACTCTACTGCTCAATTTGTTTTGATTTCTGGTTTTTGGCTTACTTAGATTACGTACGCCTTGAGACGTTTCATAATTTAAGTACTAGTCACGTTCCCTACTTTTCGGGTCGTGACAAAGTTGGTATCAGAGCGTTAGGTTTTACCTTTCTGAGTGTAGGATGACCCTTGGTAGATGGAGTAGGTAATTTAAGCAGAGTGACATAGCTTGTGTATGTTCCGCAGCATACTTACGATACGGTACTCCGCCCAAGTGACCTTAGGATATAAATTGCTTGAAACTCCTTCTTCGATTTTTTAAGTCCTATGATACTATTGCACTGTTCTTATCCTGTTTCCTGTACCAGCTAGTATGCCGCCGAAGGCTATGAGGGCTCAGCGGGCTTCCGCCAGAGATGAGATTCGAGCGGGCTCATCCGAGACGAGGACCGATCAGGACGGCGTGCCTACCCCTCAGGGACAGATTGATCCGTCTTCCCCAGGCCGCATTGACAGGCTAGAGTCAGGTATGTAGGAGTTACGTCAGATGATGTGATCCTTAGTCGAGACCAGTCATGCGCAGAGATGTAACATTTCAGAAAATATAAAATATTATTTTTGGAATTTAATATTAAAATAATATTTTTCCCGAAAACAGCCCGATTTGCGAAATTGGGGTTTTCGAAAAAGGGTATAAATATATACCAATAATTATGAAATAAAAATAAATTAAAATGATTTATTCATTTTATAATATAATTTTAGGATTTGGCATTTTTAAAATTTATTAAATGCAGTTTTGATAAAAATCGGATTAGTGCACTGCTAATCGCGATTAAGTCAGATCCGCATTTTCTACAGCTTTTCATGGATAGTGCACCATGACATGTTACATGGTATTTCATGGTGTTATTTTATTTGGGTGTACGTGTTTTGATGAGAATAGAGAGAGAAAAGGATCATGATGAGTGAGGAGAAAGAAAAGAGACAAAATGATGACATGGAAAGGGAGTGGGTGATAATTATAGTGAGAGAGAGAGGGGGGCTGCCTTGACCATTTCCCCCATTTTTTTCCTTCCCGCTTCATCTCCCTCAACTCCACATCCCTCCATCTTATACCCTCTTGATCCACCCCAAAATCCTTGCCAAAACCCTATGCCCTTTCACAAGAAAATGATCACCTCCTCACCCTCATCGCTATGAACCAAGAAAAGTCGGATTTTGACAACTTGTGGATTTCTAGGGTTTGGTTTGGGAGTAAGCATGACTTATATCTCTTTTCTTTTAGAATAGTTTTAAATTCCTAGATTTTTGTTAAGTTTAGACATCGTTTAGTAATGGATTGTAAACTTGGAAAATCCCAAGAATAGGGTTTGGGAAATTGGTGATGTTGTGGCTGTTAACTAGACTTGGGTGCTGTTTTAGTGACCTGGACAAGAGCTTAGAAAACCCGAAACACGGATTTAGAAACTCGACATCGGATAAATGTGTGATTTGTGAGGGTATTTTGGAATCCGGAGTAACCCGGGGACAATAGAAATGATTTTGCAATTACTGGGAGTCGTGCAGCCACCTAGGAAGCTACCACCAAGACCTGAGCCCTAATCCCTGCACCTGGGCCGCAGATTTATTCAATCTGGCAGCAATTTGCTGCCAGGGTAGGTTAGAATTGATCCGTATTTGTTCTGGGATCCCTTTAGATGGAAATTAGACCCTCCATATATGCAGAATTGACCAATTTGGCCTAGGTTAAAATATGGGAGCATATTGGGGTGTTTTTGGCTATGATTTCCGTATTTTGAAATGTTAATTCTTGATATTTGGATTTGTATTGGGTTGTTGGATGTTTGTACATCGACAACAAGGGTTGTTTGATTGTTTTTGCACGTGAAGACCAAAGGTTCTAACCTATGAGCGCACCGTGCGCCGTATTGGTTTTCCGCCTTGATTTTAATACGCATTGCTATGGTTTATTATTGTAGGTACATTCGCATGCATTTCAAGGCGACGGAGTATGGCGTCATCGACTTTGGCGAACAAGAACCAAGGTGAGTGGATCTATATCCACGTGGGGAGTCGGGTGGATGGCGTATAGTACCCCCGCAAAGTTTTGGTGGAAACCGATTATAGAATATGATTAAGGAAACCTAGATTAGGAAAATAGGGTTAGGATGAGATAGCAATGAAACTATATTAGGAACTAGAGGATAGTTAGAAGTGATATGTTACTACTATCATAGGATGACATTTAGCGATATTGCTGTATAGGGTACTGTAGGACTAGATAGTCGATGTAGATGCGTCATCCGAACCATACCTTTTTCTAAAACAAAGAGTCATATGTATCTTTTAAATATATACCTTGAGGGATGTTACGGATTTTAAAATGATATCTTTTTCTTAAAAACACTGTAACCCCTATTTTCAAAACTACGATTCACTTCTTTAAAAATCTGATTGTATGGTTCGGGTGTGTTTGTTAGATTAGATAATTACTTAGTAGAGATAGAAAGTTTATGTAAATTCGATTTGATTTGTGATAAAAATGCGATGAAGGAATATAAGACGGATATGATGAGATGATGATATGATGGTATACATATACGAGTCGATCGAGATGATTTATACCCTGCCGATCCTCTGATATGAGATTATTGCGGATGTGACCTGGGACATAGGTATATAGAGATATTTATATATATATATTGTTGTGAATCAAGGATAATAGGCCGTATGTGATATTAGGCCGTACCCTCATTTGTCGTATAGGATGATAGGATCCCTATTAGCTTAATGCTGTCGTACGATAATTTTCCATGCGTGATGAGTTCGACTTGATGATTGATCCTTACCCTTGAGTAGAGGTTGCCTTACGATGGATCATACCGTACGCGATGTCGTTAGGCTAGATGCCGTTTGATAAATTCAACGACTCAGACATATGATAGTTATGTATACCTTATAGCTTTTAGTTGATGATTTACGTTATGCTGCATTCATGATATTATTTTTGCACTGCATATACCTGCGATAGTACACCTGCACCATTATCGATGATGCGTATGTTACACGCACACAGAATGTAGGCTCACACACTTCATCATCGATAATTGCCATGTCACTACACAGTAGGATTGCTGCATCATGATATGACTCTTCGAATAACCTGCTTGCTTATATACATTGATACATCCTTATTTGCGCACGTACACATTGTAAACCCACATTGGTGCACATATACATTGATATATTCACATTGGTGCACATATACATTGATATATTCATACTTGCGCACATACACATTGTATATCCACATTGGTTCACATATACATTAATATATTCATACTTGCGCACATACACATTGTATATCCACATTGGTGCACATATACATTGATATATTCACATTGGTGCACATATACATTGATATATTCCAACTTGCAAACATACACATTGTATATCCACATTGGTGCACATATACATTGATATAATCACATTGGGGCACATATACATTGATATATTCATACTTGCGCACATACACATTGTATATCCATATTGGTGCACATATACATTGATATATTTACATTGGTGCACCTATACATTGATATATTCATACTTGCTCACATACACATTGTATACTCACATTGGTGCACATCTACATTGATATATTCACATTGGTGTACATATACATTGATATATTCATACTTGCGCACATACACATTGTATATCCACATTGGTGCACATATACATTGATATATTCATACTTGCCCACATACACATTGTATATCCACATTGGTGCACATATACATTGATATATTCATACTTGCGCATTTGCATATTGCATACCCATATTGGTGCATATATACATTGGTACCTCTATACTTGCGCATTTACATATTATGCCTACATAGATAACTGCTTTTATTGGAAAATTGGGAACCGCGTGTTATATTTTAAAAACTGGAATAATTTAGAAGAGCGGTTTTCTCTTAACATGTCATATCACTTTTCCATGTTGCATGATATAAGGATATGCTTACATTTCTATTATATGTCGCATACATCATGCTCTATGATTTTACGCATTGAGATATGCTGTTTTCATGAGATTTCTGGATTTGAGAACCTTGGACATTTTAGAAGTGATTTTGTCTTGTTTTAAAAACCGGGTTTATCTTGATATGATATTTCAGTGCGTCCACCATGTGATTTCTCGGTTCTGAGAGCGACATGTGAAACCCGATTCGAAGAGGCGGATGAGGCCGATTGCGGGTACAGGTAGACCCGGTATGGTACCCCGGGGCGAGGGAGATTTCGTGTGGATGACTATGAGCCTGGCAGAGGGACTACTACCTACCGGTGATAGCATTTGGGCTCGGCGGATATCCGGAGGATAATGATCGGAGTCGAGAGATGATATGGGCCGATCCAGACTGACGGAGCCCGTGGGCCGATCCGGACTGACGGAGTCCGACATATGAGGATTTACGTGCCGATACTGGGCACGGTTTTCATGATGTTTTCGAGTATCGATGCTAGGCACTCAGGTTCCATGATTTTTGTTGTGTCGCGAGGGACACACGTTGATTTATATCCTCATGCTTACATGCATACAGACACTGATTATATGGTTGGACGAGATCCACATACATACAGACACTGATTATATGGTTGGACGAGATCCACATACATACAGACACTGATTATATGTTTGGACGAGATCCACATACATACATACACTGATTATATGGGTGGACAAGATCCACATGCATACATGCATTGATCATTACTATTGGATGTTATCCACATGCACATAGGTATTGACTACCTTGTTGGCACATTTACAGACCCGGTCATCCTAGATATCATAGTATTACCTTTATGATATAGTTGACCTAGGAGTCGTTGTTTATTCGATTTCTATCTGTTGATAATTTTCTACTCACGAGTTGGCAACTCACCCCCGTTGTGCCAAAGTTCTTGCAGTTTGACCGCTTGGATCAGTAGCGGCTTCGCTGGCACACAGTTGCATTCGGGTGTTTTGCATTGGTCGGTGGGACACTTGTATTGTACCCACTCTTGTATCTATATTCTTATTGTATCTAGTTAAGTCCAACAATAAAAAATTGTAAATTGTATAAGTGATGAGTCTTAGTGAGACTTTTAGTTGCGAGATTTGAGCGATGAGTTTCATATTCACTTTAGGGTTATATCTTGCTCATTTCTTTATCTTTTTGTGGTGAACTTCGTCGTTGGGCGTCGTATACTTATTTATATTGTCTTGCGTGGTTGTGATCCGCCGTTTGGCGAAGAGCTAGCTCCCGCTACGGGATGCCATTATTCTTATTATGTATTTGTGGTTTTGGATCAAAATATACAAAGGAGGTGCTGCCAAAATTTTTAAAACACGAAATATGTTTTCAAACTAGTAAAATTCACTTGCATCATTCATGTTCCTTTCCTATGCATTAAGAAAACTTGATTTCATATACCTTTATTTCAAAAACCTCACCTCCTTTCTTTTTCTAAAAGGTTTAGATTTCTGGGTTTCAGCTTTCTTGAATTCCGTTATGCCTTTAGACGTTGTGTGATTCTAGTGTTGGTCACGAACTAATATTTCGGGTCGTGACAATGTTGGTATCAGAGCTAGGTTTAACCTTGTTCGAATTTATTTTTGACTATGCGGAGTCTAGGGCGGGTGTGTATTTCGGAACCTAGGCTTGACCTTACGGAACTTAGACTTGAACACGGGGGGGGGGGTATTAGACCCGAACATTCGTTACATAGGCTGACCCTGATTGATGGAGTAGGTAGCTTGAGTAGTGTGATGTATCGTACATATGTTCCACGGCATATTTACGATATGATACTCCACTTAAGAAAGCTTAGGATGTACATATTTTTGAGGCCAGTGATTCTCTTCGTATCCATGATTATACATCCATTGGAGATCCTTGATTTTATTTATTTCCATGTTCATACTTTCATTGATGCTGTTCCTTCTTATGATCGTGTATCCATTCTGGATCTGTCGTTTCCTCTCATGCCGTTGATCTGCTTTCTTTGATACTCGATTAAGGTTCCTGTCACCATAGTTTGTGCACAGTTTGAGATGCTGCTAGTGTTGCGGTCAGGGCGAACTCATCTGGTATGAGGGCTTACCATTGTGTTCTCTAGTGACACGGGAACGTCTCGACTTAGTATTTATGTCGTGACCTCTTGTAGAGGAAAGTGCTTGGTTTTACACCGGATGATCAGGCCATTGTTAGATCTGCCAGTTGCGAGAAGACTGTTGTTGTACAACTTACCTCAGAGATTTTGATGTCGCCTACCGTGCAGATAGGTGACCCAGCAGTTGCTGAGATGATGGGATGTCGCTTCCAGAGCTTACGAGCTAAGATCGCCGGAGCTTCCAGGCAGAAATGCGACAGATGATAGCCAGTCTACCCTAATTTGAGAGACGAAGGTGATTCGTCAGATTGATGCGCCGATGCAGGCCCAGTTGAGTTGAAGATTTCCTATGTGGAGAGAATCTTGCTCAAACCTATAGCAGACCGATCCAGAGACGACCGTCGGAGTATCGCCTTCCCTGGAGGATTGAGGCGTTGTTTAGCGTGCGGACGAAGAATATTCACATGTTGTATAGGCGAAGCTAAAAAGTTCGGACGAGTGTTAGAAACCCATTTTTCCTAAGTTTAAAGTGTTCAGAGGAACATGTAGGTAATTCTGTAGACTCTCTAGAAGAATGAAACCCTAACTCGATATGATGACCATGGAACTGCTTTGAACCTTAGGGTTTGTGGCAGTTTAGCGGTGCCATCAGTGAGGCTTGGGTTTGCCCTTCTACGGCTGGTCCAGAGGTACTGTGGTATGTACCGGATATTTTTATACTGCGCTCAGGTGTTGAGCCTTCGGGAAATTTTGGGACCTTGATGACTCGATCGAAAAGTTTGACGCCGCCCGGATACCCTGTGATAAGAGATCAGCAAGCTGACCAGCTTTCGATAGAAGACCTCACCCAGAGGCATTGTAAGTTGATCGGGAACAGACGAATATTGAGTATTCCTCGGATGGTTGGGACGAGTTCCCAAGGACGTGTTCGGCCAGATATCTTCTACAGAGTGATGAAGATACAGAGTATGAAAATTCGAGTCCGTGTGAGAGACTTCGGATTGACAGGGGTTGAGAACAGTTGCAGTGTGCAGATAGCATGGCGTGACATCATAGTGGACGACGATAAAGACGAGTGGAACCAGAGGTTCGTGCGAGACGCTGACGAGCTGTCATTACTCGCCGTCGAGACTGGAGACCTGATATGCTTACAGAGGCGTTGGGATACGGCCAGTTTCCTAGGAATTGTGTACGGAACACGCAGATGTCCAGAAAATGAGAAAGGATTATGTAAGAGTACCAGCCTCCGTACAGTTCGGCATAGGAAAGATCGGAAGAGACCCTGAGCAGGATTCCTTCCGGAATATTGCTGTAATGTGATTTGCACCCAGGATCAGATGTGTCACGTGTAATCAGAGGACCAGAGGCTGACGCCAGTAACGTGCTGCTCTACGAGTGGTCGTGATGATTGACCGAGAGATGACCAAAGAAGTGCCAGAACGGAATCGTCACCGTTAGCACACCTCACTGGGCCGATGAGACGATGGATTGCGAGATTGGTAATCCACAGAGAGGATAAGGTCCCAGAGATATTGGATGTTAGGCCGTGAGCAGGAGGCGAGCGGATGTTCATACTTTGCCAGTTTGGGCGCACCAATTCATTTTTCGACATTGAAGGAGGTGTACCTCAATGTCCTTTTTTGCGATTTGCGTTTTTGATTTGAGTATCACGGTTATATCGCTTGGATTTGAGTTTTGATGACGAGTTTCCTGATATTGATTTCGTGCACCATGGCTGCACCTACTGGGTATTTGCATATTTGCACATAGTTTTGTTAGTTATATGTATGCCTTAGAGGCCATTACTGTACATACGATGTATATTGTAATGGATTCTTGGACATATATAGGGAGGACTTTCTTGCTCGACATGATAGTACGCTATCTGGTTGTACTTTATCTTAACATGTACTCTGACTGTCTCTATGTTACATGTTGATAAACCCCTTAGGATATGTACTCGACTACTGGGACTATGATGAGATCATACTAGTGGGGCCACGGTAGGCGACGAGTACATCCTATAACTGTTCCTAGTTGAGGGTGTATCGAGACGGGGCATCGATACACCAGAGTAGACTAGCGTATACGCATCTTGACCCATATGATGGGAGATGGTTGATCCCATATCCATCGGTGTTTGACATCAAGGATGGTGTACGGGTGCTCAATGGAGACTGGGTACACTGGACGGACTCACCGAGAACTCCCAGATGGTATTATACCTCACGTCAGATGGCAGTTCTCCGGTGACACGGGTACAGAGTAGTCTGTAGACCCGACATCGTCATAGAGTCTTGTGTGATTCCCACTGTGCTTTGATTTCCATCATACCACGTCCAAGAGGGCATGCAAAAAGGTTGCTTTTGGGTACAGTCCCGAATCACATGGAGGTAATGAGCGACAGGAGGGGACTCTTCTCTCCCGGTATAGGGAGTTGATGTTGCGCTGTGTTCGATTGGCTATAATTGGAAATCCCTGGCCATGGTTGTTGAGATTTACTGGTAAGTGTTATCAGTAGTTTCTCGAACTGTTATAGACCTCATATCGACACGACTTATCAAGCTACTGGGGTCTGACGTTTACCACCCCTAGGCGAGATATGCGACTTATCAGACGACGTGACCGGACTATACAGGAGTGTTACTGATTGGATTCACAGGAGAATGTACAGGCTTGCTTGTTGATCTTCTGATTGCTCAATACCTGGGTGACTGTTACGTTTAGCTAACCTCTTGCAGCTTGTGGGTGTTTGATATGATCATCACCTACTGCCGGCGTATTGACGATTCTTTAGAGTCCTACACAGAGGTTTCTTGGCTCAGGCAAAACGGAGTAGGAGCACATATGTGATATGTGCGGGACCGAGGATAATGCGATATGAGATACCGTATTATATTCTCACGATATTTGTTATCAGCCAGGTCATCGGATCAAGTGTTGATTCGATGAATCGGTAAATGATATATTAGTTGGTTATATGCGATATAGCCGGAATGTCGGATGAAGTGTTGATTCGATAAGTTAATGTATAAAAATATATATGATATATTAAATTACATTAACTAATATTAGCTCACTAAAAGATTCTTTTTCTCACTCGGGTAATACATTGATATATATGCGATATATGTTAATTGTATTATTTTATTTTGTTACAATAAATATTATATATGTGATATATAATATTATAAGATGATATGATTACTAATGCAACATGTTTAGTGGAGATTAAACAAGGTTAGGGTTTGAATTGGGTTAGTTCATTCATGAACCTTCTAGAAGGTTTCTTTTTGTTTTTGCTAAGATATTTTCAAATGACTCATGGTTTAACCCAACCCAAACCCTAGCCTTAGTTAAAATCTCTACAAGGGTTTAGTTGACCATGGTTGCATTATTCATCATGATTATCTTTTCATTATTCATCACAAAAGGATTCACTGTTCTTCTTCTTCTTCTTCCTTCTCTTTTGATGGAAAAGCTTTCTTGCTTTGATTTTGTGATGAAAGTGAGTGAGAATAAGAAAATAAATGAGTGCAAAAATCCTACTTCATCATCCTCATTTAACCTTGCCATTTAGATGAGGGTGTTCACTTCATTTAGTGAGTAAGAGCTTTTGTTAATGAAACTTCAAGGTAAATCATCTTTGTTATCGAAGATCGGAAGCAAGCTTGTATCTTTCTCTTCATGGAGCCTCTCGAGAGTCCAGAACATGATGATCGCAGCGAAGGGACCTCAACACGGAGCTTAAGAATTGAAGGACCGGATCTACAAAGATTGTAATCCCTCTCACTTAGTGTTAAAGTGTTTAACATACTTGTTTTCGCCTAATCTCTTGTTTAAAGATCCGGCTTTGGGTTGTTCGGCACGGATAAATTTTAAATCGGGTATGATTGATGCCTTGTAGACCTTAGTGCGTGTGCCTAGCAACCTTACAGTGGTATCAGAGCTAAGCTAGAGCTTTAGGTGAAGTTTAAAGTCCGATCGAACCCGGACACCCCGACGAATACCCTTCTCTGGATAATTTTTAAAATTGTTGATTTTTTCATATTAAAAATACTCAGAAAAATCAGCAGGGTATTTTAGGAATTACTGTGAAATACGACATCTTAATTCCACTAAAGCGCCGCGGAACCGTGGCAATACCTTGCTTATGCGGCGGTTCCATAGCGGAATAGTAGAATTAGGGTTAGGGTTTTTACAGTAACTTCAGTACCAACTTCCTGATTCTTCTGGGAACTTTTAATTATACTCAAGTGTTGAGTTTTCTGGGTTGTTTTTGGGACTCGTTGATTCGATCGAATAATTTAACTTCATTTAAATTTTTCCGGATATTTTTAGAAACTGTTAAAAAGTTCGAACGGATATCAATAACTCACTTTTTCCCCTGTCGGAAAATTTTCAAAAGTTGGATTTTTTCTCGAGTTTGAAACTTTCGGAAAATCGTGCAAGTAACGCGGTGGACCCTCTAGAAGACAACAAATCTTAACTCGATTATGTGACCGTCTTGAACTGCTTTTGAACCTTAGGGTTTGGGGCAGTACGGCGTGCCACATGTGAGGCGTTGGCTTGACCCTTCTACGGCTGGACCATTGGTACTGTGGCATGTGATGGATGTTTTTAAACTAATTTTAAGTGTCGAGAACTATTTGGGAAAATTTGGGTGTTTGATTATTCGATCGGAAAGTTTAACATTGTCTATTTATCTGGAATGTGATACAATATTTGGAATCCACAAATAGTTATGAGAAAACTAATTTGAATGTTATAAATCTAGCAGTTCAGTCTCAATTGATCGGTTGCCATGAAATTTTGATGTGATCAAAAGTCTGTCACAATCACGTAGCATACGTGGATACTCGCCGGGTAAACTTAATAGACAGCCACGCCCCATAGCTCCGACTAAGTGACTGTAGGAGAACACCGTCGCCAAAAGCATCCGTTCGGGTGCTCGCGGCAGCGGCGTTCCGCCTTAGTGCACTTCGTCGACGGCATCCGGGGGTGGGGCTGTTTACTAAAGTTTCCGACGAGCATTCAATCAAGATGTCGGGAATCTTGTTGAATTGCCCGACTTGATATTGAAAAGAGTTTTCGATAATGAGGCTACATTGCGGGGTTTATAATTGTTAGGCATGCGATGTCTAAGAAATTCATTTGGTTAGGCATGCGATGTCTAAGAAGGTTGCGGATTCCAACTGTTGTAGTTTTACACTTTCTTTTCAGTGACCGTAAGCATAGTATGTGGTGTATCGCCGGCTTCGTTGCTATACATCAACGACAATCAGGATACGCATACTTGCTTACGTTGATGATATGAGATATTATGTGTTGCTGTGATATGTTATATTAGATCGTCGCGTTCTGAATAGACCGGGGTTTTATGTGAGATGAGAGTTTTTCTTTTTCATTCATGTAAAATTCAATTGTATGTAATATTCTTTTATTGGGGCACTTCCGGGCTGAGGATGATGTCACCATTGTATATTATTTACTTTTCCGCATTAGGTAGACCCAAGGCGGGGAGCACAAGTAACCGGGTTCTAGGGTCCGGTGGGAGACCATCTCGAGGAGTCGAGACCGGGTCTCCTAACCCTAGAATTGGCAGTGTTGCTTGCCTCTCTCGTAGAGGTCTAGGGATATAGGTTTGGCTATTCATCGCGACCATGGAATCCGTGTTCTATACAGGCTCATATTGAAAACACGGACCACCTAGTATATCCAATATTTCATATATGTTCTTCTGCTGCAATATTCTGTGATGAGATCATATTACTGCCTGAGACGAATGTTTATATTATATATATGAGATATATGTTATATTGCAGATTTCGTTTCAAATGTGATGCTTGTGAAGCATATTAAAATGGGACTTCATTAATAAGATTACTGAAACTAAAAAGAAAGCTAAAGATGTTGTAGAAACTTGTCTCAAAAAAACTGGTAGCTCTAGATCTTTCTTTGCATAGCGGTGTTCCTTGTAGAACATGCAGCACCTTATTCGATAAAGAAAGAGCCGAGGTCCCTTCACCGGGAGTGACCTCTTTAGTGAAACTAGCAGATGCTACAAACTCGGTTTGTCTTTTGATTGCTTATATAGTTTTTGCTTTGCATAGTGATATTTGTGAAATATCCTGCACCTTATTCGATGAGGAAAGAGCCGACGATCCCTTCAACTGGAGTGACCTCTTTAGCAAAACTAGAAAAAAGCCTCAAAAACACTCCATTTAAAATCACTCGAATCTACAACGATATAAAGTTCATTACGCAAAGGGTTTTCTTAAAAACCTGTTATAGCCCTTCGTCATTTCAGATAAGTAGTTTTTAGTATTCGTGCTGCGTTTGTTGACTTAGTCAAGGCGTAGTGTGCGGTAGCTGATTAGTGCTTATCTGCAAAGCATATGATGCGATTGGATTAGGGTAGTCGTGCGGCCTTGTTGACTCAGTCAAGGTCGTGCGGGTGGGTTTAATTCAATCGGGAAATGACGGGTTGAACTTTACTTGCGGTCTATGGTTTGTTGATTTAATCAAGGTCATAGATCGCTTGGGGAAAAATATTATTAGGAATTTCAAGGTTGAAATTTGCAATGAGATTGCATACCTTCTATGAGATAGTTGGATCCCGATACCCGCTGCGAGTAAGAGTTATTTGTGAGAGAGTTTTACACATTACAATTAGCCGATCAAGTAAGTGTCAAGAAAGGTGTTAACGGGGTTACACCCATGGGAAAACGAGGTTTACTTTAATTAGGTTCGTGCGAAAACACGGGGAACCTCCCTCAAAGTACCAACACTGGCCTGGCTGAAAGATTGGCGAACTTGTAGCATGTAATTAATCCTGGCTAGTCTTTCCTTTTAGTGTTTGAAAGAAGATTTGACTAAAACAGTGGGAGACCTCCTGATTAGATAAATTGATAACCAATCTAATCTTGTAAAAGCGCACGCTGAGTGTTTTCTTCTTTCTCTCTCTCCTGGTTACGACTATGTCACGGCTTAATCAAGATAATAATACGGATATATTGACCGAACCCGCTTGTTATATTGCGTTGGGGAACGTTAGTTCCGCTCCAACTTATAATTGTTATAAGACAGAGCAGGAAATAGGGGATTACCAGAATTCCCGTGCCGCCCTAATGAAGAAAGTGCATACTGATGCATCTTCTTCGGGTGTGTTCATTACAGAGAACTGTTTCTTAGTATCCTTTACGTCCTGGGTATTTGATACCGGATCAGGATTCCACATATGTAATTTGTTACATGGGCTACAGATAGGTAGAGAACTGAGAACGGGTGAAAAGTTTCATGAGATAGAAACGGTGCAAGTGTTGAAGCCAAGTCTGTTGGTCACTATCACCCTGTATTACCCGAATTCATTGATTCTGAACGAATGTTATTAGATACCGAACCTGAAGTACAACATCATATCAGTCTCTTTATTAGTAAAGAAAGAATATAATTTTGTATTGTTAGATAATATTTTGAACATTTTCTATATCAAGAGTTGATCGGTTCAGGCACGTTATCTAAAAGCATGAACGTTCTAAATCAAACTACAGTTCTTAGTATACAGAACACACACAAGAGAAAGAGTTCAGAAATGAACGAATCCTTTTTGAGGCATTGTAGACTAGGTCGTATCAATGCGACCCGACTAGCTGAAGTTACATATAGATGTATATTTAAATTAGTTTGAATTTACATCTTGTGAAACTTGCCGGTCATGTCACAGAGATAAGATGACCACAGCTCTATTTATTGGAAACAGAGAAAGAGTTAGTGAACTCTTGGGATTGATACATGTTGATGTATAAGGTCCCCTGTCTACACATGCCAGGACCGGTTCTTTGTACTTCATTACATTCACTGATTACCTCTCAAGATCCGGACATATGCTCCTGTTGAAACACAAGTCTGGAACTTGTGAGAAATTCAATGAATATAAGTTAGAAGTAGAGAACCAAAAACGGGTATAAGTGTTATGTCCTTTGATGAGATCAAGGAGGAGAATACTTGAGCACGAAGATCCTGGACTATTCTAAAGAAGAATGAGATTCTCTCTCAGCATTACTCCTACGTATACATGATTGTTAGGGATTCTGCATGTTCAAGTTTTAGTTTAAATACCGCAATCAAGACGGTTTCGCTTGTAGCTAGCCGGTTGAGTACGGGTCGTCCGCAGGGAGATGGGAGTCTTTTTCAATGTGTTTTAACGAGTTAAGTCCGAGAGTTCAGATTTGTTTGTGATTATCTAAGTGTTAAGTTGATGTTTTAAAGAGAGCTTGTTAGGGTTAGGATTAGGTTAGTTTGAGTTAGGAGTCTCCTCATCTTTCGTTGCCCCTCTTAATATCGGTGTTACGGTAATCGGCAACAACGGGGATTAGCACGACTAGGAAGGAACTTGCGAGTATAAGCTAGGCTTTCCAACGCATAAGTTCTTCCTTTTGGTTCTTGTACGTCAGTTCTTGGCTCTTAGCCATAACCTCCGGTTAATTCAACCACAACCGGTCTCACTACGGAATCACCGCTATCATGTAGGATAGGGTGCCGTAAGGAGCGGGTTGTGGTTCAATTAACGGGAGTCGAATTAAGCTGTTGGGCAAGGAAAGAGTGAGAGAGATTTCCTTCTCTCAAACTTCCCTTATCCTACCCTAACAAGTATGAACTACTCACACATCATGGTACGGAAAAATAAAACAAAACAAAAGAGGAAGATAGAAAGAAAGAGATTAGAAGAATACGACTAGCTATTTGTGACCTCACCTTGGCGAGGATCGAGCGTAAGCATCATTGTCGTATTAAGGATAAAGAAAAAGAGAAGAAAGAAACAACAAGAAAATAACAACAACTACTTAACGAATAAAAATTACAACAATTAACAAGATAAAGAGACAAGCATGATAATAAATGGTTCTTCTTTATTCATCACTCTTCACTCACAAGCTCACTACAAGTTTCAATGGAGAAGAGGTGAGAAGAGGAAGAAGAAACACAACTAATCCTAGCAAAATGAAAATACAAGAATGGACCCTTTCCTTCACAAAGTTCTGGGCTATTTATAGGCTGGAGAAGGAAAACCTAGGGCAACATTCAGAACCCTTATAAAAAGACCAACATACCCCAAAAAATCCAACGTCTGCTGCCACCATACGGCCGTGGATCCGCGGCCTAAGCCAGCTTATGCCGCGGATCCGCCGCACTATGGTGGAGTCAGGGGGTCGGGTTCTTGGTACTTCCCTGGTCTGCTGTCCCCTCTTGTCTGGTATATGTATTTTCTGAAAATACTTCCACATTTCTTCCAGAATTTCTGTTGAGGGAAAGGTGGACTTTGGACATGGATTTTCTTGAGCTCCGCGTAGATTTCTTGGTTTTGGTGTTGCCATAGTGCTTTGTGCATGAAGGTGACAATTGATTTGTCATTTTGTCTCCTAAACTGGTGTATGGCAACAGACGGATAAAGAGCGGAGACCCGTGTTTTATCTGTGGTTGGCAGGAACTCGGATTTTATCGTATTTTTCCATGGATTTCACCGTTTAGAGCCGAGAACCTGTATCCTGCAATTGACTAGCAAACACGGCTCAAGAGTACCTACCGATATGCAATGTGATAAAAATTGGGCGGTATAAAAATGCAAAAATCTGATATAAACAAATACCCCCAAACTTATCATTTGCTCGTCCCGAGCAAAGCCAATTTATTCACAAAAAATTTCCTAACCTCACTTTCGCAGGGAACGCGATTGCACTGAGCATGTGCAACAAGCCGTTAAACCTCTAGGTGTCCCTAGTAGGAGGAGTGTTGTCTCCTGAGGGTTTTCAGCAGATACTACCCACAAAATCCGGTCAAGTTGGCTTCGTAAAATAACTAAGATTCAAGCCCTAAAGTTTTGTTTCAGAAAATAACAATTCTATAATCCTAAGTCTAGACAATCGAACCTTTATTTTACACACCTCGCTTCTTATTTAACTACAGATTTTATATGTCTTTACGTGCAGTGCAAATAGTGTCGTTAAGTTCCAGAAGGATCGATTAAAGTCATCATATCGCACAATAAAGCCCAGATAACAATTTTAAAAGGATCACATAAGTTTTATAAAGAGTTAAGCATTTTTCAAGTTTCGTTTTCCAGTAAAGTTTCAACTTCAGAATTTCTATCTTCCCTAACAGGAAACTAGGTCTTATTCTTCACTCCACCTTTTTCTTGTTTTCATTTCATACACACCTCTGTGAACGTGCAATAGTCTTTATCATAGAGTAAAACCTTCATATCTCCGCTAAATTTTTTTTTATAAAAGTCTGTCTTTTATCAAGATTATTCTCACACAAAGAACCGTTAGGAATTTTAACTCGGAGAGAACACTTGCTTGACTTTGTTTTAATCTGGAGTTTCTAGGCTTCTTAGCGGGCTTTGGGCCAATGCACCCAAACCAGTTGGTTTTAGGGCATTAGGTGTAGAAACACCCCAGCGGACTTAATTACTCAAGTTACCTAGGTCCAAAAACAAAAGACAGTTTGGCGTGAAAATCAGATGATTTAATACGAACGGAGATATAACCGGCAGTTCAATTATTTTTTTTGGATAAAAGACGTGTTTAGTGGGTTCGGTGTGTAATCATTCCTATCAAGTTTCAGATGGGTTATTTTTCAGACTTAGTTCCAATTACGGCATCAATAACATTCCTTCATATTCGCTTTACTTCATAAACTATTCTTGACATTACTTATTTCAGAACAAACCTATTTGATCCTCAAAAAATCATTTATCTGTTTAAAAGTTTTTAAATATAAAAGACTTGTCATCAAATTCCCAAAAACTCACGACACGTGTAGTATGCTGTAAAGACGTATATCAGCTATAGTTAACTTCAAAGGAGAGTTATCTTTCAGGTTTTCAGAATCTAAACATAAGATTTAGTTATTCCTATTTTTTCAAACAAAAACCGTCGAAATGTTGAATTAGAGTTCTTCCACAAGCTAACTTGACAAAAAAGTTTTTATATTTTTTCGAAAATTTTTAGATTTTTATGGATTTTATGGATTTTAATATGCAGATGCAAAATATACATATGAATGCGAAGGTAAGAAATGCGTACCGAGCGTACCCCCAAACTTAAACTGGACAGTGTCCTCACTGTCGTTGCATGAAGAGATCATTTGAAGGGTCAAAATTGTCGGTTACCGATACACAAATTTTTATGTGTTTTTTTTAAAGAAAAGAAAAAGAATATACACAAATATATACAAAATGGTTTGTACATACCCCCAAACTTATTTGGAACAGTGTCCAATATTCTTGGCTGGATAACCGAAGTTTGGATGTAGGCAGAGGAAGATCTTTCAGGGTAAACCGGCTCCTGTAGGAACAGGAGCTCCTCTGTTGGTTCGGCGCTAAGGTACGGTTTGCATCGGTGTCCGTTTACTTTGAAAAGTGAACCGTCCTTTGGATTTTCCAAATCCACGGCGCCCTGCGGATGCACATTCCGCACAAAATACGGCCCTTTCCAGCGAGATCTGAGCTTTCCACGATGGAAGTGAAGTCGGGTGTCGTAAAGCAATACCTGCTGACCAGGTACGAAGGTTTTGCGCAAAAGGTGTTTATCGTGAAACACCTTCGTTCGGTTCTTAACAACAACCGCGTTATCGTAAGCCTCATCCCTAAGTTCGTTTAGTTCGTTCAACTGCAGCTTCCGATGGATGCCCGCATCCTCGAGAGACAGATTCAGCTCCTTTATCGCCCAAAATGCGCGATGCTCTATTTCGACAGGAAGGTGGCAGGCTTTTCCGTACACAAGCCGATAGGGAGACATGCCAAGGTCGGTCTTATAAGCGGTTCGAAATGCCCAAAGGGCATCAGTGAGTTTCAGCGACCAATCCTTACGGTTCTTGGAAACCGTCTTCTCCAGTATCTGCTTGATTTGCCGATTTGAAACTTCGGCCTGCCCGTAGGTTTGGAGGTGGTAGGGCGTAGAAAGATTATGATTAATGGAGTATTTCCGCATCAAGGCCTCGAAAGTCCTGTTGCAGAAATGACTTCCATTGTCGCTAATGATCGCACGGGGGTGCCCAAACCGGGAGAAAATGTTTTCTTTAAGGAACCTAACGACAACCTTGTTGTCGTTAGTCCGGCTGGGCACAGCCTCGACCCATTTAGAGACGTAATCAACAGCTAGAAGGATGTACAAGTCCCAAAAGAGCTGGGAAACGGCCCCATGAAATCTATCCCCCAAACATCGAAAATCTCCACAACCAAGATCGGTTGGAGCGGCATCTCGTTCCTCCGGGATATCCGGCCCATGTGTTGGTACCGGGAGCAAGTCTTGCAATAGTCATGAGCGTCTTTGAAAAGTTGTGGCCAGTAGAAACCACATTGCAAGATCTTCTCAGCTGTCTTTCTGGGGCCAAAATGCCCGCAACATGCTTGGTCGTGGCAAAACGACAGCACACTCTTGAATTCCTCATCAGGGACACACCGACGAAAAATCTGGTCGGGACAGTACTTGAACAGATAGGGTTCGTCCCAGTAAAAGTGCTTTACTTGGGATAAGAAGCGAAGTCTGTCCTGACTCGACCATTCAGTCGGTAGTAATCCTGTGGCCAAATAGTTCACAATATCTGCGAACCAGGGTTCGCATGATACTGTCAAGAGCTGTTCATCCGGGAAAACGTCGTTGATCGGAATTAGAAGCGAAGGCGAAGAAGGAAGTCATGAAAGATGGTCGGCAACCACGTTTTCACATCCTCGTTTGTCCTTAATGACAAGGTCAAACTCTTGAAGCAAGAGGATCCAACGGATTAACCGAGATTTTGCATCTTTCTTCGTAAAAAGATGGCGCAGAGCATAATGGTCCATGTAGACAATGACTGGAGAGCCGATGAGGTAGGGCCTGAACTTTTCTAAAGCAAATACAACAGCTAAGAATTCCTTCTCAGTTGTTGTATAATTGAGTTGTGCGTCGTTCAGGGTTCGGCTCGCATAATAGATTACGTGCGGCTTCTTGTTGATGTGTTGTCCAAGGACAGCACCAATGGCAAAGTCGGATGCATCGCACATAATCTCAAATGGGTGTGTCCAGTCAGGTGAGGAAAGAACGGGAGCAGAAGTGAGTGAGCGTTTCAGTGACTCGAATGCAGTTGTTGGTGATAGTGCCCTCAGAGTCAATTATTGGATCACAGGCACGTGATTGCAATGATTGAGGGAGGACCTATCCCGGTAGGACAGTCTTACTCAAGATGATAGTATGCTATCTGGTTTATCTTTATCATCGTGTACTGCTTTAGGTGACCTGACATGTCGCTATTACACGTTGATAGAGCCCCTAGGATTCTTGCTTGACGACCAGCAGTATGATGGCGATCATATACGTGGGAGCTGGGGTCTATAAGCACATCCTTAAAAGGTCCCTAGTCGTGGGAGTTTCGAGACTGGGCATCGATACTCCATTAGTAGACTAGTGTATACAGTCGAGACCCCGACGAGGGGCGGTGGCCGGTCTCACAAGCCACTGGTGTCAGTTGGATCACCTAAGATGTATACAGGTGCTCATTGGGTTATGAGTACACCGGACAGGACTCGCCGGGAACATGCTAGTTGGTCATATACCAGACGTCAGATGGCAGTTCCCTGGTGACATGTGTACAGGTTAGTTCATCGACCTGAGATCGTCATTTGTCTCGTGTGAGTTCCCACTGTACTTTGATTACTACCCTACCACGGCTCAAAGGAGTCGTGCAAACAGGTTTTAGTTGGGTACAGTCCCGAGCCACATGGAGGCAGTGAGCGGATCTGCAGGGGTTCGTCTCTCCCGGTATTGGGGGTGAGGTCGCGCTGTGTCTAGGAGAGCCATTACGCAAAGCCCTCGGCCGAGGCAGGAGATTTACTGGTAGGTATTCCAGTAGTATCTCAGGGCGTTCTGGGCTACGCTCCGACACGACTTGTACCGCCTTTGGGGGTCTGACTTTTACCAACCCCCTAGGCCCGCCATGCGATACTCATAGACGAACGGACCGGACTGTACGGATATTGTCACTGACAGGCTCAGTAGGGTGTCAGGATGAGTTCGCTCATCGACGTCCCTTTTGGTCAATAGCTGGTGGCCCGTCACGTATTGGCTTATACCTCTGACGTGCTAGTGGTTAAATCCACAGCCATTGTATTGACGAGTCTTTAGAGTCCACCACACTTTCAGTTACTCAGCTTTCGGGCGAAACGCTGTAGAGGCCGTATGGAGATATGGCAGGGTCCGATCAGATACGTGCGGTATTGCACGGATCAGGATCAGACAGTTTTGTACTAGTGGCCGTATAGTTATATGGCAGGGTTCGATCAGATACGTGCGGTATTGCACGGATCAGGATCGAACGGATTATACTAGCCGGCTTTGGTTTAAGCCGGTACTAGTTTAGTACAGTGTAGATTTTGTCTCATTGCATTTGTATCCGGACGGAATACAGATGCGGGTGTGTATGCACAGTATCGGGGTTTTCCTGTAATTTATTACGGGACCAGTTTTCTGGAGTTGCCAGTTTGCATTCCGTTCCGGCCGGTTTTCCTTTGTTCTTTCCCGGCCGGACTTTTCCGATGGAGGGGGTAATTTGCAGTTTTGCAAATTACACTTTGTGGAGGGGTTTTATGCAATTGTGTTGATTATGATACCTTTCATATCTTGCTCCATGCTTGCATTAATTTGACATGATATAGGTATGGGTTTAAAGTGAAAGCATGGTTGAAGTTTTCATTGACTTTGGTTGTAGTCACCACTTCCTTGCTCCTACACTCACCTCCCTTCATGTATATGTTATGATATTCATTCCTCCACCATCTTCTACTCACTTGAAGAAAAAAGTCTTTCATGGTTATGAGAAAAGAGAGAAGAAGAAAAAGAAAGAGAGAAAGAAAAAGAATGAGAGAGTTCATTTCATCTTCTTCTTGCTAGAAAATTGAAAGCACCAATTTTCTTTACCTCTTCCTCCATCCATCAATGGCAACTACATAAACTCCAAGAGACAAAGTTTCTACACTACTTCCTACAGCAAATCTTGAGCATGTCGAGTTGCCGGCTTCATGCTCGAGTTGCCTCGGTATTGAGGCGGGAGCCCGTAAAAGACGAAGGCGATGTGGTGCCCTTTCCGGCGAGGAGGCGACGATGTGGAGCCAAGCTTTTCCGCGGGAGATCGGGATGATGAAGAGAAGACCGGAGGACTCGGATCACTCGGTATACTTCTCACCCTATCTCTTGTTAGCTAGCGTAGGTTAATGGTAAACGATCCGGGTTTTCTTTGTCCGCGGTAGCGCCGGTTTCCGAGTAAGGAAAAATTTTGATTCCGCAATTTGGCCTCGAGTAAGACGGCCGGGGCGCTGCCGTGGCGCAACATGGTATCAGAGCCACGCCATTAACCTAGCCTAGCTTGTTCTAATGCGTTTTACTTATCCGATCGACCAAAATCTCAAAAACCGTATTTTAGTTCACATCAGTTTCTGTTGAAATTTTTTGGTGTCTAAAAATTTTTCTGGTAGTCTCAGAAAGATGTGCAGGGAGTTCTAAGAACTCTGGGAAAAAACGACAAAGTGAACCCTTACTTGGAGCGCGGAAGCGCGGCAATACCCCCATTTATGCCGCTCTTCCGCCGCACTATGGTGGGCCCACTTGGTCATTTTTCTTCAGTTGTCTTATGGGCTGAAAATAGGGCTTTTGGGATATTAAAATTGGGCCAGTTATTTCTGTGAGTGCTACAGTTTTCTTTTGGGGCCCGCTTGTTAATTATTTGATCGATCGGATATTTTAAACACATTATTTCACAGTATTTACATTATATCTGCGACCGTGAATGTCACTCGATCGGTAAATCCGGTCTAACTGCTATAGCCCGGTTAGACGGATTTGCGAACGTGACCTTCACGTTGATGTTCTATGTTTATGCTGTGATGTTGCGGATCGGTCGTGGGGGATAGCCTGGATGCAATGCTAGTACAGTTTTGGTGTATTATGTACATTTGATATTGCGGGGCGAGCGTCCGACATGTGGACTGCCGTCACTGCCTGTTTGTATTATTCTTTTGGGGCACGACCTGGTTGCGGTCGATGTACCCGGTGTATGTATATTTTACTTTCTGTACTAGGGTTACCCCGAGGTGGGGTGCACGGATAGCCGGGTTCTGGAGGGCAACGGGCCCGCATCTCAGGGCATTGAGACGGAGGGGGCTTCAGTCCAGGATTGGCGGGCTATTCGCCGCACTCGTAGGGGGTACAGGTTGACCCAGGAGGGGTGCCCAAGTTACCGGATTCCGTGAAGTGCTGGGTGGTCCATTCACGGTACTGAAGGGGGCTGCCTCGCTTCAGGTTTTGGCGGGTGACTTGCCGCGCCCGTAGGGGTCTAGGATTTCATTGCACAGGCTATCCACACGACCAGGGGAACGTCGGGTTTCAGCAGCGGCTCTGTGAAACCCGGGGTTTCCAGATATCTGTATTGTTCTGTGATGTTGTTGGAACACTTTTTCAAAAAGCTGTTATTGCAAGGACGTTCACTTTTGTTTTGCATCGTGGTATTCATTTGGAATATCCTGCTCCTCAGTCGACGAGGCAAGGGCCGAGATCCCTTCACCGGGAGTGACCCCTTGGACAGAAGTTTGCGTCAGGGCAATAACTTCACTATAGCCGATTACTTTTGCTTTGCTTCGTGGTATTCAGTTGGAATATCCTGCACCTCATTCTACGGGGAAAGAGCCGAGATCCCTTCACCGGGAGTGACCTCTTTAGTAAAGGTTTTCGTCACTATATTTTCTAAAAGGCTATGCAGTTCCTTCAACAATATCAAGTTCATTACGTTAAAGGTTTTTCGCCAAAAACCAGCCGTAGCCCTCCGTCATTTCCTACAGGTATTATTTGGTATTCGTGCTGCGTTTGTTGACCTAGTCAAGACGTAGTGTTCGGTAGCTAAGTGGTACTTGTTTGTTGCATAAGTGGGAATGGTTAAGACAGTCGTGCGGCCTTGTTGACCTAGTCAAGGGCACGTACGGGTGGGTTTAATGCAATCCAGAATAATGACGGGTTGAACTTGACTGGCGGTTTATGGTTTGTTGACCTAGTCAAGGTCATAAACCGCTTGGGGTAAAAATCTTATCGGGAGTTTCAAAAGAACTGAAACTTGCCAGGCATGCGCATACCTTCTGGAGTGTGGTGACTTGAGTGGATTCCGTCAAGTTATCATGCGATGATAGTTGGATCCCGATTCCCACTGATGAGTTGGTTTACTCCTCGGCTGATCCCGACTAATTCTTCTTTCAGGTTTGGAGGAGAATTTGAGGTACAGTGGGAGGTTTCCCGATTAGTTAAAGTGATAACCATTCTGATCTAGGATAGAGTGCACGCTGAGTGTTTCTTTTCTCTCTCTCTGGCAGCGACCATTGACCCGACCCTGGACTATGACTCAGTGACCAAGTTGACCGAACCTTCTTAACACTGGCTTTTGGATTGTCAGAGTTGCAGACCTCATTGCCACTCCTACTTTTACCCTTTTTTCCAGGACACCCCGTATTACTACGAACGTCCACTTCCATTGGACAAAACCATCGTATGGTTAGATACGAACTCGAAGGACTTCGAGGATGGTTTCTGGTTCTGGAGAAAACGGATAGGATTATTCAGTTGTCTTTTCTTTTCACCTTCTCTCAGGTTGCGAGTACTCCTTGGTTTAGGAGTAGTACACCTATTACGCAAATTGGATAGTCTTCTTCCAAACCTTAGGCTGGTGCCGACCGGTAGGGAATGAAGGAAACCAATTAGCATAACGATGGTGTGCAGAAGGTATTAAGTTAAGACAAAATAAAGGGATTCGTAAGAGGGCAAAGTAAATTGCGACTGCTATTCACGACCGAACCAAGTATTTCTTCGCCAATCCTAAATCACCTTTGCATTTCTCCAGGACACTCCGTATCACTACGAAGATCCACAGTTTATTTGGATACTCCATCGTATGGTTATATACGAACTCGAAAGGAACTTGTTCCAGTTCGGGGATGGATTCTGGTTCAGGAGAAATAGGAATAAAGTACATTCAGGTGTCTTTTATCTTCACCTTCTCTCGCAATGCGAGTGCTCCTAGGATTAGGACAGTACACCCTTTATGCCTTTTGGATAGTCTTCTTCCAAACCATAGGCTGGTGCCGAACGGTAGGGAAGGAAGAAAACCATTTGGCCTGAAGGGGTGTACAGAAGGTAATGACTAAAGACATATGAAGGGATTAAGAAAGATGGCAAAGAATTATGCGGTTACAGTTGTGAATCTGGATAATGGAAGAGGCATTACTAGGAATACCAGGATACCCCGACGAAACATTTCAATGTTTCAGTTTCACTGTGTACTGTTAATGAAAAACTGATTTTCCGATTAGACACTTACTCCAGGGTATGTATTTACCAGGTATGATTCTCACATCTGTATGGTTTTACAAGATGATGAGTGGGAGTAAGTTATTGGGAATTGGGTGATCATCCTCATTATATCGGGATTCGTTGTAATCGGTGATATTTGAGGAAGTCACCTGGGTTGTTTGCCGGACGGCAATTATTTGGTTTTGAATATCCGCGGTTATGCACCAATTTCAAATTGATATATCTGTACGTCTATTTTCATAGAGTGAGATATACCTTTTGATATTATGTCGATGACATTTACCTATATCAGTGGATGGTTAGGTAAGGAGCATTAAACAGCGGTGTAATTCTTCTTAACCATAAGTACAGTTCTCAACATACGACGCACAGTGAAAGAGTTGTTAGACTCAGCGGACTTATACAGAGTATTGTATATTGTCCAGTGTCCATTAGGACAGAGGGGTTGGTCCTCATACTATATTCTGTTTACTTTTAACTTTTCTAGTTCTTAGACATGTGCTTCGTGGAAACATAGGGTCTGAGTTTTGAGGAGTTATTGGTATAAGAATAGAGTAGAGAACCAGGTATAGCAAGTATCGGGATTCTTCAAAGTGATCGAAGATGTAGATACTTGTGTATGGTATTCAGTTGATAGTAATGATAAAGAGAAATTGCTTCTCTTTCAGGTTACTCATAATTGGAAGCATTCCTAAGTTGAGTAACGCTGATCGGCCTCCTTCCATTTAGTTGACATGCACTGGAGATAGATGCATGATTTGAATCTGGTTCAATTGAATCAGTGCCTCTGGTTCTATATTGGATATAGAACAGTTCATATCTTAACGATGTTAAGGTACGGGGAGTTGTCCGGCTTATGCTTAAAACCAGACTCCGGATAACTCAAGGCACGTTTCTGTAATGGCTTTTTGTGGGTTGACCCAGGCTAGGACTAGGGTTGACTTTCTACCATCTGGATGAACAATAGCAATATTGTTCTAGACTCGCTACAGTTTTTATTAATAATGGATTTTTTTTCAGAAAAGAAGTGGGAGTATGGTAGAACTGGAAGTGATTCCAGAACCACGAACGATTACTGAAGATTTGATAAGGAACCTAAAGATTCAATCTGATTTGACATTCCATTGGCCACTCCGCAGATAAGGTGGGTAACTTCAGGCACCCGAGAGGTACTCCGGTAGCCTCAAGGACGGTGACAGGGAAGTTCTTGTTTACCCACTCTTGCCCTTGTTGTTGTTCCAGGCTGCGAGACCCGGCAGGAGGATGAGTATAGCGTCGTTCTAAACTAGCTTTGGAAGTGCACGTCTATATGACTCTGCCAGAGGGTTGTCGTAGTCAGTGGGAGCAGCGAAAGCATTGGTGGACATCAGGCTTATGTCTATTTATAGACTAAAGCAGATGTAGCGGAGATAGATCATCCATTTCTGATGTGACAGTCATAGGTTTGACGTCATCAGAATAGGGGATGGATCTGTTGAGAAGGTAGTAGGAAGTGATATTCCTATACTACGATCGGTTATACTTTGGTCGTCACACAGTGGTTTCTCCACAAGGGACTTGGATATTATATCAGACATACTGGTTACTAGATCTATGGTTTTAGATCTAGATTTGGGTGGTTTCCCAATCTGGGTACCTTAACAGCATTCTTTGAGTATTTAGAATGGACGACTCCTGACACCGTAGTGTACCTGCAGTTGATGGAGTCACCCTCTCTAAAGGTGTCTTATAGACTAAAGGGGAGAGGGATACTCATGATTGGAAGATCACTTGCTTAGGCAATTGAGTCAATCATGAGATGTCAAGTACCACACCAGATGTTGTTCTTGCACTAGATGCAATAAGTTGATATTGATCCAATCCTGGAGAAACAGTCGGAAGCAGTCTTAGAACATAAGTGGATGTTCTAGGGATATGATAACGACAGCCTCATTTGGGAGACAGTTATCATTCCAGACTTCCAAGGTGACATGGACGACAAGGAGGTTGTCAGAGTTATAGTTCTCCCTCTGACGAGGGGCAGTATTTTGGACAGGTGGTCCAAGGCAATACTGAGGGAGGCATGGCGCGGGATACTGATTAAGTTCGGTTGATGATACAGTCTAAGAAGTTTGGATTTGGAGTTCATTTATGAGCTAGGTCCCATCAGACATCCAGACATTCTAAGACAGGTATTGCTCATTTCGGGAGATGGCTTTCTCCGCGAACTTGAGATATAGAGAGACATAGAAAGAAACATCACAGCGGATCCACTCACTGAGGCTATTCCTCGAACGCAACAGTTTCACAAACGAGCTTTGTGAGACTGACCAGTAGAGGAGTTGGGTGTTCGGTATCACACGGGCTATGAGTATGCGGCATCGCAATAATTAGCCTTGAGTGCAAGTGGGAGATTGTTGGTGATAGTGCCCTCAGAGTCAATTATTGGATCACAGGCACGTGATTGCAATGATTGAGGGAGGACCTATCCCGGTAGGACAGTCTTACTCGAGATGATAGTATGCTATCTGGTTTATCTTTATCATCGTGTACTGCTTTAGGTGACCTGACATGTCGCTATTACACGTTGATAGAGCCCCTAGGATTCTTGCTTGACGACCAGCAGTATGATGGCGATCATATACGTGGGAGCTGGGGTCTATAAGCACATCCTTAAAAGGTCCCTAGTCGTGGGAGTTTCGAGACTGGGCATCGATACTCCATTAGTAGACTAGTGTATACAGTCGAGACCCCGACGAGGGGCGGTGGCCGGTCTCACAAGCCACTGGTGTCAGTTGGATCACCTAAGATGTATACAGGTGCTCATTGGGTTATGAGTACACCGGACAGGACTCGCCGGGAACATGCTAGTTGGTCATATACCAGACGTCAGATGGCAGTTCCCTGGTGACATGTGTACAGGTTAGTTCATCGACCTGAGATCGTCATTTGTCTCGTGTGAGTTCCCACTGTACTTTGATTACTACCCTACCACGGCTCAAAGGAGTCGTGCAAACAGGTTTTAGTTGGGTACAGTCCCGAGCCACATGGAGGCCGTGAGCGGATCTGCAGGGGTTCGTCTCTCCCGGTATTGGGGGTGAGGTCGCGCTGTGTCTAGGAGAGCCATTACGCAAAGCCCTCGGCCGAGGCAGGAGATTTACTGGTAGGTATTCCAGTAGTATCTCAGGGCGTTCTGGGCTACGCTCCGACACGACTTGTACCGCCTTTGGGGGTCTGACTTTTACCAACCCCCTAGGCCCGCCATGCGATACTCATAGACGAACGGACCGGACTGTACGGATATTGTCACTGACAGGCTCAGTAGGGTGTCAGGATGAGTTCGCTCATCGACGTCCCTTTTGGTCAATAGCTGGTGGCCCGTCACGTATTGGCTTATACCTCTGACGTGCTAGTGGTTAAATCCACAGCCATTGTATTGACGAGTCTTTAGAGTCCACCACACTTTCAGTTACTCAGCTTTCGGGCGAAACGCTGTAGAGGCCGTATGGAGATATGGCAGGGTCCGATCAGATACGTGCGGTATTGCACGGATCAGGATCGGACAGTTTTGTACTAGTGGCCGTATAGTTATATGGCAGGGTTCGATCAGATACGTGCGGTATTGCACGGATCAGGATCGAACGGATTATACTAGCCGGCTTTGGTTTAAGCCGGTACTAGTTTAGTACAGTGTAGATTTTGTCTCATTGCATTTGTATCCGGACGGAATACAGATGCGGGTGTGTATGCACAGTATCGGGGTTTTCCTGTAATTTATTACGGGACCAGTTTTCTGGAGTTGCCAGTTTGCATTCCGTTCCGGCCGGTTTTCCTTTGTTCTTTCCCGGCCGGACTTTTCCGATGGAGGGGGTAATTTGCAGTTTTGCAAATTACACTTTGTGGAGGGGTTTTATGCAATTGTGTTGATTATGATACCTTTCATATCTTGCTCCATGCTTGCATTAATTTGACATGATATAGGTATGGGTTTAAAGTGAAAGCATGGTTGAAGTTTTCATTGACTTTGGTTGTAGTCACCACTTCCTTGCTCCTACACTCACCTCCCTTCATGTATATGTTATGATATTCATTCCTCCACCATCTTCTACTCACTTGAAGAAAAAAGTCTTTCATGGTTATGAGAAAAGAGAGAAGAAGAAAAAGAAAGAGAGAAAGAAAAAGAATGAGAGAGTTCATTTCATCTTCTTCTTGCTAGAAAATTGAAAGCACCAATTTTCTTTAACTCTTCCTCCATCCATCAATGGCAACTACATAAACTCCAAGAGACAAAGTTTCTACACTACTTCCTACAGCAAATCTTGAGCATGTCGAGTTGCCGGCTTCATGCTCGAGTTGCCTCGGTATTGAGGCGGGAGCCCGTAAAAGACGAAGGCGATGTGGTGCCCTTTCCGGCGAGGAGGCGACGATGTGGAGCCAAGCTTTTCCGCGGGAGATCGGGATGATGAAGAGAAGACCGGAGGACTCGGATCACTCGGTATACTTCTCACCCTATCTCTTGTTAGCTAGCGTAGGTTAATGGTAAACGATCCGGGTTTTCTTTGTCCGCGGTAGCGCCGGTTTCCGAGTAAGGAAAAATTTTGATTCCGCAATTTGGCCTCGAGTAAGACGGCCGGGGCGCTGCCGTGGCGCAACATCACACAGCTCGAGTTGAAGTCGAAAGGCGTATCCTTGGCCAGCAAAAGAGTCAAGGGCCTAGCAATCTTGCTAAAGTCCTTGATGAACCGTCTATAGAAATCTGCATGGCCAAGGAAGGCTCGGATATCTCTGACGCATCGGGGAGGAGGCAGATTGGAAATGACCTCAATCTTGGCTTTGTCAACCTCTATGCCATTTTGCGAGATGATATGTCCTAAGACAATACCTTCGCGCACCATGAAGTGGCATTTCTCCCAGTTCAAAGTGAGATTCTTGTCCTTACATCGGGTAAGGACAGCATCAAGATGCAGCAAACACTCGTTGAAGGAATCGCCGAAGATGGAGAAGTCATCCATGAAAATCTCCAGGAATTTTTCCACCATGTCTGAGAAAATTCCCATCATACACCGCTGGAAGGTAGCGGGCGCATTGCACAACCCAAAGGGCATGCGACGATATGCAAACGTGCCGAAAGGACAAGTGAATGTGGTCTTGTCCTGGTCTTTTTCGGCGATGGGAATTTGATTATAGCCGGAGTAGCCATCAAGAAAGCAGTAGTACTCATGTCCGGCCAATCGTTCAAGCATCTGGTCAATGAAAGGTAGCGGAAAGTGGTCTTTCCGCGTTGCGGCGTTGAGTTTTCTGTAATCAATGCATACTCGCCACCCAGTTTGGGTGTGAGTAGGGATTAACTCGTTCACCTAGTTGGTTATGACCGTGATGCCCGACTTCTTGGGGACAACGTGGATGGGGCTAACCCACTGGCTATCAGAGATAGGGTAAATGATACCACTATCTGGACATTTTACGATTTCCTTCTTCACAGCCTCTTTCATGACTGGATTGAGACGTCTTTGTGGATCCCGGGCCGGTTTGGCTTCATCCATCAGATGAATGTGATGCTCAACGATCAGGGTACTAATCCCCTTGATGTCCGCCATGGACCAGCCAAAAGCTTGCCTATTGCTGTGCAAGACCGCGAGAAGGGCTTTCTCTTGCTCGGGAGCTAGAGAAGCCGAGATGATGACAGGGAGGGTCTCGTTCTTACCTAAGTAAGCGTACTTAAGGTGAGACGGCAAAGGCTTGAGTTCGAGCGTTGGAGGTGAAACGATGGAAGGCAAGATTGGTGCAAAGGTCTCGAACTCAAAGGACTCCAGCAAAGGTTCAAAGCGAGTGTAGGCAACCGAGTTGGATGGTTCAGGTAACTCATCCGGAAAGTCGAAAGATTCAAACTCGGGTTGTGCGCAGCTAAGATCGTTTGAAAACGTGAAATACTCGTAGTCGTTGTCGGGCGCAGATACAGCAGCAGGTTCGAAGAGAAACGCAGTAGTGGCGTCAAGATTATCGTGATCAAACAGAAACTCCTTGAATTCACACTCTTCTGGGGTGATCTCCTGGATCGAGCAGACATCCAGTATATGAGCATTAGGTTCGGCGGGCATATTCCCCAACCTAAAAATGTTGAGTTCAATCGTCATATTTCCAAAAGAGAGGTTCATCGAACCATTGCGACAATTGATCACAGCATTTGAGGTTGCGAGAAATGGGCGACTGAGTATCACCAGAATTTGATTCCGGGGGTTAGCTACAGGCTGTGTATCTAAGACAATGAAGTCAACGGGGAATATGAAGTCCCCGACTTTTATTAACACATCCTCTAGCTCACCCCTAGGATGGGTGATCGATCGGTCGGCAATTTGAAGAGTGCAGTGTGTGGGTTTCAGCTCTCCGACGCCTAATTGCTCGTATACTGAATACAGAAGCAGGTTAACACTGGCACCAAGATCTAATAGTGCGCGGTTGATGTTCTTATCCCCAATGGTAATTGAAATCGTAGGACAGCCAGGGTCCTTCCGTTTTTGTGATAAAGATTGGGTAAGGGCATCACTCACAGCACTAGCCAAGAAAACTTTCTTGGGTACCTGAGACTTCCTCTTTTTCGTGCACAAGTCCTTTAAGATTTTCGCGTAAGACGGGACTTGTTGGACAGCATCTAAAAGAGGAATGTTAATGTTAATCTGCTTGAATAACTCCAGAATCTTCTCCATTTGAGGATTTTGTTTGTTAGACCTCAACCGGTTTGGAAATGGAACGTTTTGAAAATTGGTTGAGTCTAATGCTGGAGGAGGAGATTGTGGAGTTGGAACAGATCCCAGAATAGGTGTCTTCGTGGAGTGAGAAGTGGGTCCGTTCAGAGCAGAAGAAGAGGGAGGGGAGCCTTGTGAAGGACGGAGAATAGGCTCAGAAGACGAAGAAGAAGAAGAAGAAGAAGAAGCGGCCGGGGTGCCATCGTTGATTCGTTTGCCAATGTTGTTTTGCAGCATCCTTCCCGATCTCAGTGTGGTCACGGCACTCACATTATGGTTCTGTTGTTCAAGAGCAACATGTGCATTATGTGGGTGACCGGGATTTGGAAGTGGCTGGGACGGGAGCTTCCCCTTCTCTCGCTCGCTTAAGGCCGCGTTCAGCTGTGCAATCTGGGCCTCGATGGTCTTGATGCTTTGCCCGTGTGCGGCAGTGTGTTGCACTAAAGATTGAATGGAAGACTGGATGTTGGCGGTGGATTGAGTCGATTGTTTAACAAACGCCTCCAGACTTCGTTCGAGCGAGGAAACCTTATCGTTGTTTGACGGAACAAAGTTGTTTGGTGGAAAAGAATTGTTGGGTGCAAAGTTGTTCGTCGGATTTTGGAAAGGTTGGGGTTGGAAGGGCTGCTGATATTGATGTTGAGTTTGTTGTTGCGCTTGTTGTTGCGGCGGAGGGGCCCTTTGGAAATTGTTGCCCTGGAATTGATTCTGATTCTGATTCCAGGCGAAATTGGGGTGGTTCCTCCAACCGGGATTGTAGGTGAAAGAGTATGGATCATTCCTCGGTCTTTGCTGGAAGGCAGCATTAACCTGATCCTGTCCTTGTGCGGGTGGATTGTAAGGACACTCTTCGGTCACGTGGGAAGGATCGGAACAACAAGCGCAAATGGTGCGAAGGGGGAGAAAAGGGGAAGGAGCAGGAGCAGAAAATTTGCTCTCTATCGCTTCAAGCTTTCTTGTTATGGCAGCCATTTCAGCTTTCATCGCAATAGAGACATCAAGTTGGTGGATTCCTACCCTAGACTGACCGGTAGAAGTGGAGGTAGAAGAAGAAGAAGTCGGTCTGGTGCTCTCCTACTGTAGCGTTTGCTCCGCAAGGTCGTCAAAGAACTGCCACGCTTCCTCGTCAGATTTTGATAGGAAGTGGCCCTGACAGATGGTTTCCAACAACTGCTTCGTTGCTGGGTTCAGTCCCTCGTATAAGGTTTGGCAAAGTTGCCATTTCTCTATACCGTGGTGAGGACACTGAACAAGAAGGTCTTTGTATCGGTCAAAGCACTTCCAGAAGGGTTCAGAAGGAAGCTGGGAGAATTGGTTGATTTCATTTCGAATCCTTGCGGTCTTATGATTCGGATAGAATTTTTTTAGAAACGCTTTAACAAACTCGTCCCAACTGGTGATTGAGTGGGAAGCGGTGCTATACAGCCATTTTTCTGCAAGATCGCATAGAGTGAACGGAATAACCCGTAGACGTATAGCATCTTCCGACAGCTGGGTGGTTTTCATCATGGCACAGACGTTTTGAAATTTGTTGATGAAGATATAAGCATCTTCAGATTCAAGCCCATGAAAACGTGGAAGCATGTTGATGAAGTGGGGCTTAATTTCAAAGTTGTCCCCATTGGCCGGAGGAAGAGAAAGGCAGGTGGGAAGTGCAGAACGGGTGGGATAGAAACGATCCTGGAGCGCGATTCGCTGCGGCGCTACAACATGCGGAGGTGGTGGGAGATTGGTCTCCGTAGGAGGTGGAGCCAATCCAGCGGTGGTCAAAGAGATGTTCGGATTAAATCCCGACATCACGGAAGAAGAGGTTGGTGAAGGTGAAGGTGAAGATGTACGAACAGAATTCCGGTCAACGTCGGAGTTGGCTGGCAAAGGAAGGGGTGAAAGAGGAGTGGACGGAGTATCGACTTCGGAGTCGATCGCGTAGTCGGTAGCGACTAACGTAACGCGGACTAGACGGGCGCTAGTGTCCCGAGTCCAAGCGGACAGACACTAAACGAGTTTAGTATAGTCGAAGCGGAGAAGGTGAGGGTAAGAAAACGTCAATGGAGAAAGGCGATGGGTGGTGGGTGAGAAAATGGATTTGGCGACAAAGGGCAAGTTTTTATAAAAGTTTTTTGATTTTTTCTTTTGTTTTTTTAGAAAGAGATTTACAGAAATATGTACGGATATATGGCTTAAGCAATCACAAACAAGATATGCACAATCACACCTAGATCTAGGGTAACTTAGGTCTACTAGACCTGCTCCTGAACTTGATTGTCGAAGTTAAACAGTGTCGAGAAACGGGCTTAAAAATACACTGATCACGAGGCCAGGTAAGTGCAGAGATAAGGGGAGGTTGTCCAACGCTTTCGCGAAGTTCCTTAATTAAATAACCCTTTCTCTTTCGGCGGTTGCGCCTTTAACACTTTCCTAGACACCCCGTAAACAATATACCGTTAAGAGAGGTTCTAAACACGGTTTATCTTCTCCTAATGAGCGCGAAGTCCTTAGGGCTGAAGTCTAGTATTTTTTTAATTTACAATGGACAATGCATATGCTTTAGTGATTTTTGGGGTCCTGGGAAGGGTGATGAAATCCCCACCCAATCTGGATTGGTTTCAAGCCCCTTAAGTCCGTATTAAAGAAATGCAAAGCAGTAACAAATCAACTGCAAACAATTTTTATTTGCGGCGCAAAGAATCCTGCACAAGAACAGTTTATTGGAAGGGGGAGAAGAGTTTGCGCAAAGAAATCTGCAGAAAACACAATTTATTGGAGTTCAGAGGAGTGGAGAAGGAGAGAGAGACTTACAGAGAGAAGATGGTACACTAAGGGCACCAATTGGCTGCGGATCCGCGGCCAAACACCACCTTAGGCCGTGGTTCCGCGGCTATGTAGAGGAATTGGGGCTCTGAAAAATTTGGGTGTTCTCTGTTGGGTGTCCTCTGCTTGTCTGGATGTGTGGAATTCTGAGTTGCTCACTGTATCTGCTCCAGATTATTCAGTAGACCGTTTGCTTCGTTTTGATCCGTCGCGGTGTAGCCACGAAATGCGGGTCTATCTTCCCACGTCTTTGGCACTGTACTTGAACTCCGTATTATCCGACGTCTTTGGCGTCGATCTTGAACTTCATATTTTCCTGCACACTTGCACAAAAGCTAATTAAAAACAACAAGATGGTTTTTTACAATGTATATTTTTTTTTTGTTTTTCGGTTATATTCACAAGTTAACCCGAAATTACACAAGGAAATAAACTACCGTCTCCCCGGCAACGGCGCCATTTGATTGTTAGCGATTCTGCGTGTTCAAGTTTTAGTTTAAATACCGCAATCAATACGGTTTCGCTTGTAGCTAGCCGGTTGAGTACGGGTCGTCCGCAGGGAAATGGGAGTCTTTTTCAATGTGTTTTAACGAGTTAAGTCCGAGAGTTCAGATTTGTTTGTGATTGTCTAAGTGTTAAGTTGATGTTTTAAAGAGAGCTTGTTAGGGTTAGGATTAGGTTAGTTTGAGTTAGGAGTCTCCTCATCTTTCGTTGCCCCTCTTAATATCGGTGTTACGGTAATCGGCAACAACGGGGATTAGCACGACTAGGAAGGAACTTGCGAGTATAAGCTAGGCTTTCCAACGCATAAGTTCTTCCTTTTGGTGCTTGTACGTCCGTTCTTGGCTCTTAGCCATAACCTCCGGTTAATTCAACCACAACCGGTCTCACTACGGAATCACCGCTATCATGTAGGATAGGGTGCCGTAAGGAGCGGATTGTGGTTCAATTAACGGGAGTCGAATTAAGCTGTTGGGCAAGGAAAGAGTGAGAGAGATTTCCTTCTCTCAAACTTCCCTTATCCTACCCTAACAAGTATGAACTACTCACACATCATGGTACGGAAAAATAAAACAAAACAAAAGAGGAAGATAGAAAGAAAGAGATTAGAGGAATACGACTAGCTATTTGCGACCTCACCTTGGCGAGGATCGAGCGTAAGCATCATTGTCGTATTAAGGATAAAGAAAAAGAGAAGAAAGAAACAACAAGAAAATAACAACAACTACTTAACGAATAAAAATTACAACAATTAACAAGATAAAGAGACAGGCATGATAATAAATGGTTCTTCTTTATTCATCACTCTTCACTCACAACCTCACTACAAGTTTCAATGGAGAAGAGGTGAGAAGAGGAAGAAGAAACACAACTAATCCTAGCAAAATGAAAATACAAGAATGGACCCTTTCCTTCACAATGTTCTGGGCTATTTATAGGCTGGAGAAGGAAAACCTAGGGCAACATTCAGAACCCTTATAAAAAGACCAACATACCCCTAAAATTCCAACGTCTGCCGCCACCATACGGCCGCGGATCCGCGGCCTAAGCCAGCTTATGCCGCGGATCCGCCGCACTATGGTGGAGTCAGGGGGTCGGGTTCTTGGTACTTCCCTGGTCTGCTGTCCCCTCTTGTCTGGTATATGTATTTTCTGAAAATACTTCCACATTTCTTCCAGAATTTCTGTTGAGGGAAAGGTGGACTTTGGACATGGATTTTCTTGAGCTCCGCGTAGATTTCTTGGTTTTGGTGTTGCCATAGTGCTTTGTGCATGAAGGTGACAATTGATTTGTCATTTTGTCTCCTAAACTGGTGTGTGGCAACAGACGGATAAAGAGCGGAGACCCGTGTTTTATCTGTGGTTGGCAGGAACTCGGATTTTGTCGTATTTTTCCATGGATTTCACCGTTTAGAGCCGAGAACCAGTATCCTGCAATTGACTAGCAAACACGGCTCAAGAGTACCTACCGATATGCAATGTGATAAAAATTGGGCGGTATAAAAATGCAAAAATCTGATATGAACAATACACCATAGCACGATGGTATATCGGGGCGGAGCAATAGCACCCTATGTGATATGGTGTGCTCTATGATGAGTACCACTTATTTTCCTATTTCTTATTAGGAGTTATGCACTTGAGAAGCTGCATACCTATTGAATGTGGATTCAATAGTTTCCAACGAACCTCAGCCTCTCCGCCGATCTAGTAGGGTTCCTTACCCACCTGAGAGATACTTCGGTTTCTCTATGACAGTGGGAGCGAGGATTGCATCATGAGATGATGACCCAACTAGTTTCGAGCAAACCATCAGGTGTAGGACTCTGTAAGAATGGCTGGATGCTTAGTGATCTGAGATCGAATCCTTATACACCAACAAAGTATGGACTTTGGTTGCTTTATCTGAAGGGTTAAATCCCCATCAGGAGCTAGTATATCTTGAGAAGATTACTTGGTGTACTTGGAAAAGTTGAGACTTTCAAAGCTATGCTTAAGTCCATCCAGATCCTACTTGCCACGGCTACATACCATGACTACGATATCTGGCGGTTGGGTGTCATGACTGCTTTTCTAAATGATGATTTGGAAGAGAGCGTCTATAAGTACACAGCCAGAGGGCTTCGTAGACAGTGGGAGCAGTGGAAACGTGTGCAAGTTGTTTTATATGGTAAATCAGGCATCACGGAGATGGAACGTCTGTTTTGATGTGGTAGTCAAAGAGTTTGACTTCATCAAAATGGTAGATGAACCTTATATATACAAAAAGGTAGTAGAGAGTATGGTGGTAATCCTCGTAGAGTATGTGGATGACATACTCTTGATAGGGAAGGAGTTTCCGATGCTACGCTCTGTCAATCTCTGCTTATTATAAGGATTCTCCATATAGGATCAAAGTGATAACTCCTACATCCTGGGTTTTCGATCTATGTGATAGATCTAATTGGAGGTTAGGATTCTTACTAGTTGTAGTGAGATGGTATCAATCGATCCTGGGGAGAATCACTGGAAAGGTTCCAGGGTGATAAGGACGACTGAATGTCGGTCGCAGGCATTGTCTTTACCCTCAGTGGAGGGACAGTATGTTGGAAGAGTTTCAAGCTAGATACCGTGACTTACTAGACGATTAAAGGCAAGATACATCATTACCAAGGATGCTACCAAAGAGGCAGTCTGGATAGATATAACTTCGTGAGATGAACTTCGTTCCTACCATTGTATGACAATAGAGTTGCGGCTTATGCCAAGGAACCCCCGTCCCATCAGAAATCCAGATATTATTCTTAGGCAGTATCACCTGATCATGGAGATGGTTGATCTCAAGGGAGATCGAGGTTAGGAGAGTAGACACAGAGGACAACAGCGCGGATCCACTCACAAAGGCCTTTTTCCTAGTAAGGACTTTTATGGGATGGTTGAGTATGAGATACTTCAACCGCAGCTAATTGTTGGGTATGTGATACCGCAACAGATGGCCCTAGTGCAAGTGGGAGATTGTTAGTTATATGTATGCCCTAGAGGCCATTACAGTACATACGATGTATATTGTAATGGATGCTTGGACATATATATAGAGGACTTTCTTGCTCGACATGATAGTACGCTATCTGGTTGTACTTTATCTTAACATGTACTCTTATTGTCTCTATGTTACATGTTGATAAAGTCCTTAGGATATGTACTCGACTACTGGGACTATGATGAGATCATACTAGTGGGGCCACGGTAGTCGAGAAGTACATCCTATAATTGTTCCTAGTCGAGGGTGTATCGAGACGGGGCATCGATACACCAGAGTAGACTAGCGTATACGCATCTTGACCCATATGATGGGTGATGGATGATCCCATATCCATCGGTGTTTGACATCAAGGATGGTGTACGGGTGCTCAGTGGAGATTGGGTACACTGGACGGACTCGCCGAGAACTCCCAGATGGTATTATACCTCACGTCAGATGGCAGTTCTCCGGTGACACTGGAACAGAGTAGTCTGTAGACCCGAGATCGTCATAGAGTCTTGTGTGATTCCCACTGTGCTTTGATTTCCATCATACCACGTCCAAGAGGGCATGCAAAAAGGTATCTTTTGGGTACAGTCCCGAATCTTATGGAGGCAATGAGCGATAGGAGGGGATTCGTCTCTCCCGGTATAGGGAGTTGATGTTGCGCTGTGTTCGATTGGTTATAACTGGAAATCCCTGACCAAGGTTGCTGAGATTTACTGGTAAGTGTTATCAGTAGTTTCTCGAACTGTTATAGACCTCATATCGACACGACTTATCAAGCTACTGGGGTCTGACGTTTACCACCCCTAGGCGAGATATGCGACATATCAGACGACGAGACCGGACAGTATGGGAGTGTTACTGATTGGATTCGCAGGAGAATGTACAGGCTTTCTTGTTGATCTTCTGATCGCTCAATACCTGAGTGGCTGTTACGTTTAGCTGACCTCTTGCAGCTTGTAGGTGTTTGATATGATCATCACCTACTGCCAGCGTATTGACAATTCTTTAGAGTCCTACACAGAGGTTTCTTGGCTCAGGCAAAACGGAGTAGGAGCACATATGTGATATTTGCGGGACCTAGGATAATGCGATATGAGATACCGTATTATATTCTCGCGATATTTGTTATCAGCCGGGTCATCGGATTAAGTGTTGATTCGATGAATCGGTAAATGATATATTAGTCGGTTATATGCGATATAGCCAGATTGTCGGATCAAGTGTTGATTCGATAATTTAATGTATAATAATATATATAATATATTAAATTACATTAACTAATATTAGCTCACTAAATGATTCTTTTTCTCACTCTTGTAATATATTGATATATATGCAATATATGTTAATTGTATTATTTTATTTTGTTACAATAAATATTATATATGTGATATATAATATTTTAACATGATATGATTACTAATGCAACATGTTTAGTGGAGATTAAACAAGGTTAGGGTTTGAATTGGGTTAGTTCATTCATGAACCTTCTAGAAGGTTTCTTTTTGTATTTGCTAAGATATTTTCAATTGACTCTTGCTTTAACCCAACCCAAACCCTAGCCTTAGTTAAAATCTTTACAAAGGCTTAGTTGACCATGGTTGCATTATTCATCATGCTTATCCTTTCATTTTTCATCACAAAAGGATTCACTATTCTTCTTCTTCTTCTTCCTTCTCTTTTGATGGAAAAGCTTTCTTGCTTTGATTTTGTGATGAAAGTGAGTGAGAATAAGAAAATAAATGAGAGCAAAAATCCTACTTCATCATCCTCATTTATCCTTGCCATTTAGATGAGGGTGTTCACATCATTTATTGAGTGAGAGCTTGTGTTAATGAAACTTCAAGGTAGATCATCTTTGTTATCGAAGATCGGAAGCAAGCTTGTATCTTTCTCTTCGTGGAGCCTCTCGAGAGTCCGGAACACGATGATCGCAGCGAAGGGACCTCAACACGGAGCTTAATAAGTAAAGGAACGGATCTACAAAGGTTGTAATCCCTCTTACTTAGTGTTAAAGTGTTTAACATACTTGTTTTCGCCTAATCTCTAGTTTAAATATCCGGTTTTGGGTTGTTCGGCATGGCTAAATTTTAAATCAGGGATGGTTGATGTCTTGTAGACCCTTGTGCGTGTGCCTAGCAACCCTACAAGTTTCGCACATGATATATATATTTTATACACCATTGTGTTGACTTGCGATTTGTGCATATCTATTGCTTTCGATGTCGATTTTGTACCTCCGTATCATGTGTTTATGATTTCGTGGATTTCATACAGATGATTTGATTTTTGCACTCGGTATAGCTTATATGTGCTTGTAGTGCATTGATACGTATTTTGTGCACCACAGTTGCACCTGACTTCATTTTTATGTCATTTGAGATACTTATTGTGATTTCATGCCTAGGGCATGCACATGATTGATCTATACTTTCGGCATAGTTTTCATGCACTTTTAGTGTTTGATTTGCTTTTGTGCACGTTGATGCACATGGTTGTGCGATTATATACCACGGTATACCTGATTTGGATTTGGATTGAAATGTGTTGTATACCGTCAATTTGATTTTGATACTCGATATTGTTTTGTACACCCTGTGCACCTGATTGGATTCTTGGGCATATCAAATGCACCCGATAGTGTTGTCGTGTACACCCGTTGCAGTGGACAGATGCTTTTGTGCACACCCATTGCACATTAGTTTGTTTTGTGCGTATATGGCACCTGTATTTAGATTTGATTTCCATGTGCACCAGACGCATGTGATTATTGGATACGCCTTTTGAGGCTGATTTTGCTTTTGAGCACTTGTTTTCATGTTGAGCACTATATTGTGTAGTAGCCAAACAGGGCAGATCCGAGGACAGTACCTGAGTACTTTGCATGCATTAAAAGTTTACCAAAAAGGGTTTTCAAAAGGAGCTATAGTCTCGCTATTTCCTACGTGTCCGTGAACGACACGAATGTTTATAAAGGAAAACCTTTTGGGATATTTTAAAAAATGACGGAATGTATATTTAGCAAAATATATATGGACATATATTATTATTTTAAAATGAGCGTCCGTCAATTATGCCGTGAGTTACGCATTCCCGCGGAGATTTAGAAAGGATTTTTGCATGTATTTTATTTTGATTTTGGAATTTTCAAAGATGCGTACTGTTGGCTATAGTGCCCTCAAGGCAATTATCATAGTCGCAGACAGGTGATCATGATGATTGAGGGAGGACCTATACTGATAAAACAGTCTTACTTGAGATGATAGTATGCTATCTGGTTTGTCTTTATCATCATGTATATGTTGATAAAGCCCATAGGACTCTTGCTTGACTACCAGCATTGTGATGGCGATCACATACGTGGGAGCTGGGGGTCTATAAGCACATCCTTAAAGTCCCTAGTCGTGGGAGTATCGAGACTGGGCATCGATACTCCAGTGTAGACTGGTGTATACTTATCTAGACCCTGACGAGGGGCGGTGGCCGATCTCACAAGCCATTGGTGTTAGTTGTTCACCTAAGATAATATGCAGGTGCTCATTGGGTTATTAGTACACCGGACGGACTCGGCGGGAACATGCTAGTTGGTATTATACCTATAGTCAGATAGCAGTTCCCTGATGACATGTGTACAAGTTAGTCTGTCGACCTGAGATCGTCATTTGTCTCGTGTGAGTTCCCACTGTGCTTTGATTTCTACCCTACCACGGCTCAAAGGAGTCGTGCAAACAGTTTTTAGTTGGGTACAATCCTGAGCCACATAGAGGCAGTAAGCGGATCGTCGGGGATTCGTCTCTCCCGTTATTGGGGGTTGATGTCGCGCAGTGCACGTGTAAGTCGATGTTCAACACCCCAATACTTATGGGGAGGCAGAAATATGAATAACAATCTTTTTCTATGATTAAACATCGAATAACCGTATGAATCGTTTGCTAAACAAGTTTTAACAAAAGCTATAGAGTTCTAAACTACTATGTTAAGAGATTATACCAAATGGTTCTACTCCTTCGTCTTAATGTTATCTACGGCCTCTTTGGATCTCCACGTCCTCTTCGGCTTTCTTCCGTGATAGACGATCCACTCGAGAACCCTAATCCAAGCTATAACCTCTAAACTTGAGGTTACTTAGTTTCTCTAGTTGCTAAATAGAGTAGCTAAGGTGATGTAGAGATAGGTTATGGAATAATTAGTCTTTCCTAATCCTTGTTCTTAACTCATGAGGGTAGGATTAGGTTTGATGAAGGAGGGAGAACTTGAAGAGAGAGAGTGAGAAGATGATAATGATAATAATAATCAAAATGAAAAAGCTTCTCACTAGATATATGAAACATAATGAATTAAAAGAAATGAATAATATGAGATTATTCATCATGTTTCATTAATGCAAGTGGGTGATTCATTATGTGAGTCATTAAGCATTTAATAATGCATTAATGACATGATGAATCACTCACAATGAGTCACTAATTCATTAAATGAAAAGGCCACCTCTCCCTCCATGTCACATCCTTCTAGAAGCTTCACGGAAAATTACGAGAACGCCCCTCTCATCCGTGAAAACACGGAAAAAACTTTAGACTGTATAAATCCAATAACCTGATACTAGAATCTGGCTTAAACCAAAGCCGGCTAGTAAAAACTGTCCGAATGTCGTACGTGCGTTCAAACACGTATGCGTCCGAACCTTTGTCGTAAAACCATACGACCTCTATATCTTTTCGCCTGGGTTTGGGAAATCTCTATGTGGGACTCTAAATACTCAACTACTACACTGGCAGTGGGTTTAACCACAGACCGCAAGCGGCACTAGCTGTACGTAACGGTCCCCAGGTAGTTGTCGATAAGAAAGCTTGATGAGGTAACCCATCTGAAATCCTACTGAGCCTGTCTGTGACAATATCCGCGCAGTCCGGTCTGTTCGTCTAAGAGTATCGCATGTATGGTCTAGGGAGGTGGTGGACGTCAGACCCCTAATAACCGTACAAGTCGTGTCTGTATGGTTCAAGACCACCCGAGAATCTACTGATCATTCCATCAGTAATTCTCAATCAGCCCTGGCCAGGGACTTATGGTAATGACCAACCGACCACAGTGCGATATCAACTCCCTATACCGGGAGAGACGAATCCCTAACAGTCGCTCACTGCCTCCACGTGGCTCGGGACTGTGCCCAACTAAAACCTGTTTGCACGACTCCTTTGAGCCGTGGTAGGGTAATAATCAAAGCACAGTGGGAACTCACACAAGACAAATGATGACCTTAAGTCAACGGACTATCTGCACACATGTCACCTGAGAACTGCTATCTGACGTTAGGTATAATACCATCCAGTCAGTTCTCGGCGAGTCCTGTCCGGTGTACTCACACCCAGTGAGCATCTGTATACAATCTTAGGTGAACACCACCAATGGTTGCGGGACCAATCCGTCGCCCCTCGTCAGGGTCTAGATATGTATACACTAGTCTACTCCGGAGTATCGATGCCCAATCTCGATACTCCTTCGACCAGGGACATCTAAAGGTGTGCCTATTGACTATCCAGCTCCCACTAGTATGACTGCCATCACAACGCCGGTAGTCAGACAAACACCCTATGCGCTTTATCAACATATATATATAAATACCAAGTAAAATATATCATACGTTAAGACAAAGTCAAACCAAATAGCGTACTTTCATATCAAGCAAGACTGTCATGTACATACATATCCAAAGCATCCTATACAATGTAGGCCTCTAGGGCATGTATATCCAACAATCTCCCACTTGCACTACGTCCTATAATTGCTGCAATGAGTACCCACTGTCTCTACCAGATCCAGTTGCTGGCGTACCGCATGCCCAACATCTCAAATAACCTCTCGAACTGTACTTGAGGAATGGCCTTGGTGAATGGATCTGCCGTGTTGTCTTTTGTGTCCACTCTCCGTATCTCGATCTCCCGACGATCCACGATCTCCCTGATCAGGTGAAACCGCCTTAAGATATGCCTGGATTTCTGATGGGACCTTGGTTCCTTCGCTAAAGCTACAGCGCCATTGTTATCGCAATACAAAGGTATTGGATTGGCAATGGACGGAACCACCTGAAGTTCAGAAATGAACTTCCTCATCCAGACAGCCTCTTTTGCGGCTTCACTAGCAGCTATATACTCAGCCTCCATAGTTGAGTCTGCGACGGTATCTTGTTTGGAACTCTTCCAACATACCGCCCCTCCATTGAGGGTAAACACAAAACTCGAAATGGATTTAGAATCATCCTTGTCACTTTGGAAGCCGGAGTCGGTAAAAGCCTCTACCTGGAGGTCCCCATTACCGTAAATCAAGAACATCTCCTTAGTCCTTCTTAGGTACTTGAGAATGTTCTTCACCGCTCTCCAATGTTTTTCACCTGGGTCAGACTGATACCTGCTTACCACACTAAGTGCGTAAGCTACATCCGGTCTGGTACATAACATCGCATACATTATTGATCCTATCGCCGAAGCGTAGGGTATAATGCCCATGCGAGCCCTCTCTTCATCAGTCTTTGGAGACATCTTCTTGGAGAGGGTGATTCCGTGACAAGCGGGCATATTGCCGCGCTTGGAATCTTCCATACTAAATCTCTTTAGTATAGTGTCTATATACCTGGACTGTGAAAGTCCCAATATTCTATTAGATCTATCTCGATAGATCTTAATGCCCAGAATGTATGATGCATCTCCCAAGTCTTTCATGGAGAATTTCTGTGACAAGAAGAGCTTTACTGATTGTAGTATAGGGATATCATTCCCTATCAGTAGTATGTCGTCGACGTACAAAACGAGGAAGACTACTGCTCCTTCTACAATCTTCCTATAAATACATGGTTCATCTATATTTTTGATAAAGTCAAATTCCTTGACTGTTTCATCAAAGCAGATGTTCCAACTCCGCGATACTTGCTTTAACCCATAAATGGGTTTAAGCAATTTGCACACTCTTCCGCCGCTCCCACTGTCTAAGAAACCTTCTGGTTGATCCATGTAAACACTCTCTTCTAGATGTCCATTTAGAAAAGCTGTTTTTTACATCCATTTGCCAGATTTCATAGTCATGGAAGGCAGCAATGGTAAGCATGATCCGAATGGATTTAAGCATAGCTACTGGTAAAAAAGTTTCATCATAGTCCAATCCTGGTCTTTGACGAAAACCTTTTGCTACTAGTCTAGCTTTGTAGGTTTCCACTTGTCCAAATGTACCAATCTTCTTTTTGAAGATCCATTTGCACCCAACTGGTTTTACCCCAGGAGGAGCAACTTCTAAAGTCCAAACTTTATTGGTGTACATGGATTCCATTTCGGATCTCATTGCATCCAGCCACTTCACTGAGTCGCTACTCGTGATAGCCTGCTGAAAACTAGTAGGCTCATCATCATCGATGATGCAATCCTCTCGATCCCCATCAAGAAGAAAACCATAGTATCTTTCAGGAGGATGAGAAAGCCTACTAGATCTGCAGAGTGGCGTTGGGTCGTCATGTTCTATTGAAATCTGAGATTCTTCTAAGTCTTCGGTTGCAGTTTGAGGTTCTGGAATTTCTTCCAGTTCTACCGTGCTCCTACTAATTTCTTTTGCAAGAAATTCGCTTTCTAAGAAGACAATGTGACGAGCGACAAACACCTTTTGTTCTTCAGTATGGTAGACCATGTACCCCCTTGAATGCTTGGGGTATCCTACAAACTTGCATAAAACCGATCGTGCTTCGAGCTTGTCCGAATTATGCTTTTTAACATATACCGGACACCCCCATATCTTGATATACTTGAGATATGGTCTCTTCCCACACCATATTTCATATGGAGTGGTAAGTACAGACTTAGTTGGAACTCTATTCAATAGGTATGCGACTGATTCTAGAGCAAATCCCCAGAAGGAAAGTGGCAACTCAGCAGTACTCATCATTGAACGCACCATATCTAATAGCGTGCGATTCCTCCTTTCTGATACACCATTATGCTGAGGTGTATAAGGCGGAGTAAGCTGAGAGAGAATTCCATTCTCTTTTAAGTATTCAAGGAAACTGGTACTTAAGTATTCTCCACCTTGATCAGATCGAAGTGTCTTGATGCTTTTACCAGTCTGTTTCTCTACTTCATTTTTATACTCCTTAAACTTCTCAAAGGCCCCAGATTTATGTTTCATTAAGAATATATGTCCATACCTAGAGAAGTCATCAGTAAAAGTTATGAAGTAGGAGTGACCGCTTCGTGCATGCGTAGACATCGGACCACATACATCACCGTGTACTAGTCCCAAGAGTTCAGTGGCTCTTTCTCCGTGTCCGGTGAACGGAGATTTGGTCATTTTTCCTTTGATACATGATTGACAAGTTGCATATGATAAATATTCAAACGGATCTAGATATCCATCTTTATGTAACTTAGTCAACCTTGTTTCATTTATATGACCAAGTCTACAATGCCATAGTGTCACGACCCGAAAGAGCACGTGACTGGCCCTTGAACCATATGAAGTCTATAGGACTCCATCTGATTCAAGTAAGCCAAAAGCCCAGAAATCTAAAACCATTTAAGAAATAAGTAAAGAATTTGGTTTAAAGAAGTGAAGAAATACATGTTTGAAATCAAGATTTTTAAATAACTAAGCCGAAGGTACGTTTTAAAAACAATAAGTCTTTTCTAAAAATTTCGGCAGAGTTTCTTTTGTAAAACTGGCCCCGAATGGGGTACAACAAGGACAACAATATATATGCAATGATAAAGGCATCCCCAAGCGGGAGCTAGCTCTTCGTCAATCGACGGTCACAACCACACATGCAACAATGATATACAACGCCAAGTGGCGAGGATCAAATCTAAAAGAAACTCAAAAGCAACAAGAAAACCACAATACTACTAAGCGCGACTCTAAGGTCGAATAATACATCACTAAAGTATAGGTCTGAAACAATATACAAGTTTTGGTTGATGGAAATTCTAGATACAATGAAATAAATAAATACAATGGTGGTTCTTGATGCGAAAGAATCCACCTACCAAAGCAAATCACCCGCAAGAAAGTAGTGTGCCAGAAATGCCGCAATGGAACCTGTACGGCAGAACCTGCAAGAACTGTGGCACAATGGGGGTGAGTTGCCAACTCGTGAATAGAAACATCTACAAGCAGAAAACGAATGCAAGACATAAACCTAAGTCAACGATCAGTAATATAATCCACAAGAGTACATCTGAGTGTAAAAAGGTGGAAAGGTAACATCTAATCATGTATGTAGTGCCAGGTACTCAGGTAATAACATGCCATCAGTATAAGGTATGTCTGCATGAAGTAAATATGATGAAATATCAATGATATCAATACACATATATTAGCGTCCCATACCACTAATATTGGTGTAAGGGTATATATAACAGCGCCCTCATACCCTGTTATATATATACAAATGAAGTATGATCAGTGTAAATCCAGTCTGTATATGATCCATGTCTGTGAATATGTGGAACCCGTCCACCCGTCACCCAATGACAATAAGCATCATGTATGCAATGTGAGGATATAAAAAAAATCATGGAAAAACATCATGAAACCAGTACCTAGCATCGACACGTAAATCCTCCTGTATCGGGCATCCGTCATTCCGGATCAGCCCTCTCTCAAAGTATATATATCGGGAATCCGTCAGTCCGGGTCATCCCTCTCTCAAAGTATATATATCGGGAATCCGTCAGTCCGGGTCATCCCTCTCTCAAAGTATATATATCCCTCTCTCAAAGTATATATATCGGGAATCCGTCAGTCCGGGTCATCCCTCTCTCAAAGTATATATATCGGGAATCCGTCAGTCCGGGTCATCCCTCTCTCAAAGTATATATATCGGGAATCCGTCAGTCCGGGTCATCCCTCTCTCTGAGCATATATCGGGAATCCGTCAGTCCGGGTCATCCCTCTCTCAATACATGCCTCTAGCACCGAGAAAACATGGGGCGACGCCCCAAATATCATATCAACGGAACCGGGTTTTTTCATAATAAAGCATCTTTTCTTAAATAATCCCACGGTCCTCAAAATCAGAAGTCACATGAAAATCCACATCAAGAATAAATCCAATGCGATGTGCTATGCAATCAATCCATGATGTATGCGACATGTAAAGAAAGGTAATCATATCGAAAATCATGCAGCATGGAATAGTAATGTGCATATGTCGAGGGAAACCGCTCCTTTAGAATGAATCATCTATGATTGTGTACAGGTACATGTGTACCATATACCAAGCAAGAATCATATCATGAATGCAACAGTACTACAGTGCAGTGGCATGGCAATTATCGATGATGAAGTGTGTGAGCCGGCAAAAAGTGTACGTGGAACATACGCATCATCGATAATGGTGCTGGTGTCCTAACAGCATGATAATAATATAGCAATGAATATATGCCAGCAATGCGAATAGCATGAAGATGCAGAAATCTAGTAGTCGACATCACAGTGAAGTATCTACTATGCAAACTACATCCAAGTAACAGGTCGATCAGGAGGGGTAGGTGTGGAAACCACCTAAATCTGAGTTGGTATATATAAAGATACATAGTCGGTGATCTCGCCTCAATGTCATATCGTAAGATTTCCTCGAGTTTTGAGTGCGGATCTATCATCAATATCGGCTCGTACGGTAAATCATCGTACGGCATCCCAATAACTGGGTACAGGTCAACATCTCACTATCTCATCACATAACAGGCATCACTATCATCAGATCACATCATCTGGGGGTACTACTCTATGTCTAGTACAAATCGATACCATCAATAAGGTATGCATGCGGGGGTAAACACATATCCCAAGCCCGCAAGAAAGAATCACAAGTCATATCCCACATGTGAATCGTATCAAATCACCGATCTCACGGCACCAAGCCCACATCATCGACTCATCTCCAAAGTCATCACATATCATCAATCACAGTGCAAGTATAAGTGATAAGCAAGGGTGTGTGTAGGTGTAATTCTCTCCTAGGGTTCGCGACTATGAACTACACTAGTCACTTCTAACCCTATACTATCCATAATACACTTATTATCACAATAAACTACATAGTAATCTATCTACGGACTGCGGGGGTGCTATACGCCATCCACCCGAATTCCCCCTGTAGATATAATCTACTCACCTTGCATCATCATTTGCGGGCGTCACCACGCATTTGCTTGTCGTCCCGAAGTCTTCATGGGTACCTACACATCAAATATCGTATATGCGCATTAAAACCAAATCCAAGCTAAAACGGCGCATGAAATGCAAAACGATACGATAAGGGGGCCTATAGGTGAGAACCTATGGCACGCCTTCAAAACCATCAATAAATCCTCTATATCGTCGTATAAACGACAAATAGTCGAGGCAAAACACAATCCACCATTTCAGAAACAAAAATACGGAATACGGAAACACGAATCCAAAATAGCAACTTAGGATATATGTCCCAGATTTCACCCTAGATAGAATCTGTCAAAACTAGAAGTACCCTGGGCCAAGAATAGAGGAAATGGATCCATGCACGAATTTCGAGGCAAATCCCCCCTGCTCTGGCCGCAAATTGCGGCCAGAATGGGAGAATTGGCGGCCGTACGGATGAATGGGGAGCTAGGGTTTGGGGTGATGGTTCATTAGTGCCTGCACATCTCACTGTCCACTCAATATCATTTTCAGGTGCCTCGTATGATAGCAGATTCAAGTTAACCCTCACAGATTTCACAATTTCCCCGATATCGGTTTCTAAAATCCGTATTCTGGTTCAAGCTTCAGGTTTGGGTTCAATTTAGCATCACACCAGGGTTTCTAGGGTCTAAACAAGCCTCAATTTCATCTTAAGTTTCAGTTTTACCCTAAACCCTAACTTGAAATCTCAAAAGTCCACAAAATGACACGATATCGATACTAAACTAGAATTGATGCATAAGGAAATTGAAATGCTACAAGAGGGTGCAGAAATTACCTCCTTTGGCAACTCAAGAAAATTCTTGAGTTGCTCAAAGTCCTCTAAATCCAAATCTTGCAAGGTCAAAGGGTAGCTAGTGAGCTTGGGATCATTTTTTGTGAAGTGAGAATGGGGTTTTAGCTTTGTTTTCTTGATGGATCTAGGGTTTCATGAAGAGGGTGAGTGAGGGAGAGAGGGAGCAGCAGCAGCTCACCAAGGAGAGGGGGGAGAGAGAAATGAAAAGGGAAATGATGGAGTATTGTTCAAAAAAGAAAGGTTGACTTGTCTTCTCTCTCTCATCCTTACTTACTTTTTCCTTTTCCTTTTCTTATCTTCTCACTCAAATAGTGCTCCCAAAAGGAAACCATGGCAACAAAAGAAGTGTAACACAAGTGTAACAAGTGTGGAAAAAGATTTGTGCACATTTTGCTCAAAATTGCCAAAAAACCCGATTAGCGATTTTTAATCGCGATTAGCACTAAATTAGTGTCAAACTAATCACAAAAACTTAAAAATGTCATAATTCACTAATTTACCCTATTTTAGAATTTTCCATAATTTTTCATAATTTTTCTAACATTTTTCCTATTTAATTGCATTTAATTATAGATTTAATATTAAAATAATCAGTAAAATAATATTAAATTATAAAAATTCCCAAAATTAATATTTTATTTTTTTGAAAATGTTACAATCTACCCCCCTTAAAGAAATTCGGTCCCCGAATTTAAATTTAAACCCCCAATACAAAAACAATTTCAGTAATAATCCAATTTGTCGGGGCTCCGAAAATATCAATACCGAGAGAATATCATAAAATGTACTGCTCTACTAGAAATCAATCCCAAAATGCATATATAAGAATATCCTATGCGTCTGGTGCGCAAGGAATCAAAATCCATAAATGTGTCAAACAGGTATACAAAACAACATCTAGGTGCAACGGGTGTGCACGAAATATCTGTCGTAGGCAACGTGTGTGCCTGACAGAAAAATCAGGTGCATGTGACATGCACGAAGAATCCCGATTCAGTGCATCCGGTGTGCACCAGGATCGTGTACCAAAGCACTAAAGGTGCATGAAAACTATGCTGGAAGTATAAATCAAATCACCGAATACAGTAGGCATGAAATCTCAATCAATATCTCAAATGTAATAACTCTGCGCAAAATATATAAATATCCAGTGGGTGCATATCCAGTGGGTGCATGAAACCAATATCATGAAACTCCATCATCAAAACTAAATCATGCAAACAGAACGCCCCAAAATACCGAAATCCAAAATGACGGATACGTGATAATCGAATCACAAAATCACAAATCATAAATACCGTCGTCGGTAGTTCCTCCTCCAAGGTCGAGAAGGAGTCGGTGCATCCACTGCTAGCAGCGCAGGATATCTACTTGCCTCTTGTTCACGGTCTGGCGTCCTCTGACTCTGGGTCCTTATCTTCTTTGCGGATTCCCTATCTCGCAGTCAACCGGCTCATCGGCCCTGTCAGGTGTGCTAACGGGGACGATTCCGTTCTGGCACTTCTCTGGTCATCTCTCGGTCAAACCTCACGACTACTCGTACGGCAGCATATCACTGGCGTCGGCCTCTGGCTCTCTGAATGCACGTCATACATCTGATCCTGGGTGCAAACATCATTGCAGCAACGTCCTGGAAGGAATCCTGCTCAAGGTCTCTTCCAAACATGCCTATGCCGATCTGTACGGAGGCTGGTACTCTTACACAACCTCCTTACACTGGAGAGACATCTGTGTCCTCAACACACAATTTCCTCGGAAACTGGTCACATCCCAACGTCTCTGTAAGCATATCAGGTCTCTAGTCTCGACGGGAAGTAATGGCAGCTCGTCAGTGTCTCACACGAACCTCTCGTCCCGCTGGGTGTGCGCAATACGACCACTCCCGGGTCTAGGTCTCCTCGTATCGTACTCCAGAAAGGTCCTGTCGAGGTTCCTTTCTCAAATCTCATTCCTGCCGAATTGCCCGGAAGTCATCATCCAATGCTGAAGCTAAAGCTTATTCCGGAACGGCTGCATACTTATCGCGCTTCTTTCTGGAAGATATATCCATATACCACGCCTCTGGGTGCATATCACATCTCTGATGTCGGCGGAGTGGGACGTCATCTCGTCGAAATCTCGTACGAACTCTTTTCTTCACTCTGCTCAAATGTCGACTGATTCGGACTTAACTCATCGTGGCTACACGAACTGCGCTCCGACGGCTACGCTCGCATCTGGAGTCTCCCAAGCAGTGTCCCATCACGATATCCGAAAGATGTCGAACCATCCGATCGACTCGTCAGATCCTCATAATCCCCCAAGAGCTCACATCTCGGGCACAGTTTAATAGTATCGAGTACATGCCACAGCGTCGGTGGTCCAGCCGTAGAAGGGCAAACCCAAGCCTCACTAATGGCGCCGAGGAACCGCCGCAAACCCGAAGGTTCAAAGGCTTTCGCACGGTCATTAAGTCGAGTTAGGGTTTCATTCTTCTAGAGGGTCCATAGAATCACCTGCATGTCTTTCCGTATACTTTAAACTTGGAAAATGGGCTCCTGACATTCGATCGTCTCTATCGACTCTCAACGAACCTGCGTGAAGTCGTCTCTAGCTGGAAACAATCTATCTGATGACCTCGCATCGATAACCGAACGCACCACATGTCCTAGTCATTTATCCTCAGGTGACTAGCGACTCACTATCACGTCTCCAAGAACATGCTCATGCTGCAGTAGCTCCAACCATCTGGGCGATATCTCATCATTTGCAGCAGCAACTGGCTCATTCGCCTGTACGCCGAACAGCGCCTCAATCCTCCAGGAAAGGCAATGCACAAGCGGTCATCTCTGAATCAGCCTGCTCTAGATCTGAGTAAGACTCTCCACACTGGAAATCTTCAACTCATCTGGGCCCGCTCCGGCGCAAAATCGGACGAATCACCTTCGTCTCTCAAACCGGGTAGACTAGCTATCATCCGTCGCATATCCGCCTGAAAGCTCCGGCAAATCTCAGCTCGTAAGTTCCGAAAGCAACGTCCTGCCAATCCCAGCAACAGCTGGTCCATCTGTCTGCACGGTAGGCGACATCACAATCTCTGAGGTGTGTTGTACATCAACAGTCCTCTCTCAACTGGCAGCTCTAACAATGGCCCGATCATCCGGTGCAAAACCAAGTACTCGCCTCCACCAGAGGTCATAATCACCGATACTAACTCGAGACGTTCCCATGTCACCCGAAAACACAATGGTCGGCCCTCGTACCAGACGAGCTCACACCGGCCGTAACCCTAGCAGCAGCCCAAACTGCGCTCAAACATGGTGACAGGAACCTCAATCGAGTATCAAAAGAGCACATCAATGGCAAGAAAGGAAACAACAGATCCAAAATGGATACATGATCATAGGAAGGAACAGCATCAATGAAGGTATGATCATGAAACTAATAGAATCGGGAATCTCAAACGGATGTATAATCCAGGATATGAAGAGAATCACTGATCTCGAAAGTATGTACATCCTAAGGTTCCTTAAGCGGAGTGGCGTGTCGTAAGTATGCCGCGGAACATACCAACGGTACGTCACTCTACTTTAGTCACCTATTCCATCAACCAAGGGTCGTCCTATGCGAAGAAAGTTCGGGTCTAGCACCCCCTCGACCAAGTCTAAGTTCCGTAAGGTCAAGCCTAAGTTCCGTATATAAATAACTCCCTAGGCTCCACATAGTCAAACTTAGACTCGAACCAAGGTCAACCTAGCGCTCTGATACCAACTTTGTCACGACCCGAAAGAGCACGTGACTGGCCCTTGAACCATATGAAGTCTATAGGACTCCATCTGATCCAAGTAAGCCAAAAGCCCAGAAATCTAAAACCATTTAAGAAATAAGTAAAGAATTTGGTTTAAAGAAGTGAAGAAATACATGTTTGAAATCAAGATTTTTAAATAACTAAGCCGAAGGTACGTTTTAAAAACAATAAGTCTTTTCTAAAAATTTCGGCAGAGTTTCTTTTGTAAAACTGGCCCCGAATGGGGTACAACAAGGACAACAATATATATGCAATGATAAAGGCATCCCCAAGCGGGAGCTAGCTCTTCGTCAATCGACGGTCACAACCACACATGCAACAATGATATACAACGCCAAGTGGCGAGGATCAAATCCAAAAGAAACTCAAAAGCAACAAGAAAACCACAATACTACTAAGCGCGACTCTAAGGTCGAATAATACATCACTAAAGTATAGGTCTGAAACAATATACAAGTTTTGGTTGATGGAAATTCTAGATACAATGAAATAAATAAATACAATGGTGGTTCTTGATGCGAAAGAATCCACCTACCAAAGCAAATCACCCGCAAGAAAGTAGTGTGCCAGAAATGCCGCAATGGAACCTGTACGGCAGAACCTGCAAGAATTGTGGCACAACGGGGGTGAGTTGCCAACTCGTGAATAGAAACATCTACAAGCAAAAAACGAATGCAAGACATAAACCTAAGTCAACGATCAGTAATATAATCCACAAGAGTACATCTGAGTGTAAAAAGGTGGCAAGGTAACATCTAATCATGTATGTAGTGCCAGGTACTCAGGTAATAACATGCCATCAGTATAAGGTATGTCTGCATGAAGTAAATATGATGAAATATCAATGATATCAATACACATATATTAGCGTCCCATACCACTAATATTGGTGTAAGGGTATATATAACAGCGCCCTCATACCCTGTTATATATATACAAATGAAGTATGATCAGTGTAAATCCAGTCTGTATATGATCCATGTCTGTGAATATGTGGAACCCGTCCACCCGTCACCCAATGACAATAAGCATCATGTATGCAATGTGAGGATATAAACAAAATCATGGAAAAACATCATGAAACCCGTGCCTAGCATCGACACGTAAATCCTCCTGTATCGGGCATCCGTCATTCCGGATCAGCCCTCTCTCAAAGTATATATATCGGGAATCCGTCAGTCCGGGTCATCCCTCTCTCAAAGTATATATATCGGGAATCCGTCAGTCCGGGTCATCCCTCTCTCAAAGTATATATATCGGGAATCCGTCAGTCCGGGTCATCCCTCTCTCAAAGTATATATATCGGGAATCCGTCAGTCCGGGTCATCCCTCTCTCAAAGTATATATATTGGGAATCCGTCAGTCCGGGTCATCCCTCTCTCAAAGTATATATATCGGGAATCCGTCAGTCCGGGTCATCCCTCTCTCAAAGTATATATATCGGGAATCCGTCAGTCCGGGTCATCCCTCTCTCAAAGTATATATATCGGGAATCCGTCAGTCCGGGTCATCCCTCTCTCAATTACATGCCTCTAGCACCGAGAAAACATGGGGCGACGCCCCAAATATCATATCAAGGGAACCGGGTTTTTTCATAATAAAGCATCTTTTCTTAAATAATCCCACGGTCCTCAAAATTAGAAGTCACATGAAAATCCACATCAAGAATAAATCCAATGCGATGTGCTATGCAATCAATCCATGATGTATGCGACATGTAAAGAAAGGTAATCATATCGAAAATCATGCAGCATGGAATAGTAATGTGCATATGTCGAGGGAAACCGCTCCTTTAGAATGAATCATCTATGATTGTGTACAGGTACATGTGTACCATATACCAAGCAAGAATCATATCATGAATGCAACAGTACTACAGTGCAGTGGCATGGCAATTATCGATGATGAAGTGTGTGAGCCGGCAAAAAGTGTACGTGGAACATACGCATCATCGATAATGGTGCTGGTGTCCTAACAGCATGATAATAATATAGCAAAGAATATATGCCAGCAATGCGAATAGCATGAAGATGCAGAAATCTAGTAGTCGACATCACAGTGAAGTATCTACTATGTAAACTACATCCAAGTAACAGGTCGATCAGGAGGGGTAGGTGTGGAAACCACCTAAATCTGAGTCGGTATATATAAAGATACATAGTCGGTGATCTCGCCTCAATGTCATATCGTAAGATATCCTCGAGTTTTGAGTGCGGATCTATCATCAATATCGGCTCGTACGGTAAATCATCGTACGGCATCCCAATAACTGGGTACAGGTCAACATCTCACTATCTCATCAAATAACAAGCATCACTATCATCAGATCACATCATCTGGGGGTACTACTCTATGTCTAGTACAAATCGATACCATCAATAAGGTATGCATGCGGGGGTAAACACATATCCCAAGCCCGCAAGAAAGAATCACAAGTCATATCCCACATGTGAATCGTATCAAATCACCGATCTCACGGCACCAAGCCCACATCATCGACTCATCTCCAAAGTCATCACATATCATCAATCACAGTGCAAGTATAAGTGATAAGCAAGGGTGTGTGTAGGTGTAATTCTCTCCTAGGGTTCGCGACTATGAACTACACTAGTCACTTCTAACCCTATACTATCTATAATACACTTATTATCACAATAAACTACATAGTAATCTATCTACGGACTGCGGGGGTGCTATACGCCATCCACCCGACTTCCCCCTGTAGATATAATCTACTCACCTTGCATCATCATTTGCGGGCGTCACCACGCATTTGCTTGTCGTCCCGAAGTCTTCATGGGTACCTACACATCAAATATCGTATATGCGCATTAAAACCAAATCCAAGCTAAAACGGCGCATGAAATCCAAAACGATACGATAAGATGGCCTATAGGTGAGAACCTATGGCACGCCTTCAAAACCATCAATAAATCCTCTATATCGTCGTATAAACGACAAATAGTCGAGGCAAAACACAATCCACCATTTCAGAAACAAAAATACGGAATACGGAAACACGAATCCAAAATAGCAACTTAGGATATATGTCCCAGATTTCACCCTAGATAGAATCTGTCAAAACTAGAAGTACCCTGGGCCAAGAATAGAGGAAATGGGTCCATGCATGAATTTCGAGGCAAATCCCCCCTGCTCTGGCCGCAAATTGCGGCCAGAATGGGAGAATTGGCGGCCGTACGGATGAATGGGGAGCTAGGGTTTGGGGTGATGGTTCATTAGTGCCTGCACATCTCACTGTCCACTCAATATCATTTTCAGGTGCCTCGTATGATAGCAGATTCAAGTTAACCCTCACAGATTTCACAATTTCCCCGATATCGGTTTCTAAAATCCGTATTCTGGTTCAAGCTTCAGGTTTGGGTTCAATTTAGCATCACACCAGGGTTTCTAGGGTCTAAACAAGCCTCAATTTCATCTTAAGTTTCAGTTTTACCCTAAACCCTAACTTGAAATCTCAAAAGTCCACAAAATGACACGATATCGATACTAAACTAGAATTGATGCATAAGGAAATTGAAATGCTACAAGAGGGTGCAGAAATTACCTCCTTTGGCAACTCAAGAAAATTCTTGAGTTGCTCAAAGTCCTCTAAATCCAAATCTTGCAAGGTCAAAGGGTAGCTAGTGAGCTTGGGATCATTTTTTGTGAAGTGAGAATGGGGTTTTAGCTTTGTTTTCTTGATGGATCTAGGGTTTCATGAAGAGGGTGAGTGAGGGAGAGAGGGAGCAGCAGCAGCTCACCAAGGAGAGGGGGGAGAGAGAAATGAAAAGGGAAATGATGGAGTATGGTTCAAAAAAGAAAGGTTGACTTGTCTTCTCTCTCTCATCCTTACTTACTTTTTCCTTTTCCTTTTCTTATCTTCTCACACAAATAGTGCTCCCAAAAGGAAACCATGGCAACAAAAGAAGTGTAACACAAGTGTAACAAGTGTGGAAAAAGATTTGTGCACATTTTGCTCAAAATTGCCAAAAAACCCGATTATCGATTTTTAATCGCGATTAGCACTAAATTAGTGTCAAACTAATCACAAAAACTTAAAAATGTCATAATTCACTAATTTACCCTATTTTAGAATTTTTCATAATTTTTCATAATTTTTCTAACATTTTTCCTATTTAATTGCATTTAATTATAGATTTAATATTAAAATAATCAGTAAAATAATATTAAATTATAAAAATTCCCAAAATTAATATTTTATTTTTTTGAAAATGTTACACATAGGAAGGCTTGATTCGAATCTGGAGCCTTTCTTTTACGCGTGTTTTGAATATTGAAAATTTGAGGTTGATTAAGTATGTATATGCCGTTTTCCAGTGTGCCAAACCCAATCAGTTCTTGATTTAGGAGAATGTTCATGACATTTCTTTCAAGCACAAAATTATATCATTTATTAGACAACAAAGATACTGATATAATATTACACAACATACTGGGAATACAAAAACAGCTGTACAATACCAAAATGTGTCCACTATTCAACCCTAGGTGATATTCTCCTATTGCAACTGCATCTACATGCATTCCATTGCCCATCCGGAGAGTCATATCACCTGCCCCCAGTACTCTACTATTTCTCAGATCCTGCAAAGAATTACAGATGTGAGAACCAGAACCGGTATCAAGTACCCATGAAGTAGAGTTTACTGAAAGACAATTTTCGATTACGAACACACCTGAAGCAGAAGCAACAGCTTGCTTCATGTCCTTGGCTTTAAAGGCCATACAGTCCTTCTTCCAGTGCCCTTGCTTGTGACAATAGAAGCCACTCGTTCTTTTCTGCCTTCACCCTTCCTGCCTTGTTCGTTCCCTGCACCTTCTTGACCCCACCGTTCGGTTTGGTGGCTTTCATCTTCTTCTTCCCTTTAGCTTTCGCTTTAGATTTAGAAGAAGATGATTGGCCAACATACAGAACGGGGGTCTTCTCCTTTTTCAAGGAGGTCTCTGCTACCCTCAACATATTGAGGAGCTTTGGAAGATCCGCTTCCATTTCGTGCATGTTGAAGTTCAGCACGAACTGAGAGAAGGTGTGGGGAAGGGACTGCAAAATCAAGTCGATATACAAATCATTCTCTAGCACGCATCCCAGGTTTGCGAGTTCCTCAATGAGGGTGATCATTTTGAGGACGTGCTCTCTAACAGGCGATCCTGGAGCTAACCTCATCTGGAAGAGTTTCCTTGAGGTTTCGTACCTCGCGATACGGGAGTGTTCACCATACAATTCCTTGCAATGGAGGAATATGGATACAATATCCATACTCTCGTGCTGTTTCTGGAGTTCATTATTCATGGACGCCAGCACGATACACTTAGCTCGCTCACAGTCTAGATCCCAGGTTTTACGAACTTCCTTGTCCACAACAGAGGAATCAGGTCCTGGGATAAGGGGAGGAACAGCGGTGGTAACATATGCAACTTTGTCATAAGTCAGCGCAATATTGACGTTCCTTAGCCAATCTTTATAGTTCTGCCCGGTCAGTATATTCTTTTCAAGTAATAGTTTTAGTCCCGTCATGGTAGCTGCCAGAGAGAGAGAAAAGAAAACACTCAGCATATGCTCTTGCAAGTTTAGATTGGTTATTATTTTATCTAAACAGGATAGCTCCCACTGTTTCCTCAAATCCTTCTTCAAAACCTAAAAGAAGAACTAGTCAGGATTTAATCACACGTTACAATTCTTGCTTAACCTTTCAGCCAGGCTGGTGTTGGTACTTCGAGGGAGGTTTTCCAACGCTTTCGCGAAGTTCCTTAATTAAAGAACCTCTTTTCCCTGGAGGCGTAGCCCCTCTAACACCTTTCTAGGCACCTACTTGGTTTATAGCATTGATTGTTAAGTGAGAGAAATTCCCGAGAGTAATCCTACTCATCAGTGGGATCGGGATCCAACTATCATTGCATGATGCCCTAGATGGAAGCCACTCTAGTCACCACACTCCAGAAGATAAGCTAAATCTGCAAGTTTCCTTTATGTTTGAAACTCCCGATGTGATTTTTACCCTAAGCTCTTATAGACCTTGACGTAGGCCAACAAGTCATAAGACGCAAGTCAAGTTCTACCTGTCGTTGTCCTGATTAATTTAAATACATCGTACAAGCCCTTGACGTAGGCCAACAAGGTGTACGTCTGTATTAAACTAATGCATCTATCTATGCAACAAATAGGCACACACACTGCTACCATTCACTATGCCTTGACGTAGGCCAACAAGCATAGCATGAATACGATGTGCTGTCTATTTAAAACGACGGAGGGTTACGGCTGGTTTTTGGCAAAAAACCGTTAACGTAGTGAACTTGATTTGATCGAAGGAACTAAGATAGCTTTCATTAAAAGGAGTGGTTTAAGCTTCGCATTTAAAATTTGCTTTTTCAAGAAAACCGAGTGGTTTTTAGAAATTGTTCCAACGGTTCAGTTTAGGTTTTATTTTGTTTGCATTAATAATAATGCGTCCCATCTTTAACCTATCATTACAGATAACAACGAAAATACAACGTCCTCTTATGCCATCCGCATTTGCCATGGGGTCCCGTCATCACCCGTTAGGTTACTTAACTAACGACAGAGCGGGGGCTGGGCTAGCGCGGGTGTAAAACATAAGCGACGTCTAAATAGCTATCATATATAGATATTGTACATTCGTCAGACGCAATAATAGGCATTCCAGATCACAGATAAACAATATTGGATTTGCAAGCAATCCGCATTTCTTTTGAGCCTGCAATGAAAGACGGATTACACAGTTGTGATGAATAGCCATTTTCCCACCCCAGACCCCTACGGGTACGGCAAACTACCCGCCAAGTACCAGAAGTGAAGCGGTCTGCCCCAACACTTCAAAATACCCGGTAGTTTGTGCACGCCACCTTGGGTCTATCCTAGGAACAAAAACAGTAAAAAGAAATAATACAACGGTGGCTACAACAGCAACCTGGATGTGCCCCGCAAAATAATATTACAACTTATTACATTTACATCAAATGAATTAATACAATAACCCATCACAAAAAAACCGGCTAATCACCACAACAGTCCAATACAGTTTATATACACAAACAGTTATATATAACATCACAGATATGTGCAACCCCCTGCCAACCGACATACTAGCAGTTAGGGGAGGTTTACGAACACATAAAACATTTCACAGATATAATCAAACAAGCAAATACCGTATAATTTCGATCGATTAAACACATTTAATTTTGCTCCAATACTTCTCTGTAAATCTGAAACCTGAGCAAAAATAAAAATTACCAGAAAACACCAAATATCACAGAGAAACAACACAAGAAACTTGGGATGATGAATCGTCCAAAGCACGGCGGAATCGCGGCGGATCGGTAGGATCGGCCGCGGTTCCGCGGCGCTATGGCCGATTCATGAGCCCAATTTTCTTGGGTGTTCTAATACATTCATTTAGGTCATTCTGAGGGTCCCTGAAAAATTTTTGGACCTCATTTAAAATTCGACAGAAAGTACATGATATCGGGGTTTTTCCGGTTTGTTTTTCCGTTCGAAATTCATACAAATTTGCAAGTGTGTTAAATACTGTTTAGCTAGGCTCTGATACCACTGTAAGTCGATGTTCAACACCCCAATACTTATGGGGAGGCGGAAATATGAATAACAATCTTGTTCTTTGATTAAACATCGAATAACCGTATGAATCGTTTGCTAAACAAGTTTTAACAAAAGCTATAGAGTTCTAAACTACTATGTTAAGAGATTATACCAAACGGTTCTAGTCCTTCGTCTTAATGTTATCTACGGCCTCTTTGGATCTCCACGTTCTCTTCGGCTTTCTTCCGTGATAGACGATCCACCCGAGAACCCTAATCCAAGCTATAACCTCTAAACTTGAGGTTACTTAGTTTCTCTAGTTGCTAAATAGAGTAGCTAAGGTGATGTAGAGATAGGTTATGGAATAATTAGTCTTTCCTAATCCTTGTTCTCAACTCATGAGGGTAGGATTAGGTTTGATGAAGGAGAGAGAACTTGAAGAGAGTGAGTGAAAAGATGATAATGATAATAATAATCAAAATGAAAAAGCTTCTCACTAGATATATGAAACATAATGAATTAAAAGAAATGAATAATATGAGATTATTCATCATGTTTCATTAATGCAAGTGGGTGATTCATTATGTGAGTCATTAAGCATTTAATAATGCATTAATGACATGATAAATCACTCACAATGAGTCACTAATTCATTAAATGAAAAAGCCACCTCTCCCTCCATGTCACATCCTTCTAGAAGCTTCTCGGAAAATTACGAGAACGTCCCTCTCATCCGTGAAAACACGGAAAAAGCTTTAGACTGTATAAATCCAATAACCTGATGCTAGAATCTGGCTTAAACCAAAGCCGGCTAGTAAAAACTGTCCGAATGTCGTACGTGCGTTCAAACACGTATGCGTCCGAACCTTTGTCGTAAAACCATACGACCTCTATATCTTTTCGCCTGGGTTTGGGAAATCTCTATGTGGGACTCTAAAGACTCAACTACTACGCTGGCAGTGGGTTTAACCACAGACCGTAAGCGGCACTAGCTGTACGTAACGGTCCCCAGGTAGTTGTCGATAAGAAAGCTTGATGAGGTAACCCATCTTAAATCCTACTGAGCCTGTCTGTGACAATATCCGCGCAGTCCGGTCTGTTCGTCTAAGAGTATTGCATGTATGGTCTAGGAAGGTGGTGGACGTCAGACCCTTAATAACCGTACAAGTCGTGTCGGTATGGTTCAAGACCACCCGAGAATCTACTGATCATTCCATCAGTAATTCTCAATCAGCCCTGGCCAGGGACTTATGGTAATGACCAACTGACCACAGTGCGATATCAACTCCCTATACCGGGAGAGACGAATCCCTAACAGTCGCTCACTGCCTCCACGTGGCTCAGGACTGTGCCCAACTGAAACCTGTTTGCACGACTCCTTTGAGCCGTGGTAGGGTAATAATCAAAGCACAGTGGGAACTCACACGAGACAAATGATGACCTTAAGTCAACGGACTATCTGCACACATGTCACCTGAGAACTGCTATCTGACGTTAGGTATAATACCATCCAGTCAGTTCTCGGCGAGTCCAGTCCGGTGTACTCACACCCAGTGAGCATCTGTATACAATCTTAGGTGAACACCACCAATGGTTGCGGGACCAATCCATCGCACCTCGTCAGGGTCTAGATATGTATACACTAGTCTACTCCGGAGTATCGATGCCCAATCTCGATACTCCTTCGACCAGGGAGATCTAAAGGTGTGCCTATTGACTATCCAGCTCCCACTAGTATCACTGCCATCATAACGCCGTTAGTCAGACAAACACCCTATGGGCTTTATCAACATATATATATAAATACCAAGTAAAATATATCATACGTTAAGACAAAGTCAAACCAAATAGCGTACTATCATATCAAGCAAGACTGTCATGTACATACATATCCCAAGCATCCTATACAATGTAGGACTCTAGGGCATATATATGCAACAGCACGGATGGCCATCACTAGAAATCCTCGGCCGGGGTATGTGAGAATTACCGATCCAGGATCGATAGTTTCTCGGGTAGTGATGGGTTTCATACCGACACGAACTAACGCGTTGTTAGGGGTGTTAGTTATATGTATGCCCTAGAGGCCATTACTGTACATTGGATGTATATTGTAGTGGATGCTGGGACATATATAGGAAGGACTTTCTTGCTCGACACGATAGTACGCTATCTGGTTGCACTTTATCTTAACATGCATACTTTCTGTCTCTCTGATTACATGTTGATAAAGCCCATAGGATGTGTACTCGACTTCCAGGACTATGATGTAGATCATACTAGTGGGGCCTGGGTAGTCCATGAGTACATCCTTGAAATGTTCCTAGTCGAGGGAATATCGAGACGGGGCATCGATATTCCAGAGTAGACTAGCGCATATCTTCTCGACTCATGCGATGGGCGATGGATGATCCCATATCCATTGGTGTTTGACATCAAAGATGGTATGCGGGTGCTCAGTGGAGACTGGGTACACTGAACGGACTCGCCGAGAACACCCAGATGGTATTATACCTCACGTCAGATGGCAGTTCTCTGGTGACACTGGTACAGCTTAGTCTGTTGACCTGAGATCGTCATAGAGTCTTGTGTGTCTCCCACTGTGCTTTGATTTCCATCCTACCACGGCTCTACTGAGTTGTGAAAACAGGTGGTTTTTGGGTACAGTCCCGATTCACATGGAGGCAATGAGCGATAGGAGGGGATTCGTCTCTCCCGGTATTGGGGGTTGATGTTGTGCTATGCTCGACTGGCCATAACAGGAAATCCCTGGCCAGGGTTGCAGTGATATACTGGTAAGTGTTATCAGTAGTTTCACGAATGTTATGGACCCTACGTCGGCATGACTTATCGAGCTATTGGGGTCTGACGTTTACCACCCCTAGGCGAGATATGCGACATATCAGACGAACAGACCGGACTGTACGGTAAGTGTTACTGGTTGGATTCGCAGGAGTGTGAGAGGGCTTGCTCGTCGATCTTCTGATCGCTCAATACCAGGGTGGCCGTTACGTTTAGCAGACCGCTTGCGGCTTGTGGATGCTTGATATGATCATCATCTGCTGCCGGCGTATTGACGAGTCTTTAGAGTCCTACACAGAGGTTTCCTGGCTCAAGCGAAACGAAATAGGAGCGCATATGAGATATGTGCGGGACCGAGAATAATGCGTGTATGTGATACCGTATTTCATTCTCGCGATGAATGTTTCGAATGGTTATATGCGATATAACCTAGTTATCGAATCAAGGATTGATTCGATAAGCCGATACATATGATACTAGTCGGTTATATCCGATATGACCGGATCATTGAATCAAGTGTTGATTTAATGATTTAATGTATAATTATATATTTGATATATTGCTTTGCATTAACTAGTATTGGTTCACTTTAAATGGATTTTCTCACTTGAATTGTGCACATTGTATATGCGATATAGTTTTGTGCACATGTTTGTATCATGTTTGATGATACATGCTTACTTGGTTAAGTGTAAAGAATCAAACCATGGTTTAAGTTAATGATTAGGGTTTTGATTACTTATTCATTTATCTTATTTATTTATATCCATTTTGGAAAATGAAAAAGATAAATGAATGGTTGCTTATTTTGTTTTTAGTTGAAGATTCTTGAAGCTTTGACTTAGTCTTCATTCTTGTCTTATACTTAACCCTAACCATTTAACTAACCCAAGTTAATTCTCTACACTTAACTATAGTTGAAGTCATGATAAGTATTGATTTAATTATCTCATTTTTAATCAACTTATCATAACTTCTTCTTCTTCTTCATCTTCTTCTTCAATGAAGAAAGCTTGCTACTCCAATGGCAAGTCATGAAATCTAGTGAGAAATCCAAAACTAAAGTTTACCCACTTCCTATTTCTTCATCCTCTACCTCTTGCCAAGTAGTATAGGGTGTTTCCTTCACAAGTTTTTCCGACTTGGTGAAGTTGGAGCTTGTTCTAGCGATGCCTCGACGTAGATCATCTTCGGCATCGAACCGACGATCAAGCCCGCCTATTTGTCACGACCCGAAGTTTGGCCCGTGACCGGCACTTAACCACGTAACGTCTACAGGCGTAACGCGACTAAGTGAACCGAAAACCCAGAAATCAAACCAGTGAAAGTATAGAGTGTTAGAAGTTTTAAAGGAAGCACTACTAAAATCATGATAAGAAACTAAGTAAACAATCTCCAAGAAAACAATATACGACGCCGTAGCGAAGATCAAGATCCATAAGTGGGAACATCACAGATAGAATAAACTGCAAGTACAGCCGGCTCACAACGAGCTCGACACCAGAATACAAAATAGTCCAACATCGTCCTCACACTGTTTCTAAGTCAAATACATACATGGTAGATGGAGAATACTAGATACAACAATGTACATACTGAAAGATAAACAGATACCGCACAAAACCCACCTATCAGCAAAAGAGCTAGTACACCAACTGTGGGGGTATCTGTGCCAAAAGATGCAAAGCAGCCTGCCGCGACTACTCCGAAGGGCAACCTGCAAACACTGTGGCACAACGGGGGGTGAGTTGCCAACTCGTGAATAGAGATAACATAAAAAGGTAATCGCGAGCATGTACGTACTACACTACTCTATCATATGCCAACAGATGATATCAATATGGGATGGGCAGTATGTGCAATAATCATGCAAGTGCTCTATAGGGTCCTGTACTACCATATGAGGTACAAATGCTCTAACAGGTAATGCATCTACAGGATGAGGTACAAAAGTAATGCTGAGCAGGGGCAATATAATATCTACACGGAATGTCAACGTGGAACATATATAATCGGCTTCTCAATGCACCCAGATCTCCCAAAACTAGCTCATGCGCCGGCACTCTCCTCGGCCCTCAATCCTGTACATCTCTGAGAATCCCGAGTGCCCAACATCGGCACCCAAATATCATAAATACTCGTGTCTAGCATCGACACGCAAAACATCCTGTATCGGGCATCCGTCATTCCGGGTCAGCCCTCTCTCAAAGTATATATATCGGGAATCCGTCAGTCCGGGTCATCCCTCTCTCAATACATCGGGCATCCGTCATTCCGGGTCAGCCCTCTCTCAATACATCGGGCATCCGTCATTCCGGGTCAGCCCTATATCAATCCATCGGGCATCCGTCAGTCCGGGTCAGCCCTCTCTCAAAGTATATGCCTCTAGCACCGAGAAAACACGGGGCGGCGCCCCAAAATATCATATTAAGGGAACCGGGTTTTTAAATGATTACTTATTTGAAAAGGCCACGGTTCCCAAATCCAGAAATCACATGAAATCTCAACCAATAATACAAGTAATTATGATGTGATATGTGCATCAAGTATGAGTATCAAGTCATGTCACATATAGATAAGCTACAATGCAATGATCCAATGTGATATAGGTATCAAATATGAGTATCAAGTCATGTCACATATAGATAAGCTACAATGCAATGATCCAATGTGATATAGGTATCAAATATGAGTATCAAGTCATGTCACATATAGATAAGCTACAATGCAATGATCCAATGTGATATGGGTATCAAATATGAGTATCAAGTCATGTCACATATAGATAAGCTACAATGCAATGATCAATGTGATGTGTGTAGTAGGTATGCAATGCACTAGCTAGTAACCATGAACATGCAATATATATATAAGGAACGCTATAAGGTCCTATCAGCCCTGACGTAGAACGCCATGCGGGCGATATCCCCGTAGATGTGAAATCTACTCACCGTAGCCTTCCACTAGGTATAGCCAACAACCTGTTTCCCCTCCTGCGCGGCGTCCGCTGTACTTGCCTGCGAACCTATAATTACACAATATATCACACGTAAGCTTGAAATCACAGAAAAGCGACATTTAAGCCGAACCAGTAACTCGTGTCGCGAACCAAGCGCGCGTGTGCACGATACGCTAAAACGTGTAGTTACGCGCCTGAACACGCCCCGACGCGTCGCGATACGCAGAAACCCAAAACCCACACACACGTATCACGCGTGTCGCGAAAGGTTGAAAATACGGGAAAATAGGTATTCTACCCCAGATTTTGATACAGGAAATATATTGCAAAACTATATATACCATAACAACCCAAATAGCAGCAGACACCCACACCCCAAACCCCAACCCTTGGCTCCCCTATCTGGCCGCAATTTGCGGCCAGAATGCAATAATTGGCGGCCAGACTTGGGAATTGGGTTCCCAGGTTTGGTTGGTGCACTCTATTCTCCCCATACATGCTATAGTAACATCTAGATTTCTACTGAAAAGTCTCGGGTAGTAGCAGATTTCCTACAGTGCCTTTATCAGTTCAAATCATACATTTTGCACAAAAAAAATGCGACTTTATGGTATTTTGATGAAATCTGAAACAAACCTAGGTTTAATCCCACACTAATAACTTATTAACAAGCTAATCAAGCCACAACAATACGAATTTAACATATTAACACTAAACCCTTTTCAATAGCACTAAAAAGGCATAAAAATATGATATTTCTAAACTAAACATGCAAGTTATGAAAATTGGGTGCTAGGATTGAGATTTATACCTTCTAATGACCTTAAAAACTACCTAAAGTCCAGTCCCTCCCTCAAGTGTGCAGATTAGCCTTGAACACCTCCAAAAACCTTGCTTTTTTTTCATGTTTTGTGATGGAAAGATGTGGTTTTTGTGTAGGATTTGTTTGGGATTCAAAAGGGAAGTGAAAAGGAGGAGAAAGGATGAAGAAAATGGGAGGGAATTTCTGCTGGGGCTGCAGGAATTCTGAAGTGGGGAGAGGAGAGAGAGAGAAGCAATGAAATGGGTCCAAAAGTCAAAATCTCTACCTAACACCATGCTCCTTTGTTTATTTGGATTTCTTTTCTTTTGTTGTTTCTTTTGAAATTATAAAAAGGGTTTAGAAAAGGATTCAAATGGTGGGGAAAAGAGTTTGCAACCATGCACAAGAATGGTTAACAAGTCACAAGAAAAGTCTAAGTGTGCAAGTGTGCACAACAAGGGAAAATTTCCAATATGCTAACACTACCAATAATAACTATAAATCCTATGAACACACAAATATAAAAATATGCATGGCTACTAATTATCACCAAAACAATCAACGAAAATTTCAAGGTGTTACAATCTACCCCCCTTAAAGAAATTCGGTCCCCGAATTTAAAAAAAAATCTAACCATACGCACCTTCAAAAAGGTGGGGAAACCTCTTCATCATCTCGCTTTCGGTCTCCCAAGTGACTTCCTCGCCGCGCTGGCCACGCCAAAGTATCTTGACGGATGGTATTCCTTTCGACCTCAATTCCTTCACTTGTCGATCCAAGATCATCACCGGCTGCTCCGCATAGGAAAGGTCGCGCTTAAGCTGGATCGTCGGGTGCTGAATCGCATGCGAATGATCATGAAGATATTTACGGAGCATCGAAACGTGAAATACGGGATGCACGCCTGGAAAACTGGGCGGAAGGGCTAAACGATACGCAACTGCACCAATTCGCTCAAGGACCTCCAATGGGGCCCACATATCTGGGACTGAGCTTCCCCTTCTTCCCAAACCTCATCACACCTTTCATTGGGGAGACCCTCAAGAAAACATGATCACCTAACAGAAAACTTAAGCCTGCGCCGACGACGGTCCGCATAAGATCTCTTCCTACTCTGGCTGCTCTCATCCTATCGCGAATCAACTGGACCTTCGCTGTCGTCTCCTCCCCAACCTGTGGCCCTAAGATACTGCTCTCACTGAGCTCCATCCAACAGGTGGGTGATCTGCATCTCCTCCCATAAAGAGCCTCAAACGGTGCCATCTGAATGGTCTCCTGGTAGTTGTTGTTGTAGGGGAACCCTACCAAGGGCAAATGATGATCCCAGCTACCTCCGAGATCTAGTACACAGGCCCTGAGCATGTCCTCGAGAGTCTGAACGGTCCGCTCTGACTGTCCGTCGGTCTGCGGATGAAACGCTGTGCTGAAACTCAAACGAGTGCCCAAAGCCTCCTGAAGCCTCTGCCATAGCAGGCTGATAAACTGGGTGCCCCTATCGGACACAATGCATGTCGGAACTCTGTGCAGTCATACAATCTCATCAATGTAAATCTGGCATACTGGGCAAAACCGGAAGGCGTCTTCGCCGGTAGGAAGTGAGCCGCTTCCGTCAAACGATCCACGATCACCCAGATGGAGTTATACCCTCGACTAGTCCTGGATAGACCCACCACGAAATCCATCGAACTCTATTCCCATTTCCACTCCGGAATGGGTAACAGCTGTAGCTCTCCCGCGGGCCTCTGGTGCTCAGCCTTGACTTGCTGACAAGTCAGGCATCTCGATACAAAATCTGCAATGTCCCTCTTCATACCGTCCCACCAGTAAACATCTTTCAAATCATAGTACGTCTTGGTGGAACCGGGATGAACACTATATACCGATCGATGTGCATCCTCAAGAATCTCGCGCCGCAATCCCTTAGCATCTGGTACGCACAGTCGAGCTCCAAATCGTAGTATCCCCTGATCATCGATCACGAACTCGGAAAATTTGCCCTGTCCTATCCGTGTCCTGCTCTCTGAACAGCGGCCATCGCTGTGCTGTGCCTCTTGTATACAGTCAAGCAACTGTGGGCGTGCACGAACATGCGCAATTCGTCCTCCGATCGGCGTAAACTCGAATCTGTACCCGGCTGTCGCATAAGATCTGCCAATCTGCCGACGACTGCCTCTGCACTGTGCTCAAGCAGGATAGACTACCCCCGGGCCTCCTGCTCAAAGCATCAGCCACAACGTTAGTCCGGCCGGGTGATACAAGATCTCACAATCGTAGTCCTTCACTAACTCCATCCATCGGCGCTGTCCAAGGTTCAGGTCTCGCTACTGAAATCTGTACTTTAAGCTCTTGTGGTCGGTGAATATCTGGCACGACTCTCCATACAGATAATGTCGCCAGATCTTGAGTGCAAAGACCACTGCAGCCATCTCCAGATCATGAGTAGGGTAATTCTGCTCATGTCTCTTTAATTGCCGTGAAGCATACGCAATCCCCCTGTCATGCTGCATCAAAACGCACCCCGACCCTACTCGTGAAGCATCGCAGTAGGCCATAAATCCTTCTGATCCCGAAGGCAATGATAACACTGGTGTCGTAGTCAGTAGAGCTCGTAGCTGCTGGAAACTGTGCTCACGCTCCTCCGTCCAATCGAAGCGAACTCCCTTTTTCTGGTCAACCCGGTCAAAGGTGTAGCAATGCGAGAGAAGTCCTGCACGAATCGCCGGTAATAGCCTGCCAGCCCTAGAAAGCTGCGAATCTCCGTCACTAACGTGGGTCTAGGCCAACTCCGAACCGCCTCGACCTTCCTCGGGTCAACACATATACCATCTCGTGTAATCACGTGCCCCAAGAAGTCCACGCTGTCTAGCCAGAAGGCACACTTGGAGAATTTGGCGAAAAACTGATGCTCCCTCAAGGTCTGCAGTGTGATCCGCAGGTGCTGTTCGTGCTCCTCTCTACTCCGAGAATACACCAAGATATCGTCAATAACCACCATAACGAACAGATCAAGATACGGCCGGAAAATACGGTTCATCATGTCCAAAAATGCTGCTGGCGCGTTGGTGAGTCCAAACGACATCACCAAAAACTCATAATGGCCGTAACGAGTACTGAAAGCTTTCCTAGGAATGTCCTCCTGTTGAACCCGCGGCTGGTGGTAGCCCGATCGCAAATCGATCCTCGAAAAGTATCCTGCCCCCCCTGAAGCTGGTCGAACAAATCGTCGATGCGTGGCAAAGGATATTGATTCCGCACTGTCACCTTATTCAGCTGGCGGTAGTCAATACACAAACGCAACAGCCGTCTTTCTTTTTGACGAACAGGACTAAAGCACCCCAAGGAGAAACACTGGGTCGAATAAGTCCTTTACCCAGCAAGTCCTGCAACTGACCCTTCCACTCTCTAAGTTCCGCCGGGGCCATCCAATAAAGCGGTACCGAAATAGGTCCCGTACCAGGAACCAAATCAATGCAGAAAGAATTATCACGCTCGGGCGGTCGTCCAAGAAGCTCGTCAGGGAACACATCAGGGAACTCGCTACCAACCGGAACCCGATCCAAAAGAACCTCTATAGCCCTAGTATCGCAAACATATGCGAGAAATCCCTGACATCCCTTCCGCAAAAGCTGTCCAGCGCGAACAGAAGAATTCACACCGTGAGGGGTGGCACTACGGTCCCCCAACACAACAACAACCGACTTGCCGGGAAAACAAAATCGAACTGTCTTCTCGCGGCCGTCAACAGAAACATAGCACGTGGCTAACCAAATCCATGTCCAAAAGAACGTCGAAGTCCAACATCTCATGAAGGATCGAAACGACCGGCAACTCTCTCTCGCCGATACGGACGGTACAGGATCGGAACACGTGCCTAATAACAAACGACTCTCCCGCAGGAGTAGTCACAACTAGCGGTTGACCAAGCAAACCGGACTCTCTACTCAAACTCAGCACAAGGTGTGTAGATACATACGGGTACGTGGAAACACATGAGCACAAGGACCCGGATCAAACAATACGTGTGCAACAAAGGACAAACTAAAAGAGTACCTGAAACCACAGCATCGGATACCCGCACGTCCCGATGAGTCGAAGCAAAAACTTGTGCCTGACCTTCATTTGCGACTGACCGAACTCCTCCTCTACTAGCCTGACCCCTCTGTGCAAACCTTCCGCGTCCACGACGTCTCAGAACACGACCTTGACGTGCTGTGAAGAAACACTGCCTGATGAGGTGTTGAAGGCTTCCGCATCGTAAACACCTACGCACCGAATGCTGTCCTGCCTGGGGATGGAAGCCAAACGGCTGTCCTCGTCCTAAGCCTCTGCTCTGGGCTGGCACACCGGTATGATTCCTCAACTGTTCCGGAATTCTCACGGTCTCTGGAAGACGTGTCTCGTAAATGAGAGCTGCCTCCACCGGTGCTATGTAGGGGACGGAATACTGCATGATGATCGCAAGGAACAACTGGGTAACAGGGGTGGCAACCACCTGTCGCTGCGCTCGAACGACCTCTATCAATGAGCTCATCGCCTGGCAAAGGCCCTGCATCTCTACCACTAGTCTAGCGACCTGAGCTGCCGTAGGGGAAACAATCAGTCCTGGTGCAACAGGAGTATTACTCGGATTAGTCATTGTCTCAGATGAATCAACTCGAACCTCGGCCCTCACGGCCGCTCTCCGCGCCCTCGTAGTCCTTGGCGGCATATTGGCTATCAGAAACAACAGGATTCGATAAGGATACGGAAATCGAATTGCACAAATGTATATACTCAAGGAGGAATTTAAATCAACAAGTCCTAAGGTCGCGTAGGCGGAGTACCGTGTCGTGAGTATGCCGCGGAACATACACACGCTACACTACCCTGCCGCAGCTACCTACTCCATCATACTAGGGTCGTCCTACACTCCGAAAGGTAAAACCTAGGCTCTGATACCAACTTTGTCACGACCCGAAGTTTGGCCCGTGACCGGCACATAACCACGTAACGTCTACAGGCGTAACGCGACTAAGTGAACCGAAAACCCAGAAATCAAACCAGTGAAAGTATAGAGTGTTAGAAGTTTTAAAGGAAGCACTAGTAAAATCATGATAAGAAACTAAGTAAACAATCTCCAAGAAAACAATATACGACGCCGTAGCGAAGATCAAGATCCACAAGTGGGAATATCACAGATAGAATAAACTGCAAGTACAGCCGGCTCACAACGAGCTCGACACCAGAATACAAAATAGTCCAACATCGTCCTCACACTGTTTCTAAGTCAAATACATACATGGTAGATGGAGAATACTAGATACAACAATGTACATACTGAAAGATAAAAAGATACCGCACAAAACCCACCTATCAGCAAAAGAGCTAGTACACCAACTGTGGGGGTATCTGTGCCAAAAGATGCAAAGCAGCCTGCCGCGACTACTCCGAAGGGCAACCTGCAAACACTGTGGCACAACGGGGGGTGAGTTGCCAACTAGTGAATAGAGATAACATAAAAAGGTAATCGCGAGCATGTACGTACTACACTACTCTATCATATGCCAACAGATGATATCAATATGGGATGGGCAGTATGTGCAATAATCATGCAAGTGCTCTATAAGGTCCTGTACTACCATATGAGGTACAAATGCTCTAACAGGTAATGCATCTACAGGATGAGGTACAAAAGTAATGCTGAGCAGGGGCAATATAATATCTACACGGAATGTCAACGTGGAACATATATAATCGGCTTCTCAATGCACCCAGATCTCCCAAAACTAGCTCATGCGCCGGCACTCTCCTCGGCCCTCAATCCTGTACATCTCTGAGAATCCCGAGTGCCCAACATCGGCACCCAAATATCATAAATACTCGTGTCTAGCATCGACACGCAAAACATCCTGTATCGGGCATCCGTCATTCCGGGTCAGCCCTCTCTCAAAGTATATATATCGGGAATCCGTCAGTCCGGGTCATCCCTCTCTCAATACATCGGGCATCCGTCATTCCGGGTCAGCCCTCTCTCAATACATCGGGCATCCGTCATTCCGGGTCAGCCCTATATCAATCCATCGGGCATCCGTCAGTCCGGGTCAGCCCTCTCTCAAAGTATATGCCTCTAGCACCGAGAAAACACGGGGCGGCGCCCTAAAATATCATATCAAGGGAACCGGGTTTTTAAATGATTACTTATTTGAAAAGGCCACGGTTCCCAAATCCAGAAATCACATGAAATCTCAACCAATAATACAAGTAATTGTGATGTGATATGTGCATCAAGTATGAGTATCAAGTCATGTCACATATAGATAAGCTACAATGCAATGATCCAATGTGATATAGGTATCAAATATGAGTATCAAGTCATGTCACATATAGATAAGCTACAATGCAGTGATCCAATGTGATATAGGTATCAAATATGAGTATCAAGTCATGTCACATATAGATAAGCTACAATGCAATGATCCAATGTGATATGGGTATCAAATATGAGTATCAAGTCATGTCACATATAGATAAGCTACAATGCAATGATCAATGTGATGTGTGTAGTAGGTATGCAATGCACTAGCTAGTAACCATGAACATGCAATATATATATAAGGAACGCTATAAGGTCCTATCAGCCCTGACGTAGAACGCCATGCGGGCGATATCCCCGCAGATGTGAAATCTACTCACCGTAGCCTTCCACTAGGTATAGCCAACAACCTGTTTTCCCTCCTGCGCGGCGTCCGCTGTACTCGCCTGCGAACCTATAATTACACAATATATCACACGTAAGCTTGAAATCACAGAAACGCGACATTTAAGCCGAACCAGTAACTCGTGTCGCGAACCAAGCGCGCGTGTGCACGATACGCTAAAACGTGTAGTTACGCGCCTGAACACGCCCCGACGCGTCGCGATACGCAGAAACCCAAAACCCACACACACGTATCACGCGTGTCGCGAAAGGTTGAAAATACGGGAAAAATAGGTATTCTACCCCAGATTTTGATACAGGAAATATATTGCAAAACTATATATACCATAACAACCCAAATAGCAGCAGACACCCACACCCCAAACCCCAACCCTTGGCTCCCCTATCTGGCCGCAATTTGCGGCCAGAATGCAATAATTGGCGGCCAGACTTGGGAATTGGGTTCCCAGGTTTGGTTGGTGCACTCTATTCTCCCTATACATGCTATAGTAACATCTAGATTTCTACTGAAAAGTCTCGGGTAGTAGCAGATTTCCTACAGTGCCTTTATCAGTTCAAATCATACATTTTGCACAAAAAAAATTCGACTTTATGGTATTTTGATGAAATCTGAAACAAACCTAGGTTTAATCCCACACTAATAACTTATTAACAAGCTAATCAAGCCACAACAACACGAATTTAACATATTAACACTAAACCCCTTTCAATAGCACTAAAAAGGCATAAAAATATGATATTTCTAAACTAAACATGCAAGTTATGAAAATTGGGTGCTAGGATTGAGATTTATACCTTCTAATGACCTTAAAAACTACCTAAAGTCCAGTCCCTCCCTCAAGTGTGCAGATTAGCCTTGAACACCTCCAAAAACCTTGCTTTTTTTTCATGTTTTGTGATGGAAAGATGTGGTTTTTGTGTAGGATTTGTTTGGGATTCAAAAGGGAAGTGAAAAGGAGGAGAAAGGATGAAGAAAATGGGAGGGAATTTCTGCTGGGGCTGCAGGAATTCTGAAGTGGGGAGAGGAGAGAGAGAGAAGCAATGAAATGGGTCCAAAAGTCAAAATCTCTACCTAACACCATGCTCCTTTGTTTATTTGGATTTCTTTTCTTTTGTTGTTTCTTTTGAAATTATAAAAAGGGTTTAGAAAAGGATTTAAATGGTGGGGAAAAGAGTTTGCAACCATGCACAAGAATGGTTAACAAGTCACAAGAAAAGTCTAAGTGTGCAAGTGTGCACAACAAGGGAAAATTTCCAATATGCTAACACTACCAATAATAACTATAAATCCTATGAACACACAAATATAAAAATATGCATGGCTACTAATTATCACCAAAACAATCAACGAAAATTTCAAGGTGTTACACTATTCTTCGATGATGCCGATGCTAGAGCCCAAGACATGATTTGGATAGCGAGGGGACTTCATTGCGGAGCCGTGGAGGTGGTGGACCGGATCTACAAAGGTTGTATATCCGTTCCCTTAGTTAAAATGTTAACTAATTTGCTTGTTTCGCCTAAATATCTAGTAAACGATCCGTAGTCGGGTTTGTAGGCACCCGTAAAATTTGATTTGTGCATGTTTGATCACTTGTGAGACTTCACTAGAGTGCCTAGGAACCCTACAGTGGTATCAGAGCCTAGCTAGAACCTTAGGCGAAGTCCCGACGGAGTTAGAAGTCCGATCGACCCAAAACCCCGACCCGAATATTGCTCTCTGGAAATTTCTGTAAAATGTGGATTTTTTGGAATTAAAAATATGCAGAGAAATGTGCAGGAAATTCTAAGGCAAACTGGAGAAAACGACAACCTGATTCAACAGTACAGCCGCGGAACCGCGGCGTTGACCCCACTTTTGCGGCGGTTCCGCGGCCGTCTGTGATGATTAGCTTGTGTGTTTTCTTCAGTTGTTTGTGTTGGTGTTTCTTGTGTGTTCTGGATGTTTTTAATATTTATTCCAGAGTTGTATTTTCTGGGTTGTATTGGGGACTCGGTGTATTCGATCGGACTGTCTAAATTTTGTCGGTGTGCTTTTCCGGGTATTTTTAGAATATGTTAAAAAGTTCGACCGGATATAAATACCCACTTTTTCCCCTGCCGGGAAATTTCCAATTGTTGGATTTTTCCGTAGTTTAACGACGTTCTAAGTAGTGCAAGTAACGCGATGGACCCTCTAGAAGACAACAAACCTTAACTCGATTATGTGACCGTCTTGAACTGCCCTTTGAACCTTCGGGTTTGGGGCAGTACGGCGTGCCACATGTGAGGCGTTGGCTTGACCCTTCTACGGCTGGACCATTGCTACTGAGGCACGAACTGAATGTTGTTAGACTTATTTCATGTGTTGAGCTGTATCGGGAAAACTTGGGTGTTCGATTGTTCGATCGAAAATTTTAGCATTTTCTATTTATCCGGAATATGATACAATAATTGGAATTCACAAATAGTTATGAGATAACGGAATGAATATTATAAACATAGCAGTTTAATCTCACTTGATCGGTTGCCATGGAATTTTGATGTGATCAAAAGTCCGTCGCAATCACGTAGCGTACGCGGATACTCGCCGGGTAAACTTAATAGACAGCCTCACTCCATAGCCCCGACCAAGTGACTGTAGGAGAACCCCGTCGCCGAAAGCATCCGTTCGGGTGCTCGCGGTAGCGGTGTTCCGCCTTGGTGCACTTTGTCGACGGCGTCGGGGGTGCGGCCGTCTACTGAAGTTTGCGACGAGCATTCGATCAGTATGTCGGGAATCCTGTTGAATTGCCCGACTTGATATTGAAAAGAGTTTTCGATAATGAGACTAAAATGCGGGTTTTATAATTGTTAAGCATGCGATGTCTAAGTATTTCATTTGGTCAGGCATGCGATGTCTGAGGAGGTTACGGATTCCAACTGTTGTAGTTTTACACTTTCTTTTCTGTGACCGTAAGTGTAATATGTGATATCGCCGGTTTCGTTGCTATATGTCAACGACAATTGGGATGCGCATATTTACTTACGTTGATGACATGTGATGTTATGTGTTGCTGGATATGTTATATTGGATCGTCGTGTTTGAATAGCCGGGGGGGTTTTTATGTGAGATGAGTGTTTTTCATTTTCATTCATGTAAAAACTTGTATGTAATATTCTTTTATTGGGGCACTTCCAGGTTGCGGAAGTTGTCACCGTTGATGTATATTATTTACTTTTCTGCACTAGGATAGACCCAAGGAGGGGAGCACAAGTAACCGGGTTCTGGGGTCCAGTGGGAGACCAACTCGAGGAGTCGAGTCCGGGTCTCCTAACCCTAGAATTGGTAGGGTTGCTTGCCGCTCTCGTAGGGGTCTTGGGGTGTGGATTGGCTATTCATCACGACCGTGGAATCCGTGTTTTATACTGGCTCGTATTGAAAACACGGACGTCCTAGTATATCCAATATTTCATATGTTTCTTCTGCTGTGATTTATCCGTGATGTGATCATGTGATGTTCTGTGACAGGTATTATATATAGTATATATGATATATTATATAGACGTTGCTTATGTTTACACCCGCGCTAGCCTTGCCCCGCTCTGCCGTTAGTTACCTAACCTAACGGTGCAGACAGGACATCGAGGCGAATGCGGATGGCATAAGCGTACGTTATATTTATCTGTGATGTTTAGGTGGACTTAAATGATGGGATATTCATTAATGTGATTAATGAAAGAAAATAAACCTAATTGATGTTGTGGAATCGAATTTCAAAATAAAACAGGTAGCTACAGTTCTTGCTTTGCATCGTGGTGTTCCTTGTAGAACATCCTGCACCTTATTCGATAAGGAAAGGACCGAGATCCCTTCACCGGGAGTGACTCCTTTAGCAATAACTGGCAGATGCTACAACTCTCGGTTTGTCTTTTGATCGCTTCTATAGTTTCTGCTTTGCACAGCGATATATATGATATATCCCGCACCTCATTCGACGAGGAAAGGGCCGACGATCCCTTCACCGGGAGTGACCCCTTTAGCAAAACTAGAAAAGCCTCAAAAACATTCCATTTAAAAACCATTTGATTACGCAACGAGATCAAGTTCAAAGCGTTAAAGGTTTTCACAAAAACCATTCGCAACCCTCCGTCATTTTAGGAAGTAGAGTACTTATTATTCGTGCTGTGTTTGTTGACCATAGTCAAGGCACAGTGTACGGTAGCTAAGTGATGTCTTCCTACACCGCTTATAATGCGATTAGTTAGGACAGTCGCGTGACTTTCTTGACCTTAGTTAAGGGTCATGCGGGTGGGTCTAATTAATCACGAAATGACGGGTAGAACTTGACTAGTACTTGTGATTTGTTGACCATAGTTAAGGTCATAAGTGCTAGGGGTAAAAACCTTTATCGGGAGTTTCAAGTGTTGAAATTTGCAATGAGATTGCATACCTTCTATGTGATAGTTGGATCCCGATACCCACTGCGAGTAATTGTTACTCATGGGAGAGTTTTGCACTTTACAATTAGCCGATCTAGTAGGTGTCTAGAAAGGTGTCAACGGGGTTACGCCTCTGGGAAAACGAGGTTTACAGTAATTAGGTCCGTGCGAAAGCACGGGGAACCTCCCTCAAAGTACCGACACTGGCCTGGCTGAAAGATTGGCGAACTTATAGAGTGTAATTAATCCCGACTAGTCTTTCCTTTTAGGGTTTGAAGGAAGATTTGATAAAAACAGTGGGAGCCATCCTGATTAGATAATATATATAACCAATCTGATCTTGCAAGAGCGCACGCAGAGTGTTTTCTTCTCTCTCTCTCCTGGTAGCGACCATATCACGCCTTAATCAAGATAATAATATGGATGTATTGACCGAACCCGCTTGTTATACTGAGCTGGGGAACGTTGGTCCCGCTCCAACTTATAATCGTTATAAGACAGAGCAGGAAATAAGGAATAACAGAATTCCTATGCCGCCCAAACGAAGAAAGTGCATATGATGCATCTCCTTCGGGTGTGTTCATTACAATGGACTGTTTCTCAGTATCCTCTGAATCCTGGGTATATGATACCGGATCAAGATCCCAGATATGTAATCTGTTACATAGGGCTACAAAAAGGTAGAAAAACTGAGAACGGGTGATAAGTTTCATGAGACAGAAAACGGGGCAAGTGTTGCAGCCAAGTCTGTTGGTCACTGTCACCCTGTATTACGAATACATTGATTCTGAACAAATGCTATTAGATACCGAACCTGATATACAAAATCATATCAGTCTCTTTATTAGTAAAGAAAGGATATAATTTTGTATTGATGGATAATGTTTTGAACATTTCCTATATCAAAAGTTGATCGGTTCAGGCACGTTATCTAAAAGCATTGACGTTCTAAATCAAACTACAGTTCCTCGTATACAGAACACACACAAGAAGAAGAGTTCAGAAATGAACGAATTCTTCTTGAAGCATTGTAGACTAGGTCATATCAATGCGACCCGACTGGCTGAAGTTACATTTAGATGTATATTTAAATCAGTTTGAATTTGCATCTTGTGAAACTTGCCAGTCATGTCACAAAGATAATATGACCATAGCTCTGTTTATTGGAAACAGAGGAAGAGTTGGTAAACTCTTGGGACTGATACATGATGATGTATGTAAAGTCTCCTGTCTACATATGCCAGGACTGGTTCTTTATACTTCATTATATTCTCTGATAATCTCTCAAGATTCAGTCTTATATTCCTGTTGAAATATAAGTCCGAACCTTTTGAGGTATTCACAGAATATAAGTAGGAAGTAGAGAACCCAAATACAGGTATAAGTATTATATCCTATGATGAGATCAGGGAGGAGAATACTTGTGCATAGCATTCCTGGACTATTCTAAAAGAAAATGAGATTCTCTCTCAGCATTACTCCTCCGTATAAACCATAGCACGATGGTATATCGGGGCGGAGCAATCATACCCTATATGATAAGGTGTGCTCTATGATGAGTACTACTGAGTTACCTATTTCCTTTTTTGGGGGTTATGCACTTGAGAAGCTGCATACCTATTGAATTAGGTTTGAATCAAATCAATGCCTACCACTCCATATGAGATATGGTATGGGAAGATCCTATCTCTCAAGTAAGTTAAGATTTGGGATTGTCCGGCCTATGTCAAAAGCAAAATCCGGACAAGATCGAGGCAGGATCAGTTCTGTAGAACTGGAAAGGTTCCAGCTATACAAAACTGAAGATGATAATTTGACAGAACCATAGGATTCTATAGTTCCCGACGAACCTCAGCCTCTCCGCCGATCTAGTAGGGTTCCTCATCCGCCTGAGAGATACCTCGGTTTCTCGATGACAGTGGGAGCAAGGATTGCATCATGAGATGATGACCCAACTAGTTTCGAGCAGGCCATCGAGAGTGGGGACTCTGTAAGAATGGCTGGATGCTTAGCGATCTGAGATGGAATCCATGTACACCAGCAAAGTATGGACTTTAGCTGCTATATCTGATGGGTTAAATCCCCATCAGGAGCAAGTATATCTTGAGAAGATTACTTAGTGTAGATGGAAAAGTTGAGACTTTCAAAGCTAGACTTGTTAAAGGTTTTCGTCATCGACCAGGCATGGATAATGATGAAACCTTTTTCCAGTAGCTATGCTTAAGTCTATCCAGATCCTACTTGCCACGGCTACATACCATGACTGCGATATTTGGTGGTTGGGTACCCTGACTGCTTTTCTAAATACTGATTTAGAAGAGAACGTCTATAAGAACACAGCCAGAGGTCCTCGTAGACAGTGGGAGCAGCGGAAACGTGTGCAAGATGCTTTACAGGATAAAGCAGGAATCGCGGAGTTGGAACGTCTGTTTTGATGTGATAATCAAAGTGTTTGACTTCATCAAAATGGTAGACGAACCTTGTATATACAAAAGGGTAGTAGAGAGTAAGGTGGTCATCTTCGTATTGTACGTAGACAACATACTCATGATAGGAAAAGAGTTTCCTATACTACGATCGATCAATCTCCTATTATCACAAGGATTCTCCAAATAGGATAAAGATGATACCTCCTAAATCCTGAGATTTGGACCTATGGGATAGATCTAAAGGGATATTAGGGTTCTCACTAGGTATAGTGAGATTGTATCAATCGATCCTGGGGAGAATCACTGGAAGTGTTCCAGGGTGATAAAGACGACTGAATGTCAGTCACAGGCACTGTCTTTACCCTCAGTGAAGGGACGGTATGTTGGAAGAGTTCCAAGCTAGATACCGGGGCAAACTAGACGATAAAGGATGGTAACATCGCTATTGAAGATACTACCAAAGAGGAAGTTTGGGTGTATATTGGTTCATAAGATGAACTAGGTTCCTGCCATTGTATGACAATGGAAGTGTGGCTTTGGCCCTGGAACCCTGGTCCCATCAGTGACCCAGACAAATTCTGAGGCAGCATCACCTGATCATGGAGATAGTTGATCTCCAGGGTGATCGAGGTTAGGAGAGAAGACTCAGAGGAGAACACGGCGGATCCACTCACGAAGGCCTTTTTCCCAAAGAGAGACTTTTAGGGGATGGTTGAGTATGTGATACTGCAACCACTGCTACAGATGGCCCTAGTGCAAGTGAGAGATTGTTAGTTATATGTATGCCCTAGAGGCCATTACTGTACATTGGATGTATATTGTAGTGGATGCTGGGACATATATAGGAAGGACTTTCTTGCTCGACACGATAGTACGCTATCTGGTTGCACTTTATCTTAACATGCATACTTTCTGTCTCTCTGATTACATGTTGATAAAGCCCATAGGATGTGTACTCGACTTCCAGGACTATGATGTAGATCATACTAGTGGAGCCTGGGTAGTCCATGAGTACATCCTTGAAATGTTCCTAGTCGAGGGAATATCGAGACGGGGCATCGATATTCCAGAGTAGACTAGCGCATATCTTCTCGACTCATGCGATGGGCGATAGATGATCCCATATCCATTGGTGTTTGACATCAAAGATGGTATGCGGGTGCTCAGTGGAGACTGGGTACACTGAACGGACTCGCCGAGAACTCCCAGATGGTATTATACTTCACGTCAGATGGCAGTTCTCTGGTGACACTGGTACAGCTTAGTCTGTTGACCCGAGATCGTCATAGAGTCTTGTGTGTCTCCCACTGTGCTTTGATTTCCACCCTACCACGGCTCTACTGAGTTGTGAAAACAGGTGGTTTTTGGGTACAGTCCCGATTCACATGGAGGCAATGAGCGATAGGAGGGGATTCGTCTCTCCCGGTATTGGGGGTTGATGTTGTGCTATGCTCGACTGGCCATAACAGGAAATCCCTGGCCAGGGTTGCAGTGATATACTGGTAAGTGTTATCAGTAGTTTCACGAATGTTATGGACCCTACGTCGACATGACTTATCGAGCTATTGGGGTCTGACGTTTACCACCCCTAGGCGAGATATGCGACATATCAGACGAACAGACCGGACTGTACGGTAAGTGTTACTGGTTGGATTCGCAGGAGTGTGAGCAGGCTTGCTCGTCGATCTTCTGATCGCTCAATACCCGGGTGGCCGTTACGTTTAGCAGACCGCTTGCGGCTTGTGGATGCTTGATATGATCATCATCTGCTGCCGGCGTATTGACGAGTCTTTAGAGTCCTACACAGAGGTTTCCTGGCTCAAGCGAAACGAAATAGGAGCGCATATGAGATATGTGCGGGACCGAGAATAATGCGTGTATGTGATACCGTATTTCATTCTCGCGATGAATGTTTCGAATGGTTATATGCGATATAACCTAGTTATCGAATCAAGGATTGATTCGATAAGCCGATACATATGATACTAGTCGGTTATATCCGATATGACCGGAACATTGAATCAAGTGTTGATTTAATGATTTAATGTATAATTATATATTTGATATATTGCTTTGCATTAACTAGTATTGGTTCACTTTAAATGGATTTTCTCACTTGAATTGTGCACATTGTACATGCGATATAGTTTTGTGCACATGTTTGTATCATGTTTGATGATACATGCTTACTTGGTTAAGTGTAAAGAATCAAACCATGGTTTAAGTTAATGATTAGGGTTTTGATTACTTATTCATTTATCTTATTTATTTATATCCATTTTGGAAAATGAAAAAGATAAATGAATGGTTGCTTATTCTGTTTTTAGTTGAAGATTCTTGAAGCTTTGACTTAGTCTTCATTCTTGTCTTATACTTAATCCTAACCATTTAACTAACCCAAGTTAATTCTCTACACTTAACTATAGTTGAAGTCATGATAAGTATTGATTTAATTATCTCATTTTTAATCAACTTATCATATCTTCTTCTTCTTCATCATCTTCTTCTTCAATGAAGAAAGCTTGCTACTCCAATGGCAAGTCATGAAATCTAGTGAGAAATCCAAAACTAAAGTTTACCCACTTCCTATTTCTTCATCCTCTACCTCTTGCCAAGTAGTATAGGGTGTTTCCTTCACAAGTTTTTCCGACTTGGTGAAGTTGGAGCTTGTTCTAGCGATGCCTCGACGTAGATCATCTTCGGCATCGAACCGACGATCAAGCCCGCCTATTCTTCGATGATGCCGACGCTAGAGCCCAAGACATGATTTGGACAGCGAGGGGACTTCATTGCGGAGCCGTGGAGGTGGTGGACCGGATCTACAAAGGTTGTATATCCGTTCCCTTAGTTAAAATGTTAACTAATTTGCTTGTTTCGCCTAAATATCTAGTAAACGATCCGTAGTCGGGTTTGTAGGCACCCGTAAAATTTGATTTGTGCATGTTTGATCACTTATGAGACTTCACTAGAGTGCCTAGGAACCCTACAAGGGGTTTGACTTTATCCACCCCCCTAGACTCGATATGCGATACTCTTAGAAGAACAGACTTGACTGTACGGATATTGTCACTGACAGGCTCAGTAGGGGTTCGGATGAGTTTGCTCATCGGCCTTCCTTTCGCTCAATACCTGGGTAACCGTTACGTACAGCTAGTGCCATTGGCGTGCTTATGGTTAAACCTACTGCCAGCGTATTGACGAGTCTTTAGAGACCCATACAGCGGATTTTCAAGGTTCAGGCGATATGGTGTAGGTGACGTATGTTGATACATACAGGTGTCCGATTAAATATGTGCACCAACTGCGCAGACTTTAATCGGACGGTTGATAATACTGGCGGCTTAGGATTAAGCCAGATTGTTAAATCATGTTTTGATTTAATAATTTACATATGTATTTATATATATGTATTCTAGTATTATTTCTCACTATTTATTTTCTCTCTTTGGCTATTCGTATTTTCGTACGAATGCGCGTATGTGTATTTCGATACGTGTACCGGGAAGCATTCCATATCTGTATGGAATGGCTTTAAGAAGATGCCACCTCATTATTGATTTTCTTTAGAAAATCACATGTTTTAAATGAGGTGGAAATGGTGACTTGGCATTGGTATGGGTTTTTGGTCAAAGCATGGGCTTTTTCATGTAGTAATTTGTATGGCTTCTTTAGAAAATCACATGTTTCATGAGAATGACATTTTTTTGTGGAGGCATGATAAGGGTGGGCCGGTCACTTTGGATGGTGAGGCTTGCACATTTTTGTGATATCATTTTTGTGCTCTCTCACTCTCATGCTCACACAAAATATTTAGTCATTTTTCATGCCTTGCCATCATCACCCTCTTCATCTTCTTCTTGAGATGCTCACTTGAGCTCATGGTTGAGAAAAGTTTTAGTTACACTATCCTACACTCCCCACTCTCCACTACTTGCAATTTTGAAGAGTCGGTTGGTTCGCTTGGCGAACCTGAAGCTTGCGTAGTTTCCCTCGTGGGGATCATCGGAGATGAAGGAAGACCGGCGACCAAAGTCGATCCGTATCGCTAGGAGCTTGAAAATGGTTGAAGACCCGAAGGACTTGGTTCATTAGGTATAACCATTCTATCTCCTTTTGTTAGCTTGCTAGTTTTAGGGTTAATGGTTTCAATCTTGCAAATCGGGTAATGGTAGCGCCGGGTTTTATGAAATTTTTGTTCCGCATTTGGCCACGGATGATAGCCGGGGCGCTCCCACAGCCCAACACGTACTATACACGTATTATAGTATTTGACTCTTGTATATTGAATTTCAGTATTGGATTTCGAGATCCGTATCTTTATTGTAACTCCGAGGATATGCGTGCAAATCCGATGATTTGCATGATGCTTGACGGAGTTCGATTTTGAGTTTTCTACTCGTTTTCATGCGCACTTGGCGCGTTGTGTTATTTCTGTGTTTTTCATGATTCCGCAGCCCCGTTGATTGAGTTGATTACTGAAATGTTTTAGATTTTGGGGGTTTAAATTTAAATTCGGGGACCGAATTTAATTAAGGGGGGAAGACTGTAACATTTCAGAAAATATAAAATATTATTTTTGGAATTTAATATTAAAATAATATTTTTCCCGAGAACTGACCGATTTACGAAAAAGGGTATAAATATATACCAATAATTTTGAAATAAATAGAAATTAAATTTTTTTATTCATATAATAATATAATTTTAGGATTTGGCATTTTTAAAATTTATTATATGCAGTTTTGATAAAAACCTGATTAGTGCATTGCTAATCGCAATTAAGCCAAATCCGCATTTTCTACAGCTTTTCATGGCTAGTGAACCATGATATGTTACATGTTATTTCATGGTGTTGTTTTATTTGGGTGTATGTGTTTTGGTGAGAAAAGAGAGAGAAAAAGGTTATGATGAGTGAGGAGAGAGAAAGGAGACAAAATGATGACATGGAAAGGGAGTGGATGAGAATTATAGTGAGAGAGGGGGGGCTGCTGCCTTGACCATTTCCCCCATTTTTTCCCTACCCTCTTCATCTACCTCAACTCCACATATCTCCATCTTCTACCCTTTTGATCCACCCCAAAAACCTTGCCAAAACCGTATGCCCTTTCACAAGAAAATGATCACCTCCTCACCCTCATCGCTATGAACCAAGAAAAGTCAGATTTTGACAACTTGGGGATTTCTAGGGTTTTGTTTGGGAGTAACCATGAGGTATATCTCTTTTCTTTTAGAATAGTTTTGAATTCATAGCTTTTTGTTTAGTTTAGACATCATTTAGTAATGGATTGTGAACTTGGAAAATCCCAAGAATAGGGTTTGGGAAATTGGTGATGTTGTGGCTGTTAACTAGACTTGGGTGCTATTTTAGTGACCTGGACCAGAGCTTAGAAAACCGAAAACACGGATTTAGAAACCCGACATCGGATAAATGTGTTATTTGTGAGGGTATTTTGGAATCTGGAGCAACCCGGAGACACTAGAAATGATTTTGCAATTACTGGGAGTCGTGCAGGCACCTAGGAAGCTACCACCAAGACCTAAGCCCCAATCCCTGCACCTGGGCCGCAGATTTATTCAATCTGGCCGCAATTTGCGCCAGGGTAGGTTAGAATTGATCCGTATTTGTGCAGGGGTCCCTTTAGATGTAAATTAGACCCTCCATATATGCAGAATTGACCAATTTGGCCTAGGGTAAAATCTTGGAGCACATTGGGGTGTTTTTGGCTATTTCCGTATTTTGAAATGTTAATTCTTGATATTTGGATTTGTATTGGGTTGTTGGATGTTTGTACATCGACAACAAGGGTTGTTTGATTGTTTTTGCACCTGTAGGCCATAGGTTCTAACCTATGCGCGCACTGTGCGCCGTATCGGTTTTCCGCCTTGATTTTAATACGCATTGCTATGGTTTATTATTGTAGGTACCTTCGCGTGGATTCCGAGGCGACGTAGTGTGGCGTGATCGACTTCGGCGAACAAGAACCAAGGTGAGTGGATCTATATCCACAGGGGAAGTCGGGTGGATGGCGTATAGCACCCCCGCAAAGTTTTGGTGGAAACCGATTATAGAATATTGTTAAGGAAACCTAGATTAGAAAAATAGGGTTAGGATGAGATAGCAATGAAACTATATTAGGAACTAGAGGATAGTTAGAAGTGATATGTTACTACTATAATAGGATGACATTTAGCGATATTGCTGTATAGGGTACTGTAGGACTAGATAGTCGATGTAGATGCGTCATCCGAACCATACCTTTTTCTAAAACAAAGGGTCGTATGTATCTTTTAAATATATACCTTGAGGGATGTTACGGATTTTAAAATGATATCTTTTTCTTAAAAACACTGTAACCCCTATTTTCAAAACTACGATTCACTTCTTTAAAAATCTGATTGTATGGTTCGGGTGTGTTTGTTAGGATAGATACTTATACTTAGTAGAGATAGAATGTTTATGTAAATTCGATTTGATGTGTGATATAAATGCGATGAAGGAATATAAGACGGATATGATGATATGATGATATGATGGTATACGGATGCGAGTCGATCGAGATGATTTATACCCTGTCGGTCCCCTGATATGAGATTATTGTGGATGTGACCTGGGACAAAGGTTTATAGAGATATTTATATATATAGAATGTTGTGAATCATGGATGATAGGCCGTATGTGATATTAGGCCGTACCCTCATTTATCGTATAGTCTGATAGGATCCCTATTACCTTAATGCCGCCATACGATGATTTTCCATACGTGATGAGTTTGACTTGATGATTGATCCTTACCCTTAACTAGAGGTTGCCGTATGATGGATCATACCGTACGCGATGTTGTTAGGCTAGATGCCGATTGATAGATTCACCGACTCAGACATATGATAGTTATGTATACCTTATAGCTTTTAGTTGATGATTTACGTTATGCTGCATTCATGATATTATTATTGCACTGCATATACCTGCGATAGTACACCTGCACCATTATCGATGATGCGTTTGTTACACGAACACAGACTGTAGGCTCACACACTTCATCATCGATAATTGCCATGTCACTACACATTAGGATTGCTGCATCATGATATGACTCTTCGAATAACCTGCTTGTGTATATAGATTGATACTTCCTTATTTGCCCACGTACACATTGTATACCCACATTGGTGCACATATGCATTGATATATTCACATTGGTGCACATATACATTGATATATTCATACATACGCACATATACATTGTATATCCACATTGGTGCACATATACATATTCATACTTGCGCACATACATATTGTATATCCACATTGTTGCACATATACATTGATATATTCATACTTGCGCACATACACATTATATATCCATATTGGTGCACATATACATTGATATATTCACATTGGTGCACATATACATTGATATATTCATACTTGCGCACATACCCATAGTATATCCACATTGGTGCACATATACATTGATATATTCATATTGGTGCACATATACATTGATATATTCATATTTGCACACATACACATTGTATACCCACATTGGTGCACATGTACATTGATATATTCATATTGGTGCACATATATATTGATATATTCATACTTGCGCACATACACATTGTATATCCACATTGGTGCATATATACATTTATATATTCATACTTGTGCACATACACATTGTATATCCACATTGGTGCACATATACATTGATATATTCACATTGGTGCACAAATACATTGATATATTCATACTTGCGCATATGCACATTGCGTAACCATATTGGCGCATATCTACATTGGTACCTCTATACTTGCGCATTTACATATTGTGCTTATATAGATAACTGGTTTTATTGGAAAATTGGGAACCACATGTTATATTTTAAAAACCGGAATCATTTAAAAGAGCGGTTTTCGCTTAACATATCATATCACTTTTCCATGTTGCATGATATATGGATATGCTTATATTTCTATTATATGTCGCATACATCATGCTCTATGATTTTACGCATTGAGATATGATGTTTTCACGAGATTTCTGTATTTGAAAACCGTGGACATTTTAAAAGAGATTATGTGTTGTTTTAAAAACCCGACTTCTCTTGATATGATATTTCAGTGCGTCCACCATGTGTTTTCTCGGTTCTGAGAGCGACATGTGAAACCCAATTCGAGGAGGCGGATGTGGCTGATAGCGGGTACATGGTGTACCCGGTATGGTACCCCGGGAGGAGAAAGAGTTTCGTGTATATGACGATGAGCCTGGCCGAGGGACTACTACCTATCGGTGATAGCATTTGGGCTCGACGGATAACCAGAGGATACCGACCGTAGTCAAGAGATGATATGGGCCGATCCGGACTGAAGGAGCCCGTGGGCCGATCCGGACGGACGGAGCTTGATATATGATGATTTACGTGCCGATGATGGGCACAGTTTTCATGATGTTTCGAGTGTCGATGCTAGGCACTCAGGTTCCATAATTTTTGATGTGTCGCAAGGGACACACATTGATTTATATCCTCATGCTTACATGCATACAGACACTGATTATATGGTTGGACGAGATCCACATACATACAGACACTGATTATATGGTTGGACGAGATCCACATACATACAGATACTGATTATATGGTTGGACGAGATCCACTTGCATACATACACTGATTATATGGGTGGACGAGATCCGCATGCATACATGCATTGATCATTGCTATTGGATGTTATCCACATGCACATAGGTATTGATGACCTTGTTGGCACATATACAGACCAGGTCACCCTAGATATCATACTATTACCTTTATGTTATAGTTGACCTAGGAGTCGTTGTTTATTCGATTTCTATCTGTTGATATTTTTCTACTCACGAGTTGGCAACTCAACTTCGTTGTGCTACAGTTCTTGCAGGTTGACCGCTTGGATCAGTAGCGGCTTCGCTGGCATACAGTTGCATTCAGGTGTTTTGCATTAGTCGGTGGGACACTTGTATTATACCCACTCTTGTATCTATATTCTTATTATATCTATTTAACTCCATCAATCAAAAGTTGTAAATTGTAAAAGTGATGAGACATAGTGAGACTTGTAATTGCGAGATTGGAGCGATGAGTTTCATATTCACTTTTAGGGTTATATCTTACTCATTTCTTTATCTTTTTGTGGTGAAATTCGCCGTTGGGCGTCATATACTTATTTATATTGTCTTACGTGGTTGTGATCCGCCGTTTGGCGAAGAGCTAGCTCCCGCTTAGGGATGTCATTATTCTTATTATGTATTTATGGTTTTGGATCAAAATATACAAAGGAGGTGCTGCCAAAATTTTAAAAAGACGTAACATGTTTTCAACCAAGTAAAATTCACTTGCATCATTCATGTTCTTTTTCTATGCATTAAGAAAACTTGATTTCATATACCTTTATTTCAAAAACCTCACCTTCTTTATTTTTCTAAAAGGTTTAGATTTCTGGGTTTCAGCTTACTTGAATTCCATTATGCCTTTAGACGTTGCGTGATTCAAGTGCTGGTCAGGAGCTAATATTTCAGGTCGTGACAAGAAATCTTAGGATGTACCTACCACTGCACAGAATACGATCGTACCAGCTGCCCAGACTGTTGTTCTTGCTACTACCGAGACCATCCCTGTATCATTTGCAGGAGTTTATGAGGCTGAGACCTCCAGTCTTGACCGACACAGATGCAGCGGAGGATCCGCAGACATTCCTCTACAGGTTAGCTAGGATTTTTCGTTCGCTCAGATGTTCTGATGATAGATGGGTGGAGCTTGCGAGTTTTCGTCTGGAGGGTCTTTCTCAGACGTGGTGCGAGTCAGTTGAGAGAGGTTGAGCTGCAGGTTTGCCACCTATGACGTGGGACGAGTTCACAGCGGTGTTTCTTGCCCGTTTCCTTCCAGAGAACGTCCGTGACGCTCGAGCTTGTAGTTTTGAGGTTTTGTGCAAGTCACCAGGGATGACAGTGTCCGCGTTTACTCAGTTGTCCCAATATGCTCCTTATCTGGTGGACACCGAAGAGAAACGCATGAAGAGGTTTTTACATGGGTTAGACACGCAGCTATTTCTTGCTATTTGCACCCAGCACTTCGACACCTATACAGCCGCGGTAGATGCGGCCTTACATTTGGAGGAGCGCATTTTAGAGACTTCGGTCATTTCAGGGCCGAAGAAGATTCGTACAGATATACCAGCTCCAGTACGGTTTGGCAGAGGCATGGCAGGCAGATGTCGTGGCGGATTCTTCCCAGGACATGGTGATGGTTGAGGCATAGCACGAGGCCAGTTGTTCAGTTCCTATTCACCAGGTCAGCGGCCACCTCCAGTATGTTATTGGTGTGGGAGTCCAGGTCACCTTTTCAAGAATTGTACTGTGAGGCGTCAGGGTGAGCCGACAGTTCCTTATGTGACACTTCCACCCTCACCCCTACTCAGAGAGCTCTACTTCCTACCCCTGGTGGTGCCATACGCCAGGAAGACGTTCCCAGAGGCCGTGGATGGGGCGTTCCTGTTCAGAGAGGACGAGGAGGCAGAGGCCGAGCAGAGGACAGCCAGCTATTGGTAGGGGACATGCCCGAGTATTCGCATTGACTCCGTAGGATGCGCAGGCATCCAATGCCGTTGTGACAGGTACCACGCCAGTATGTTCTTTTAACGCATGAGTATTATTCGACCCAAGTTCCACACATTCGCATGTATATACACACTTCGCACTGTTGTTGGGCAGGGAGTCATCGTCGTTAGATCAGCCGCTTATTGTTGTTACTCTGGTAGGCGAGTCATTTATCGCTCGATTTGTTTTTCAATTTTACTCTATTCGTATCGGGAAGAGGGATTCTTCGGTTGATTTGATTCTCCTCGAAATGTTGGATTTTCATGATCTGCTAGGTATAGACTGGCTAGCCACTTGTTATGCATCCGTTGACTGCCGTGAGAAGGCTGTCAGTTTCAGCTTTCCGGGTGAGCCAGTTCTGGTTATTCAGGGAGACCGTAGCGTCACCAGTCCCAGCTTGATTTCGTCTCTTCGCTGTAACGTTTTGGAAATCGTTATGCGAATTTCCGTTTTAGGGTAAAATAGACGGTGTTTTCCATAAAACCCGGAATGTGATCAAATTTCATTATAGACTTGACTACACCTAGTTTAACTAGAATAGTGCTAGTTTACGGGTTTAGTGGTCATTTGGAAGTTTTGGTTCACTTTGATATTTTTCCTAATTATTTTATTATTTTAAGTTGTTAATTATGCACTTAATTAGTGGTAATTACAATTTTGGTTTGGGTTAATTACTTCTAATGTGAATTTATGCTAATCTAATCACTAGATTATGCCTAATCCATCCATAGAAAAATATCTAGATAATTGTGATTTAAATTGAATTTTTAAAAGAAAGGAAATGAGGTGGGTTTGGTTATTTAGTGCATTTATTGCAATTATTGTTGTTTTTAGCTAGATTTTTCCATACATTTCACAAAAGCCTCTCATCTTTCCCTCATGGCCGAACCCTAGACCTTGCTGCCCTTCCTCTCTCCTCGCCTCATTTTCATCATTCCAAGCTCATAAATATCATCAAAAATCCTTAAATAATCCCATAAACTCATAATTAAATCCAAACCCATCATTTTTCATCTCCAAACTAGCTTGGATCTTCATTAAAGTGATCATTTTGGATGCTAAAACTTGGAGTTTGTTGCTAATTTGAGATCTAGTTTGTGAGGTATAAAATCTAACCCTAATATTTAAATTGTTATTTAAATTTTTAAAGCTTGCTTATTAGGTATTTAGTATAACTTTAATTGCATGGTTAGAATTTTCATGAAAAAGTTATGAAAATAAAGTTAGGGGTTTCATGTGTTAAAATGGTTAATCATGAAGTGTAAACTTGGAAAACTTAATCAATTTGTGAGAATGATATTTGTTAAAATTTCTAATTGTCTAATTGAGTTTTTAGCAAACTAAGTTTTACTAAATCCTATTTTGGTGAGACTAAAATTATGGTAATGGTTTGGATAACTAAGTTAAGCTACTTTGTGTTGTTGGAAATCGCAAGAATTGTTAAATTTCTAGACTTGTGCTAAATTTTCGATAAAGTTGCTTACTAGCTTTTCGCTAAAGTAAAATGTGGGTTTTAATTGTCGTGGAGATGACGTATATATTATTATCTACGATAATTATATGTGTTGTGAATGAGTATTGGTACGATTGGTTTTTTGGCGTGGCGGTTTTCATAAATAGCGACCCTAGTTAGGCTTTTGGCAATGTTTTCTGGTATTGGGATTTCTTGGTTTTGCGACTGGATATTGTATTTGATCGTTGGACGTTTGTACGTCAATGACGAGGGTTGTTTGGTTGTTTTTCATGCGTAGGCTATACGTTTTAACCTATGAGTGCACCGCGTGCCGTATTTGAATTTCGGAATTTGATATTAATAGCATTGCGAATTCATATTGATTATAGGTACATTCGCATGAATTCCGAGACGACGAAGTGCATCGACTACAGCTAAGCGAGGAGTTTAGCAGGTGATTTGATTTATATCTACGGGGAAAGTCGGGTGGATGGCGTATAGCACCCCCGCAAACTTTGATATGGAAGATCGTTTGATTATTATATCCTTATAAATGATATGCGACGGACATGACTGTAGAAGTTACAAACGATAATATGATAGAAGTTGATGCTAATGGATATATTGACATATGAGAATATGAAATGATAAGTGAATCATGATGGCTACAAATTGAAAGAGAACAAGTGTGATGTTTATATTATGTGATGCGAGATATTAATGTGATGAACGAGTATACGATGTGATATGATGACTTAGTGTGATATGACATTTTATGGATTCGAGTAGATATGACATTGTTGATACCTTTGTCGATCGCCTAATACGATATGGACATGGATGTGACCTGAGAGATAGGTACTTTTATATGGATAATGTTTTGCATATTGAGTGATATGCCGTACGAGACTTAGATCCGTACCCCGATGTTGTATAGGTTGATAGAATCCCTATTTGTTTAATGCTGTCGTACGATAGATTTCCGTACGCGATGAGTTTTACTTGTTGATTTATCCATACCCTTATTTAGAGGATGTCGTACGATAGATTGTACCGTACGTGATGTTGTGAGGCTGGATGCCGGTTGATAGATTCACCGACTCGGTTATGTTAGATAGGTATACCTTATAGCATTTAGTTCACGATGTGCATTATGCTGCATTCATATTATTCTCATTGCATTTCATATACCTGTGTTAGTATACCTACACCATTATCGATGATGCGTATGTTACACTTACACATATTGCCGGCTCACACACTTAATCATCGATAATTACAATGTCACTACATAGTAGAACAGCTACATCATGCTATGATATACCTGATATGCTCACATCACTATGCTATGTTGCATGATATACTTACTATGCTCACATCACTATGCTATGTTGCAGGATATACTTGCTATAGCTATATGTACCTTATGCATACATACTGACATATACACCCATATATCTTGCTATAGCTCCATATACCCCTAAGTGGTGTTATATAGTCATTTGATATTGAGACGTTGATTATTGTGCTATTGTGCTTATGAGATGCATCATACATACCTGCTTACATGTAGATACACATATCTTGCTATAGTTACATGTACACCTCATATGATGCTGCACTTGATTTCGGAGAATTTGGCAACCGCATGATATATTTTAAAAGTTAGATTCATTTAAAAGAGCGGTTTTCCATTAATATGATCATATTGCGGTTTTATGTTGCATATATCTGTTTTTATGGATTTACGAATTGAGATATGGATTTCATGTGATTTATGGATTTGAGAACCGTGGGGGTGTTTCAGGAAACTATTTATTCATTGAAAACACGGTTTCTCTTGATATGATATTTCAGTGCATCCACCATGAGATTTCTCGGTTCTGAGATTTGTGATATATACCCGATGCGAGGAGTTGGAGTGGGCCGTGTGTGGGTACATGGTGGAGCCCGGTATGGTTCCCCTCGGCAAGAAGATCACAGATGATGGCGATGAGCCTGGAAGGCTGGGCAAGTACCTACCGGTGATAGTATTTGGACTCGGCGGTTATCATGGGGATACCGACCGGAGTGATGTACGGACATGACATCAGGGCCAGTCATGGTGACGGCGCCTAAGTTATGAGGATTTACGTTTCGATGCTGGACACGGGTTTCTTGATGTTTCGAGTGTCGGGGTTAGACACTCAGGTTTCCATGATTTGATGTGTCATTGATGGACACACATTCTTTGATATCCTCATATTTACCTACATATGCTTTTATGATATTTACATGCAGGAGTTGTTGTGTCAGTGGATTGACACATGGACGAGATCCATTGCATACATGCGTTGATTATCTTGTTGGACGAGATCCATTGCATACATGCGTTGATTATCTTGTTGGACGAGATCCACTTGCTGATAGGCATTTTTTTATATGTTGGCACATATGCAGATACGGTCACCCAAGATATCATAGTATTACCTTTATGATATAGTTGACTTAGGAATCGTTGTTTATTTCAATTTCTACCTGATGTTGTTTTCTATTCAAGAGTTGGCAACTCACCTCCGTTGTGCCACAGTTCTTGCTGCTTGACCGCATGGATTAGTAGCGGCATCGTTGGCACACAGCTGTTTTCGGGTGATTTTATTTTTGTAAGTGGTATCTATTAGATCATGCCACTCTTGTATTATTATTCCTGTTGTATCAAATCAACTCCATCAAATCAGAAACTAGTAATTGTATATGTTGAAGACTTAGAAGACTTGTAGTGGCGAGACTTGAGCGATGGGTTTTATGTTCACTTTTGGAGTTGATATCTTGCTTTACTTTATTTCCCTTGTGTGGATCTTCGCCGTTGGGCATCGTATATTTATGGTTGTGGTGGTTGTTTCCGCCGTTGGGCGTGATTTGCTCCAGTTTGAGGCTGCTTTATTATATTCTGTGTTGTACCCGTTTTCGGGGTTAGTTTTTATAAGGGAGGTGCGGCCCAAATATTTTTTTAAAAGACAAAACATGATTTACTATACCTTTATTTCAAAGCTTCACCTCTTTATTTCTTAAAAAGTTTAGATTTTTGGGTTTCAGCATACTTAAATTACGTTACGCCTGTAGATGTCGCGTGATTTAAGTGCTGGTCGCGAGCTAATATTTTGGGTCGTGACAAAGTTGGTATCAGAGCGCTAGGTTTAACCTTGATTCGAGTTTAGGTTAGACTATGTGGAGTCTAGGGCGTATATATTTCGGAACCTAGGCTTGACCTTACGGAACTTAGACTTGAACAGGGGGGTGTTAGACCCGAATTTTCGTTACATAGGCTAACCCTGATTGATGGAGTAGGTATCTTGAGTAGAGTGACGTACCGTACGTATATTCCGTGGCATATTTACGATACGATACTCCACTTAAGTGATCTTAGGATGTACATATCTTGAGACTTGTGATTCTCTTCGTTTCCTTGATTATACATCCATTTGAGATCCTTGATTCTATTCGTTTATATGATCATACTCTTACTGATTCCATTCCTCCTTATGATCATATATTCTTTTTGGATCTACTGATTCATTTCATCACTTTGATCTATTTTCGTCGATACTTGATTGAGGTTCCTGTCACCATGGTTTGAGCGTAGTTTGAGCTGCTACTATTGATGCAGTCAGGGCGAGCTTGCCGTGGACAAGGACTGACCATCGTGTTTTCTGGTGACATGGGAACGTATCGATGTAGTGTGGTGTTGTGACCTCTCGTTTGAGATGAGTGTACGGTTTTATACCGGATGATCGGTCCTTTGTTAGAGGCTGCCTGCTGTGAGAGGACTGTTGATGTACAGCATACCTCAAAGATTGTGATGTCATCGACCGTGCAGACAGATGACCCAGCTGTTGCTGATATTGATGTGATGTCGCTTCCAGAGCTTACGAGCTGAGATTGCTGGAGCTTCCAGGCAGAGATGCGACAGGTGATAGCTAGTCTATCTTGAGTTGAAAGACAAAAGTGATTCATCAGATCTGATGTGCAGACGCAGGCCCTGTTGAGTTGAAGATTTCCAGTGTGGAAAGACTAAATCGATCCAAAGATGACGTTGTTCGTCGGATGTTCCGATGTGAGATCGGTAAGCTTACCAGTTTCCGATAGAGGACATCACCCAGATGTGTTGTGAGTTGATCGAGAAATGGATGAGTATTGAGTATCCCTCAGATGGTTGTGACGAGTTCCCGAGAACGCATTCGGCAAGATATCTTCTACAGAGTGATGAAAATACCGAGTCCGTGATTTCGAGTTCATGCGAGAGATTCCGGATTGATTGTCCCCGAGAACCATTGCAGGACGCAGATAGCATGACATGATGTCGAAGTGGACAATAATAAAGACGAGTGGAGCAAGAGGTTCGTGCGAGATGTTAACGAGCTGTTGTTACTCCCCGTTGAGATTAATGGTCGGATATGTGTGCAGAGGCGTTAGGATACGGCCGGTTCTTGAGGAAAAGTTGTGCTGAGAACGCAGATGTTCGGAAGTGAGAAAAGATTTGTAAGTGTACCAGCCTCCGTACAGTTCGGTATAGGCGAGATCAGAAGAGACCTTGAGCCAGTTCCTTTAAGGACACTGCTGCGATGAGATTGCACCGAGGATCAGTTGTTTCACGTGTATTCAGAGGGCCAGAGGCCAACGCCAGTGACGTGCTGCGTTATGAGTGATCATACTAATTTGCCGAATATTGACCTGAGGAGTGCCAGAGCGGAATCGTTTCCATTAGCACACCTGACCGAGCAGATGAGCCGATAGAGTGCAAGATTGGTAATCCACAGAGAAATAAGGACCCAGAGATAGAAGACGCCAGACTGTGAGCAGGAAGCAAGCGGATGTTCTTACTCTGCCTGTTTGGGCGCACTGACTTTTTTCGACATTGTAGGAAGTGTACCTCAATGTCATTTGTTACGATTTGCGTTTGTGATCCGAGTATCATGCTTATATCGCTTGGATTTGTGTTTTAATGATTGAGTTTCAAGATATTGTTTCGTGCACCATGGCTGCACCTACTGGGTATTTACATTTTGTGCATATTTATTGCACTTTAGATATATATTTTATACACCGTTGTGTTGATGTCGATTTTGTGCCTTAGATGCACATGTTTATGATTTCCTCGATTTCCTACGGTTGATTTGATTTGTGCGTGGGGTATGCACTCAATTTGATTTCTGCACTCGGTATAGCTCACTTATGATTGCATTGCATTAATACGTGTTTTGTGCACGCAGTTGCACATGTTTATGATTTGATAATTCGTGCACTAGATGCAGAAGATTTGATATTTCGTACACTAGATGCACAGGGTTTGATATTTCGTGCATTGGTTGCACCGGATTTATACTCCGTGCCCTGGTTGCACCCGATTTATGTCTTGAGCATTTGTGTTACCAGGTGTTTTACGGACCTGACGTGTTATGGTCGGATTTTTGCGCATATTAGGCGCTTAGTATTGGATTTTGGGCGCATCGGATTCATTTGAGTGAGATTTTACTCGTGCATGTTGGATGCCCTTGATTTATATTTTTATCCGTGCATTTTAGATGCGATTTATTTCGTGCATGTGGGATGCACTTGATTTCGATTTTTATTCGTGCATGTGGGATGCACTTGATTTCGATTTCGTTTGTGCATGATGGATACACTTGATTTGGACTTTCGCGCACGTTGGGCGCGTGATATGATTTTGTGCACACCTGATGCACTCGATTAGGGTTTTCGTTCGTGCATGTTAGTTGCACTGGATTAAGATTTTCGTGCACAACAGATGCACTAGTTGTTGTTGTCGTGCATGCCAACTGCATTGGACAGATGTTTTCATGCACACCCGTTGCACTTATTCTTACTTTTGTGCATATTATGGCACCTGTATATGGATTTGATTTTCATACGCACCAGACGCACCTGATTATTCGACACCTCTTTTGAGGCTGGTTTTTGCTCTTGAGCCCTTTGTTTTCATGATGGACACTATAATATGTACTAGCCGAACAGGACTGATCAGAGGACAGTGCCTGAGTATTTTTGCATCCATAAAAGATTACCAAGAGGTATTTTTTTTAAAAAGGAATTATAGCCTCGCTATTTCATACGTGTCTGTGAGTGACACGAACGTTTACAAAAGAAAACCTTTTGGGATATTTTAAAAAGTGCGGAACGTATATTTGAGCAAAACATATATGCTAGTATAATATTACTTTACAAATGAGCGTCCGTCATTTGTGCCGTGAGTTACACATCACACGGCGATTCAGAAAAAGATTATGCATATGTTATTTTTGTTTTGGAGATTTTTAAAAAAGGATGTGTACTATATACATATTATATCTTTTGCTTAGTGTATATTGGGTTTCAGTAGTGAATTTCGAGATCTGTATCTCTATTGTGACTCCGATGATATGCGTGCAAGTCTGATGATTTGCGTGACGCTTGACGGAGTTTGGTTTTTGAGTTTTCGTAGTCATTTTCTGTTAGTGTATATCCCTAGAGGCCATTATTGTATCATACTAGTTTGTATATTACTTAATGGAAGCTTGGGATATTCACAGTTGTATAGAAAATCATGCTCAAAATAGTTGTATGCTACTTGGTTTGTTTCTACTTTAATGTGTACATGTGTTTCTTTTAGTTTATCACCTATACACATTAGTGGAGCCCTTAGGATCTTTGCTTGATTACCAGCATTGTGATGGCAGTCACACTCGTGGGGGCTTGGTAATCCACAAGCACATCCTTATACAGGTCCCTAGTCATAGGACTATCGAAACAGGGCATCGATACTCCGGAGTAGACTAGCGTTTGCGCTTCTCATCCCAGCAGGGGAGACGGTCTGTCCCACAGCCGTCAGTACGTCGTACTTGAGATAGTATGCGGGTGCTCGTTAGGTTACGAGTACACTGCACAGGACTCGTCGGGAACTGTTGGTTGGTAGTAGACCTATCGTCAGTTATCAGTTCCCAGGTGATATGAGTACAGCTTAGTCCGCTAACTTGACACTATCACTTCACCTCGAGTGTGTTCCCATTGTACTTTGATTACTACCCTACCACGGCTCAAAGGAGTCGTGCAAAAAGGTAGTAGTTGGGTGCAGTCCCGAAGCACTTGGAGGCAGTGACGGTTAGATAGGATTCGTCTCTCCGAGTATTGGTAGTTGATATCGCGCTGTGTCATGGAGAGCCATTACACATAGTCGTCCCTGGCCAGGGCAAGCGAGCTATAATGGTAGGTTTCCTGTGTAATCTCAGGGTGTTCTGGGCTACACTCCGACACGACTTATACCTCTATTAGGGGACTGACGTTTACCGCCCCCTTAGGCCCGCCATGCGATATTCTCAGACGAACAGACCGGACTGTACGGAGACTATCACATTCAGGCTCAGTAGGAGTTCAGATGGGTTTCACCTCATCAGTCTTCTTATCGGCATCTACCTGGGGGCCGTTACGCACAGCTAGTGCCGCTTGCGGTCTGTGGTTAAACCCACTGCCAGCGTAGTGTCGAGACTTTAGAGTCCCACACAGAGAGCTATTCGCCTTTAGGCAAAAGAGTAGAGGTCGCATGGTTTTGCGACAGGGTTCGTTCACATCCGTGCACTTGTGCACGTTTCGTGTCCGGGCAGTTATTACTAGCGGGCTTTGGTTTAAGCCAGAACCTAGTATACGTTTTGGGATTGGTTTTATCTCGTTTGTATTCGTGTTCCTCGGAATACGGATGCGGGTGTGTATGCACGGTTGACAGAGACAGAGGCAGCGGATTCTCATTAGGGTTGTTGACTGTTGACTTTTGCCAAACCATAATGAGAATAAGAAATATGATTAATAATAATATTAATTAAATATTATTGTGCCATGGTTGGGTTGAAAGGTTGGCTTTGTTGACTTGTTGACTTTGATGACCGGTTGACTAGTTTGGACTTGTTGACCATCATCATGACAATGGCTATCATTTCATGGCTATGACTTTTGCTTGCTTGTTTGTTCAAAAAATGCATTAAATGCATGAAATGATAATGCCATTGACATGAACCATCACATAATACCCAATTACTATTATCATGATTATTTTGTGTTATGAGAGCATGGTTGTAAAAAGTCTTCTTCATTCTATCATATTGATTCTCTCTCATCCTAGCTCTCTCACTTCCTCTTGCACTTTCTCTTGCTCATGGTTCTATTGTCTCATGAGTTGAGAAACAAGAACCATAGAGATAAAACCCAAAACACTTCTCTACTCATCCTAGTGTACAAGGTCTAGTAATCCAAGTATTCAAGTTTCCTCTAGATTGAGGTTGGAGCCAAAGGTAGAAGCTTTCGGGTGGATTCATCTTCGGGACAAGGAGACGACGAGGTGAGGCCGATCCGACCACTACAAAGAGTCGAAGAGAAGTAGTTAAAGTTAAGGTATAACCCCTAACATAGTAGATAAACTCTTAGTTAGGTTGTTAGATAGTTTGTTTAGCAAAGATCCGTTTTTAGAGTCTGTGTTACCTCCACCGAAAAAATCGTTTTTCACCCTTTCCGCATCCCCGAAGAACCGGGAAGGGTAACGTGGACTTACAGTGGTATCAGAGCCTGTCTAAACACTATCTAACATGTTAGCAATGTATCTAGAATTTCGATCGGAGAAAAAAACCGCAAAACACCCCGAAAAAGTGAACTTTCTGCCGATTTTTATTTCTGTTCAAAAATTAATAAATCATGTACTAAAAATAGGCTCAGGGTTTTTAAAGAACACCCAAGAAAAACGATCCAGTGACTCGGTCAAAGCACCGCGGAAACGCGTCAATAGCATGCTCTTGCCGCGGATCCGCGGCCAAGTTGACTCGGCCGTGGGTTGTTTTTCCTGCAGTGTTCTTATAATGGTGTTTTGTGATTTTTAGGATGGTTTGTTTCTGCCCAGAATTTCCAGAGAACAAATTTGTTTTTGGGGTGGTTACAAATCCGTATTTTGATCGAACTTCTCAAGACTTTGGCTAACGGGTTATATCTGTGATGTGATATATGTATTGAACGTCTGCTAATCGCTATACATCGATTAGTGGGGGTTATACATATCTGTGATCTGTAATGTTGATGGTTTGTGTATATGAATTCATGGGATTCTCATGGATGAATAGCCGGGGGGTTGTGAGATGAGAGTTTTATTTATCTTTCAATTCAAGTAATTTGTAATTGATGTAATATTATTTATATGGCCGCACATCCGGGATGAGGTTGTAGCCGCCATTGTGTAATTTCTTTTACTGTTTTCGCTCCTAGGATAGACCCAAGGAGGGGGTGCACAAACTACCGGGTACCTCGAAGTGCCGAGTGGTCTACTCACGTTGTTGAGGGAGGTTGCTTCACTTCGGGTATTTGGCAGGTAGTTTGCCGCATCCGTAGGGGTCTAGGGTGGGGTATTGGCTATTCATCGCGACCGTGTAATCCGCTTTTCGTTGCAGGCTCGTATGAAATGCGGATTCCTAGTATATCCAATGTGTTCATCTGTGATCTGGAATGGCTATCATTGCATCTGACGAATGTATATATCTATATATGATATCTATTTAGGCGTTGCTTATGTTTTGCATCCGCGCTAGTCCAGCCTCCGCTCTGTCGTTAGTTAAGTAACCTAACGGGTAATGACGGGGCCTCGTGGCGAATGCTGATGGCATAAGCGTACATCATATTTTCGTTGTTTTCTGCAATGGTAGGATTAAATAATGGGACGCATTAAAATTAATGCAAGGAAATAAACCAAGTAAAGTCGTTGGAACACTTTCAAAACCACTCGGTTTCTTTTCAAAAACAACTTTTAAATGCGGAGCTTAAGACACTCCTTTTAAAAGCTATCTCGTTCCATCGATTATATCAAGTTCACTACGTTCACGGTTTCGCCAAAACCATTCGTAGCCCTCCGTCATTTCATATGGGTAGTCAATAGTATTCAAGCTGTGTTTGTTGGCCAAAGTCAAGGCACAGTGTTTGGTAGCTATTGGGTATTCATATGCAGCATAGATAGATGCGTTGGTTTGGGACAGCCATACTGCCTTGTTGGCCAAAGTCAAGGTTAGGTATGGGTGTGTTCAAATTAACCTGGAGAATGACGGGTACAGCTTGACCGGTGACTTATGATTTGTTGGCCAAAGTCAAGGTCATAAGAGCATGGGGAAAAAATCCACATCGGGAGTTTCTAAAGAAACTAAAACATGCTAGCACTGCATACCATTTGGAGTGTGATGATTCTGGTAGGATTCCTTCAGTTTGATCACGCGATGATATATGGATCCCAATCCTACCGTGAGTATATGCTACTCCTCAGGAAATTTCTCACTTAACGATCAATGCTATAAACCAAGTAGGTGTCTAGAAAGGTGTTAGCGGGGCTACGCCCCCAGGGAAAAGAGGTTATTTAATTAAGGAACTTCGCGAAATCGTTGGAAAACCTCCCTCGAAGTACCAACAATGGCCTGGCTGAACGGTTAAGCAAGTATTGTACGGTGAGATTGATCCCGACTAATTCTTCCTTTTTGGTTTGAGGAGGAATTCGAGAAACAGTGGGAGCCATCCTGTTTAGACAAACTAAAAACCATTCTAAACTTGCAAGAGCATCATGCTAAAGTGTTTTTTCTCTCTCTCTCCTAATTGCAGCGACCAATCGTCATGACCGGACTTAAGTTATTACTAGATAAAAACATACTGACAGGGCCAAACTACAAAGATTGGCTCAGGAATGTCAAAATGGCAATCACTTATGACAAGCTGGGGTATCTTCTTACCACTAAAGCTCCCCCTGTCCCAGGTCCAACCTCCAGCATCGCGGATAAGGAAATCCGTAAGACCTAGGAGATCGACTGCGCGAAGGCTAAGTGCCTCGTGATTGCCTCTATGGATAATGAACATCAGAGGAGGCACGAGAATATGGACCTTGAATCCATATTTCTCCATACAAAAGAACTGTATGGAGAGCAATCCCGTATCGCCAGATACGAAGTCTCGAAAATGCTGTTTTCGGCGAGATTGGTCGTCGAATCATCGGTAGCGGAACACGTGCTTAAGATGATTGGCTATATTGAAGAGCTCGGGTACCTTGGGACCACGTTAGTGAATGAGCTCTATACTGACTTGATTCTCCAGTCCCTTCCTTCCACTTACGCCCAGTTTATCCTGAACTTCAACATGCAAGAAAAAGAAGTTAAACTTTCAGAACTCCTCAACCTGCTGAAGAGTGCAGAGGGCACCCTACAGAAAGGTAGGGAAACATCCACTTTGTTTCTTGGAGGACCTTCCTCTTCTAGGTCCAGGGCGATAGCCAAGTGAAAGAAGAAGAAAACCCCTACCAAACCAAGGGGCGGTGTTAGTAAAGTGGAAACGAAGGGAAAAGCAAAAGCAACAAAGGTAGCGGGAAAGCTTGTGGGGAAAGAAGAGTGCTTTTATTATCACAAGAGTGGACACTGGAAAAGGGATTGCAGGGCTTGGAAGGCCAAGAACCAGGACCCGAAGCAAGTTGCGGCTTCGGCTTCAGGTGTGTATGTTATTGAAAACTGTCTATCAATAAACTCTACTTCCTGGGTATTGGATACCGGATCAGGATCTCATATCTATAATTGTTTACAGGAAATGAGAAAGCGTAGGGTTTTGAAGGCAGGTGATATGACCCTCAAAGTTGAAAACGGAGCTGGCATGGATGCTGAGTCCGTGGGGGACTATCATATGGGAATGTCAGATGGACATGTTTTGGTTTTGCATGATTATTATTTTGTACCCAATGCAACATGTAATATCATATCTATATCTTTATTATCTAAAGAAGGTTATGAATTTGCATTTGTAAGCAATGTTGTGAACATTCACCTTAATCAAGTTTTGATTGGGTCAGGTACATTAAGCAATGGAATATACGTATTAAACCAACCACAGATTTTCAATGTCTAGAATACACACAAAAGAATGTCTCCAGAAATCAATCATGCTTTCTTATGGCATTGTAGACTGGGTCACATCAATGAGAGAAGGTTGACGAAGTTGCATAAAGAAGGATATTTGGAACCGTTCGAATATCAATCATATGCAACTTGTCAATGCTGTCTCAAAGGAAAGATGACAAAGACTCCGTTTACTGGACACGGAGTAAGAGCGAGCGAGCTCTTGGGGCTCGTACACAGCGATGTGTGCGGTCCAATGTCTACACATGCGCGAAGCAGTTATTCTTACTTCATTACTTTTACGGATGATTTTTCAAGGTACGGATATGTCTTCTTAATGAAACATAAATCTGAAGCCTTTGGAAAATTCCAGGAATATAAGAATGAAGTAGAAAAACAAACCGGCAAAAGTATCAAGACACAGAGATCTGATTGAGGTGATGAATACTTAAGTGCCGAGTTCCTGGATTACCTAAAAGAGAATGGAATTCTCTCTCAGCTTACTCCTCCATACACTCCGCAACATAACGGTGTATCGGAGAGATGGAACCGAACCCTATTGGATATGGTACGTTCCATGATGAGTAACACTGAGTTGCCGCGATCGTTCTGCGGATATGCACTTGAATCTGCTGCATACCTTTTGAACCGAGTTCCAACTAAGACTGTGCCTACCACACCATATCAGATGTGGTGTGGGAAGAAACCATATCTTAAGCACATTAAGACATGGGGATGTCCAGCTTTTGTCAAAAAGCAGCATGCAGACAAACTCGAGGCACACTCAGTGCAGTGCAAGTTTATGGGATATCCAAAGAACTCCAAGGGATATTACTTCTATTGCGAAGAGGAACAAAAGGTTTTTGTTTCTCGTCATTCCTGCTTCTTGGAAACTGAGTTTTTGGAAAATCAGATAAGTGGGAGCGCAATAGAACTGGAAGAAATTCCAGAACCACGAGCTATTACTGAAATCTTAGAAGAACCAGATGGTTCGAAAGAACAGGACATTCCTACGCCGCTCCGCAGGAGTAGTAGGCAGTCTCATCCGCCCGAGAGATACTACGGTTTTCGCATAGACGGGGATAGAGAGGATTACATCATAGATAATGATGAGCCGACTAGCTTCCAGCAGGCCATTCAGAGCGTTGACTCAGTAAAATGCCTGGATGCAATGCGGACCGAAATGGAGTCCATGTACACCAACAATGTATGGACTTTGGATGTTGCTCCAGATGGGGTAAAACCCGTAGTATGCAAGTGGATCTTCAAGAGGAAGATTGGTGTAGATGGACAGGTTGAGACCTATAAGGCTAGACTTGTTGCAAAGGGTTTTCGTCAAAGACCTGGTTTGGACTATGAAGAAACCTTTTCCCCAGTGGCTATGCTGAAATCCATTCGGATCCTTCTTGCGATTGCTGCCATCCATGATTATGAGATTTGGCAGATGGACGTAAAGACCGCTTTTCTAAATGGAAATTTAGAGGAGTGTGTCTATATGGACCACCCAGAGGGTTTCATTTAGAGTGGGAGCAGCGGAAAGGTGTGCAAGTTGCTTAAGTCCATCTATGGACTAAAGCAGGCATCGCGGAGTTAGAACATCTATTTTGATGAAACGGTCAAAGAATTTGGCTTTATCAAAAATCCAGATGAACCATGCATCTACAGTAGATTTGTAGCAAGAACTGTCGTATTCCTCGTTTTATACGTGGATGACATTCTCTTGATAGGAAATGACATTCCTATGCTACAATCTGTCAAAGGGTTCTTGTCACACAGGTTCTCCATGAAAGACCTTGGTGATGCCTCTTACATTCTGGGGATCCGGATCGATCGTGATAGATCCAAGAGGATATTAGGACTTTCACAGTCCAGGTACATCGACACCATACTGAAAATATTCAGTATGGAAGATTCCAAGCGCGGTAATCTACCAGCTTGTCACGGGATCACCCTCTCCAAAGAGATGTCTCCCAAGACTGATTTGGAAAGGGATCGCATGTCTATTATACCCTACGCTTCTGCGGTAGGCTCTATAATGTATGCGATGTTGTGTACCAGACCAGATGTAGCTTATGCACTGAGTGTGGTAAGCCGGTATCAGTCAAACCCTGGGGAGAAGCACTGGATAGCGATAAAGAACATTCTCAAGTACTTGAGAAGGACTAAGGAGATGTTTTTGGTGTATGGTGGAAAAGACCTCCAGATCGACGCCTTTGCTGACTCCAGCTTCAAGAGTGACAAGGATGATTCCAAGTCCATGTCGGGTTATGTCTTTACCCTCAATGGAGGGGCGGTGTGTTGGAAAAGTTCCAAACAGGAAACCGTTGCTGACTCGACAATGGAAGCGGAATATATCGCTGCTTGCAATGCCGCAAAGGAAGCTGTCTGGATGAAGAAGTTCCTCACGGAGCTTCAGGTGGTTCCGTCCATTGTTGATCCAATACCTTTGTATTGTGACAACAACGGGGCTATAGCTTTAGGGAAGGAACCCAGGACCCATCAGAAGTCCAAACACATCTTGAGGCGGTATCACCTGATCAGGGAGATCGTGGATCGTCAGGAGATCGAGGTTCGAAGGGTTTCTACGGAAGATAACACTGCAGATCCATTCACGAAGGCCTTACCCCAGACTCAGTTTGAGCAGCTGATCGAGATGATAGGTCTTCGATACGCCAGTACATGGCCTTAGTGCAAGTGGGAGATTGTTAGTTTATATGCCCTAGAGGCCATTACTCTATAATACTAGTTTGTATATTACTCAATGGAAGCTTGGGATATTCACAGTTGTATAGACAATCTTGCTCAAAATAGTAGTATGCTACTTGGTTTGTTTCTACTTTAATGTGTACATGTGTTTCTTTTAGTATATCACCTATACACATTAGTGGAGCGCTTAGGATCTTTGCTTGATTACCAGCGTTGTGATGGCAGTCACACTCGTGGGGGCTGGGTAATCCACAAGCACATCCATATACAGGTCCCTAGTCGTAGGACTATCGAGACAGGGCATCGATACTCCGGAGTAGACTAGCGTATGTGCTTCTCATCCCAGCAGGGGAGACGGTCTGTCCCACAGCCGTCAGTACGTCGTACTTGAGATAGTATGCGGGTGCTCGTTAGGTTACGAGTACACTGCACAGGACTCATCGGGAACTGTTCGCTGGTACTATACCTATCATCAGTTATCAATTCCCAGGTGACATGAGTACAGCTTAGTCCGCTGACTTGACACTGTCACTTTGCCTCGAGTGTGTTCCCACTGTAATTTGATTACTACCCTACCACGGCTCAAAGGAGTCGTGCAAACAGGTAGTAGTTGGGTGCAGTCCCGAAGCACTTGGAGGTAGTGACGGTTAGATAGGATTCGTCTCTCCCGGTGTTGGGAGTTGATATCGCGCTGTGACATGGAGAGCCATTACACATAGTCATCCCTGGCCAGGGCAAGCGAGGTATACTGGTAGGTTTCCAGTGTTATCTCAGGGTGTTCTGAGCTACACTCCGACACGACTTGTACCGCTATTAGGGGACTGACATCTACCGCCCCCTAGGCCCGCCATGCGATATTCTCAGACGAACAGACCGGACTGTACGGAGACTGTCACATTCAGGCTCAGTAGGAGTTCAGACGGGTTTCACCTCGTCAGTCTTCTTATCGGCATCTACCTAGGGGCCGTTACGCATATCTAGTTCCGTTTGCGGTTTGTGGTTAAACCCACTGCCAGCGCAGTGTCGAGTATTTAGAGTCCCACACAGAAAGCTATTCGCCTTTAGGCAAAAGAGTAGAGGTCGCATGGTTTGCGACAAGGTTCAGTCACATCCGCGCACTGTGAACGTTTGGTGTCCGGGCAGTTATTACTAGCGGGCTTTGATTTAAGCTAGAACGTAGTATACGTTTTGGGATTGGTTTTGTCTCGTTTGTATTCGTGTTCCTCTAAATGCGGATGCGGGTGTGTATGCACGGTTGACAGAGACAGAGGCAGAGGATTCTCATGAGGGTTGTTGACTGTTGACTTTTGCCAAACCCTAATGAGAATAAGAAATATGATTAATAATAATTTTAATTATGTATTATTGTGCCATGGTTGGGTTGAAAGGTTGACTTGTTGACTTTGTTGACCGGTTGACAAGTTTGGACTTGTTGACCATCATCATGACATTGGCTATCATTTCTTGGCTATGACTTTTGCTTGCTTGTTTGTTCACAAAATGCATTAAATGCATGAAATGATAATGCCATTGACATGAACCATCACATAATACTCAATTACTATTATTATCTTGATTATTTTGTGTTATGAGAGCATGGTTGTAAAAAGTCTTCTTCATTCTATCATATTGATTCTCTCTCATCCTAGCTCTCTCTCTTCCACTTGCTCTTTCTCTTGCTCATGGTTCTATTGTCTCATGAGTTGAGAAACAAGAACCATAGAGATAAAACCCAAAACACTTCTCTACTAATCCTAGTGTATAAGGTCTGGCAAGCCAAGTATTCTAGTTTCCGCTAGATTAAGGTTGGTGCCAAATGTAGAAGCTTTCGGGTGGTTCCATCTTCGGCACAAGGAGACGACGAGGTGAGTCCGATCCGACCACCACAAGGAGTCGAAGAGAAGGAGTTCAAGTTAAGGTATAACCCCTAACATAGTAGTTAAACTCTTAGTTAGGTTGTTAGATAGTTTGTTTAGCAAAGATCCGTTTTTAGAGTCCATGTTACCACCATCGAAAAAATCAGTTTTTACCATTTCCGCATCACCGAAAGAACCGGGAAGGGTAACGTAGACTTACATTTTCCGGCGCACAGGATGCGCTGTAGTTTTCTGTATCTTCCGTTATTTCGGATCCCTGTTGATTGAGTTGGATTTTTAAAATGTTTTAGTATTGGGGGTTTAAATTTAAATTCAGGGACCGAATTTCTTTAAGGGGGGAAGATTGTAACATTTTGGAAATCGTTTTGCGAATTTTCCGTTTTTAGGGTAAAATAACTGGCGTTTTCCGTAAAACCCGGAATGTGATCAAATTTGGGTATAGACTTGACTACACCTAGTTTAACTAGAATAGTGCTAGTTTGCGGGTTCTAGTTGTCATTTAGAAGTTTTGGTTCACTTTGATATTTTCCCTAATTATTTGATTATTTTAAGTAGTTAATTATACACTTAATTAGTGGTAATTACAATTTTGTTTTGCGTTAATTACTTCTTATGTGAATCTATGATAATCTAATCACTAGATTAGGCTTAATCCATCCATAGAAAAATATCTAGATATTTGTGATTTAAATTGAATTTTTAAAAGAAAGGAAATGAGGTGGCTTTGGATATTTAGTGCATTTATTGCAATTATTGTTGTTTTTTGCTAGATTTTTCCATACATTTCACAAAACCCCCTCATCTTTCCCTCATGGCCGAACCCTAGACCTTGCTGCCCTTCCTCTCTCCTTTCCTGATTTTCATCATTCCAAGCTCAAAAAAATCCTCAAAAATCCTTAAATAATCCCACAAACTCATAATTAAATCCAAACCCATCATTCTTCATCTAGAACTAGCTTGGATTTTCATGAAAGTGATCATTTTGGATGTTAAAACTTGGAGTTTGTTGCTAATTTGAGATCTAATTTGTGAGGTATAAACTCTAACCCTAATCTTTATATTGTTGTTTAAATCTTTAAAGCTTGCTTATTAGATCTTTTGTATAGCTTTAATTGCATGGTTAGAATTTTCATGAAAAAGTTATGAAAATCAAGTCAGGGTTTTGATGTGTTAAAATGGTTAATCATGAACTGTAAACTTGGAAAACTTAATCAATTTGTGAGAATGATATTTGTTAAAATTCCTAATTTGTATAATTGAGTTTTTAGCAAACTAAGTTTTTCTAAATCCTATTTGGGTGAGACTAAAATTGTGGTAATGGTTTGGATAACTAAGTTAACCTACTTTGTGTTGTTTGAAATCGCAAGAATTGTTAAATTTCTAGACTTGTGCTAAATTTTCGATAATGTTGCTTACTAGATTTTCGCTAAAATAAAACGTGGGTTTTAATTGTCATGGAGATGACGTATATATTATTATCAATGATAATTATATGTGTTGTGAATGAGTATTGGTACGATTGGGTTTTTGGCATGACGGTTTTCATAAATAGCGACCCTAGTTAGGGTTTTGGCTATAATTTTTGGTATTGGGATTTCTTGGTTTTGTGACTAGATATTATATTTGGTCGTTAGACGTTTGTACGTCAACGACGAGGGTTGTTTGGTTGTTTTGCAAGCGTAGGCTATAGGTTCTAGCCAATGAGCGCACCGCGTATCGTATTTGGATTTCGGAATTCGATATTAATAGCATTGCGAATTCATATTGATTGTAGGTACATTCGTGTGGATTCCAAGACGACGAAGTGCATCGACTGTGGCTAAGCGAGGAGTTTTGCAGGTGAGTAGATTTATATCTACGGTGGAAGTCGGGTGGATGGCATATAGCACCCCCGCAAACTTTGATATGGAAGATCGTTTGATTATTATATCCTGATAAATGATATGTGACGGACATGATTGTAGGAATTACAAACGATAATATGATAGAAGTTGATTCTAATGGACATATTGACATATGAGAATATGAAATGATAAGTGAATCATGATGGCTACAAATTGAAAGAGAACAAGTGTGACGTTTATATAATGTGATGCGAGATATTAATGTGATGAACGAGTATACGATGTGATATGTTGACTTAGTGTGATATGTCATATTATGGATTCGAGTCAATAGGAGATTGTCGATACCTTTGTCAGTCCCCTGATACGAGATGGACATGGATGTGACCTGAGAGATGGTACTTTTATATGGATAATGTTTTGCATATTAAGTGATATGCCGTACGAGACTTAGATCCGTACCCCCATATTTTATAGGTTGATAGAATCCCTATTTGTTTAATGCTGTCGTACGATAGATTTGCATACCCGATGAGTTTTACTTGTTGATTTATCCATACCCTTGTTTATAGGATGCCGTACGATGGATTGTACCGTACGTGATGTTGTGAGGCTGGATGCCGATTGATAGATTCACCGACTCGGTCATGTTAGATACGTATACCTTATACCATTTAGTTCACGATGTGCATTATGCTGCATTCATATTATTCTCACCGCATTTCATATACTTGTGTTAGTACACCTACACCATTATCGATGATGCGTATGTTACACTTACACATATGGCCGGCTCACACACTTAATCATCGATAATTGCTATGTCACTACACAGTAAAACTGCTACATCATGCTATGATATACTTGATATGCTCACATCGCTATGTTATGTTGCATGATATACTTGTTATGCTCACATCACTATGCTATGTTGCATGATATATTTGCTACAGCTACATGTACCTTATGCATACATACTGACATGTACACTTACTGTCACGACCCGAAGATACGGAACGTGACCGGCACTTAAATTACGAAGCGTCTAGAGGCGCAACGTAATCTAAGTAAGCCGAAGCCCAGAAATCTAAACCATATAAAAGAAGAAGTAAAGGAAAACATGTAGAAAAACAAGTTTAAAAGCAACATCTAATTTTCTCAAAAATTTCGGCAGAGTCTCCTTTGTAAAAATTGGCCCCAAACGGGTACAAACAAGAATAATATATATACACCAATAAAAAGGCATCCCCAAGCGGGAGCTAGCTCTACGCCAACAGGCGGAAACAACCACATAAAGCACAATAATATACAACGCCAAAGGGCGAGGCTCAAAACTCAAAAGAAAACAAATCCACCAGATACCATAATAATATAAGCGTGACTCTAAGGTCGAAATAAATAACTAGTCCTTTAAACTTATCAAGTAATACAAGTTTGGTTGATGGAGCTTACTAGATACCAATGAAATAAATAAAGTACAACGGCGGTCCTGATACAAATGGACCAACCTACCGTGCAAATCACCCTGAATAAAAAGATATGGCAGCAAGCTGCCAAGGAAACCTGTACATCGAACCTGTAATAAAATTTGGCACAACGGGGGTGAGTTGCCAACTCGTGAGCAGAAGACATCTGCTAAAAGAAATCGAATGCACGACGCTGTCCTAAGTCATAATAATATACTAATATATCACTAATCATCTAGTAGTGCAGGGTAATAAACTACGCGTAAGTGCAAATGATCCGTGCTCGTGTCAGTACCTCAAATAGTAATATGTCGTGTGAATGAGTATGCATGCACCATGAATGTAAAACAATAAACCCTGAAATCTGGATATATCTGTATAAAAAGTCTTTAACTTTCCCATAGTAAAATTTGTATACAAGTTTGAAACATCATCGATGAAATCCATGGAAAACCGTGTCAAGCATCGACACAAAACATGTAAATCTCAAGTCTCAATACCTCATAGTCTCAATATCTTGGGCTCCGTCAGTCCGGATCGGCCCATATCATCAAATCTCACGACAACGGTCGGTATCCTTCGGATATCCGCCGCGCCAGACATCACCGGTAGGTAGTCTTCCCCTGCCAGGCTCATCGTCTACAACTCGATCTTCTTGCCCTGGGGTACCATACCGGGCCCACCATGTACCCGAGACGGTTCATCCACTCCTCGAATCGGGTCTCAAAATCCAACAGAAAACATGAAATCTCATGGTGGACGACACATACATCACGAGAAAACCGCAACTTATATTTTAAAAAGAGAGGGAGAAAGAGAGAGAAGTTTTTATATATATTCTTGCGGTTTTCCCCAAAATCCAGAAATCTTATAGAAATCCAAAATCCCAAAATCATGAGTAAGTAAATGGTAAGTGTCGGCATAAGCCCCATAATACTGCATGATAACATGAAAATGTGAATACATGAAATGTCTAAGTAATAAATGTAATGTCAAGACTAACACCTGAGAGTAATCACAATACTATATTGAATAGCCTTTAGCTGATTCTATCATAAAAGATAATATGTTCTAAAGTGTACGTGACATGGCAGTTACCGATGATGTGTGTGTGAGCCAGCAAATAAGTGTACGTGGGACATGCGCATCATCGGTAATGGTGCTGGTGTCCTAACAGGCAGAGTTTCATACTGACTAAAGAAACATATGTATGAACATGCAACTTGATGATTTCAATCTGAATGTAAAGGTAAAATGTGTAAAAAACACTCATTTGGAATATACATATCTAACTACAACTATATGACTCGAGTCTCAACTAGTATTTATCTAACCCCCTAAAGAACTAAACTAAAGGAACTAGTCGATAGGAAATAAGAATCCACCTAAGGTCTGAGTCCATATCTGTAATAGTCGGCGATCCAGCCTCAATAGCATCACGTACGTAGTACGGCTTCCTCGAATCAAGAGCACGGATCAATCATCACATCTATACCTCGTACGGAAAAATCCATCGTACGGCATCCTAATATCGGGGTACGGCTCAAGTATCACCTACGTACATCATCATTCGTATAATATCATCATCAAATAATATCATGATCAAAGGTACTATACTGTAATCGCATACATCCCAATATCATCAATCATATGTCATTGCCTGCGAACATATACGTCGTCAATTGTTCCTCAGAAATACCATGTCATATATATCATATCGTAATCAGGTCACACATATATCATATCATAATCAAGTCACACATATATCATATCATAACCAAGTCACACATATATCATATCGTAATCAAGTCACAGGTTACGGTCCGGGTTCTATTCTAGAGTCTCGTATATCTCAATGCCATCATCACCTATTATTGTTTATGTATACATATCCATTCTCTCATTTTCTAACGATCCGCTAAGATCATAATATGACTGTATAGCCAAGAGATCACGGCATCAAGCCCAGTTACATCGTCTCATCCCCATGTATCATGTAACATCCTTATATTACATATACATTTTGTGTATATATACACCTACACACATTCCTACTTATATATACGCATACACGTATACACCAAGCCAAGTTTCTGTGTGTGCGTGTGTGTGTCTACCTGAAACATACGAATTTCCTCCAAGACATTCCTCCTCTGGTAAAGTCTATCTAAATTAGTCTAGTCCAACCTAAGGTCTTTAATAGGGTCCTACTCGCCAAGAATCTAAGGTCACGTCCGACTTCCTAATGACAATAAGCAATATCCCTATTCTACGTTTGCGGGGGTGCTAAACACCATCCACCCAACTTCCCTCGTAGATATACATCTACTCACCTGGTCCTTGTCTGCCGAAGACGATGTCGCCCTCCTCTTCTTCCTCGTCCGAAGTCCACGCGAGGGGTACCTATACGCAAACATATATAATATCGTAAACTGAATCACGGACAAAACCAAAACGACGCACGAACGCGCATAGGTTGAAACCTTTGACCCGCTCATGCAAAAGAACCAAATATCGCTCGATATCGACGTACAAACGCCGATTGATCGAGATAAAACACCAACAAACAACTCGTAGTTTTAAAACTCATTACTTGTAATATAAAACACGATTTAATTCATTGAAACCCTAAAATCAATCAAATCTTCCTATTTCCCAAAACCATGAAAATGTCAATTTACCGTTTTACTTCAATACTTGATGTTTAAAAGAAACTAATTGTCATAATATTCATTAAATAAGATAACTTGATTATAGAAACCATTACCATATTTTTCTTACACCATTTTGTCTTAATTTAAAATTTCAAGTTTGCAAATTAGCTAAAATTAACACTTGTTAAGCAAAAATTCACAATTCCACTACTAAACTTGATTTTGCATATATTAAAGTGTTAAAACACTCCATGAAACCTTAAGAATGAGCTAAAACACTAATTAGATTTTTAATACTACATTTTAAATTAATTTCTAAAACCTAGTTTACCGAAATAGCATATTTATCATATTATATTAACTAACAATTTGAAACTAATAATTAGATTAGGTCTTTCATTCATTTAAAATGTTAATATTCTCATTAAAACCACAATATAATAATAAAAACCTTAATTAGAATTTTAACACGCCAATATATATAATTTATAAAAATCTAGTTAGGAAAATTGCTTAATTTAAACAATTTTGAATGCACAAATTATAATACATCAACCATGCTAGATTTTTCCCTTCTAAAAATGTTAAGCTACTTATTATAACCCCACTTAATTAATAAAAACCCTAACTTGATTTTAGAAACCCTGTCTTGAATTTTAAACTTGCAAATAGAATTAATTAAGAAAATCTAAATATGCTAAATAAAAGCATTTAACAACAATTAATCATAAAAATAAAAATTATACCTTCAAAGCATGAGTTTTTAATGAATTTTGATGATTTTTAAAACAAAAATGATGGGGGAAAAATTTTGGGGCTGCCCAGGGTGGTGAGGCCGGCCATGAGGTGAGGAAAAGAGAGGAAGAAGGAATGAAGAATAGTGTAGAACATTCTCCAAAGAAATACACATTTTATGTCTTTTCATAATTTCTTTATTTTATTAATTTTTTTAATTCAATTCGTCATAGAAAATTCTAGAATTTTAAAGACAATTCAAGAAAAGATTAGCATGCTGAAAACGTAATTCTAATATGTCATGGTTCACTTTTGAAAAATAAACCCATTGCAAATTGTAATTTACACTAAATTAATGTATATTTTAAAGCTTATGTTAATATTTAAAATAATTAATTTAGGAAAATTTTTTTATTAAACTAATAATTTATAAGTGACTAAATAAATACCATTTACTAGTAATTACATGATTAAAATAGGTCTTTTTAAATTTATAATGAAAAATAATTATGGTTTAATTTTACGAAAAATACGTTTTATTTTACCGAAAATCAGAAAATTCACTTAAAGGGTTTTATTTATCTAATTTTTTTTAATTATTTTTAAAACGTTACAATCTTCCCCCTTTTAAGAAATTCAGTCCCCGAATTTAAATTAAAACTCCCCCTAATTACTAAAACATTCAGCCAAAACACTCAAATCGTTAGGGCTCCGAAATCATCAATACATAACAAAAATCAACTCCGTCAAGCATAACGCAATCATCAAAGTTATGGTGAAAATAGAATATCCAATCCCAATATGAAAACCAACATAATATACATCAAATCTATAACTTATATATAGTGCGCATCATAGTAAAATCGTCTAAACATCTTAGTAAAGAAGCATGCAAAAAGCTCTTTTTAAAATCGCCGTGCGATACACGTGTCACGGCATAAGTAGCGGACGTTTATTTTAAAACAATAGCTATACATATATATATCTTTTAATTAACCTACACGTCCCGCCTGGTTACTAAACCAAATAGTAATCATTATAAAAACATACTGTTCAAAATGAAATCAATCCCAATCACAGTATAAAAATATCATGTGCGTCCGGTGCGCACGAAAACCGAAACCAAATATAGATGCCTCGAATACGCACAGAACAAAATTTAGTGCAACAGGTGTGCACCAAAAACATCTGTCAAGTGCAATGGGCATGCACGACAATAATATCAGGTGCATCTAATCTGCACAAAACTCCGATTTAGTGCATCTGGTGTGCACAAAATCGCATCAAGTGCGCCAAGTGTGCGCAAGAATCTCAATCAAGTGCACATGGTGTACGAAAAACATACACCGAATATAAAAATCGAAATCATGGTACGAAAAAAAATGCACGAAAACTATGTCGAAGCATACATCAAAATCATGTTTAACCCATATGCACGAAACCAAATCAATAACTCAAAAGGTATAAAACCAAATCGAGTGCACTGGGTATGTACAAAACAACATCAATACAACTGACATATGAAACACAAATATAGTGTAATCAATGTACACATAAGAAATACCAATCATAGAACAAAATTCTCAAAATACCAAAATCCAAACAACGGAAATATGAAATTTAAATTACCAAATCACATTCGTAAACACTATCGTCAATGTGCGCCTTTCTAATGTCAACTGATTCGAACTCGTCTCCTCATCGCGGTGCTGACTGCTCTGCAAACGGCTATGCTCATATCGAGAGCCTCCCGCGTAATCTATCACTTCACCTGATATCCGGACTACGTTAAAATTTTCGATCGAGTCATCAAAATCCCATAATTCCCTGAGAGCTCAACACTCAAGTACAGTTTAAAAATTTCCAGTACATGCCCTAGCATCTGCGGACCAGCCGTAGAAGGGCAAACCCAAGCCTCACTAATGGCATCGCGGAACTGCCGTAAACCATAAGGTTCATAAGCGTTCTCGTGGTCATTATGTCGAGTTAGGGTTTCATTCTTCTAGAGGGTCCATAGAAATACCGGCATGTTCTTCCGAATACATTAAACTTAGGAAAAAGGGTCTCTGACAATCGTTCAAACCCTTTAACTTCGGCTGGACGGCATGTGAATTCCCTTCTTCCGCACGCTCAACGATGCTTCAATCCTCAAGAATAAAAGATACCCTAATGGTTATCGCATTCGAGCCGCAGCTCCCTCTGCCCGTGCGACCGTGGTAACAGAAACATCATCCGATATCGACGAAGATAGATCAAAGGAATGGATGAAATACAGTGCAAAGAAATGTAAATCCTAAGGCTTCTTAAGCAGAGTAGCGTATCGTAAGTATGCCGCGGATCATACCCACGGTACGTCACTCTACCTAAGTCACCTACTCCATCAACCAAGGGTCACCCTAGACTTATACAAAACTTAAACCTAGCGCTCTGAAACCAACTTTGTCACGACCCGAAGATACGGAACGTGACCGGCACTTAAATTACGAATCGTCTAGAGGCGCAACGTAATCTAAGTAAGCCGAAGCCCAAAAATCTAAACCATATAAAAGAAGAAGTAAAGGAAAATATGTAGAAAAACAATTTTAAAAGCAACATCCAATTTTCTCAAAAATTTCGGCAGAGTCTCCTTTGTAAAAACTGGCCCCAAACGGGTACAAACAAGAATAATATATATACAGCAATAAAAAGGCATCCCCAAGCGGGAGCTAGCTCTACGCCAACAGGCGGAAATAACCACACCAAGCACAATAATATACAACGCCAAAAGGCGAGGCTCAAAACTCAAAAGAAAACAAATCCACCAGATACCATAATAATACAAGCGTGACTCTAAGGTCGAAATAAATAACTAGTCCTTTAAACTTATCAACTAATACAAGTTTGGTTGATGGAGCTTACTAGATACCAATGAAATAAATAAAGTACAATGGCGGTCCTCATACAAATGGACCAACCAACCGTGCAAATCATCCTGAATGAAAAGATGTGGCAGCAAGCTGCTAAGGAAACCTGTACATCGAACCTGTAATAAAATTTGGCACAACGGGGGTGAGTTGCCAACTCGTGAGCAGAAGACATATGCGAAAAGAAATCGAATGCACGACGCTGTCGTAGGTCATAATAATATACTAATATATCACTAGTCATCTAGTAGTGCAGGTTAATAAACTACGCGTAATTGCAGATGCTCCGTGCTCGTGTCAGTGACTCAAATAGTAATATGTCGTATGAATGAGTAAGCATGCACCATGAATGTAAAACAATAAACCCTGAAATCTGGATATATCTGCATAAAAAGTGTCAAGCATCGACACAAAACATGTAAATCTTAAGTCTCAATACCTCATAGTCTCAATATCTCGGGCTCCGTCAGTCCGGATCGGCCCATATCATAAAATCTCACGAGAACGGTCGGTATCCTCCGTATATCCGCCGCGCCAGACATCACCCGTAGGTAGTCTTCTCCTGCCAGGCTCATAGTCTACAACTCGATCTTCTTGCCCCGGGGTACCATACCGGGCCTACCATGTACCCGAGACGGTTCATCCACTCCTCGAATCGGGTCTCGAAATCCAACAGAAAACATGAAATCTCATGTTGGACGACACATACATCACGAGAAAACCGCAACTTATATTTTAAAAAAGAGAGGGAGAAAGAGAGAGAAGTTTTTATATATATTCTTGCGGTTTCCCCAAAATACAAAAATATCATAGAAATCCAAAATCCCAAAATCATGAGTAAGTAAATGGTAAGTGTCGGCATAAGCCCCATAATACTGCATGATAACATGAAAATGTGAATGCATGAAATGTCTAAGTAATAAATGCAATGTCTAGACTAACACCTGAGAGTAATCACAATACTATATTGTTTTAACCTTTAGCTGATTCTATCGTAAAAGATAATATGTTCTAAAGTGTACGTGACATGGCAATTACCGATGATATGTGTGTGAGCCGGCAAATAAGTGTACGTGGGACATGCGCATCATCGGTAATGGTACTGGTGTCCTAACAGGTAGAGTTTCATACTGACTAAAGAAACATATGTATGAACATGCAACTTGATGATTTCAATCTGAATGTAAAGGTAAAATGTGTACTAAATACTCATTTGGAATATACATATCTAACTACAACTATATGACTCGAGTCTCAACTAGTATCTTCTAACCCCCTAAGGAACTAAACTAAAGGAACTAGTCGATAGGAAATAAGAATCCACCTAAGATCTGAGTCCATATCTGTAATATTCGGCGATCCAGCCTCAATAGCGTCACGTACGTAGTACGGCTTCCTCAAATCAATAGCGCGGATCAATGATCACATCTATGTCTCGTACGGTAAAATCCATCGTACGGCATCCCAATATCAGGGTACGGGTCAAGTATCACATACGTGTATCATCATTCGTATAATATCATCATCAAATAATGTCATGATCGAAGGTACTATACTGTAATCGCATACATCCCAACATCATCAATCATATATCATTGTCTGCGAACATATACGTCGTCAATTGTTCCTCAGAAATATCATGTCATATATATCATATCGTAATCAGGTCACACATATATCATATCGTAATCAAGTCACACATATATCATATCATAACCAAGTCACACATATATCATATCGTAATCAAGTCACAGGTTACGGTCCGGGTTCTATTCTAGAGTCTCGTATATCTCAATGTCATCATCACCTATTATCGTTTATGTATACATATCCATTCTCTCATTTTCCAACGATCCGCTAAGATCATAATATGACTGTATAGCCAAGAGATCACGGCATCAAGCCCGGTTATATCGTCTCATCCCCATGTATCATATAACATCCTTATATCACATATACATGTTGTGTATATATACACCTACACACATTCCTACTTATTTATACGCATACACATGTACACCGAGCCAAGTTTCTGTGTGTGCGTATGTGTGTCTACCTGAAACCTACAAATTTCCTCCAAGACATTGCTCCTCTAGTAAAGTCTATCTAAATCAGTCTAGTCCAACCTAAGGTCTTTAATAGGGTCCTACTCGCCAAGAATCTAAGGTCATGTCCGACTTCCTAATGACAATAAACAATATCCCTATTCTACGTTTGCGGGGCTGCTAAACGCCATCCACCCGACTTCCCCCGTAGATATACATCTACTCACCTGGTCCTTATCTACCGAAGACGATGTCGCCCTCCTCTTCTTCCTCGTCCGAAGTCCATGTGAAGGGTACCTATACGCAAACATATATAATATCGTAAACTGAATCACGGACAAAACCAAAACGACGCACGAAACGCGCATAGGTTAAAACCTATGACCCGCTCATGCAAAAGAACCAAATATCGCTCGATATCGGTATACAAACGCCGATTGATCGAGATAAAACACCAACAAACAACTCATAGTTTTAAAACTCATTAATTATAATATAAACCACGATTTAATTCATCGAAACCCTAAAATCGATCAAATCTTCCAATTCCGCAAAACCTTGAAAATGTCAATTTACCGTTTTACTTCAAAACTTGATGTTTAAAAGAAACTAATGGTCATAATATTCATTAAATTACATAACTAGATTATAGAAACCATTACATATTTTTCTTACACCATTTTGTCTTAATTTAAAATTTCTAATTTGCAAATTAGCCAAAATTAACACTTGTTAAGCAAAAATTCACAATTCCACTACTAAACTTGATTTTGCATATATTAAAGTGTTAAACCACTCCATGAAAGCTTAAGAATGAGCTAAAACCCTAATTATATTTTTAATACTACATTTTAAATTAATTTCTAAAACCTAGTTTACCGAAATAGCATATTTATCACATTATATTAACTAACAATTTGAAACTAATAATTAGATTAGGTCTTTCATTCATTTAACATGTTAATATTCTCATTAAAACCACAATATAATAATAAAAACCTTAATTAGAATTTTAACACACCAATATATATAATTTATAAAAATCTAGTTAGCAAAATTGCTTAATTTAAACAATTTTGAATGCACAAATTATAATACATCAACCATGCTAGATTTTTCCCTTCTAAAAATGTTAAGCTACTTATTATAACCCCACTTAATTAATAAAAACCCTTACTTGATTTTAGAAACCCTATCTTGAATTTTAAACTTGCAAATAGAATTAATTAAGAAAATCTAAATATGCTAAATAAAAGCATTTAACAACAATTAATCATAAGATAAAAATTATACCTTCAAAGCATGAGATCCAAACATGAAAATATGCTTCAAAAATAATGGTTTCCAACTCCAAATTCCATGCTAAATAGGTAAAAGGAAAATGGTAGAGGTTGAATGTTGATTTTTGAGGTTTATTTTTCGAATTTTTGATGAATTTTGATGATTTTTAATGCAAAAATGATGGGGGGAAAATTTTGTGGCTGCCCATGGTGGTGAGGCCGGCCATGAAGTGAGGAAAAGAGAGGAAGAAGGAATGAAGAATAGTGTAGAACGTTCTCCAAAGAAATACACCTTTTATGTCTTTTCATAATTTCTTTATTTTATTAATTTTCTTAATTCAATTCATCTTAGAAAATTCTAAGATTTTAAAGACAATTCAAGAAGAGATTAGCATGCTAAAAACCTAATTCTAATATGTCATGGTTTACTTTTGAAAAATAAACCCATTGCAAGTTGTAATTTACACTAAATTAATGTATATTTAAAAGCTTATGTTAATATTTAAAATAATTAATTTAGGAAAAATATTTCATTAAACTAAAAATTTATAAGTGACTAAATAAACACCATTTACTAGTAATTACATGATTAAAATAAGTCTTTTTAAATTTATAATGAAAAATAATTATGGTTAAATTTTACGAAAAATACGTTTTATTTTACCGAAAATCAGAAAATTCACTTAAAGGGTTTTATTTATCTAATTTTTTTTAATTATTTTTAAAACGTTACACTTACATATCTTTCTATAACTGCATATACCCCTTAGTGGTGTTGTATAGTCATTTGATATTGAGACGTTGATTATTGTGCTATTGTGCTTATGATATGCATCATACATACCTGCTTATATGTAGATACACATATCTTGCTATAGTTACATGTACACCTCATATGATGCTGCACTTGATTTCGGAGAATTTGGGAACCACATGATATATTTTAAAAGATGGATTCATTTAAAAGAGCGGTTTTCCCTTAATATGCTCATATTGCGGTTTTATGTTGCATATATCTTTTTTCATGGATTTACGTATTGAGATATGGATTTCATATAATTTATGGATTTAAGAACAATGGGGGTGTATCAAGAAACTATTTATTGTTTGAAAACCTGGTTTATCTTGATATGATATTTCAGTGTGTCCACCATGAGATTTCTCGGTTCTGATATTTGTGATATATACCCGAAGCGAGGAGTTGGAGTGGGCCGTGTGTGGGTACATGGTGGAGCTCGGTATGGTTCCCCTCGGTAAGAAGATCGCATATGATGGCGATGAGCCTGGAAGGCTGGGGAAGTACCTACTGGTGATAATATTTAGACTCGGTGGTTATCGTGGGGATACTGACCGGAGTGATGTACGGACATGACATCAGGGCTAGTCGTGGTGACGGCGCCTGAGTTATGAGGATTTACGTGTCGATGCTGGACACGGGTTTCATGTTGTTTCGAGTGTCGGAGTTAGACACTTAGGTTTCCATTATTTGATGTGTCATTGATGGACACACATTCTTTGATATCCTCATATTTACCTGCATATGCTTTTATGATATTTACATGCAGGAGTTGTTGTGTCAGTGGATTGACACATGGACGAGATCCATTGCATACATGCATTGATTATATTGTTGGACGAGATCCACCTACATACATGCATTGATTATATTTTCGGATGTTATCCACTTGCTGATAGGCATTTTTTTTATGTATTGGCACATATGCAGATACGGTCACCCTAGATATCATAGTATTACCTTTATGATATAGTTGACCTAGGAATCGTTGTTTATTTTGATTTCTACCTAATGATCTTTTCTATTCATGAGTTCGCAACTCACCCCCGTTGTGTCATAGTTCTTGCAGCTTGACCGCATGGATCTGTAGTGGCACTGTTGGCACACAGCTGTTTTCGGGTGATTTGCTTTTGGTAAGTGGTACCTATTGGATCGTGCCACTATTGTATTATTATTCCTGTTGTATCTAGTCAACTCCATCAAAACATAAACTTGTAATTGTATATGTTGAAGACTTAGAAGACTTGTAGTGGCGAGACTTGAGCGATGGGTTTTATGTTCGCTTTTGGGGTTGATGTCATGGTTTACTTTATTTTCCTTGTGTGGATCTTCGCCATTGGGCGTTGTATATTTATGCTTGTGGTGGTTGTTGTTGGAGATAGTGCCCTCAAAGTCAATTATTGGATCGCAGGTACGTGATTCCAATGATTGAGACAGGACCTATACCGATATGACAGTCTTGCTCGAGATGATAGTATGCTATCTGTTTTGTCTTTATCATCGTATACATACTTTAGTTCACTATTGCATGATGATAGAGCCCATAGGATTCTTGCTCGACTACCAGCAGTATGATCGCGATCATATACGTGGGAGCTGGGGTCTGTAAGCACATCCTTAAAGTTTCCCTAGTCTTGGGAGTTTCGAGATAGGGCATCGATACTCCAGAGTAAACTAGTGTATACAGTCGAGACCCTGACGAGGGGTGGTGGCCGGTATCACAAGCCACTGGTGTCAGTTGGATCACCTAAGATGTATACAGGTGCTCATTGGGTTATGAGTACACCGAACAGGACTCGCCGGGAACATGCTAGTTGGTATTATACATATCGTCAGATAGCAGTTCCCTGGTGACATGTTTACAGGTTAGTTTGTCGACCTGAGATCGTCATTTGTCTCGTGTGAGTTCCCACTGTGCTTAGATTACTACCCTACCATGCTCAAAGGAGTTGTGCAAACTGGTTTTAGTTGGTTACAGTCCCGAACCACATGGATGCAGTGAGCGGATCGTCGGGGCTTCGTCTCTCCCGGTATTGGGGGTGAGATCGCGCTGTGTCTAGGAGAGACATTACACAAAGTCTTCGGCCGAGGCAGGAGATTTACTGGTAGGTACTCCAGTAGTATCTCAGGGTGTTCTGAGCCACTCTCTGACATGACTTATACCGCTAATGGGGGTCTGACGTTACTAGCCCCCTAGGCAGATATGCGATACTCATAGACGAACGGACCGGACTGTATATATATTGTCACTGTCAGGCTCAGTAGGGATTATGGATGTGTTCGCTCGTCAGCGTCCCTTCCAATCAATACATAGGCAACCGTTACGTGCAGCTTGTACCTCTAACGTGCTAGTGGTTATACCCAGTGCCAGTATGTTGATGAGTCATTAGAGTCCCCCACAGACACTTTCCCAAGTTCGGGCGAAACGTTGTAGAGGCCGTATGGGTTTATGACAGGGTTCGGAAAAAGCACGTGCGTTTTCGCACGTGTCGTTTTTCGGACAGATAATACTGGTCGGCTTTGGTTTAAGCCGGATCCGAGTATTATACTGTGTAGATATAATATCTTTGTCTCAGATGCATTTGTATTCGGTCGTAATACAAATGCGGGTATGTTTATACTGATACGGGGTTATCCTGAAATTCGTTTCAGGATCACTTTTGGAAGTTGCTAGTTTCCAGTTTTCTATCGGCCGTATTTAAGATTCGGTTAAATGCGGATTTATCTTTTCTTCTTGGGTGAGTCATGAGGGTGAGTCATGCTTCTAGAAGGTTCTAGAAGTGGTGATTAGGCTTGTGACTCATTTGTTCATTAATGGTGCAATTAATGTTGTGATGACTAGGTTTATTTTCATTGGTTTGCATTAATTGGGTTCATACTAGGTGTTATGATAAGTATTGTGCTTATGGTCACCTGTCCCTCTCCTACACTCACCCCCTACCTCCTTATATAGTGGCCGGCCCCCTTGGTGTGGGATAATGGTTGCTTGAGAGAAAAGATGAAAGTTTAAGTGTATGGAAATTTGATAGATACTCATTTCACATTTCCACCCGATCCAAAAGGCAACTTCATTAACCGTTCGTCCATAGCCTTGGAGGTAACGAGACAAAGTGTTCTACTCATTCTCTACAACATCTTGGTCGTCTCCTTTAGCAAACTTGACGATGGAGTTGCCTCAGTTCAGAGGCGGGAGCCTGTTTAAAGATCCGTTGACGTGGTGCCACCTGGACGAGTAGACTGGAGATTCAGGAGATCGGAGCAGCCGCAACAAGCGTGGGATGATGGTTGAAGACCGAAGGACTCGGATCGTTCGGTATAACTCTTCTACCCACTTTATAGTTTGTTAGTTTACCTTTAATGGCAGATCCGGGTTATAGTACGCGATAGCGCCAGTTATAAAAAGTTTTTGTTCCGCATTTGGCGTCTGTTAGACGGCCGGAGCGCTACCGTGGACTTACAGTGGTATCAGAGCCTCACCATTAAGCTATACTAACTTGTGCTAACGCGTTTAAAAGATCGATCGAACAGATTTTCGAAAACCGCAAATTCCAAATTCCAAGTTTCTGTTAATTTTAAACAGTGTCTAAAAATTATTTTGCATACAGCATAAAACAAAGCAGGGATTTTTAAGCATATGTAAAAATTTTGAGCACGTGATCCCACGTGACCGCTGCGGATCCGCGGTCAAAACTAGGCTTTGACCGCAGAACCGCGGCAGCACTGTGGGAACAGTGCAAGAAAATTCTTCTGTAAGCTTTCCTTGGGAAATTGTGGTTTTTTATACTGTTCATTTGGGCCCAGATTTTGTTACTGTACAGCAAATGTACGTGGGGCCCACTTTGGGAAGTTTTGTCGATCGAAATTTTAAACTTGTTAGTATGCAGTACTGACTTTATATCTCCGACCGGGAATGTCATTTGATCGGTAAACCGCGTCTAATTGCTATAGCTCTTTTAGACGGGTTTGCGAACGTGACATTCGCGTTGATGTTCTGTGTTGTGCTGTATTGTTGCGGATATGTCGTGGTGGATAGCAGTGTGCAATGATAGTGCTGTTTGGATTTATTTTTACATTTGATATTGCGGGACGAGCGTCCAACATGTCGACTGCCGTCACTGCCTGTTGTATAATATTCTTTTGGGGCACGACCGGGTTGAGGTCGATGTACCTGTTGTACATATTTTAATTTCTGTACTAGGTTTATCCCGCGAAGGAGTGCACGGATAGCTGGGTTCTGGAGGGCAACGGGTCCGTATCTCATGGCTTTGAGAGGCAAAGGGACCTCACTCTAGAATTTGCAGACTATTCGCCGCACTCGTAGGAGGTACAGTTTGACCCAAGGAGGGGTGCTCAATTTACCAGATTCCGTGATGTGTCGGGTGTTCCATTCACTATGCTGTGGGGACTATCTCGCTTCAGGTTTTGGCGGGTAACTTGCCGCACCCGTAGGGGTCTAGCTTTCATTGCACAGGCTATCCACACGACCAGGGGAACATCGGGTTTCAGTAGCGGCTCTGTGAAACTCGGGGATCCCAGATTATCTGCATTGTTCTGTGATGCTTATTACTTTTCTGTAATGTTGCATATTATCACGCCTGGAGCGATTATTGTATATTGGTATATATACTATTAGATGTTGTATATGTTTTACACCCGCGCTAGTCCAGTCTCCGCTCTGTCGTTAGTAAAGTAACCGAACGGGTGATGACGGGACCCAGTGACGAATGCGGATGGCATATACGTACATTTTATTTTCGTTCTTTTCTGGTGTGATTGATTGATGGGACTGCATTGATTCTTATCAATGCAAGGATAAAACAAACCTATATTTGATGTTGTTGGAACAAATTTTAAAAAGTGTTATTACAAAGACATTTCCTTTTGTTATGCATAGTGATATTCAGTTTAGAATATCCCGCACCTCATTCGACGAGGCAAGGGCTGATATCCCTTCACCGGGAAAGACCCCTTGGGCAATAGTTTGCGTCAGGGTAATAACTTCAATATAGTCGATTACAAGTTGCTTTCCATCGCGGTATTCAGTTGGAATATCCTGCACCTCATTCCACGAGGAAAGAGCCGAGATCCCTTCACCGGGAGTGACCTCTTTATCAAAGGTTTTTCGCTACTATATTTTTATAAAAAGCTATCAGGTTCCTTCAGCGATATCAAGTTCGTTACGTTAAAGGTTTTTCGCCAAAAAACAGCCGTAGCCCTCCATCATTTCTTATGGATGGTCAGTAGTATTCAAGCTATGTTTGTTGACTAAAGTCAAGGCATAGTGTTTAGTAGTTGCTGGGTATTCATCTGTTGCATAGATAGATGCGTTGGTTTGGGACAGTCGTATTACCTTGTTGACTAAAGTCAAGGGTATGTACGGGTGGGTTCAAATCAACCTGGACAATAACGGGTAGAACTTGACATGTGACTTATGATTTGTTGACTAAAGTCAAGGTCATAAGAGCATGAGGCAAAAATTCATATAGGGAGTTTCAAACATACAGGAAACTTGCCAAACATGCGCATAACTTCTGGAGTGTGATAACTTGAGTGGCTTCCATCAAGTTATCATGCGATGATAGTTGGATCCCGATTCTTACTGATGAGTTAGTTTACTCTTTGGGTGATCCCGACTAATTCTTCTTTCAGGTTTGGAGGAGAATTTGAGATTACAGAGGGAGATTTCCTGATTAGATAAATTGATAACCATTCTGATCTAGGTTAGAGTGCACACAGAGTGTTTCTTTTCTCTCTCTCTTTGACATCGACCTTTGACCAACCCTAGACTATGACTCAGTGACCAAGTTGATCGAACCTTCTTAAAATACTGACTTTTGGATTGTCTAAAGTTGCATAAGTCATTACCGCTCCTTCTTTTACCCTTTGTATTTTTCAGAACACCCCGTATTACTACAGACATCCACTTCCATTGGATAGATCCATCGTATGGTTATATACGAACTCAAAGGTACTACTTCGAGGATGGATACAGGTTCAGGAGAAATAGAATTGGTTTATTCAGTTGTCTTTTATTATCACCCTCTCTCACGTTGCGAGGGCTCCTTAGTTTAGGAGAGTACACCTATTACGCTTATTGGATAGTCTTATTCCAAACCATAGGCTGGTGCCGAAAGGTAGGGAATGAAGAAAACCAATTAGCCTAAGTAGGGTGTGCAGAAGGTAATATGTAAAGACAAAATAAAGGGATTAGAAAGAGGGCAAAGTAAATTACGACTGTTATCATTCACGACCAAACCGCGTACTTCATCGCCACTCCTATTTCACCTTTGCTTTTTTCCCAGTTCGGGAGAAATAGAATAAGGTTTTATTCAGTAGTCTTTTATCATCACCTTCTCTCAAGTTGCAAGTACTCCTAGGATTAGAAGAGTACACCTATTATGCTTACTGGATAGTCTTCTTCCAAACCATAGGCTGGTGCCGAACGGTAGGGAAGGAAGAAAACCATTTAGCCTAACGAAGGTGTACAGAAGGTAACGACTAAAGACAAATAAAGGGATTTGGAGAAATAGTAAAGAAATATACGGTTATAGTCATGAAAAGGATTATGGAAGAGGCATTACTAGGAATACCAGGATACCCCTACGAAACATTTTCATGTTTCAGTGCATTGTTAAAGGAAAACTGATTTCCTAATCAGATACTTACTCCAGGGTATGTATTACCCGGTTTCATTCTCATATCTGTATGGTTTTTACAGATGATGAGTGGGAGTAAGTTATTGGGAATTAGGTGATCATCCTCATTATATCGGAATTCGTTGTAATTGGTGATATTTGAGGAAATCACCTGGGTACAGTTTTCAACCTATGATGCACAGGTTTTGAGTTATTTAACTCAGCGGACTTATACAGAGTATTGTATGTTGTCCAGTGTCCGTCAGGACAAAGGGGTAGGTCCTCGTACTATGTTCTGTTTACTTGTGACTTCTCTAGTTTTTAGACAAGTGTTTCGTAGAAATACAATGTCTAAGTTCTGAGAAGTTGTAGGTATAAGAATAAAGTAGAGAACCAAGTATCGCAAGTATCGGGATTCTTCAAAGAAATCGAAGATGTAGATTCTTGTGATTGGTATTCAAGTAATGATTTTGATAAACTTGTTTCTCTTTCGGGTTACTCATAATTGGATGGATTCCTAAGTTGAGTATTGCTGAGTAGCCACTTTCCATTAAGTTGATATACACTGGAGACAGTTGCATGATTTGAATCTGGTTCCAATTAAATTAGTGCCTCTATTTCTATATTGGATATAGAATGGTTCATATCTTAACGATGTTAGGGTACGGGGAGTTTTCCAGCTTATGCTTAAAACCAGACACTGGATAACTCAAGGCACGTTCCTGTAATGGCAGTTTGTGGGTTGACCCTGGCTTTGACGAGGGTTGACATTTCTACCATCTGGAAGATCAATAGTGATACTGTTCTTGACTCGCCACAGTTTTAGTAAAATGGATTTTTTCAGAAAACAGTAGTGGGAGTATGGTAGAACTGAAAGTGATTCCAGAACCGCAAACGATTTTGAAAAATTTAATAGGACCTATATATTCAATCAGGTTTCAAATTCCATTAGCCACTCCGCAGATATGGTGGGTAACCTCAGACACCCGAGAGGTACTCCGGTAGCCTCAAGGACGGTGACAGGGAGGTTCTTGTTTACCCAGACTTGACACTACTGTTGTTCCAGACTATGAGACCCGGCAAGAGAATAAGTATAACGTCGTTCTAAAACTAGCTTTAGAAGTGCACATGTATATTATTCTGCCAGAGGGTTGTTGTGGTCAGTGGGAGCAGCGGAAGCATAGTGGGCAAGTAGCTTATGTCTATTTATTGACTCGAGCAGTTATAGCGGAGATAGATCATCTAATTTTGATGTGAAAGTCATAGGTTTGACTTCATCAGAATAGGGGATGGATCTGTTAAGAAGGTAGTAGGGTGTGATGTCCTGGTATTTGGATGACATACACAAAGTAGGAAGTAAAATTCCTATACTACGATCGGTTGTACTTTGATCGTCACACAGTTGTTTCTCCGCAAAGGATATGGATTTAATATCAGACATTCTGGTTACTAGATCTATGGTTTTAGATCTAGATTTTGTTAAAGTATATGCCCTAGGGGCCATTATTGTATCATACTAGTTTGTATATTACTTAATGGAAGGTTGGGATATTCACATGTATATAACAGTCTTGCTAAACATTGTAGTATGATACTTGGTTTTTCTATCTTAATATGTGAGTATACGTATTGATAGAGCTCTTAGGATCTTGCTTGACTACCAGCGTTGTGATGGCAGTCACACTAATGGGGGCTGGGTAGTCTACAAGCACATCCCTATTCAGGTCCCTAGTCGTAGGATTATCGAGACAGGGCATCGATACTCCGGAGTAGACTAGTGTGTACGCTTCTCATCCGTGTTGAGGAGATGGCCTGTCCCACAGCTGTCAGTACGTCGTACTGGAGATAGTATACAGGTGCTTGTTGGGTTACGGGTACACCGGACAGGACTCGCAAGGAACTGTTGGTTGGGTTTTTATACCAGTCGTCAGTTAACAGTTCCCAGGTGACATGAGTACAGCATAGTCCGCAGACTTGACACTGCTACTTCGCCTCGAGTGTGTCCCACTGTTCTTAGATTGCTACCCTACCACGGCTCAAAGGAGTCGTGCAAACAGGTAGCAGTTGGGTGCAGTCCCGAGCACTTGGAGGCAGTGGCGGTTAGACAGGATTTTTCTCTCCCGGTATTGGGAGTTGATATCGCGCTGTGTCGAGAGCCATTACGCAAAGTCCCTGGCCAGGGCAAGCGAGATTTACTGGTAGGTTCCAGTAGTTTCTCAGGGTGTAATGGGCTTCGCTCCGACACGACTTATACCGCTATTTGGGGACTGACGCTTGCCGCCCCCTAGGCCCGATATGCGATAGTCTTAGACGAACAGACCGGACTGTACGGAGATTGTCACATGAGACTCAGTAGGAGTTCGGATGGGTTTCCTCATCGGCCTTCTTATCGACATCTACCTGGGGACCGTTACGTACAGCTAGTGCCGCTTGCGGTCTGTGGTTAAACCCACTGCCAGCGTAGTAGTCGAGTCATTAGAGTCCCACACAGAGAGTTTCCCTGCTCCAGGCGAAATGATATAGAGGTCGTATGGTTTTACGACAAGGGTTCGGACGCATACGTGTGTTTACGCACGTACGACTTTTCGGACAGTTTTTACTAGTCGGCTTTGGTTTAAGCCATATTCTAGTATCGGGATATTGGATTTATACAGTCTAAAGTTTTTCCGTGTTTTCACGGATAGGAGGGGCGTTCTCATAATTTTACGAGAAGCTTCTAGAAGGTGATGACTTGGAGGTGTAGATGTCATTTGCATTAAATGAGATTAGTGAGTCATATGAGTGATTCATTCATGTCATTAATGCATTATAAATGCTTAATGACTCATGGAGATGAATCACCCTCTTGTATTTTCGAAGCATGATTATTCATCCTTTATTTTGTTTTATTGGATAAATGATAATGCTTGATATATATTATGATAGATCATTATCTCATCTCATTCTCATGCTCACCTTCTCTCTCCTCAAGCTCTCTCTCTTCAAACCCTAATCCTCCCCGCTCATGTATTGAGATCAAGGATTAGATTAGACTACTTAATCCATAACCCTTCTCTATATCACCTATGTTACTTAGATTAGCACTTTAAGAAACCTAGTTACTTCTAGTTTGAGGTAATGCTTGAAGCAAAGCTCTCGGGTGGATCGTCTAGTACTTGGAGAAGGCCGAGGAGGAGGTGGAAAACGTAAAGACGAAGGACACGGTTCTTTAGGTATAATCACTTTACATAGTTGTTTAGAACTTCTATGATTCGTGTTAGTTATCGTTTAGCTTCGATTCATGCGGTTAATCGATGTTTAAGCAAAGAACAAGATCGTTTTTTATATTTCCGCCACCCCACAAGTCGTGGGGTGTTGCACATCGACTTACACTGGTATCAGAGCCTCACTAAACAATAATTAACTTATTAGCAAAGTCGTATAAATTTCGAACGCAAAAAGAACCGGATGCATCATCGATTTATCACAGTTTCTGTCGAATTTAAAACAGGCCCTAAAAATTTTCAGGGATCTACAGAATAACAAGCAGGGAATTATAGGGCTACTGAAAAAATTTGGACCCATGACTCGGCAATCTCACCGCGGAACCGCGGCTGATCCATGCGATCGGCCGCGGATCCGCGGCCGAGTTGGGCCGAGTCAGCCCCAATTTTTCCAGTAACCCTTTTGTGTTAACTATCATATTTCTGGGATATTTATTTTCTGCTAAGATCTCAGGTGCACAGAGAAGTTTAGCAGTAGAATCTAAAGTGTTTGCTCGATCGAAATTTTGCGATGTTTGCTAATTTGTTTATATCTGTGTTTGTATAATGTGTTCGTAAACCTCCCCTAACTGCTAGTATGTCGGTTGGCAGGGGGTTGCACATTTCTATAATGGTTTTTACTGTTTGTGGTTGTGAACTGTATTGGACTGTTGTGATGATTAGCCGGGGTTTGAGATGGGTTGTTATATTCATTCATTCAATGTAATTGTAATATGTTGTAATATTATTTTGCGGGGCACATCCAGGTTGCGGTTGTAGCCACCGTTGTATTATTTCATTTTACTGTTTTTGCTCCTAGGACAGACCCAAGGTGGGGTGCACAAACTACCGGGTACTTTGAAGTGTTTAGTGGCCTACTCACTTTGTTGAGGGAGACCGCTTCACTTCGGGTACTTGGCGGGTAGTTTGCCGTACCCGTAGGGGTCTAGGGTGGGGTAATGGCTATTCATCATAACTGTGCAATCCATCTTTTGTTGCAGGCTCTAAACAAACGCGGATTGCTTGCAAATCCAATAAAGTTCATATGAGATCTGGAATGCCTATTATTGCGTCTGACGAATGTACAATATCTATATATGATAGCTATTTAGACGTCACTTATGTTTTACACCCGTGCTAGCCCAGGCCCCGCTCTGTTGTTAGTTAAGTAACCTAACGGGTGATGACGGGACCCAGAGGCGAATGTGGATGGCATTAGAGGACGTTGTATTTTCGTTGTTTTCTGCAATGATAGGTTAATGATGGGACGCATTATTATTAATGCAAAGAAAATAAACCAAAATTTAATCGTTGGAACAATTTAAAAGAAACCACTCGGTTATTTTTAAACAGAAGATATTTTTTAATTGCGGAGCTTTAACCACTCCTTTTAAAAGCTATCAGGTTCCTTCGGTTATATCAAGTTCACTACGTTCACGGTTTCGCCAAAACCATTCGTAGCCCTCCGTCATTTTATTTGGGTATTCAGTAGTATTCAAGCTATGTATTTTGACCAACGCCAAGGCATAGTGTTTGGTAGCTGCTGGGTATTCATTTGTTGCATAGATAGATGAGTTAATTTGGGACAGTCGTATTATCATTTTGGCCAACGTCAAGGATATATACGGATGGGTTCAAATTAACAAGATAATGATGGGTAGAACTTGACATGTGACTTATGATATTTTGACCAACGCCAAGGTCATAAGAGCATGGGGCAAAAATATATATCGGGAATTTCTAAAGAAACTGAAATTTGCAAAGAGATGCATACCATTTGGAGTTTGATGAATGTTGGTAGGATTCCTTCAGCATTATCAGACAATGATATTTGGATCCCGATCCTACTGTGAGTATATGCTACTTATCAGGATATTCGTCACTTAACGATCAATGCTATAAACCAAGTAGGTGTCTAGAAAGGTGTCAGCGTGGCTATGCCCCCAGAGAAAAGAGGTTATTTAATTAAGGAACTTCGCGAAAGCGTTGGAAAACCTCCCTCGAAGTATCGAAACTGGCCTGGCAAAACGGTTAAGCAAGTATTGTACGGTAAGAATAGTCCTGGCTAATTCTTCTTTTATGGTTTGGGGAAGGATTCGAGAAACAGTGGGAGCCATCCAGTTTAGATAAACTAAAAACCACTCTAAACTTGCAAGAGCATCATGCTAATGTGTTTTCTTCTCTCTCTCCTAATTGCAGCGACCCTAAAAATGACTGGACTTAAGTTACTTTTAGAGAAAAATATACTGACGGGGCCAAACTATAAAGATTGGCTGCGGAATGTCAAAATGGCTTTGACCTATGACAAATTGGGGTACGTCCTCACTGCTAAGGCACCTGCAGTCTCAGGTCCCAAATCCAACAATGCGGATAAAGAAATCTGCAAAACCTGGGAGTATGATTTCGCGAAGGCCAAGTGCATCATGCTTGCCTCGATGAACAATGAACATCAGAGGAGGCACGAGGATATAGAACTAGATGCCATATTTCTCCATACAAAGGAACTTTATGGAAAGCAATCTCGTATAACAAGATACGAGACCTCTAAGAACTTGTTTCGAGCGAGGTTGGCCATCGGATCATCGGTAGGAGAACATGTCCTAAAGATAATTGGCTATATAGAAGAGCTCGCAGACCTTGGGACGACTTTGGATAATGAGCTCTATACAGACCTTATTCTCCAGTCCCTTCCTTCAACCTACGCCCAGTTTATTCTGAACTTCAAAATTCAAAGAAAAGAAGTTGAACTTCCGGAACTCCTTAACATGTTGAGGAGTGCAGAAGGCACCTTGCAGAAGGCAAGGGAAACACCCGCTATGTTTGTTAACGGTACATCTTATTCCGGGTCCAAGGCAAGGGCCAAAAGAAGGAAGAAGAAGGCCGCCACCAAACCTAGAGGAGGTGTTAGTAAGGTGGGAGGGAAGGGAAAGAAAAAGATTGCAGTGCCAGTAGTGGCGCAAGATGAGTGCTTCCATTGTCACAGGAAAGGGCGCTGGAAGAAGGATTGCAAGGCGTGGAACGCCAAGAACCAAGGACCGAAGAAAGTTGTAGCTTCGACTTCAGGTGTGTTTGTAATTGAGAATTGTTTGTCAATTAACTCTACTACATGGGTATTGGATACCGGATCAGGATCTCTGTCATGACCCGAAATTGACACGTGACGGCCCTAATACTACGCAACATCTACAGGCGTAACGCAGTAAAAGAAGGCCAAAACCCAGAAATCTAAACCAGTAAAAGATAAGAAAAGATAAGAAATATTGTTTAAAAGTCTTCGAAATCACAACCCAAATTTTTTTAAAAGTCCAATTTTATTTCTTTTAAAATTTTGGCAGCACCTCCTTTGTAAAAGCTAGCCCCAAAAATGGGTACAACATAAATATAAAGTAATGCATCCCCAAACGGGAGCAAATACACGCCCAAATGTGGAGAACAACCATCACAATAAATATACGACGCCGTAGCGAAGAAATAAAAGACGGTAGAAAGGAAACTGTATAAAAGACAACAAGTCACAAATAATATACAATATCGTCCTCACCAAGTCTCTAAGTCAACAAGGAAATATAGTAGATGGAGAGTACAAGGATACAACGAATATACAATAAAACAAACGAATAACCACAAAACCCACCTAAGCAAACTGCACACTGTGAGCTGATGCGGTATCCGTAGCAAAAGATGATAAGATATGTGATAATAGCCTGCCTCTGACTATCCTGAGGAACACCTGCAAACACTGTGGCACAATGGGGGTGAGTTGCCAACTCGTGAATAGTAAATAACATATGCATGTAATCGCTAGTATGCACGTACAGCGTGAATCTAACATGTGCAATTAATAGCAATAAAAAGTCATATGAATGCAATAATCATGAAAGGTACACTAGCAGGTACAACTAATACATGAAGCAATGCATATGAATAAAGGTATGTAAATGCAACAGTCATGAAAGGTACTCTAACAGGTACTACTAATACATGAAGAAATGATATGAATAAAGGTATGTAAACGAAACAGTCATGGAAGGTACTCTAACAGGTACACAAATGAATGAAGCAGTAAATGTAGAGTATGGAATGAAATATGTCATTTCCACGCAATCCTGACATCGTGGTAGGATCAAAATCCATCAAGACAATCCAAATCCCAATTTCCTCAAATCAGCCTCCAATTTGGCAATCATATCAAGTAAGTCTCACATATGCTTAATGTACAATATCAAGTAGATCTCACATATCCCGTATGTACAATATCAAGTATATCTCACATACTCCGAATGTACAATATCAAGTAGATCTCACATATATCCTGTAATCAATATCAAATAAATTCTCAAATGTCCTAAATCCAATGTCAATGAGTCCTTTACATTCTAGGTATATTTGCATGAATAAATATGATGATGTATATAATTTAATGTCAATACACATATATTAGCGTCCCATTCCACAAATATTGGTGTAAGGGTATATATAACAGCGGCCTAAACCCCTATTATATATACAAAGGAGTAAAAAGAAATATCATGAAACCAATGTGTCAAGCATCGACACAGAAATGCAGGTATATCAGGTGCTGTCACCACGACTGGCACCCTGATAGGTACGTATCATACGCTATCCCGAAAGCTCGAGTGCTTAACTCTGACCCTCGCCTCTCGATGTATCTATACATACATAGCTCCCATCGGTATCCACATGATAACCGCCGAGTCATTGGTAATGTCACCGGTAGGTACTTGCCCGCCTCCAGGCTCAATCGACAAAGTCCATCGATCTTCTTGCCGAGGGGAACCATACCGGGCCCCACCATGTACCCTCATACAGCATCCACACCTCGTATGGAGTATATAATCAGAACCGATAAATCTCATGGTGGCTGCGCAAATATCATATCAAGGAAACCGGTTTTTTTCAATTAATGCATAATTTCATGAACTCCCGCGGTTCTCAAATCCAGAAAACATCATGTAAAATCCAAATAACAATGCGCAAATCTAGGAATAAATATGTGCGATATATCTGAAATGTGAGCATATAAAGGAAAATATGTAGCTGAAACCAGATGTATGCGAAATCAATATGGTACAGCTAAGTATAGGTGTCTACCTGTAAGCAAATGATGTAGTATACCCTCTGGGTATAGTAAAATATATAGGGTACCCACCGGGTATAAGTAGCATATATGCAAAGTATACCTTTAGTTATATCGTAAAGTGTGTATGCACCTATCACTAATGGTACGATACACTATAGGTATACAGATAACTACCACGTAAGTATGTCAGAACATATGTGTAACCATGTAGGTATACAGGTATGCTATAAGTCACTGCGTAATGAAATATGAATCAAAGTCTCAATGTCCCTAACCAAGCAATATTATATCTATAAGTGGGTTATGCGTGACGTGGCAATTATTGACGGTGTGTGTAGCATACAATCAGTGCTCGTGCAACATGAATCGTCAATAATATGTGCAGTGTCCTACTACTACTAGTCCAGGCACAACTACATCTAAGTAATAGGGTAAAGGCGCAATTCTAACAATAACGTAGAATATGCGACAAGTAATAAAATCTCTAGCCCTGACGCATAACTCCATGCAGGCGATTCCCTTGTAAATATTAAATCTACTCAACAACGCTCCTTGCTAAGTGAAACCTACCACCTGTTTTCCCTTGTCGTAGCGTCCGAAGTCCCCGCTTGCGAACCTAAAATTTCACAAACACATCACATAAGCAAATATCCTACATCGACGAAAAGATATCAAAACGCAAGAATAACGCCCTGAAAATTACACTGCGCGCTTAGCGCATCTATCGCGCACGACATCGGCCAAAAACCCTAATTGGGGGCGCTAAAGTACAAAACACTAAGTCTAGACCCCGATCGTCCCGATCGCGCAACACAACACAAACAATTACGAGGAATAAAATAAATATAACCTCGCAACGACCAATCGAACTCACGTCGGAAAAACCCCGAAACCTAGTAAACAACCTACCGCAATATTTCGCACTAGTTTCAAGCTAACGTATATCTAGGATTATAAACACCTTAAAATAGCTTAACTAAGCTATCAAAACCATTTCTATATTTTTAACACTTGCTAAATAAATTTTAGCAAAAGCCTAGTAAGCAAAATTGCATAATTAAACAAAGTCATTATTAGTAAAAATTAACATTTTCTACTAGGTTAATCTTCTCCAAAACACAAATTAACACTTCAATAAAATATTAAACACATAAATCAAGTTTTACCCTAACTAGATTATCATAAAAATCAAGTCTTGAATTTCAAACATGAAATTAAAAGCTTAAATAAACAATTAATACGCTAATTAAGAATTTAGAAACAACAAAAAGGATTAGGGTTAGGGTTTTATACCTCCACAAAAGATCAAAACCAAGAAACCAAACTCATCTTCTTCTCCTCAAAAATGATGTTTTGAATGAAGATCCAAGCTACTTTTGTGAAGAGGAAAGAAGGAAAATGAATATATTTGAGTTTTTGTGATTTTATTTGGATTTTTCATGATTTATTTGTGCAAGAAATGATGAAAAAAGAGTGAGAAAAGAAAAGGGCAGCCAAGAACAAGTAGTGGCCGGCCATGAGGGTGTGTGGGGGGTTTTGTGTAAAAATGTGAAGAAATTTCTAGCAAAAATCATTAAATGAAAAAATGACACATTTTCTTTCTTTTCTATTCTTTTTTAATTCAAAACCTTTTGCACTAAAAAATATCTAGATATTTAAAAAGAAGGTTCTAAAAATAATTGTAGTGATGATTTCCAAGAATTTTCATTTAGAAAAATTTCCCCGATTTACACATATATTTTACCGGCTAAAATAATATTTTATTTGGGAAAAATTCTATCTGAACCAAAACCTCCCAAATACCCCTAAAGTTCTCTCACAAGCTTTATTTTAGCTAAAAAAGGTGCCGGCAAGCTTATACGGGCGTTTGATCGAAATCGGGTTAAAACGGAAAATACCGACAATTTTGCCCTAAAACGGGAAAATTCGCAAAACGATTTCTGAAACGTTACAATCTCCCCCTTATAAAAATTCATCCCTGAATTAAAATTTTTTTACTAAGCGTACCTTCCAAGAGAGGATTACTAAACTCTCATATCTCGTTCGCAGCCTCCCAAATGATTACCTCACTATACGGCTACGTCCAAGAAAAACCCTTCACAGATGGCAAGACCCTTGACCGAAGTTTCTCCACCCGCCTAGCCATTAACGCAATTGGCTGCTGGTGAACGAAAGATCGCGTCCAAACTAAACGGTCTGGTGCTGAATCAGGTGAGAAAGGTCATGAAGGTAATTGCAAAGTATCGACACAAGAAATACGGGGAGAATACTCAATAATCTGGGCGGAAGTGCCAAATTAAAGGCAACGGAACTAACTCACTTTAAGGATCTCGAAAGGACCTACAATTCTGGATAAGCTTCCTAAACTCAACACGTCCTACATCGGCAAAAATCCGTAGGAATACATGATCTCCCACTGCGAACTCGAGCCTGCGACCACCATGGTCGGCATAAAACCTCTGTCCGCACAGGACTGTCATCATCCTCACCTGAAACAGCTGGATCATTTCCGAAGTATCTAGACAAGCTGGGGTCCAAAAATCCTACTATGCAAAGTCAGAAAAACAGACTGGAGATCGACACCACCTAACAAACAAAACTTAAAGGTTGCCAATTGGAATGTCTCCTGATAACTGCTATCGAAGGAGAATCCGAACAATGGCAAGTGTCGATCTCAACTGCCGAAAACAAATAATACATACGCACAAGCATATCCTCCAGAGTCGGTGTAGCCCTCTCTCACAAAACCATCATCCTACGGATGGAAAAACGGAGCTAAAGCTCAACCAGTACGCAAGGCTTCTTGAAGCTCCTGCCCAAGACGGCAAGCGAACAGGGTGCTTTCATTGGATACGACCCTCGAAGGAACTCCATGGAACATACAAACTTAACAAAGAACAACTGAGCAGACTGAGAAAAACCGGACAACAAGCATCCGAATAGAGTCACACCCTGACGAAACCTAGGTAGACACCATAACGAATTTCATGGAGATCTGCTCCCATTCCCACTTCGGAACAGTTAAAGATTGCAACTCTCCAGCCGGTCTCAGATGCTCAACCCAAAACACACAACATGACAAACACCTTGAAACGAAACCCGAAACTGCTCTTTACATCCCGGCCTACCCGTAACTATCTCACAAGTCACGTCAAATGCTGGTGGAACTTGAATGAGTACAGAGAATTGACAGATGTGCCAGCTCTAGGATTTCACGTCTCTACCCGATAATATCAGGTTCACAAACGCGTCCCTAACTTAGCACACTATTGTCACAAATCAAGGACTCCGAATCATTACCCATCCGAGTATGCTCAAGTATCTCTAATGAACGAGCGTCGGTAGGCAGTGTCTCGTGAAAACGATTAGGGAAAAGTGGTCGGGCGCGGACATGAGCAAGCTGTCCCCTCAGTAGAGGCGAACCTAAGCTGTACTCCACGATCGCACAAGAACTGTAAATCTGTAGAAGACTGTCTCTGACTGCGCACAACTGGAACAAACTAACCCCGGGCCTACGACTCCAGCATCAGCTACCAAAATCGCCTTGCCAAGGGTAAGAAAGGATCTCACAAACACAATCCTCCACATGTTCCATCCAACGGCGCTGTCTCAACAATCAAAACCCGCTGCAGGAAGATGTACATTAAGCTCTGGTGGTCCGTGAAAATCTGACACGACTCTCGAACAAGTAGTGTCTCCAATCCCCAACGCACTACCACCGCGGCCATCTCTAGATCATGAGTGGGATATCCTGCTCGTGCTTCCTCCAAATGTGGGGAAGCAAAAGAGAATACTCTATAGTGTTACCTCAGTATACAATCGAGCCCCACTCGAGAAACATCACAGTTAAAACAACAAAGTCGCCCGAACCAAAAAGCAAGAAAGAACTGGTGCAGTTGTTAACCGAATCTCCAACTTCTGAAAAACTCCGCACGCATGCCTCAGTCCAAAGAAAAGAAACCTCCTTTCAGGTCAGTCCAGTCAACGGTGCAGCACTACACTAGCAATCCTGCATGAAACGGCGGTAAAAGCCTGCTAAGCCCAAAAATCTGCGGACTTCCGTCCGAACACAAGCTTGGGACTAAGCTGTACGGCCACGATCTTCCTCGGGACCATACAAAAAACCGTCTCCCGTAACTACAAGACCTAGGAGTCAACACAAACAAGCCTGAAGGAACACTCCGAGAATCTAGCAAACAGCTGGGGCTCTCCCAATGTCTGCAAAACAAATCCTCAAGTGCTGCTCCTGTCCCTCAAGACACATAGAATAGACAAGAATGTCATCAATAACAAAACAATAACTGGTCGAGGAATGTCCTGAAGAAATCCGGTTCATCATATCTACGAATACTGCTAGGGCATTGGTGAGTCCGACGACACCACCAAAACACACAAAGCCCGTATCACGCACAAGGCAGTTTTCGGAATGTCATCACTCCGAACCCGCAGCAATGATGACCTGATCCCGAACAAACTTAGAAAAATGTCTCGCACTCTGGAGCCGATCGAAGAAATCGTCAATGGGAGGTAAAGGATACCTATCCGCACCATAAGCTAGTTCAATTGGCGATCCATCAATACACAACCTAAACTGCCGTCTTCCTCCTTGACGAACAGAAATAGGAGCTCCTCAATGTGAAACACTCAGACGCACTAGCCCCCCAACAAACCACTCTGCAGCTGATCCTTAAGCTACCTAAGCTCCGCCGGCTCATCTGGAACAACGTCGGAAAACTCTCGCATGATAAGAACCCGGTCCAACAAACCCACTGTGGTTCCGGTATCATGAATGAACGCCAAGAATCCTCGACATCCTCTCCCAAAAGCCGACTAGCAAAAAAGGCTGAATTCGAGCTGTGAGAGGCGGCACCACAGCCCCCCTGCACAACAAGAACTGACTTGCCGGGAAAAAAAACCTTACCGTTTCCTCGCGGTAGTCCACAGACGCCTAGCACGTAACTAACCAGTCCATGCCCTGGAGAACGTCAAATCCAACATCTCTAGAAGGATCGAGTGACGGATGAATCTCCTAATCGATTGGCATATGACTGAATACGTGTCGCGCAACAAAAGAATCACTAACAGAAGTTAACACCACAAACGGCTAATCTAGCTAACACGAATCCCCTCGTCCCAAACCTCTGCTACTCCCGCAATGGTCACGAAACCTATCTCGACGACTATTCCTTTGTCTCTGGGTTGGTACACCGGTACGAGTCCTCCACTGTTCCGGAACTCTCAGAGTCTCTGGAATACGTGTCTTGTAAACTGGGGCTGCATCCACTGGTGCTATGTAGGGGACGGAATACTGTGTGCTGATCGCAAGGAACAACTGGGTAGCAGGGTTGAAAACCTCCTGTCACTGCGCTCGAATGGTCGCCACCAAAGAACTCATCATCTGGCGCATGTCCTGGATCTCTGCCACAAGCCTAGCGATACTATCTGTCGAAGGCGGATCCGTCTACACCTTTGCAATGAGCGTGCCATCCTGGTCAGTCCTTGACCCACCCGAGTCAACTCTGACCTCGGCCCTCGCTGCACCTCATTGAGTCACCATAGTCGTCAGCGGCAAAGGCTATAAATAGGGATAGGATTCGATATGAACACGGAAATCGAATCACAAGAATATGAATCATCAAGGAAGGAATTTCAAGTAATTGTACTTAGGTCACTTTAGGCGGAGTACTGCATCGTGAGTATGCTGCAGACATACACACATTACGTTACTCTGCTTAAGGTACCTACTCCATCATATCAAGGTCATCCTACACTCCGTAAGGTAAAAACCTAGCGCTCTGATACCAAATTTGTCACGACCCGAAATTGGCAAGTGATGGCCCTAATACTACGCAACGTCTACAGGCGCAACGCAGTAAAAGAAAGCCAAAACCAAGAAATCTAAACCAGTAAAAGTTAAGAAAAGATAATAAATATTGTTTAAAAGTCTTTGAAATCACAACCCAAATTTTTTTAAAAGTCCAACTTTATTTCCTTTAATATTTTGCCAGCACCTCCTTTGTAAAAGCTAGCCCCAAAAATGGGTACAACATAAATATAAAGTAAAGCATCCCCAAACGGGAGCAAATACACGCCCAAAGGCGGAAAACAACCACCACAACAAATATACGACGTCATAACGAAGAAATAAAAGACGGTAGAAAGGAAACTGTATAAAAGACAACAAGTCACAAATAATATACAATATCGTCATCACTAAGTCTCTAAGTCAACAAGGAAATATAGTAGATGGAGAGTACAAGGATACAACGAATATACAATACAACAAACGAATAACCACAAAATCCACCTAAGCAAACTGCACACTGTGAGCTGATGCGGTATCCGTAGCAAAAGATGATAAGATATGTGATAATAGCCTGCCTCTGACTATCCTGAGGAACACCTGCAAACACTGTGGCACAATGGGGGTGAGTTGCCAACTCGTGAATAGTAAATAACATATGCAGGTAATCGCGAGTATGCACGTACAGCGTGAATCTAACATGTGCAATAAAAGGTCATATGAATGCAATAATCATGAAAGGTACACTAGCAGGTACAACTAATACATGAAGCAATGCATATGAATAAAGGTATGTAAATGCAACAGTCATGAAAGGTACTCTAACAGGTACTACTAATACATGAAGAAATGATATGAATAAAGTTATGTAAACGCAACAGTCATGGAAGGTACTCTAACAGGTACACTAATGCATGAAGCAGTGCGTAAACAGTAAATGTAGAGTATGGAATGAAATATATCGTTTGCACGGAATCCTGACATCGTGGTAGGATCAAAATCCAACAAGACAATCCAAATCCCAATTTCCTCAAATCAGCCCCCAATTTGGCTATCATATCAAGTAAGTCTCACATATCCTTAATGTACAATATCAAGTAGATCTCACATATCCCGTATGTACAATATCAAGTATATCTCACATACCCCGAATGTACAATATCAAGTAGATCTCACATATATCCTGTAATCAATATCAAATAAATTCTCAAATGTCCTAAATCCAATGTCAATGAGTCCTTTACATTCTAGGTATATTTGCATGAATAAATATGATGATGTATATAATTTAATGTCAATACACATATATTAGGGTCCCATTCCACTAATATTGGTGTAAGGGTATATATAACAGCGGCCTAAACCCCTGTTATATATACAAAGGAGTAAAAAGAAATATCATGAAACCAATGTGTCAAGCATCGAAACAGAAATGCAGGTCTATCAGGTGCTGTCACTACGACTGGCACCCTGATAGGTACGTATCATACGCTATCCCGAAAGCTCGAGTACCTAGCTCTGACCCTAGCCTCTCGATGTATCTATACGTATAAGACTCCCATCGGCATCCACATGATAACCGCCGAGTCATTGGTAATGTCACCGGTAGGTACTTGCCCGCCTCCGGGCTCAATCGGCAAAGTCCATCGATCTTCTTGCCGAGGGGAACCATACCGGGCCCCACCATGTACCCTCATACGGCATCCACACCTCGTATGGAGTATATAATCAGAACTGATAAATCTCATGGTGGCTGTGCAAATATCGTATCAAGGAAACCGTTTTTTTTCAATTAATGCATAATTTCATGTACTCCCGCCGTTCCCAAATCCAGAAAACATCATGTAAAATCCAAATAACAATGCGCAAATCCAGGAATAAATATGTGCGATATATCTGAAATGCGAGCATATAAAGGAAAATATGTAGCTGAAACCAGATGTATACGAAATCAATATGGTACAGCTAAGTATAGGTGTCTACCTATAAGCAAATGATGTAGTATACCCCCCTGGGTATAGTAAAATATGTAGGATACCCCCCGGGTATAAGTAATATATATGCAAAGTGTACCTGTAGTTATATCGTAAAGTGTATATGCACCTATCACTAATGGTACGATACACTATAGGTATACAGATAACTAGCATGTAAGTATGCCAGAACATATGTGTAAGCATGTAGGTATACAGGTATGCTACAAGTCAATGCGTAAAAAAATATGAATCAAAGTCTCAATATCCCTAACCAAGCAATATTATATAGATAAGTGGTTATGCGTGACATGGCTATTATTGACGGTTTGTGTAGCATACAATCAGTGCTCGTGCAACATGAATCGTCAATAATATGTGCAGTGTCCTACTACTACTAGTCCAGGCACAACTACATCTAAGTAATAGGGTAAAGGCGAAATTCTAACAATAACGTAGAATATGCGACAAGTAATAAAATCTCTAGCCCTGACGCATAACTCCATGCGGGCGATTCCCTTGTAAATATTAAATCTACTCAACAACGCTCCTGGCTAAGTGAAGCCTACCACCTGTTTTCCCTTGTCGTAGCGTCCGAAGTCCCCGCTTGCGAACCTAAAATTTCACAAACACATCACATAAGCAAATATCCTACATCGACGAAAAGACATCGAAACGCAAGAATAACGACCTGAAAATTACACTGCGCGCTTAGCGCATCTATCGCGCACGACATCGGCCAAAAACCCTAATTGGGGTCGCTAAACTACAAAACACTAAGTCTAGACCCCGATCGTCCCGATCGCGCAACACAACACAAACAATTACGAGGAATAAAATAGATATAATCTCGCAACGACCAATCGAACCCACGTCGGAAAAACCCCGAAACCTAGTAAACAACCTACCGCAATATTTCGCACTAGTTTTAAGCTAACGCATATCTAGCGATTATAAACACCTTAAAATAGCTTAACTAAGCTATCAAAACCATTTCTATATTTTTAACACTTGCTAAATAAATTTTAGCAAAAACCTAGTAAGCAAAATTGCATAATTAAACAAAGTGTTCATTAGCAAAAATTAACATTTTCAACTAGGTTAATCTTCTCCAAAACACCAATTAACACTTCAATAAAATATTAAACACAAAAATCAAGTTTTACCCTAACTAGATTATCATAAAAATCAAGTCTTGAATTTCAAACATGAAATTAAAAGCTTAAATAAACAATTAATATGCTAATTAAGAATTTAGAAACAACAAAAAGGATTAGGGTTAGGGTTTTATACCTCCACAAAATATCAAAACCAAGAAACCAAACTCATCATCTTTTCCTCAAAAATGATGTTTTGAATGAACATCCAAGCTACTTTTGTGAAGAAGAAAGAAGGAAAATGAATATATTTGAGTTTTTGTGATTTTATTTGGATTTTTCATGATTTATTTGTGCAAGAAATGATGAAAAAAGAGTGAGAAAAGAAAAGGGCAGCCAAGAACAAGTAGTGGCCGGCCATGAGGGAGTGTGGGGGGTTTTGTGCAAAAATGTGAAGGAATTTCTAGCAAAAATCATTAAATGCAAAAATAACACCTTTTCTTTCTTTTCTTTTCTTTTTTAATTCAAAACCTTTTGCACTAAAAAATATCTAAATATTTAAAAAGAAGGTTCTAAAAATAATTGTAGTGATGATTTCCAAGAATTTTCATTTTAAATTTTTTTCCCGATTTACGCGCATATTTTACCGGCTAAAATAATATTTTATTTGGGAAAAATTCTATCTGAACCATAACCTCCCAAATACCCCTAAAGTTTGCGCACAAGCTTTATTTTAGCTAAAAAAGGTGCCGACAAGCTTATACGGACGTTTGATCGAAATAGGGTTAAAATGGAAAATACCGACAATTTTGCCCTAAAATGGGAAAATTCGGAAAACGATTTCTGAAACGTTACAATCTCATATATGCAATTCATTGCAGGCACTGAGAAACCGTAGAGTGCTGAAGGAAGGTGATATGACCCTAAAGGTTGCTAACGGAGCTAGCGTGGGAGCTGTGTCCGTCGGGGATTATCACCTGGAATTGACGAGCGAACATATTTTGGTTTTACATAACCGTTTTTATGTACCTAGTTTAACGTGTAATATCATATCAGTTTCCTTGTTATCAAATAAAGGTTATGATTTTACGTTTGTAAGCGATGTTGTTAACATCCACCTTAATCATGGTTTGATTGGGTCCGGTACACTAAATAACGGTATATATGTCTTAAACCAAATCCAGATTTTCAATTTTCAGAACACACTAAAAAGAAAGTCTCCAGATTTAAATAAGGCTTTCTTATGGCATTGTAGACTAGGTCACATCAATGAGACAAGCTTAACTAAGTTACATAGAGAAGGATATTTGGACTCATTCGAATATCAAACTTATGCCACTTATGAATCATGTCTCAAAGGAAAAATGACAAAGACTATATTCACTGGACATGAAGTAAGAGCGAGCGAGCTCTTAGGACTCGTACACAGTGATGTATGCAGTCCAATGTCTACACATGCAAGAGGTGGTTTTTCCTATTTCATTACTTTTATGGATGATTATTGAAGGTACGGATTCATTTATCTGATGAAACATAAATCCGAGGCTTTTGAAAAATTCCAGGAGTATAAGAATGGAGTAGAAAAACAAACCGGCAAAAGTATCAAGACACTAAGATCTGATCGAGGTGGTGAATACTTAAGTGCCGAGTTCCTAGGTTACCTAAAAGAGAAAGGAATTCTCTCTCAGCTTACTCCTCCATACACTCCATAGAATAATGGTGTATCGGAGAGACGGAATCGAATCCTATTGGATATGGTACGATCCATGATGAGTAATGCTGAGTTACCGCGATCTTTCTGGGGTTATGCGCTAGAATCAGCGGCATATCTTTTGAACATGGTTCCTACCAAGACTGTGCCTACCACGCCATATCAGATGTGGAGTGGGAAGAAACCCTATCTGCAGTATGTAAAGATATGGGGATGTCCAGCTTTTGTTAAAAAGCAGCAAGTGGACAAGCTCGTGGCACGATCAGTAAAATGTCAGTTTGTGGGATATCCAAAGAACTCCAAGGGGTATCTATTCTATTACGCAGAGGAACAAAAGGTTTTTGTTTCTCGTAATGCCCATTTTCAAGAATATCAGTTTTTAGAAAAGGAAACAAGTGGGAGCGAAATAGAACTGGATGAAATTCCAGAACCACAAACTACTACTGAAAGTTTGGTAGAAACAGAAGTTCAAGAAGAACAAAACATTCCCGCACCCCTCCGCAGGAGTAGTAGGCCGTCTCATCCGCCTGAGAGATACTACGGTTTTCTCATAGATGGTGATAGAGAGGATTGCATCATCGATGATAATGAACCTACTAGCTTCCAGCAGGCCATCCAGAGCGGCGACTCGGTACGATGGCTAGATGCAATGCGGACCGAAATGGAGTCCATGTACACCAACAAAGTATGGACTTTGGACTTTGCTCCAGATGGGGTAAAACCCATAGGATGCAAATGGATCTTCAAGAAAAAGATTGGTGTAGATGGACAGGTGGAAACCTATAAGGCTAGACTTGTTGCAAAGGGTTTTCGTCAAAGACCTGGTTTGGACTATGACAAAACTTTTTCTCCAGTGGCTATGCTCAAATCCATTCGGGTCCTTCTTGCAATTGCTGCCTTCCATGATTATGAAATCTGGCAGACGGACGTAAAGACGGCTTTTCTGAATGGTAATTTAGAAGAGTGCGTCTATATGGATCAGCCAGAGGGTTTCAATCAGAGTGGGAGCAACGGTAAAGTATGCAAGTTGCTTAAATCCATTTCTGGACTAAAGCAAGCATCGCGGAGTTGGAACATCTGTTTTGATGAAACAGTCAAAGAATGTGACTTTATCAAAAATCCAGATGTACGATGTATATATAGTAAAGTTGCGGCCAGAAGTGTCGTATTCCTCGTCTTGTACGTGGATGACATTCTATTGATAGGAAATGACATTCCTATGCTACAATCTGTCAAAGGATTCTTGTCACACAGGTTCTCCATGAAAGACTTGGGTGATGCCTCTTACATTCTGGGGATCTTGATCTATCATGATAGATCCAAGAGGATGTTGGGACTTTCGCAGTCCAGGTATATCAACACTATACTGAAAAGATTCAGTATGGAAGATTCTAAGCGCGGTAATCTACCGGCTTATCACGGAATCACTGATTGTTAGAGGTTGTGCGTGTTCAAGTTTAGTTTTAAATACCGCAATAAAGACGGTTTCGCTTGTAGCTAGCCGGTTGAGTACGGGTCGTCCGCAGGGAGATGGGAGTCTTTTTCAATGTGCGTTAACGAGTTAAGTCATGTTTTCAGAGTTTGTTGGATTATCTAAGTGTTGAGTTGATATTTAAAGAGAGCTTTTTAGGGTTAGGATTAGGTTAGTTTGAGTTAGGAGTCTCCACATCTTTCGTTGCCCCTCTTAATATCGGTGTTACGGTAATCGGCAACAACGGGGATTAGCACGACTAGGAAGGAACTTGCGAGTATAAGCTAGGCTTTCCAACGCATAAGTCCTTCCTTTTGGTGCTTGTCCGTCCGTTCTTGGCTCTTATCCATAACCTCCGGTTAATTCAACCACAACCGGTCTCACTACGGAATCACCGCTATCATGTAGGATAGGGTGCCGTAAGGAGCGGATTGTGGTTCAATTAACGGGAGTTGATGTAAGCTGTTGGGCAAGGAAAGAGTGAGAGAGATTTCCTTCTCTCAAACTTCCCTTATCCTACCCTAACAAGTATAAAACTACTCACACTTCATGATAGGGAAAAACAAAACAAAACAAAAGAGGAAGATAGAAAGAAAGAGATTAGAAGAATACGACTAGCTATTTGCGACCTCACCTAGGCGAGGATCGAGCGTAAGCATCATTGTCGTATGTAAGGATAAAGAAAAAGAGAGAAGAAAGAAACAACAAGAAAATAACAACAACTACTTAACGAATTAAAATTAAAACAATTAACAAAATAAAGAGACAAGCATGATAATAAATGGTTCTTCTTTATTCATCACTCTTCACTCACAAGCTCACTACAAGTTTAATGGAGAAGAGGTGAGAAGAGGAAGAAGAAACACACTAGCTTAGCAAAAATGAAAATACAAGAATGGACACTTTCCTTCACAGAGTTCTGGGCTATTTATAGGACAAAAATTGAAAACCTAGGGCAACCACCAGAACCCAAATGGAATGACCAAAATACCCCCCAAAGCTCTGCAGACTTGGCGCCAATACGGCCGCGGATCCGCGGCCTAGACCCCCATTTTGCCGCGGATCCGCGGCCCTTTAGAGGAGTTGGGCCCACTTCTTTTTGGTGCTTTCCTGTTCTTCAGTGTACATCATTCTGGTACATGTGTTTTCTGAAAATACCTCCATATTTCTTCCAGAATTTCTGTTGAGGAAAGGTGGACTTTTTTTGGATGTTTTTGTCATGATTGCCTCGAACTCCGCGTAGATCTCTTAGAACTTGTTGTTGCCATTGAGCCTTGTGCATGAAGGTTACATTGATTTGACATTTTGTCTTCCTAAACTGGTATCTAGCAACATACGGATGAAGAGTGGAGACCGTGTTTTATCTGTGGTTGGCAGGAACCCGGATTTTGTCGTGTTTTTCATGAATTTCACCGTTTTTAGAACCGAGAACCTGTATCCTGCAATTGACTAGCAAACACGGCTCAAGAGTATCTACCGATATGCAATGTGATAAAAATTGGGCGGTATGAAAATGCAAAAATCTGATATGAACAAATACCCCCAAACTTATCATTTGCTCGTCCCGAGCAAAGCCCATTTATTCACAAAAAATTTTCTAACCTCACTTTCGCAGGGAACGCGATTGCACTGAGCATGTGCAACAAGCCGTTAAACCTCTAGGTGTCCCTAGTAGGAGGAGTGTTGTCTCCTGAGCGTTTTCAGCGGATACTACCCAGAAAATCCGGTCAAGTTGGTTTCGTAAAATAACTAAGATTCAAACCCTAAAGTTTTGTTTTTAGAAAATAACAATTCTATAATCCTAAGTCTAGACCATCGAACCTTTATTTTTCACACCTCGTCTCTTATTTAACTACAGATTTTATATGTCTTTACGCGCAGTGCAAATAGTGTCGTTAAGTTCCAGAAGGATCGATTAAAGTTATCATGTCGCACAATAAAGCCCAGATAACAATTTTAAAAGGATCACATAAGTTTCATAAAGAGTTAAGCATTTTTCAAGTTTCGTTTTCCAGTAAGGTTTCAACTTCAAAATTTCTATCTTCCTTAACAGGAAACTAAATCGTATTTTTCACTCCACCTTTTTCTTGTTTTCATTTCATACACACTTCTGTGAACGTGCAATAGTCTTTATCATAGAATAAAACCTTCATATCTCCGCTAAATTTTTTTATAAAAGCCTGTCTTTTATCAAGATTACTCTCACACAAAGAACCGTTAGGAATTTTAACTCGGAGAGAACACTTGCTTGACTTTGTTTTAAACTGGACTTTCTAGGCTTCTTAGCGAGCTTTGGGCCAATGCACCCAAACCAGTTGGTTTTAGGGCATTAGGTGTAGAAACACCCCAGCGGACTTAATTACTCAAGTTACCTAGGTCCAAAAACAAAAGACAGTTTGGCGTGAAAATCAGATGATTTAATACGAACGGAGATATAACCGGCAGTTCAATTATTTTTTTGGATAAAAGACGTGTTTAGTGGGTTTGGTGTGTAATCATTCCAATCAAGTTTCAGATGGGTTATTTTTCAGACTTAGCTCCAATTACGGCATCAATAACATTCCTTCATATTCGCTTTACTTCATAAACTATTCTTGACATTACTTATTTCAGAACAAACCTATTTGATCCTCAGAAAATCATTTATCTGTTTAAAAGTTTAAACATGAAAGACTTGTTATCTAATTCCCAAAATTCAGGACACGTGTAGTGTGATGTAAAGACTTATATCAGCTATAGTTAACATCAAAGGAGAGTTATCTTTCAGGTTTTCAAAATCCAAACATAAGATCTAGTTATTCCTATTTTTTCAAACAAAAACCGTCGAAATGTTGAATCAGAGTTCTTTCACAAGTTAACTTGACAGAAAAGTTTTTATATTTTTAGAAAATTTTCAAATTTTTATGGATTTTATGGATTTAATATGCAGATGCAAAATATACATATGAATGCGAAGGTAAGAAATGCATACCGAGTGTCCCCCAAACTTGAATTGGACAGTGTCCTCACTGTCGTTGCATGAAGAGATCATTTGAAGGGTCAAAATTGTCGGTTAGCGATACACAAATTTTTATTTCTTTTTGTTTTTAAAGAAAAGAAAAAGAATATACACAAATATATACAAAATGGTTTGTACATACCCCCAAACTTATTTGGAACAGTGTCCACTGTTCTTGGCTGGATAACCGAAGTTTGGAGGTAGGCAGAGGAAGATCATTCAGGATAAACCGGCTCCTGCAAGAACAGGAGCTCCTCTGTTGGTTCGGCGCTAAGGAACGGTTTGCATCGGTGTCCGTTTACTTTGAAAAGTGAACCGTCCTTTGGATTCTCCAAATTCACAGCGCCTTGCGGATACACATTCCGCACAAAATACGGCCCTTTCAAGCGAGATCTGAGCTTTCCAGGATGGAAGTGAAGTCGGGTGTCGTAAAGCAGTACCTGTTGACCAGGTACGAAGGTTTTGCGCAAAAGGTGTTTATCGTGAAACACCTTCGTTCGATTCTTAACGACAACCGCGTTATCGTAAGCCTCATCCCTAAGCTCGCATAGTTCGTTCAGCTGCAGCTTCCGATGGCTGCCCGCGTCCTCAAGAGACAGATTCAGCTCCTTTATCGCCCAAAATGCACGATGCTCGATTTCGACAGGTAGGTGGCAGGCTTTTCCGTACACAAGCCGATAGGGAGACATGCCAAGGTCGGTCTTATAAGCGGTTCTAAATGCCCAAAGGGCATCAGTGAGTTTCAGCGACCAATCCTTACGGTTCTTGGAAACCGTCTTCTCCAGTATCTGCTTGATTTGCCGATTTGAAACTTCGGCCTGCCCGTAGGTTTGGGGGTGGTAGGGCGTAGAAAGCTTATGATTAATGGAATATTTCCGCATCAAGGCCTCGAAAGTCCTATTGCAGAAATGACTTCCATTGTCGCTAATGATCGCTCGGGGGTGCCCAAACCGGGAGAAAATGTTTTCTTTAAGGAACCTAACGACAACCTTGTTGTCGTTAGTCCGGCTGGGCACAGCCTCGACCCATTTAGAGACGTAATCAACAGCTAGAAGGATGTACAAGTTCCTGAAAGAGCTGGGAAACGGCCCTATGAAATCTATCCCCCAAACATCGAAAATCTCCACAACCAAGATCGGTTGGAGCGGCATCTCGTTCCTCCGGGATATCCGGCCCATGTGTTGGCACCAGGAGCAAGTCTTGCAATAGTCATGAGCATGTTTGAAGAGTTGTGGCCAGTAGAAACCACATTGGAAGATCTTCTCAGCTGTCTTTCTGGGCCCAAAATGCCCGCCACACGCTTGATCGTGGCAAAATGACAGCACACTCTTGAATTCCTCATCAGGGACACACCGACGAATAATCTGGTCGGGACAGTACTTGAACAAGTAGGGTTCGTCCCAGTAAAAGTGTTTTACTTGGGATAAAAAGCGAAGTCTGTCCTGACTCGACCATTCAGTCGGTAGTAATCCCGTGGCCAAATAGTTCACAATATCTGCGAACCAGGGTTCGCACGATACTGTCAAGAGCTGTTCATCCGGGAAAACGTCGATGATCGGGATTGGAAGCGAAGGCGAAGAAGGAAGTCGTGAGAGATGGTCGGCAACTACGTTTTCACATCCTCGTTTGTCCTTAATGACAAGGTCAAACTCTTGAAGCAAGAGGATCCAACGTATTAACCGAGATTTCGCATCTTTCTTCGCAAAAAAATGGCGCAGAGCAGAATGGTCAGTGTAGACAATGACTGGAGAGCCGATGAGGTAGGGCATGAACTTTTCTAAAGCAAATACAACAGCTAAGAATTCCTTCTCAGTTGTTGTATAGTTGAGTTGGGCGTCGTTCAGGGTTCGGCTCGTGTAATAGATTACGTGCGGCATCTTGTTGATGTGTTGTCCAAGGACAGCACCAATGGCAAAGTCGGATGCATCGCACATAATCTCAAATGGGTGCGTCCAGTCAGGTGAAGAGAGAACGGGAGCAGAAGTGAGTGAGCGTTTCAGTGACTCGAAGGCAGTCACACAGCTCGAGTTGAAGTCGAATGGTGTGTCCTTGGCCAGCAAAAGAGTCAAGGGCCAAGCAATCTTGCTAAAGTCCTTGATAAACCGTCTATAGAAACCGGCATGGCCAAGGAAGGCTCGGATATCTCTGACGCATCGGGGAGGAGGCAGATTGGAAATGACCTCAATCTTTGCTTTGTCAACCTCTATGCCATTTTGCGAGATGATATGTCCTAAGACAATACCTTCGCGCACCATGAAGTGGCATTTCTCCCAGTTCAAAGTGAGATTCTTATCCTTACATCGGGTAAGGACAGCGTCAAGATGCAGCAAACACTCGTTGAAGGAATCGCCGAAGATGGAGAAGTCATCCATGAAAATCTCCAGAAATTTTTCCACCATGTCTGAGAAAATTCCCATCATACACCGCTGGAAGGTAGCGGGTGCATTGCATAACCTAAAGGGCATGTGTCGATATGCAAACGTGCCGAATGGACAAGTGAAAGTGGTCTTGTCCTGGTCTTTTTCGGCGATGGGAATTTGATTATAGCCGGAGTAGCCATCAAGAAAGCAGTAGTACTCGTGTCCGGCCAATCGTTCAAGCATCTGGTCAATGAAAGGTAGCGGAAAGTGGTCTTTCCGCGTCGCGGCGTTGAGTTTTCTGTAATCAATGCAAACTCGCCACCCAGTTTGGGTGCGAGTAGGGATTAACTCATTCGCCTCGTTGGTTATGACCGTGATGCCCGACTTCTTGGGGACAACATGAATGGGGCTAACCCACTGGCTATCAGAGATAGGGTAAATGATACCACTCTCTAGACATTTGACGATCTCCTTCTTCACAGCCTCCTTCATGACTGGATTAAGACGTCTTTGTGGATCCCGGGCTGGTTTGGCATCATCCATCAGATGAATGTGATGCTCAACGATCAGGGGACTAATCCCCTTGATGTCCGCCATGGACCAGCCAAAAGCTTGCCTGTTGCTGCGCAAGACCGCGAGAAGGGCTTTCTCTTGCTCGGGAGCTAGAGAAGCCGAAATGATGACAGGGAGGGTCTCGTTCTCACCTAAGTAAGCGTACTTAAGGTGAGACGGCAACGGCTTGAGTTCGAGCGTTGGAGGTGAAACGATGGAAGGCAAGACTGGTGCAAAGGTCTCGAACTCAAAGGACTCCAGCAAAGGTTCAAAACGAGTGTAGGCAACCGAGTCGGATGGTTCAGGTAACTCATCCGGAAAGTCGAAGGATTCAAACTCGGGTTGTGCGCAGCTAAGATCGTTTGAGAACGTAAAACACTCGTAGTCGTTGTCGGGCGCAGAAACAGCAGCAGGTTCGAAGAGAAACGCACTAGTGACGTCAAGATTATCGTGATCAAACAGAAACTCCTCGAATTCACACTCTTCTGGGGTGATCTCCTGGATCGAGCAGACGTCCAGTATATGAGCATTAGGTTCGGCGGGCTGATTCCCCAACCTAAAAATGTTGAGTTCAATCGTCATATTTCCAAAAGAGAGGTTCATAGAACCATTGCGACAATTGATCACAACATTTGAGGTTGCGAGAAATGGGCGGCCGAGTATCACCGGAATTTGATTCCGGGGGTTAGCTACAGGCTGTGTATCTAATACAATAAAGTCAACGGGGAATATGAAGTCCCTGACTCTTATCAACACATCCTCTAGCTCACCCCTAGGATGGGTGATCGATCGGTCGGCCATTTGGAGAGTGCAGTGCATGGGTTTCAGCTCTCCGACGCCTAATTGCTCGTATACTGAATACGGAAGCAGGTTAACACTGGCACCAAGATCTAATAGTGCGCGGTTGATGTTCTTATCCCCAATAGTAATTGAAATCGTAGGACAGCCAGGGTCCTTCCCTTTTTGTGGTAAAGATTGGGTAAGGGCATCACTCACAGCACTAGCCAAGAAAACTTTCTTGGGTACCTGAGACTTCCTCTTTTTCGTGCACAAGTCCTTTAAGATTTTAGCGTAGGACGGGACTTGTTGGACAGCATCTAAAAGATGAATGTTAATGTTAACCTGCTTAAATAACTCCAGAATCTTCTCCATTTGAGGATTTTGTTTATTAGACCTCAACCGGTTTGGAAATGGAACATTTTGAAAATTGGTTGAGTCTAATACTAGAGGAGGAGATTGTGGAGTTGGAACGGATCCCAGAATAGGTATCTTCGTGGAGTGAGAAGTGGGTCCGTTCAGAGCAGAAGAAGAGGGAGGGGAGCCTTGTGAAGAACGGAGAATAGGCTCAGAAGACGAAGAAGAATTAGGAGAAGAAGAAGAAGAAGCAGCGACCGGGGTGTCATTGTTGATCCGTGTGCCAATGTTGTTTTGCAGCATCCTCCCCGATCTCAGTGTAGTCACGGCACTCACATTATGGTTTTTTTGTTCAAGAGCAACATGTGCATTATGTAGGTGACCGGGATTTGGAAGTGGCTGGGACTGGAGCTTCCCTTTCTCTCGCTCGCTTAAGGCCGTGTTCAGCTGTGCAATCTGGGCCTCGATGGTCTTGATGCTTTGCCCATGTGCGGCAGTGTGTTGCACTAAAGATTGAATGGAAGACTGGATGTTGGCGGTGGATTGAGTCGATTGTTTAACGAACGCCTCCAGACTTCGCTCGAGCGAGGAAACCTTATCGTTGTTTGACGGAACAAAGTTGTTTGGTGGAAAAGAATTGTTGGGTGCAAAGTTGTTCGTCGGATTTTGGAAAGGTTGGGGTTGGAAGGGTTGCTGATATTGATGTTGAGTTTGTTGTTGCGCTTGTTGTTGCGGTGGAGGGGCCCTTTGGAAATTGTTGCCCTGGAACTGATTCTGATTCTGATTCCAGGCGAAATTGGGGTGGTTCCTCCAACCAGGATTGTAGGTGGAAGAGTATGGATCATTCCTCGGTCTTTGCTGGAAGGCAGCATTAACCTGATCCTGTCCTTGCGAGGGTGGATTGTAAGGACACTCTTCGGTCAAGTGGGAAGGATCGGAACAACAAGCGCAGATGGTACGAAGGGGGAGAACAGGGGCAGCAGCAGGAGCAGAGAATTTGCTTTTTATCGCTTCAAGCTTTCTTGTTATAGCAGCCATTTCAGCTTTCATCGCAATAGAGACATCGAGTTGGTGGATTCCTACCATAGACTGACCGGTAGAAGTGGAGGTAGAAGAAGAAGAAGTCTGTCTGGTGCTCTCCCACTGTAGCGTTTGCTCCGCAAGATCGTCAAAGAACTGCCACGCTTCCTCGTCAGATTTTGATAGGAAGTGGCCCTGACAGATGGTTTCCAACAACTGCTTCGTTGCTGGGTTCAGTCCTTCGTATAAGGTTTGGCAGAGTTTCCATTTCTCTATACCGTGGTGAGGACACTGAACAAGAAGGTCTTTGTACCGGTCAAAGCACTTCCAGAAGGGTTCAGAAGGAAGCTCGGAGAATTGGTTGATTTCATTTCGAATTCTTGCGGTCTTATGATTTGGATAGAATTTTTTCAGAAACGCTTTAACAAACTCGTCCCAGCTGGTGATTGAGTGGGAAGCGGTGCTATACAGCCATTTTTCAGCGAGATCGCATAAAGTGAACGGAATGACCCGTAGACGTATAGCATCGTCCGACAGCTGGGTGGTTTTCATCATGGCACAGACGTTTTGAAATTTATTGATGAAGATATAGGCATCTTCAGATTCAAGCCCATGAAAACGTGGAAGCATGTTGATGAAATGGGGCTTAATTTCAAAGTTGTCCCCATTGGCCGGAGGAAGAGAAAGGCAGGTGGGAAGTGCAGAACGGGTGGGGTAGAAACGATCCTGGAGCGCAATTCGCTGTGGCGCTACAACAGGCGGAGGTGGTGGGAGATTGGTCTCCGTAGGAGGTGGAAGCAATCCAGCGGTGGTCAAAGAGATGTTCGGATTAAATCCCGACATCGCGGAGGAAGAGGTTGGTGAAGGTGAAGGTGAAGGTGAAGATGTATGAACAGAATTCCGGTCAACGTCGGAGTTGGCCGGCAAAGGAAGGGGTGAAAGAGGAGTGGACGGAGTATCGACTTCGGAGTCGATCACGTAGTCAGTCGCGACTAACGTAACGCGGACTAGACGGGCGCTAGTGTCCCGAGTCCAAGCGGACATACACTAAACGAGTTTAGTATAGTCAAAGCGAAGAAGGTGAGGGTAAGAAAACGTCAATGGAGAAAGGCGACAAAAGGCAAGTTTTTTATAAAAGTTTTTGATTTTTTTCTTTTTTTTTTTTTTTAGAAAGATTTTTACAGAAATATGTACGGAAATACGGCTTAAGCAATCACAAACAAGATATGCACAATCGCACCTAGATCTAGGGTAACCTAGGTCTACTAGACCTGCTCCTGAACTTGATTGTCGAAGTTAAATAATGTCGAGAAACGAGCTTAAAAATACACTGATCACGAGGCCAGGTAAGTGCAGAGATAAGGGGAGGTTGTCCAACGCTTTCGCGAAGTTCCTTAATTAAATAACCCTTTCTCTTTCGGCGGTTGCGCCTTTAACACTTTCCTAGACACCCCGTAAACAATATACGGTTAAGCGAGGTTCTAAACACGGTTTATCTTCTCCTAATGAGCGCGAAGTCCTTAGGGCTGAAGTCTAGTATTTTTTAATTTACAATGGACAATGCATATGCTTTAGTGATTTTTGGGGTCCTGGGAAGGGTGATGAAATCCCCACCCAATCTGGATTGGTTTCAAGCCCCTTAAGTCCGTATTAAAGAAATGCAAAGCAGTAACAAATCAACTGCAAACAATTTTTTATTTGCGGCGCAAAGAATCCTGCACAAGAACAGTTTATTGGAAGGGGGGAAGAGTTTGCGCAAAGAAGGCTGCAGAAAACACAATTCAGTGGAGTTCAGAGGAGAGGAGAGGAGCAGAGAGACTTACAGAGAAAAGATGGCAGCCCAAGGCCACCAAATGGCCGCGGATCCGCGGCCTAAGCCCACTATTGCCGCGGATCCGCGGCGGAAATGAGGAGTTGGCTCTTCATTTTTCTGGTGTGGGCTGTTTTTGGTGTCCTCTGCTTGTCTGGATGTACTGAAGTTTTACTTGCTCACTGTACCTACTCCAGATTTCTACAGTAGACCGTTTGCTTTGTTTTGTCCATCGCGGTGTAGCCGCGAAATGTGGGTCTATCTTCCCACGTCTTTGGCACTGTACTTGAACTCCGTATTTTCAACGTCTTGGCCACTGAACTCGAAACTTGTATTTTCCTGCACACTTGCACAAAAGCTAATCAAAAATAACAAGATGATTTTTTTACAAGTATATTTTTTTTTGTTATATTTATACTTACAAATTAACCCGAAATTACACAAGGAAATAAACTACCGTCTCCCCGGCAACGGCGCCATTTGATTGTTAGAGGTTGTGCGTGTTCAAGTTTAGTTTTAAATACCGCAATCAAGACGGTTTCGCTTGTAGCTAGCCGGTTGAGTACGGGTCGTCCGCAGGGAGATGGGAGTCTTTTTCAATGTGCGTTAACGAGTTAAGTCCTGTTTTCAGAGTTTGTTGGATTATCTAAGTGTTGAGTTGATATTTAAAGAGAGCTTGTTAGGGTTAGGATTAGGTTAGTTTGAGTTAGGAGTCTCCACATCTTTCGTTGCCCCTCTTAATATCGGTGTTACGGTAATCGGCAACAACGGGGATTAGCACGACCAGGAAGGAACTTGCGAGTATAAGCTAGGCTTTCCAACGCATAAGTCCTTCCTTTTGGTGCTTGTCCGTCCGTTCTTGGCTCTTATCCATAACCTCCGGTTAATTCAACCACAACCGGTCTCACTACGGAATCACCGCTATCATGTAGGATAGGGTGCCGTAAGGAGCGGATTGTGGTTCAATTAACGGGAGTTGATTTAAGCTGTTGGGCAAGGAAAGAGTGAGAGAGATTTCCTTCTCTCAAACTTCCCTTATCCTACCCTAACAAGTATAAAACTACTCACACTTCATGATAAGGAAAAACAAAACAAAACAAAAGAGGAAGATAGAAAGAAAAAGATTAGAAGAATACGACTAGCTACTTGCGACCTCACCTAGGCGAGGATCGAGCGTAAGCATCATTGTCGTATGTAAGGATAAAGAAAAAGAGAGAAGAAAGAAACAACAAGAAAATAACAACAACTACTTAACGAATTAAAATTACAACAATTAACAAAATAAAGAGACAAGCATGATAATAACTGGTTCTTCTTTATTCATCACTCTTCACTCACAAGCTCACTACAAGTTTAATGGAGAAGAGGTGAGAAGAGGAAGAAGAAACACACTAGCTTAGCAAAAATG